>CM057454.1:1045252500-1045947500 GCA_016271365.2 Neoceratodus forsteri
AGACGCTCTCCTGGCAGCAGTTTAGAGGAACTGCCTCTTTGAGGTCACAGATAAGGGGATCTACCAGCTAAGTCTGGCCACACTGGTCATATATCAGTTTCATTTGGAATGTGGAGAAATTATTTGTTTATTTTCGGGGGGGGGGTGGACGATCTTCCCCTTCAGAGTACGAGGTTCTCCCGACCTCTCAAGCAAACACCAATTGATAACCCGTGGGAGTAAGGTTTTAGTGTTTGCAGCGTGCCTCGTATGACTCCACGCACGTTGCATCTGACCCCTCCAGGGACACATTGGCAACATGGTGATGGAATTTATTCATCACCACTCTTCATCACCCAGCATCTGAAGGTTGGAGGGATATGCGTGGCACCCTTGAGGCAGCATAAAAGTCTTGTTACTTTCTCTCAAGCAATGTTAAGCTATGTTTAAAATGAGTTTAAATGTTTTAAATTATTGTTGTACGGTTAATATTTGGTTCAAAACGTTTTACAGGTTCTTTCGATTGGCTGTGTGTTTCCTCTCCTGCTTGTCCCCTGTAGGAGCCTGGCTGTATCAGAGTCTAAAGAAAGCGGGAGGTGTAAAGGATGTGGGTTCAGTATCTGCAATGGCAGACTTAAATGTTGTGACGTATAACGTCAGAGGGCTTAATGGCCCAGTAAAGCAAGACAGGCTCCTTCGGGAATTAGGTAGAAAAGGCACACAGATTGCTTTATTGCAGGAGACCCATCTTACAGACAGAGAACATCAAAAACTGCGCCGAAGTTGGGTGGGCTCAGTTTATGCCTCTACTTACCAGGCCCACCCACATCGCAGAGGGGTCACTATCCTCATTCACGCAACCTGCCTAATTCAGGTAGAGTCTGCCCAGACAGACCTAGAGGGTTGCTTTATTATAATTCAGGCCAGTTTAAGGGGCATACCCTGTACCATAGCCTGCCTATACGCTCCAAATGATGACAGAGGCAGCCACCTTCTTTAGGACATTTTTCATAGATACCCTAATAGTTACAGATTGTCTATGTATCCTGGGGAGGACTTGAATACTATCATGTCCCCTACCCTGGACAAAAGGGGAGAGGCGCAACCGACAAGGCTGGGTACAGCGGGAAGCACCCTAAGCAAGCTGACCCAAAACTTAGGCTTGGCGGAGGTCTGGAGAAGGGTTAATGGAGGGCAACAAGACTATTCACATTTCTCCTGGAGACATGGCCTTTACACGAGAATAGACCTCCTGTTTATGATGGAGGAGTGGTTATACAGTGTCCTCATGCCAGATCATGACGCGTATGTTGTCTGACCACGCCCCCATCAAATTGAAACTCTAGCTGTCACCACCAATAAGAAACTCACATTGGAGGCTTAATGTAGGCCTTTTAAATAACCAGGAGTTCAAAGACCTTATAGCGTCCACAATTAAGATATTGTCAGGACAACCCGTTGGGAGAGACATCTCATGCTGTACGGTGGGATGCCTTGGAATCTGTCCTCCGTGGAGTGATTATAGGGTTTTTTTCATTAGAAAAGAAATGTAGGAAACAGAAGAGACGGGAACTAGAAGTAGAGATAGCAGACCTGGAGTTTCAGCATGAGATCTCCCTGAATAGCCAAGTACAGAAGCAATTGGCTGAGACAGCGGTCTCTGGAGGCCCTGCTGACACTTCAGATTGAGGCATCTCATAGGAGAGTAAGACAAAACTAATATGAGAATGGCAACAGGGCGGGGAAACTACTAGCAGCTACCTTGCATCAGCAGCAGGCTAGTAGGCTGGTCTCACAGCTGAGGGACTCTTATCACAGGAGTAGGGGGCATCTGTCACCCGGAGGAAATTACACAGCTCTTTGCCGAGTTTTACAAATCATTATACACCCAGAGTCCTATCGCCCGGTTCGAGGAGAAAGTCTCCCTCTTTTTCGAGGGTTTGGAGACCAGATCCTTAACTCAGCTGGCAGCGGACCAGTTGAAGTGTGAGATCTCCCAGCAGGAAGTCTTAGATCAAATAACCTGTCTAAAACACAGCAAATCGCCCGGACCTGACGGGTTCCCTCCTGAATTTTTTAAAACCTTTGCAGAGCCCCTGTTGCCTTTGTTCTTGCCAGTATGCCTGGAAATTTTAGATTGGTGGGGATGACACCAGACTCCTGGCAGCTGGCCCACTTCTCAGTCATTCCCAAAGAAGGGAAAGATCCGCAGGAGTGCGGGTCATTTAGATCCATCTCCTTATTAAATGTCGACCTGTTGGCTGGTAGACTGCAGACACACATGTCCTCCTTGGTACATGAAGACCAGACGGGCTTCATCTCCAGGAGATTTCTCGTCAACAACATTAGGAGATTTCTTAATATTCTCTCCTCACAGAGTACCCGAGAAAAATTTCGGGTAGCTATTTCCATGGACGCAGAGAAAGCATTTGGTAGGGTGAATTGGCAATTTCTAAAAGCGTCCCTGGAGAGGATGAAATTAGACCCCAAATTTTTACACACTATTGCACAGCTATATAGAGATCCAAAGGCCCTGGTGAGGGTCAACGGAGTGAGCTCTGCCTTTTTTTTTTTTTTTTGTTGACTAGGGGAACCGTACAGGGTTGTTCCCTGTCCTCTCTACTATTTGCCCTTTGCCTTGAGCCCCTGGCGATGAGAGTTAGGCAGGGCCAGGAGCTTGTGGGTGTAATGGTGGGGGCCTCGAACAAAAGCTCTCGTTTTATGCGGTCAACTCCCTTTTCTTTCTGGCTTCATTGGAAAGATCGGTGCCCTCCCCCTGCATGGCTCTCCAGACTTTTGGAGAGATCTCGGGTTACAGAATTAATTTCACCAAATCAGAGGCCATGGTGTTGAGTGGGCAGCCACCTCTGGGATTCAGAGAGGGGGTTCCATTTAGATATGGCCCCACTGGAAGGGATCGGATACCTGGGTATACAAAGATCCACAGAATTGGCAAGGCTCTTTTTGCTGAATTTTGGAAAACTGTGGGACTCCATTGAGAGAAACCTAGCCAGTTGGCGCTGCCTGCCACTTACCCTGGTGGGAAGAATTGCAACGGTGAAAATGAACATTTTGCCACGGCTTCTCTTTTTGTTTCAATGCCTCCCCTGAGAATCCCTGTCTCCCTTTGGAACAAACTCACAAGGGCAATACACAGATTTATCTGGCAACATAAAAGACCCAGAGTGGCCAGATGTCTTATTTCTGCTCAGGGAAGGGGGCCTAGCACTACCTGACTTTCGGTTATACTACTTCATGGCACAGATGGGACCTATCCTGTCCTGGGCCAAACAAAGAGTCTACTCCAGATGGTATGAGATGGAGAACGATCTGCCAGAGGGGAGACCCTTATTCACCCTAGCTTTAACCTCAGTGACTCCAGACTACACCTGTCTAGTGAGGAACAGATGGGTAAGGCAGGGCCTACACATAGTCTGTAAGGTCAGGATTTTACTGGCCACCCCCGAGGGAGTGGGCCCACTGTCCCTCATAAGGTATGAGAGGGACTTTTTTCCTCCCATGATGGATCAGGGATTTGCCAGATGGGAGGCCTGAGGCATTGCAAGATTCACCCAACTAATAGAGAGTGAGAATTGTATTTCTTTTCAGAGGACAAAGGATAAATTTGGTTGGGGGAACTCTGAGTTCCTTCGCTACATGCAGATGAGACATTTTCATTCACACTTCGGGCCACCTGGAGAGTTTGACCAGGCAAAACTCGGGATGGGAGAATTTTCTGTATGGAGTGGTAACAGTGACAGCCAAAATCCGGCATGTGACCAGTCTATACAAACTGTTGCTCGATGCGGGGTGTGACTGTATACGGCCATAAGATAGTTTGGGAGTGGGAGGCTGGAATGAGCATTAGTGACTCTGACTGGAATCACAGATTGAAGTTTGGTTGGAAGGTCTCCTCTTCCCCATGCTGGTGCGAGTTCTGTTGGAAAGTGCTCATCCGTTACTTTCATGTGCCCATGGTCACTCAGCATTACTCTGAGTGGTGCTGCAGGAGATGTGGGGGGGCGGGAACCCACTTACACATTTTTTGGGGGCTGTCCCGTACTTCAGTTCAGTCAGCAGTCCAGGGAGTGACGGGTGTGCTCCTGCCCCTCAGCTTTGAGGAGTGGGTTCTGGGCATTCCTACTGCAGTTCACTTAAAGGGGAATTCACATAAGGTCATGTTGGCTCTCTCCTTGGGGACAGTTTAAAGTGCATTACTGCCAAATGGTTTAGTCAGGAGCCCCCAACCTTACAGGAGTAGGTTAATCGGGTGAAGGATATGGTAGTTTATGGAATCCCTCACAGCAAAACTGAGACTACAGCAAGACAGCCACATCCAGTGCTGGCAGGCATGGGAGTCCTGGCTCCTGCAGACAGGGAAAACCACTTGAGACAACGTATTGGATGGCTCCAACCCCATCTGTAGAAGGTGGGAGGCTTACTACCACCCAACTTGTCAACCGGGGGGGGGGGGGTTAGACATGCAGCCAAAGTGGTGAGACAGAGTTTGAAGCCTCTTTAGACAAGTTATAATTTTATTATAGCTGTTTATTGTCTTTTTAGTAAGGGTGGTCTGGCAGGAAATCAGACCAGACCAAGACAGATGAGACACCACAAGGGTAATAGTTAATAACTGATCAATTATTTGGTACAAATAAATGTGAAACCAATCTGTGTGCATGACACCTGATGTCTCTAAATATGTAAAATGTATACACTTGTGGAGATAAGACCTTTAATAAAGCTGAGTTAAAAAAAAAAAAAAAAAAGACTGGATGTCTATATGACAGAGAACAACCTTACTAGTTATCACCACGAAGTGCTGAAGGCAGTCCCAATGGGCATTAGCCTCCTACTGTCTTCCTACCCAGGTATTACTCCCAAGTATTCCTTTCCTAACACTGACTTGTAAGTGAATGTTTTGGCCAGAGAAAGGAAGCCATTTTGACATGGTAGCTTGTTCTTTCAGGAGTCATTGAAAGCATTGCAGTTAGCTCCGAAGGGGCACTGTGTTGTTCTGTTGGAGATGACCAAGCGATGAAGGTTTTTGATGTTGTGAACTTTGACATGATCAACATGCTCAAACTGGGGTAAGTGTTCCCCAAACCAGCCTGCATTCATATGGCTGCAAACTGTCTTGTTTTTGTTTTTAAGTTCATAATTTTGCTCATTACAAATGCAGTAAGCAAGTATGATGAAACAGCCGCTTGAGCCAAAGCTCGCTTTCCGTGACATCCTTTTTGTCAGTACAAACGTTGCACATAATATTAAGAAGATATGCATATTTAGCAGTCATTGTACAATATACATTTTCATGGTGTAGACACATAGTAAAGCACTGCTACAATACATGCTAGAAAACAATAGTTATCACTGCCCTATCTGAGCAGTGGTAGATCGACTGCTCGTGATGCCAGCAGTCTGGGTTTGGAAATAGGCCTTGCGTAATCGAGGGCTGGCTGAGGGTGGAGGATTGAGTGTCCCAGAGGGTGCTCGCCTTCTCTGGGGAAGGAGCGGTGCTGCCTCTGCCATTTTCCTCCTGGGTGACCACAGGTAGACACGTTGTGGAGCTAGAAGGGAAGGGGGGGACATCAGTCCTAAAGGACTGGGAAGACATGCTGGAAAACCTCTAGCTAAGATAATGATGGTTCGGCCCATAGGTCCCGTGCCAACAGCTGCATTATCCACCCGGCAGCGGCTGTTTGAGAAGTATTTTAAGGGGCCAGTGGCCTGCCCTGAAAACCAAGAGCCGTACCGTGGGGATAAGCCAAAAGGGTAAGCCCCAGACATGGGGCGGGTGGGTTGGTTGGGGCAGAGCAAGTGGAAAAAAGCAGACTGGTGACTGGGCATAAATAGAAAGTTTAAGAAAGAAAGAAAACAGTTACACCATACTTTACTGTTAATAAGTTTTGCTTGAAATCTGTCAGTTTGCATAATTTCCAGTAGCTTTTTTGCTTTCAAATAGCATATGAGCTATATCTTGCAAGCATCTGTCCTTATGCTCCCTAATCAAGCTTTGATCTCCCACCCATCAGTCTGTTGCCAGGTGAGGCCACCCTGAGAAACAAATGTCGAGCATCTTCTGTATAGCGCTTGCCAGTGCCCTTTCCAGGTAACCCTTGCCTCAGTTCTTTTTAATTCAATTTTTTATTCAGGATAAAAACCACTGAGCAGAGCTCATTTACAGTAGTGTCCTGTTAAGGCAAAACATCTGATGACAAGCAAGCACGAGATAAACATGAATAGTGCTAGACTTTGTGCCGAGGTTTGTCTTTTTAGGTTGTAAAGTACTACTGTGGGAAAGGGGCAGAAATTACAAAGCACCAGCTGGCAGTATAGATCCCCACCACAGACCAAGAGTGCTGGGATTTTGGTCAGGCAGAGGTGGGAAACTTATTCTGTAGTTATGATTTTTCACCACGCACCAGCTGTTAAAAACACTGCCTGAGCCTATATGTACTATTCTGATTATACTTTTAGAGGATTAAAGTATTTTGGCTGGAGATCAAACGGAGTATGAACACAGAGATGATTTCACTGCTTTAAAATACCTCATAACTGACTCTTGCTTCTGCTGCTTATGAGATATTGAGCGTTCCCTTTTACCCCATGGGACAGCATTACTGGTGCAATAACTTCCATTCAATGGTAGACCTCCCAGAGCAAAAGAAAACTGATTACTAATGTCCTGTGGTGGGCTACCAGTGGGCTCACTGAGAACATTTCCAGATGGGTCTTTTATGCAATAAAGTGGAATTAAAAATTATTTTGGACATCATTAGCTACAAAATCCATTTTCATACAGATTATAAAAAACAAAGTAATGAAAAAAGAAAAATATAAATCCAAAATGAAAAAGATCGTTTTTACGGGCCTTCGCTACTACATACAGGTCCTGATGACTGTGCACCCTATTCGAATGTTTGGTGTAGAGCAAACTGGTTTAGGGTGTGCTAAGTCTGCAATTTGTAAGACAGGAGCAATACTGAAAGCAGCAGTTTGCAAGGCACAAACCTCTTTTGTTTTTTTGCATACTTTCGTTTTGCTCCCCACGGCCCGGGCATCCTTCCGAGGTACTCTCTCGGCAAAGCTTCTACTCCCTGCCTGAACCCATCACATCCAGTCTTTTTCCCAAACACCCAGACAGATCTAGCCCCTGATATCTCCCCGGTCGGTCTGCCATCCTGTGGCAGCCTTTCTGAAATTAGAGGGGCCTACCGGAGCATTGGGTGGGCTGTGGAGTCCCCAGGAGCGATGGGCCGGTGTTGGGATGAGGGTTTTTTCTGGTATGTTTCCCCCAGGAGTGCAGCATTGCAGTGACGTCGGCACGGCATGACACCACAGATGTCCGCTGCACTCCACCTACTCATCAACCCAAGTGTGTGTAGTGCGTCCGCCTTCCACTAGGGGCTACTACTTCACCGGGCATGCACTCGATCCTCTCTCTCCCCCCTGCCAACCCCCGAGCTTGTTCCCCAACTCGAGTCGCCAACATGACGCGAGGTGTGGCATACAGTGCCTCAGCGCCATTGGGTCGGCTCAGACCTCTTTTGTTATCTGCACATTTTCCCCTCCTGATCATTCCCGGTACCTGACTCATTCTTATGCCCCGGTGTATCCCCCAGACAAGACTCAGTACGATTTTTGATTTGAGAGTCCTGGACTCTGGAAAAAATATGGGGGTCTTAAATAAAAGTTTGAGATTCCCCTAGAATGTTGTGAGAGTCCCCAAAGAAGTGCAGATTGTCATCCCCCCCCCAATCTCAACTGCTAAGTGGCACAAAGTGCTGGACACTAAGCAAGAAATGGCTTGCAAAAGCTTAGGAGTGGGCCTCAAAGTGATAAACTGGATAAGAAATTGGTTAGGGGATAAGCGCTAGAGGGTGGTAGTAAACAGAGTTCACTCTGAGAAAGGGGGTGACCAGGTGGGTGCCTCAGGGATCAGTGCTGGGAGTGGTCCTCTTCAATGTAAAGTAATAAAATATTTTATTTATACAGGAAAGAGGTGGAAAGTTTTTTTTTTTTGTTTGTTTTTTTTTTTACATTTTTCACAACAAACACCATTAGGACCTATAAAGCCCTCTTTTTAAGGCGTTCCTGTTTAATGACATTATACAACATTTCATAAAAAATTACAGTACTATCCAAAACGACAGACTAATAACATATAAACACTATAACTAGTTCAAGAATTGCTATTCTTCATCAGTTACAGTTCCAATGAAAAATATATTCCTATTTCATTACTGTTCTAAACTCTCCCACTGTCACATTTTGAGTTTTAATAGTTATCGTAAAATTATTCCATGTTTTAGATTCTTTATACTTAAAAGATATCATCCCAAATTTATTTTTTTACTTTTGGAACTTCAAATTCCCTGGCCATTGCTTTCCTTAATTGACATTAATGTTTTTATAAGTGGCATTGTAGAGGAGCTGGAAAGAAAGGTCTCCCTCTTTATGGCTGACACTAAACTCTGCAATAGGGTAGACACTCCGAGGTGGGGGGGTGAGCAGAGACCTGAAAAAAACTAGAGGAGTGGAGAAGTGTATGGCAACTTGGTTTCAATGTGAAAAACTGTAAAATAATGCACTTAGGGCACAGAAATCCAGGGGCAGAGTACAAAATGGACGGAGTGGTGTTGACGACTATCAAGCAGGAAAGAGACCTGGTGATAATCCTGTAATAATCAATAATCCTAATATAACAGTCAAATGTTTAACTTAAACATGTGCAAACATCCTGATCCAGCATCCAATATTTTAGTCTAGTTTTAAAAGACCACACTGTCATACTCTCTATAATAGCAACAGGTAATGAGTTAAAAAACATAGGAGCCCTACATAAAATAGATCTCTGGCCAAAAGCTGTGCGAAACAAGGGAGTTTTATATGTAAATTTTGTCTGAGATCTAGTACCACTAAAATTAATAGACCTCGAAATAATAATGACACTACGGAAGATATGACCATTCTTTACCTTAAACATAATAGTACCCAGTTTGTGCAAAATTCTATTTTTAAGAGATAAACTTTGAGACCATTTGTACAATACACAATGATGTGTTCGAAATGTAACATCCAACATAAAGCGTAGAATGGAATTATACGTTACCTGGAGTTTGCTAAACAAATTGCAGGAAAAGGAAGAATAAAAAGCAGTGCCATAATCCAAGAACTCAACAAAAAACTAGGAGCAAGCAAAAACCTAGATTCTCTGGTCAAAAACTGTTTAACTCTGTAAAGTGAACCTAATCTCTGATGAAGAGTTTTCCTTAATTTATTCAAATGAGGTTCAAAAGTTAATTTTGAGTCAAGAATGATTCCTAAGTATTTAAAACTATCTACCAATTCAATAACTTTTCCATCCTGGGTAACAATGGGATGTAAGCTACTAGGCTCAATAGCCTTATTTGCAACCAGCATAACTTTAGTTTTACTTGAATTAAGTACCATAAAATTTGTAAAGAACCATTTCTGGAAGGAATCAAAGTCAGATTGAATCTCAGCCAGAGCATCATTAGGAGTTGAACCAACACTATATATCACTGCATCATCAGCGTAAAGAATCATTGATGAATCAGAGCATACCAGGGGAGCAGCAAAGGGTCGAGAATTGACCCTTGGGGGTACTCCACATTTAATGGCACTAGGGGAAGAAATGCTATCGCTTATTCGGCTACGATGGAATCTGTTGGAAAGGTAATTACAATACCAAGAAATAACATTATCAGAAAAATAGAAACCGGATAGTATACCATTTGATAGGCCTTGTTCAGCCAAATCGAAGGCCTTGGTGAGGTCCACAAAGAGCGCCGCAACAGACTTCCTTTTATCAAGGGCACCATGAATGGCACCCGTGAACCCCACCAAGGCCGACTCAGTGTTATGACATGGCTTAAAGCCATGCTGACAATCTGAGAGCAAATTATGTTTTTGTAAATGCTCAAAAGTTTGGTCCAAAATAATTTGTTCAAGAATTTTAGATAAAGGTGATAACAGAGAAATTGGATGATAGTTTGACAAGATAGTAGGATGACCAGATTTCAAAATGGGAGTGATTATGGCCATCTTCCAAAGGCTAGGGAAAACCCCATTAAACAAAGAAAAATTAAACAAAACTGAAAAGGGATAAGAAAAATAATTTATCCCTAACTTAATAATTCGGAAATCTAGTCCATCACCAAAAATATAGGGCAGAGGATCCATTTTTAGCACATATTCCTTAATCAGGTCAGGAGACACCTGGTTAAAGTGAAATCCAAAAGGAACCACCTCTTTTACCAACTTTGGAATACTAGAAGGGTCACCACAAAAATAATTTCCATGGGAAGAGATTCTATAACTATTCACGTTACCAAAAAGACTATTAAAGACTTCAGAGACAAGTAGAGTATCATCAATTAAACCTGTCTCAGATTGAACAGAAATATCAGGGGCTTTTTTACCCTGCCCAATCAAACCATTAAGTATATCCCAGGTTTTCTTGGGATTACCAAAGGATGTATTTGGTTCTGAGAAAAAAAAAAAATGCAGTTTTAGCTTTACGAATTTCAGATTTACATTGATTCCTTAATTATTTATATTGCTGGCCCATTTCCTGCCCCCTCCTTTGTGAAAATGAACAGAAGTATTTGTTCAGCGTATCCGATTTCTGGTGGTCATCCTCTACACTACCCCATCCTCCCTTTCAGTCTGTCCCTCCCCTTGCCTTCCTTTTTACACTGATGTACCTGTAAAAGGTTTGTCCCCCCTTATTACTGAGTTTGCTATGTGTTCTTCTGATCATGCCTTGGCTTCCCTAACTGCCCCCCACCCCTTTCTTTTTCCTGGTACCTCTTTCTGTCCCCTCCTCCTCCTCTGGCTTTTAATAATAACAGTAATCTTTATTTATAAAGCGCCTTTCCAATGTCGAGGCGCTGAACAATAAAAACAGATAAAACAATACAATAAATCAGTAAAATATCCAATAATCAGAGTAGCTACATAAATAAAAAGATTAATCTGGGTACGCTTTATGCCAGAAGTGTGTTTTCAAAGCCTTCTTGAAGTCTTCCATGGTCATGCATGCACGTGTCTGACGGGGTAGAGAATTCCACAAAGTTGGGGCCGCGTACATAAACACATGGTCCTCAGATGACTTAAGGCTCACCCTGGGAATTTCTAGCAACCCCTCGTCAGCTGAGTGGAGTGGTCATCCAGGGGAGCAAGGACCCAGTAGCTCTTTCAGATAGTCTGGGCCAAGTCTATGTAGGGCCTTATAGATCAGAAGCCCAACCTTGAAGGTGATCCGCCACTGAATAGGCAGCCAATGCAGTTTGCGCAGCACCAGTGTGATGTGACTCGCACGTGGGGTCCCCATCAACAGCCAGGCCGCAGCATTCTGCACTAGCTGCAAGCAGGGGATATCAACCCCCGGAAGCCCTAGATAGAGGGAGCTGCAGTAGTCAAGGCGCGAGGTCACAAAGGTGTGGACCAATGTTGGAGGGTCGCCAGATGGAACAAGGTGCTTAACCCTAGCGATGTTCCTCAGATGATAAAAAGAGGACTTGACTGCCGACACCTGCGAACGCAGAGTCAGCCCATCGTCGAATCACCCCCAGGTTTCACACATGCTCAGAGGTAAGAAGCTGGATGCCCCCCAGAAAAAGACTAGAGGGTTGACCAGCCCCCATCCCCTCTGTCCAGCGACCAGGATCCACCACCATCACCTCAGTCTGACCAGAATTCAACTTTAACCAGCTGGAGCTCATCCAATCCTGGATTTCAATGAGGCAGTTGTTTAATACCGAGCACGCACTATCCTGATCAGATGCAAAAGACAGGTGGAGCTGGGTATCATCAGCATAGCAGTGAAACCTTCAGCCCATACCATCTTACAGTGTCTCCGAGGGGCAGCATATACACCGCGAACAACATGGGGGACAACACCGAGCCCTGAGGGACCCCACATGGCAGAGAAAATGGCTCATAGGGAAAAATCCCCGAAACCACCCTCTGAGTTCTGCCAGTGAGGTAGGACTTAAACCACCTGAGAACTGTACCAGACAGGCCACAGATGAATCTCGGGCACTCGAGGAGTATCCCATGGTCCACGGTGTCAGAAGCTGAAGAGAGATCAAGAAGTACCAAGATCGATCAGCACTTCTGATCTTTTGCCATCAGGAGATCATTGAGCACCCGAACCAGAGCGGTTTCGGTACTATGCCTCTTACGAAGACTGGACTGGAGAGGTTCGTAGATGTCATGGATGGTCAAATGGTTCTCCAGTTGCAGCGCCATAACTTTCTCAGTCACCTTCCCAACAAAGGGAAGGTTAGAGATCGGTCTGTAGTTTGCAAGGCAGCTTGGGTCCAGAGCAGCTTTCTTCAGGAGGGATGTCACCACCGCCTCCTTCAGGGAGCTAGGAAACTCACCGGACTCTAAGGAGCACCAAACTCTCTTTGCTAGGACCAGGCCAACAATATCACAACAACCGATAATCTGGGAGGTTGGACCTGGGTCCAAACTACAGCACGTTGGGCGCATATCCTGGGCAATCTGCACAACTTCCATGATTTCCAGCCAGTCGAAGGAACTCCAGATAAACCAAGGAGGAGTGACAATACACCAACCACTATCAGCTCCCATAGAGTGGGCTGGTTGGATCTCCGCCCTGATGCTAGCCACCTTATCTGCAAAGAACCAAGCAAGCTTGTCACACTCAATCTGTGAAAAGGCTCTTCAAACCTGAAGACAGGTTGGGTTGCACAACCTGTCCACAGTTCGAAAGAGCTGAGCCGGTCGAGTCTGAGCAGCAGCAATCTCCTTGGACAGGAACTCTGCCTTCTTATGAGATTGCTGATTGATGGACTTGATAATGTTCCAGCAATCTAAGGCAGTCAGCCTCCAGGGTGGATTTCCGCCAACAACGTTCTAACCTTCATCCAAGTCTGTGCAGCTCCCTCAAGGTCCTATCAAACCGTGGGCGAAGGTAGAGAGGACGAACATGGACGGGAGCGATGGAGCCCAGGGCCACAGTAACGACCTTATTATAGGCCTGAACCAGGCTGTCTGGACTCTCACTTGCCTCCGGAATTCCCGATAGGTCCAATACTGCCAGTAGGCCGTCGGCAGTCACATCCCGTAAAGGGCGGTACTTGACCATCTCCACAGGGCAGGCTTATGCGGAGGGGCATACAAATTGAACCCCACAGTGTGATGATCTGACCATCTGACCGCTTCCACCACCAAGTCAGAGGCTTTGATCCCCAGGAGGAAGACCGAGTCAAGGGAGTGACCAAATTTATGGGTAGCAAAGGCAACCACCTGTGTAAAGCCCAGTGATATCATCAGCTGGAGGAAGTTCTGTCCAAATTACGAGAGTCCATCGTCGACCCAGGCGTTAAAATCGCCGAGGACCATCAACCTGGATGACTCAAATGCCATGTTGACCATGAAGTCCGCTACTTCCTGAAGGAACTGCTTCTTATCCCCAGGTGGACGGTAGATGACAGCGATCCTACAACCTATACCTGCAACCATGGTACACTCGAATGAATCAGCATCCTCAACTGGCACACTTGTAAGGTCCAGTTCCCTCTTGAAACAGATGGCCATCCCCACACACACACACCGACGGTCTGTTCTCCAGCGGTGTATCACCGAGTACCTGGCCGGAACAGTAGCCTCCAATATGGGTCAGCGTTATCATCCAGCCGGGTCTCGGTGGTGCAAGCCAGATCTGCTATCCCAACAAGATGTGCAATTATTGCAGTCTTGTTCTTAATAGATCTGGCATTGCATAACACTGCTCGAGTCAGACAGGATTCCAAGGCGGCCCAAGCTACCTGCCCATTACTAGTGGAACCCTTGGGTATGGAGACCAGGCATGGAGGACCACATTCCAGAATCCATTTTGCCCCAGGGCATGTCCTGGGCCTCACTACCTCGATGTGAGCATCCTGCTCATTCACCCCACCCAATGGTCGCAACCCCCAGCCCGCCCCCTCCCCTCGAGCAATTCCAAGTGCTCTACAACGTTGATATACTGTAAACTGCAAGGGGGGGTAATAAATTGGCGGAGGTCACGAAGTTCGAAGGGTGACTAGCACACGAATGGGGGGAGCAATCCTCCCAAATCTTTCTACACACACTCAAGAACTCAAAACACTCATGAACACAGCTGTAAAAGTAGGAAAATAAATCAAATTTTCATAGTCAAATTAGTATGCTCTTCCACTCTCTCACAGATTGGAGGACAACTTAAACATAACAGAACCCACACTTAAAACAAATACGTACCACCCCAATAATCTCCCCCCCAAAACGTGCATTCTCAAAATACAATCCTCCACTTTCTCTGAGTGGGGACAAAAATCAGTAAAACTAAAACGCAATATAAAACACCACTGTCTTTCAAGGAGTGGGAAAAAATACTAAAAATCAAATTAAAAATGTAAACAATTAAACAATATAAAATAAAAAATATTGTAAGAATAAGTAAAACAATACTTTTAAGCTATCAGCTGATCGAAGCAGTTACCAGTGTCACAAGAGTCTCACTGAAGAGTAACTGATACCCAAATACTCAGATTATTGAATCACCCCACTAACATATATCCAGAGGATCCCAACCCGAGCAGTTAAGATGACCAGAAAATATTTTAGCACAGGATGTGGGGAGGTAGTAACAACAACAAAAAAGGAAAGGGACCTGGGGGTAATCATATCAGATGACCTTAAGGTTAGCAAGCAATGTGAGAAGGCAGTAGGGAGGGCTGGGGGTATACTGGGATGTGTAGGGAGAGGCATCAGCAGCAGAAAACAGGAAGTTGTTATCCCTCTGTACAGACGGTGAGACCCCATCTGGAGTACTGTGTCCAGTTCTGGAGACCCCATCTCCAAGGACATAGACAGGATAGAGGTAGTCCAGAGGAGGGCAACTAAAATGTGCAGGGTCTGCAAGAGAAGCCGATGAGGAGAGACTAAAGGAGCTTAATATGTATACCCTTGAGGAAAGAAGGGAGGGGGACATGATAGAAACTTTTAAGTACCTCAGTGGAATCAACAAAGTCCAAGAGGGTAGCATCTTTCAGGAAAAGAGACTTGCAAGAACAAGGGACACAATTTAAAGATAGAAGGAGGGTGGTTCAGGGGCAATGTGAGGAAGTATTATTTCACAGAGGGTAGTGGATGCATGGAACAGCCTTTCTGAGGAGGTTGTGAGGTCTAAAACTGTGGGAGAATTCAAGAATGCATGGGACAGACATAAGGCAATTCTTGTGGGGGGGAGGAAGAAATAGGCTGTTGGTTAACTAGGATCTGCGGCCTATCCTGTAGGTAGGGAAATGGGCAGACTAGATGGGCCTAGCGGTCCTTATCTGCCATCAAAGTCTATGTTTCTATGATCAGTTCCAAATATATAAGCCACACTTTAGGCAGGAGAGACTCTCACCCTCTCCCATTCCAAAGAACAAAAACCAAAGTTGCTCTCCTCTCTCGCCAACACCACCTAATAAGTATATGGAGAAATTCTTAATTCTTTTGTATTGCTTAAATGCCTTTTTTTTTTTTTTTGTTTGCCACCTCCTCAGAAAACCATAGTTGCCTCTTCTTCCTTTTCCCCTTGCCGACCTGTTTGATACAGAGTTATGTCACCAGTGCAATCCCTGTTTTGATCGTTGCCCACTGTTCCTCTACCCCCTTCTGCTCCCCTACTCCAACCAGTGCTTCTTTTAGACATTTTCCCATCTTTCTGAAATCCCCCCCCCCTTTTTTTTTTAAAGTCTAGGAATCCTGTCTTTGTGTGGCTTGGTTCCTCCCCCTCTGTTATTTCAGGATGCCCCCTCCTTCCCTACTGTCACTCTTGGAGGGAAGGTGTGTCTTTCTGCAGATGACATAAAAATCTGCAACAGGGAGGACACCCAGGAAGGGGCGGAGAGAATGCAAAGGGATATGGGGAAATTAGAGCAGTGGTCTAGGGTATGGAAGTTTGGTTTCAGTGTCAAAAACTGCAAAATCTTGCACCTGGGGTGGGGAAACCCAGAAGCTGCGTATAAAGGAGGTGGGGGGAGGTACTGACAGTCAGCAAGCAAGAAAGGAACCTGGAGTTAATCAAATCTGGTGATCTCAAGGTGGCAGGGCAGTGTGACAAGGCAGTAGGCAAGGCTGCTAGTGAGATGCTGGGGTGCATAGGGAGGGGGATTTCTAGCAGAAGGGAGGTGATGTTGCCACTGTATCACTCACTAATGAGACCCCACTTAGAGTACTGTGTCCTGTTCTAAAGGCCACACCTCTGCAAAGACATTGAGAAGGTAGGAGTGATCCAGAGGAGGCTACCAAAATGGTGGGCAGGGTTTCACAAGAAGCCATACAGGAGAGGCTGCAGGATCTCACCATAATCTCTGGAGGAGAGTGAGAGGGGACATGACTGAGACCTCCAAGTACGACACAGAGGTGAACATTGTGTACATGGGAAGTCTCTTTCAGAGGAGGAAAAACACCAGAACATGGGAGCATGCAGTGAAGCGGGGGGCGGGGCGGGGTTAAGGGGGATGTGAGGAAATTGTTTTACAGAAAGAGTAGTGGACACCGGGAACAACCTGCCAGAAAAGGTAGTGGGGGGCGAAAACAGTGGGGAACTTCAAACATTCATGAGATAGGCACACAGGCGTAATAAGTAGAGGAAAGGGAGGCGGGAGGGGCGCTGGTGACCAAATAGGGTCTGAAGTGTCGGAACAGGCAGGGGTAAAATAGAGCAGACTGGATTGCTACGTTCCCATTTACCGCTCGCCACATCATCTCTGTGGCCAAAGATTTGCTCCCGACCAGCACCACGGAGGCGAAAAAAAAGTAGCTGCAGCTGTGTTTTGTTGCTACACGGGGATGGACTACAGAGGCCACTAGAAATACAGCCCGAGGACAAGTTGATTTATTTTGGCCTTTTCTATATTTTTTTTTTTTATATTGACTGGCTGGGCTGTGTTAGGCAACCACCACTAACCTCCCTCCTCCCTCCATGGACCACACGGCAAACACCAATCACAGGCGTGGACATCCGTGCCTTCCAGTTGGCAGCGTCAGAAGTTTGGCACAGGCGGGAGATGAGACAAGTACACAGTGCGCGGCACTCTCATTCTTCATGCACAGATAAGGTCAGCAAAGTTGACTAAAATCAGGGAACCAAACCGCAAAACGTTTTTTAAAAAGGTTGGTGCAGTTTTTTATTGTTTTCTTAAGGCTTGACTGATAACGTCCGAGGGAGTGACAAAGCTGGAGTCGGAGAGAGTTTCGGTGTAATCGTATCTCTCTGACACTGATGTAGACCATGCTACACTGGGAGAGGAAGGGAGTTCTCAACCACAATGAAGAAGACAACTTATAGAAAAAACCTAAAAGCAAGAAAAATGTTTGGATTTTTACAGCTTGCTAAGTTACAGTCTGTTTTTGTGCAACAGGACATCCAGCGAACCAGCGTCTTTACTAGAACAGCTAAGTAGTTTCATTTGTTTGAAAATGAGCAGAGATGGTTTGTGAGGGCTATTAATCCTGGTAAAAAATCATCTTAAAAGTGGGAAAGCCACAGGGAGTGAAATCAGAGGCAGTTTGTTGGGCTATTAGCCCATGTGAAGAGGAGCCAAAGGGGGCAAAGATTGAGAATGAAATCTGGAGGCAGCAGGATTTAAAAAACAAAACAAAAAAAAAACAGTTTGTTTCTGAGGGCTAACTAAACTTCAAGGTGAAAACAAGCAGAGGGTGCATTGCAGATATTTGGGAGAGAAAGTAAGTGTGGGAGAAAAATAGGCAGAGTGCAGGTTATAAATAAAACTTGGAGTCAAGTTCATTTTCTGTCACGTATTTTATTAGTTTTTTTACTTCAGCACTACTCCAAGCACAAGTGGTATCCATACATTTATTGAAAACATACAGAAATGTACACAGTTTGCCTTAGAGGGGGAAATATGTAATTTCACTGAAATAAAACCTGTACCAATTTTTCTAATACTTCAATGCGTGGCTCAGCATTTCCTACAGTGTCTAAAATTGGGGGGGGTCGTCTCCTTAGCCATGGTGACTAATGATTTTGAAATCCTGGGGGAGCATAGGATTGGCCTACTAGTCCTTTTCTGCTGACAAATTCTGTGTTCGTGCAGTGTTGCACCCACAAGGGAAAACAATGGAAAATACAACTGAATAGACTTTTATTATGTTTTTTGAATTTTTTTTTTTCCTCCAGTTACCATCCTGGACAATGCGAATGGATCCACTCCCCAGGCGATGCTATCTCTGCTGTTGCATGCTCTGAGAAGAGCTCAGGAAAGATATTTGTGTATGATGGACGAGGAAGCAGTAAGCCACTCCATTTCTTTGAAAAGCTGCATAAATCCCCTCTCTGTCAGATCCGGCTAAATCCCGTCTACAAAGTTGTGGTGTCTGCTGACAAATCAGGGATGATTGAATACTGGACAGGCCCGCCACGTGAATACAAGTTCCCCAAGAATGTGGACTGGGAGTATAAAACTGATACAGACCTATATGAATTTGCAAAATGTAAAGCCAGCGCAACCAGCATTGCTTTCTCTCCAGATGGAAAGAAAATGGCCACCATTGGGTCTGACCGCAAAGTTCGACTCTTCAGATTTTTGACTGGAAAGCTCATGAGGGTTTTCGATGAATCCTTGACAGTAAGTCTGAACTGTAATTCATGCAAAATTGCATTTATTTTGAGACTGTGAAGTATATATGTACTTTATATTATTAGTGAAGAGAGACTGCTTGCAGAGGGGCGTAAATGCACTGGGGAAGTGGGCAAACAAGTGGCAAATGAAATTCGATGTGGATAAGTGTGAAGTCTTTCACTTAGGCCCAAATAATTTTTGTCGGGGGTACTGTTTAAACATTAAATAACTAGCACCAGCCCTTTGGTGCAGCAGTAGTGCTTGCCACTTGTGACGCCAAAGACCCGGGTTCAGGAATGTGCCTGGGGTGCTAGAGGGCCAGAGGTGGGGGAGGAGGCTTGAGAATCACAGTGGGCACTTGCCTTTACTGGGCGAGAAAGTTGTGCACTGTGCTGCCATTGCCTGGGTTACCCCAGCTGGAGAAGTAGTGCAGGACAGCAGTAGGAGGGAGTGACGGCTACATTAGTGGTGTGCATGCCCACTGTGTGCATGTGGATGCATGTTTAGGGTACCATCTCGAGGGAGGGGAGAAACATGGACGAAAAATTCCTTCCCAGGCAGGATGATGCCCATTTCCTCTCAGGCCCCGCACCACTGACTGGGTGCTAGTCTTAGCACTGTATTCAGTCTACAATACATACAAATGAATCCAGCACTCACCACTTCTTGGATAAAGGACACTGCTCAAAATGACTTTCAAAAAAGTGCCATAACTATATTACAGGTGCCACACAGGTAAAACAAGCTCATCTTGATGCTTTTCGGAATTGTAATTCCTTTATCAAAAGATGTACCCACACTCACAAATCCCCATTTTTTGGGCTGTGGGCGGAGCCTGCAGCACTATTGGGATCAGATTGTAGCTCTAAAATGGCTGATCGTGGAACATCCTTTTCAGACATGAAGTCTTGCTGTATTCTGACAAGTGCAATTAGCCCCAGGCTTTAAACTGCCCCGGAGAACAATGGGTTAACTTTTCTATGCATGGCATAGAATGTTCATCTCGAGCTCGGTTGATGTCTCTGTCTGTTGTTATTCAAACTGCAACCGTCAGATTCTTTACTCCGCCTCACGGAACAGTTGCTCCGGAGATTTCTCCTGCTGCTCAGTTCAAAGTCAGTTGAAGTGTTGGTTTTCGGTCGGTTTTCTACCGAAATTTTGTTTCCGCATAGTCGGTTCAAGTCTCTGTCTGTGGTACCGTGAGTACTAGATAGGTTTTGTTCTGTTTTCTGTGTGGAAGTTGTAAAAAGTGTGGATCGGTTTGGCTGAACCGATCATTCAGGTAAATTTTGTACTTTACTTTAGTGTATGGTTACCGGTCCGTATCGGTTCTTAAAAAAAAAAAAAAACACAGGTTTTAGTACGTTTTTTTCCAAAACCCGTGACACGGTCAGGAACCGATAGGGTAGTCTTGCCTGGCGGTTGCCGAAAAAAAGGATAAGTTTGGTTAGGTTGGCCATGTCTGAGAAACCCAAGAGAAAAACGGGCCCACTGGGTTTCAACACTGCAGTGTGTTTGGGGAGGTCTTTACTAAGGCCGATCCCCACACCACCTTGGTTTATTGTCTGGGATTTGACCACCTCGATTCAGACTGCCAAATTTGTAAAAATTTTCCCAAATCTACCCTGGAAAAGAGATTAGGTAGACTGAGGGAAAGGGAGGCCGAGAAGTCCGCTGACCCGGATGGCCAGCCCGGTTCGGTTCCGACCGAACCAGAAGGAGTGCCCTCTGACTAGGGCGATACTACTTCGGGCAAAAGGAGAGCCGATTCTGAAGAATCTGTTCCGACAAAAAGAAAACGCAAAGACAAGTCGACCGGTTCGGATCCAGAATCTCATACTCCAACCGCCGATGAAATAGCCAAAGTGATTCGTATTGTGGAATCGCTTCGCTCAGTTCCGACTGATCCGGTACCTTTTAGCAGGGGCTCGGTTCGGTCGGTTCCCCCGGTTCAGGATTATACCCTGGAAGAATATTTTATGAACTGGAGTTTGAGGAGGAAGGAGAGTTGGAAGATGATTATGGTGATGGTGAAAGTCTGGATGTGCCTATTGACCCGGACATCTCCCCAGACAGACCTTCAGGTGTTTCCCCTCCTAGGCTTTCTCAGTCCCCTTCACACTTCATGTTTTACAGAAAGGTGGCTGATACCCTCCAGCTTCCTGTGGAGGAGGCAGTGGAGGATCAGGAGGAGCCTGACTATGTAGAGATGATGGACATCCCAGAGTCCAGGAGACTGACTGTTCCCCTCCACAAATCTTTGGGAAACGGACACAAAAAATTCTTAAGTCTCCCAATTCCATACCTCCTGTGGATAGGAGAATGGACAAGAGGTATACTCTTTGAGGCTGAGATACGGAGTTCCTTTATCAGCAGTGCAGCCATGTTGGGGTTGTACAGGCTGCTGCCTGTGATAAGGCAAGCATTCCCTTGGCATCACACCCCCCAGACAAGGACTCCAGGAAGATTGATGCCATGGCAAAGAAGCAGTACATGGCATCATCCTTGGGACTCAGGCAGGCGAATTATATGGCCTATGCAGCCAGGTACCAGAAGTCCAGGTGGGACACTGTACTGGCACTGGCTAAACAGGCTTCCCCCCAGCTTGCCAAAGAGCTGGAGGAGGTGGCTGCAGATGGGATTGAGGCATCAAAAGTTCAGTTTCATGCTGCTGTGGACTCCAGTGATGCATCATCAAGAGTCATGACTACATCTGTGGCTCTTCGGAGAATGGCTTGGCTCAGATGTACTAGCCTCTCACAGGATACCCAGGCTAAGGCCATGGATTCTCCTGTAGTGGGTAATTCTCTGTTTGGGGAGCAGACAGAGAATTACATGAAGAAAATGGACGAATACAGGACCACTTACAGGAGTGCTCAGGCCAAGGAAAGGCAGCAGTCCAGGGGCAGGACTTTCCAAAGGCCTTTTTACCAAGCACAAGCCTCTTCTTCCTTTTCGCAGAGGGGGTTCTTCGGAGGGAGAGGCAGAAGGGGGATGAGCAGGCCTGCATCCACCCCTCAGCCTAAAGCCCATGCCAAGCAGACACCCTGATGGGTCTGCCCGGGTCGATTCTCCTATCCCAGTAGCGGGCAGGCTGGTTTACTTTGTCCAGGACTGGATGTCTGTTACATCAGACAAGTGGGTCCTGGAAGTAGTAAGCCAGGGACTGGTTCTCAGCTTCAGAAAATTTCCCAAGATGAGAGCCAGATCTTTTCCACCTGCAAATCTCTGAGACCCTTGCCCTAGAGGCAGAGGTTTTTTCTCTCCTAGCTCTAAGAGCTATAGAGAAAGTACCTACCCTACACTGGGGCAAAGGACTGTACTCCAGATACTTCCTAACCCCCAAAAAGACAGAGAGAGTGGTGACCCATCCTGGACCTAAGATACCTGAACAAACATCTTTTAAAGCCAAAGTTCAAGATGATAACTCTGGGAATTATCCTTCCCTCTCTAAGGCCAGGGGACTGGCTAGCCTCCCTGGACCTCAAAGATACCTACTTTCACATTCCCATCCGTTGCTCCCACAGAAAGTACCTCAGGTTCAAGTTGCCCTCAGGCCACTATCAGTTCAGAGCAATGCCCTTTCACCTAACCTCAGCCCCAAGGGTCTTCACAAAGTGCCTGGCAGTAGTTGTTGCCTTCCTAAGAAGACAAAAGATTTCCATTTTTCCATATTTGGATGACTGGCTCATAGTGGGCCAGTCCCCAGACCAAGTCAAGTCACACCTGCAAGTGACCCAGCAAGTGCTCACTTCTTTAGGATTTCTTCTCAACCTACCAAAGTCAGTTCTCGAACCAATGCAGCTCCTCGCCTTCATAGGAGCAGAGCTGGAGACGGTAAAAGCAAGAGCCTTCCTTCCCCTGGAAAGGGCAAGAGCTCTCATGGAACTGGCCTCTTCCTTCAGCCTTCAGGTGTCTCGACCAGCAAGGCATTTCCTTCAGCTCTTGGGCCACATGGCAGCTTCTACAGCAGTGGTCCATGGTGCAAGATTCCAGATGAGGGACATTCAGTTCCACTTAAGAGCTTTTTGGTCCCAAAGAAAGGATTCCCTTACCAAACTAATCCCTGTGACTCGAACTCTGATCCACAGCCTGCAATGGTGGCAGGATCAGGACAATTTGAGGCAAGGGGTTCCATTTGCCACTCAGTCTCATTCAGTGGTCCTCACCACGGATGCTTCCCTGCTGGGCTGGGGAGCCCATTTGGGGGACCTCACCACCCAGGGACTGTGGTCGCCTCAGGAATCTCTTCTACACATCAATCTCTTGGAACTCAGGGCAGTGTTTCTGGCACTGCAAGCTTTTTCCAAATCAGTATAGAACAAGGTGGTTCAGATCAGAACAGGCACCACCACCACCACCATGTGGTACATCAACAAGCAAGGAGGCACTCAGTCTACAGCCTTGTGCACAGAAGCAATGAAGTTGTGGTCCCTGGCTTATTCCCTGCAAACGTCTCTGATAGCAGTTCACCTTCCAGGGAAGGACAATGTTCTAGCAGATGCACTGAGCAGAATATCTCAGGGCCATCATGAATGGGCCCTAGGTCCTCTGGTGTTGAAGGTGATTTTCTCAAGATGGGGCACTCCAGAGATGGATTTTTTTGCAGCCCCAGACAATCACCAACTTCCTCTTTTTTGTTGCAGACCCCCAGTCTTGGGCTCAGTCCCCCTGGATGCTCGGATTCTGAACTGGGAAGGGAAATTTCTGTATGCTTTTCCCCCCTTCCCTCTCCTGTTCAAAGTGTTAGTCAAGATAAGGTCACAACCTTGCAAGTGACTCTGATTGCTCCAGACTGGGCCAGGCAGCCATGGTATCCCTTGTTGCTGTCCCTAGTAGTCCATCTTCCCCTATCTCTTCCCAGGAATTACAACCTGTTAACATCCTCTCAGGGGAGGATTTGGTACCCCAATCTTCAGTCTCTCAATCTCAAGGCTTGGCTCTTGAAGAGTTAGAGTTTGCAGATCTGCAGCTTTCCCAAGGGGTTCTGGATAACCTCAAGGCTTCTCGAAAGCCCTCCACCAGAAAGTCTTACAACTCCAAATGGAAAAGATTCAGCATTTGGTGTTCTAAGAAGAATATTTCTCCAGACACTGCTGAATTGCCTACGGTTCTGGATTACATGGTCCATCTCAATGGCCTAGGTCTCAGACCAGCTACACTGAAGGTACACATGTCAGCTGTTTCTGATTTCCTGTCAGTAGGCAAGTCTTCTTCACTGTCATCCCATCCTGTATTCTGTAAGTTTTTCAAGGGATTGCTTCACACCAATCCCCCCTTTAGGGACCCTGCTCCTGCTTGGGAGCTTAATGTTTGCATTGCTCAGCTTATGCAACCCTCTTTTGAACCTTTGTCCTCAGCAGAGCTTAAGTACTTGACTTGGAAAACTGTTTTTGGTAGCCATAACTTCTGCTAGACGTATCAGTGAATTGCAAGCCTTGTCAGTGGAACCTGATTTCATCTCTTTTCACAGAGATAAAGTGGTCCTTGGAACTAACAGAAAGTTCTTGCCTAAAGTGGTTTCAGATTTGCATCTGAATCAGTCTATATATCTCCCTGTTTTCTTCTCTGATCATTCTTCCTCGGGAGAGAGGAGGCTACACAGTTTGGATGTTAAAAGAGCCCTTAGCTACTACATAGAGCGCACCAAGGGTCACAGGTTTGACTCCCTCCAGTTGTTCCTCACTTATGGAGAAGTTGGGAAGGGCAAACCTGCCACCAAGAGATCTATTGCCGCCAGGTGGATTGTTTCTTGTATACAATTCTGCTATGAAAAACTGGGCAAAACTCCACCCTCAGGCCTGAGGGCTCATTCCACAAGAGGTACAGCTGCTTCCCTGGCTGCTGCCAGGGATATCCCTCTTTTAGAAATTTGTCAAGCAGCCACCTGGAATACAGTCCATACTTTTACCAAGCATTACTCTCTGGATATCCAGGCTAGGAGTGATGCTCGGTTTGGCACAGCAGTACTTCAGAGCCTATTCCCAAAGTAGGTTCTGTCCCTTCTCCATGGAGGTACTGCTTGGTAGTCTGCACTTGTCAAAATACAGCAAGACTTCATGTTGTTTGAAGAAAAAATTACTCACCTTAGTAATTATTTTTTTCTAGTGGAGTCTTGCTGTATTCTGACCTCCCCCCGCCTCCCCTCTCGGAACCTAGATTTGTGGGATGTGGGTGGGAAGGCACAGTGTTGGCACCCTAGAGGTGCCCCCTTTACACCCTCTGTTCTCTTGGGGTGAAATGTTATTTCATTTGATTGTTTTTGTTTGTGTTTCCTGACTTGAGTCTTCCTTTGAGAACCCAAAACATCATTTTTCTGCCAGTTGGCTAGTTAAAAATGTTAGTTTCCACACAGAACACCTAGTGAGTGTTGCTCGTAAAGATCTGACGGTTGCAGTTCGAATAACAGGCAGAGACATCAACCGAGCTCGAGATGAACATTCTATGCCATGCATAGAAAAGTTAACCCATTGTTCTCCGGGGCAGTTTAAAGGCTGGGGCTAACTACATTTGTCAGAATACAGCAAGACTCCACTAGAAGAAACATAATTACTAAAGTGAGTAATTTTTTTCTTTGGGCATTTGGAAGTATTCCTCCCCAGCTGCAAAATAGTGCACTCCCCCTCTGATTTTTGCTGCTGTATGTTAAAGGCATCTGAAGGGAGGGGGGATGCTACTGTATTGTACCTCAGACCTTCTCAGGATATGAACAAAAAAAACCTTTTTAAACTGCCATTTCAATCATCTGTCCAGCTCAGTCTAATAGATTTACTCTATTTCTTTCAGCAACCTAGGGGGTAACTCATTATATGTTGTCTAGAATTTACTGAACCTCTGAAAGTCAGACTACAGTGTGAGTACAGACAGTGCAGTTTGCAGCCTGTGTTAGCTATCTCATTCCTATGGGTACATACACTCAGAGAGAGACACACACACAGAGCAGCATGCACTCTGACTAAATAAATTCAAGAGGACTGAATTAGCCGCATGCCAGTTTTTGATGATTGTGACTAAACAGCACTATATGGCACCAACAAGAAGATAACTTTGGTCATTTGGTAGCTCTTCACAGCACTATCAGTTCTGGCTAGAGTTTGTTATAGTCCAGATGACATCATCACAAACCACATAACACTTACAGATACAATATCTCATTAAATATATACAGAATTACTTTAAAAATTAAGTTAGATTGTTTCTGTTATTACATAAACATTAGTCTGCCTATACAAAAGTACAACAATTCCTAAACGTTTTAACTTATTTTAAAAAAACAAACAAGAATATGACCGTCTTTGTCACAATTCTGTAATCATAGCTGAATTCAGAATCTTCCCCCAAGGAGTAGAGAATAAATCCATGTTGCTTCTGGTACTTTGACATCTGAAAGACGAAGTCTGTAAGCTTCAACATATCGCTATTTAAGTTCATTTAACTTATTCCTTATTCTTACTTTGTTTTTTTTATTTTTCTCCTTTGCTTTTTTATACACACACATTTTTCTATCTAGCTATATCTTTGTTCCTGTTTCAAAAGCAAAGCAAATTTCATTTCTAAAACGCCATTCCAAAAGACCATGGTGTTGTACATAAACATAACTGAAAACATAATTACCATAAAAATATATTATTTTTTTTTAACCTTGTATTTATTCATTTATGATAAAAAAGCACATACATTCCTTGATTTCAGGTATATGATATAACATATACATATAATTATCGTAGATAATATATCCCTGCACTCACTGTCACAACATTGTGGGGGGGGTAGCATGCTATTAAAATAGAATGCCGAATAGGGTCACAACTTTGGCCATTGCAACAAGACCATGGACGACCAATCGATAAAAGTTTTTGCTAAAAGTCCAGAGAATCCCTTCTACAGGATGGGCTTTTGTCAGCGACAACCCCTGGAGTCCATGAACCTAAATTAACACACACAGCTTCCCTTTCTTAGGCCAGAGAAAATTTACCACCTTTGTTCCAGCTACCCACAACATAAAACTTCCGTTGGGTAATATGAATGATAGCTTAAGTGCATAAACTAAGGTATCTGTTTACATCTCTTTAAAGAACAGAGAGACTCATTTTCATAACTTACAACACGACCTATCCACAAAAATTGGCAGAACGGTCCCCCAGCATTGAGCAGTCCTTAGTCATTTTTATTTTAACATTTCTTTACTAACAGTAGTAAACGTGAATTTGTAATTTTAACTGCTTTTAACATTAACAGTAAACTTTTTTGGCTGAAGATAGAAGCCATCTCCCAGCCAATATGAATCATTACCCTCCCATGGGAGCGAAGAGAATATTACTGTATTTTTATTTCCTGACTAAATCAGGTCTCTTGAGTCCTCTGCCTCCAAATCTGCCAGCTGTTGTGAGGTTGAAAAATCCTTTCTAATGTTCTCCAGCTTCCGACCAGCGTCGTCAGGGTTGTTGAAAATAAGTTTTACCGGCATAGAAGATTTTGAGCTTGGCAGGCATTTGAAGAGAATGATTTATGCCCAGCTCCCGTAACCCTGCTCACACTGCATCGAACCCCCAACGTCTCATCCTAGTGTTTTAGCTTAAGTCTGGAAAACAATGCAGTTTTGATCCATCTGGCAAGGTAAGGGAACCAACTAACTTTGCTTTCTGGAGGACAAGGTCCCGAATATGTACCCCCGTTGTTGTAACCAGAAAGGTCCTGGGAAGGTTTGGGTTATTGGGCCGATGCCTGGGGAAAACATGGTAAGCCCTTACCACGAGGTGCTCCACTTCTGTATGGAAAACATGTAGCCCAGAGGATCATTTCCTTCTAATCCGTCCGGAATCCCCAAGAAGCAAAAGTTGCAGGCTTGCGCCCCATTCTTTAAATATTCAAGCCTGGTCTGGAGCAATTTATTCTTCTTGAGAACTCCATCTGTGACCAACGCCGCTTTATTTTCGGTATTTGTAAGTGCCGAGTGATCCGTTTCAAAAACGGCGACTTTGGATTTCACCTGGGTAAGCCTGCCATTCTGTTTCCGACAATTTTTTTTTAATTGTTTATGTAGAAGTTTCACCAAAAACCTACAGAAAGTTTGCATAGAGGAATACACAATCAAATAGTCCAAGATCATCCACTTACTAAGGATTAGTAAGACGTCCTCCCATAAGTTACATCATTAGAGGAATTACTGAAAATTAAATTAGCAAAAACTGTAATTATATAGAACAGCATATAACAGAACAGAACTTGATAGGGATATAATTAAGAAACAAACAAAAAAGTAATGCCATCTTTTGTCATTTAAGCAATATGCCCACAATATCCCTCCCACATTGTTTTACTATGAACTATTAATTCTCCAAGGATGAGCCTTCTTTAAACTTAGAAAAATGTAAGTATACATTTAAATGAGCCCTGCTAGCTTAAAACCTGCAGAGTGTTGCTGCATATAGAGTCAAATAGCAGCCTACAACAGAAGTGCAAAAGTCATGATTTAGAGTTCCATGGGCACTCTGTAGGGAACACCCCAACTAGTACTCACTGTCCCACTATGATTCATTCTCCTAGCAGTGCACCATCATCCAACGAGTTATCTTCAATCTCAGTTAACTCGGCCTTGATCCTCTCCTGCAGCTTACACGCCTCAGACGGGTCATTAAATAGGTATGTATGGCTCTTCCATTGTACCTTCAGTTTAGTGGGCAAAAGAAGTTAATGCTGTATCTTCAGAGACCTCGGCATATTTCATACCTGATTGAAGGCTTTCCTACGTTGCCTGGTTGAGTAGGGTAAGTTGGGGAACAGAGACAGAGCCGCTTCTCCGTAGCGCAGATGCCGCTTGTGTTTTGTGACAGCTAGGATCCTGTCCTGAATTCCCACACTGGTGCACACCACAAGAAAGGCCCGAGGTCCCGTGGCAGTAGACCCTGCCCGACGAGGAGTGATGCGATATGCTTTTTCGAGGGCTAAGGGCTGTCTTCTTCAGACAGTCCCAAAAGTTGTGGTAGCGTAGTTGAGGCAAAGGATAGAGGGTCCTCTCCTCCAGACTGCTCCAGCAGCCCAGTGATCCGGATATTACATTCTCTTGCTAGATTCTCTACATTTTCTAAATGCTGATGGAGTAGAGTTTTCTTTCACCAATTTAGCAGTTGCATCCACTGATTTAAGAGGTCCTCGACCCGCTGCACCATTCGCTAACATTCATCCACGGGTCTCCAGCGCATTTACTCGGGGGATAAGGACATCTAATTTCTTATCCATGTCTCTCACCGCTTTCACCAGTAGGGCTAATGTGGAGTTTACTGTGCCTAGGGACACCTCCTCAGGTCCAGAACCACTACCACTGCAGGCTTCATCGGGCTGCTGTGGCCCACCACCACGTGAAGCAGTCATCTTAGGCTTAAAGAAGTCGGCTGACGATGCTGTGTTTCTCTGTTTGCCCATTTCTTGCTTCTGACACAGTGAGGCAGGTATAAATCTTATAGGGCATCCAAAAGATTAGTAGTTATATGATTTTAAATCGTATATTGGCTCAAATCCTCGGGAGCTCTGTAAGGAAGAGTCTGCTCCACTCTGCTGTCAAGCCATGCTCCCATATGTTTCCAACTTTTGATCTATTTGTTGGACTGTCATCGCAATAGCTTTTACCATGGCCTCCAGATCCCCAGCTTTTTTCATTGTCTGCAAAGCACCTGAAACTCCACTGGTGGCTGATGCAGGACTTTTTCCCTCTGCCTGAATCTTTTAAGGAGTCTGTTTTAGTTCTTCCCTTGGCAGAAATCGCTCCAGATTTGCAGATTAGAGTCCTGAGTTCTAATTATTTCAGGAATGGGAGGTAACTTGTTATAGCAATCAGATTAATCGCAGTTTTTAGCACTTTTTAGCTATATACGCTGGGAGCAAGGTGAGGAATGTCTTCTCCCATCAGTTGCTCATAAAAACATATTCTTAAAATTAGTTAAAAAATCTGCAGCAATTAAATCTCAGGAAAGGCGAAGTTAAAAAGATAGGTCTTCAAGGCAGATTTAAAGGCCTTAACGGACAGGCACTCTCTGATCCGACAAGGTTGAGAATTCCACAGGGTCGGTGCTACAAAAGCAAAAGATCTAACTCCAGACATAGTCAGGTGGACCCTGGAAATCTGTAGCAGTCCCTCATCGGCGGAGCGGAGTGGGCAAGGGGGCAGTAGGGGCAAAGGAGATCTTGCAAATACCTCGGTCCCTGTCCGTGTAGGGCATTATAGGTCAGCAAACCAAGCTTAAAGGAGATCCTCCACCACACCGGCAGCCAGTGCAGTCCACGAAGCACAGGTGTGACATGGCAAGATCTTGACAAGCCAGTCAACTACCTGGCAGCCGCATTCTGCACCAGCTGCAGGCGGCGAAGTCCACCCCCGGCAGCCCTAGGTATAGGGCATTGCCGTAATCAAGGCGTGAGGTCACAAAGGCGTGGACCAAAATCTGTTTGTTTTAACCAGGAGAAACGCACTAAACTGAAAGCTTGTTTACAGGTGTGACCTGGGAACACAAGGAAGTGAAGTGACTTGCTCAGGGTCGCATAGTATGCAAGTGGGGGCTGTGGGATTCAAACCCAGGTCTCCAGGTTTGCAGCTCAGAGCCTTAAACCACTGTGCTATACTGCCTCCTACAGTCAGAAGAGCAAAGGCAAGAATACATAAATTTATTCCATTTAGCAAGAAAAACATGTATAAATTGTTGTCATTATACCCACATATTTAGATGCATCTATTCACATTTACAGGCAAACATTAGTCTCCTATTTTGATTTCTTCAAATAAGGCAGCATCTCCAAACTTCCATTTATATGCGGGTACTTACAAGCCCTTAGGGCATATATCCAGAACCCCTCCCTGCACAACAGGTTGTCAGAGTCCCAACCCAGGAGTCTGACTGACTTTGTCAGTGGCACATTTCCTGCATGGCATATAGGAAAGCCAGAGCCATAAAGGACCAGCTTGTCCATGGTAGGCAGGTAACACCTAGTAATCATACATGGCTTAGAAATACTAAAACTGGATGTTTTCAATGCAGGAAATGTTTACTGTAAAATAGTTTCAGTGGGTGATACTTTTTCCAACCCTCATAACAAAAAACAGTATTATGTGAGACAGTTTATCACCTGTGAAAGCAGTAGAATGATATATGGTGCAATCTGTAAATGTGTTTTCTATGTAGGAAAAACCAAGAGAAAATTCAAGGAAAGGGTTGGAGAACATAGCAGAGCAATATGTAACCAGGACGTGAGAAATGCCACAGCATTACACATCTCTACAGTACTAGACATAAATGCACATGGTTTCAGTTTTCGCGCCATTGACAAAGTTAGTCAGAATATTGACAAGATTGATCAGTTGGAAATCTTTCATCTGTTGTCCTGCTGCAGGACACTGGAACACAACCTGAAGCTCAGGGGTAGTAAATTATGGGGTAATGTTAGGAGGCAGTTTTTCTCCCAGAGGCTGGTGACCCTGTGAAATAGCGTCCCAGTGAGGAGAAGGACATGATGGACCCAGAGTCCCTTATGACCTTGAATTAGTACGTTACTGTTGCAGCCATTCCCATTTAAAGAGCCTGTGATGTTGCTAAGAAAATGTTGGAAGTGATGCACAATTCTAGGGGCCCTTGCTATATTTACTGTTTTTATCCTCCACGTTTTCTCTGTTGCTACAGAAATCTGTACAGAATCAGGAGCCTTGCATTTTGGACTTTCTTTTTTTCTTGCACTTCTTGCTGACTGGGATGTAGCTCATATCAACCTTGAGACTCCCTGACCCCCACTCCATCCGGCACTCATTGGTCATCCCACATGAGAGGCCTGTGACTTACTCCTCATGGCGTGACCTCTCTGGGGGCAAGGGGAGAGACCAACATCAACCTTGGTTCTCCAGTGAGTCTGGCCGGGCATCATTCATGAGGAGGCAGTCCTGAAAGGTTCCTGACTGCATGGCACGTAGCATGGAGTGATATTCTCTTTCTGTGTCCCTGGTGGAGGTGGAAGTGCAATGATGTCAGTGCATGTGGTGCGTGCTTCCGCTCCCAGTGTGCAGACTTCCACCACCCCACCAGTCCCTTCCACAGCACTGGTCCCAGGCAGACCTACCCCTAGCCGTCGCTGGGAGACGGAATGTTGCTGGACATCAGGTCTCGCCCTCCCTGGAGAAGGAGCAATCCATCAGATGCTCATCCTTTTCCCCACAGCTAACCCTGTGACAACCCTGAGTTTGCTCCCGAACCCGGGTCATCGGCACCGCAAGCAGTACTGCTACCACTGCGCCGGCGGGCCAGCTTTCCCTTTGGAGTTAATCTTCCCCCTGCTACTTGTCTACAGATGGTGTCATAATCTCCTGCTTGTGGCACCATAATCACATCCATGCCAACCGATTGTGATTCATAAACCGGATTATGGAAGCAGGAACAGGTGAAGTCTGAGGGACAAGGATCTTGTTTTACAAGCAGCTGTTAGTAGTAAAGAAGGTGAGGGACATCAGGTCAGAAAATATGTGAACAGTAAACAGAATTGTATGTAAATATTATTTTTTGAAGTTTTCCCAGGGAAGTAACAAGCTCATGCTACAGGTATTTTATACGGTATTGAAAGCTGCAGCTGTCTGCTTGGCTGGAGATGAATACAAAGGGCCATTGTTTTTTTTTTTCATGTAGCATTTCTAGTGTTCTGCATACTGTTGTACTGACATGTTCTCTGCAGCAGTGGGCACCAAACAGAAAGCAAAGTCTTCCAGAATTTATTGAAGAAAATAATTTCACAGAAGTAAGAGTTCTAGCAGGAATATGATTATAATGTCCTACAAATTGCATCTAGGCTGTGCTTGCATGACTCCCTGAAATGTTAGCAGTTAGTTTCTACTGCATTGAAAAGAGGCTGCGGGACAGCTACGGCTGTGGGGCAGTAATATTCAGTGAAAAACAACAAACTTGAGCAAATTATTTTGACTATAAAACTAACTGTTGCAAGTGTGTGGAGGTGGAATTGGTCGGGGAGTTGCCTATTTATTTATTTAGTTTTTGTTGACCGGGTAAGTGCACTGCAAGTGAAGGGCATAGAAACAGAGAATTTGACGGCAGATAAGGACCGCTTGGCCCACTTAGTCTACCCATTTGCCTACCTGATAGATAAGCTGTAGATCCTGGTTAACCAACAGCCTACTTCCTCCTACCCCCCCCACTAGATTTGCCTTATGTCTGTCTCATGCATTCTTGAATTCTCCCACGGTTCTTGACTCCACAACCTCCTCAGGAAGGCTGTTCCATGCATCCACAACCCTCTCCGTGAAAAAATACTTCCTAACATTACCTCTGAGCCGTCCCCCTCCATCTTCGAATTGTGCCCACTTGTTCTTGTGCATCTCTTTTTCTGAAAGATGCTACCCTCTTGGACTTTGTTGATTCCCTGGGCAAACAGGAAGTGTGGAAGTATGTAGTCCAAAAGGAAAACCATGGACTACAGGAGCATACTAACATACTAAACACCAGCAGAGTAGGTCTCTTGGTCTGTCAAGTCTGCTCATGGTTCAGCACCCTGATTGGGTGCCGCAGTCCTCTGTCTCCTAACTAATTGAATTGTTCTTGGCTGCTGCTAGTGGTGCACAGAAGTGTAAGAGGCTGTGCATACAGCAGCAAACTTGAAATTTTTAAACACTTTTTGACCGAAATTTCGACAACTTTGGTCATGTGACCTGAAAGGATACATCTGGGTCACTGCCCTGCATAAAAGCAGCTCGGAGCGAGCTTGTGCGGGCAAGCGTGCATTCATCGCGTGTGGAGACCTGCGGGGAGTGTGGGCAGGACAGAATCAGCAATCTAGTACAGCAAGTAAGTGACCGAGGCAATCTGTTTGTGGCAGGAAACAATTACATTTTCAGAAGTGTGGTGGCTATAAAACTATTAGTGATAGTAATAAAGCAGTAAATGGAGCTCAATATGTATACCCTAAAGCAAAGGAGGGAGAGAGGTGATATGATCGAAACATTCAAATATCTTAAGGGCATTAAAAAGGTGAAAGAGTCTAACTTGTTTCAATATAAGAAAAATAGCAAGGACAAGAGGACACAGCATGAGAGTAGAGGGAGGCCGATTAAGGGTTAATGTGAGGAAGTAGTTCTTTTTTCACATAAAGGGTGCTGGATACATGGAATGGCCTACCTCAGGAAGTGGTGGATATGAATACAGTGCAGGGCTTCAGACAGGCATGGGATAGGCATAAGGGAGCAATGCAGATGAATATGAATAGATAGGTCATTGATAGAGTACAGGTCTGTGGCACATTCATAAGGTAGAAGAAATGGGCAGACTGGATGGGCCTTGTGGTCCTTATCTGCCATAAACTTCTATGTTTCTATAAGTAATAATAGTACTGTGGAAACAAACAAGAAATGAAGAACTAGCGGGGAAGGTAAGGGAGAAGGAGATAGCATTCAGGAAGTATAAGGAAACACAGAAGGAGCAGGACAGAGAACTGTACCAGTTAAAGCAGATGGAAGCGGGGAAGGCAGTCAGAATAGCAAAGGCCCAAACCGAGGTAAAGATAGCCAACTCGGTTAAGAAGGGAGATAAAACCTTCTATAGGTACATTAGGGAGCAAAGAAAGACTGAGGCTGAATAAAGAGGAAGGTGGTAGAGCAGAGAGCAACAGTGAAAAAGCAGGGATGCTGAACGAATACTTCTATTCAGTATTCACAATGGAAAAGCAGGGGGAGATACCTAATCCAGTCAATAGAAGCACTCTGGATAGGGGAGTTGATATTAGTCCTTTCACAGAAGAGAGGGTTCTGAAAGAACTCTTAAAACTGAAGGTGGATAAAGCAATGGGGCCTGATGGGATTCACCCCAGAATTCTAAAAGAACTAAGGGAAGAACTAGTAACACAACTGACTACCCTTTTTAATAAATCATGAGAGGATGGTGTGGTACCTGAAGACTGGAGGAGGGCGGATGGGATTCCCCTTCACAAAAGTGGAAGCAAGACAGAGGCAGGAAACTACAGACCTGTCAGTTTGACCTCAGTGGTAGGGAAAATGATGGAATCACTGCTGAAGGAAAGAATTGTTGAGTACCTAGAAGCCAGTGGGGCACAGGACCCAAGGCAGCATGGATTCACAACAGGAGGGTCATGTCAGATAAATCTAATTGATTTCTTTGACTGGGTGACCAAAGTAATAGACCAGGGAGGGGCTGTGGACATGGCCTTCCTAGATTTTAGCAAGGCATTTGACACAGTCCCGCACAAAAGATTAATAAACATATTAGCCAACCTGGGAGTGGGTCCCAGGGTGGTACCCTGGGTAAAACACTGGCTGGACAACAGGACACAGCGGGTAATAGTAAATGGAGTCCACAATGAAGAAAGGAGGGTTACTAGTGGGGTACCGCAGGGTTCAGTACTGGGGCCGGTCCTTTTAGTGTCTTTAAAAGTGACATTACAGAGGGACTAGAAGGAAAGTACAGTTCTCCTCGTATAATCGATCTCCGGTCGATTGAGAAGTTCATTTTAATGAGAATTCGTATAACAAGAATTTTCTGAAACAAAAAAAGATGCATGAGGCATGTAATCATTTCATACTAGCAAAAGGTTTAATATACAATTAATGCTGCACGGAGCATATTATAAAAAAAAAAAAAAAAAATCATGTACAGTATCTATTTACTAAAAAATGAGTCCAGTGTAGTCTGCTTTTGCAGCACTTCATTTTTACACAGCACAATAAGCTGCCTTAATTGTTAAAGCTGGAGAGAGGACACAAAAGGCTGCCGCTCCAAGTACCGCAAACTGGTCTCAAGTCCTGCTATACCCTCGGCTGAGTGTACCTTTTCTGTAACACCTTCTGTTTCCACTATACCCTCTGTTCCAACATCCTCTGGTTCGCTTACTGCTCGAGACCCAGTTTTTACTTCTGTGATGATTTCTTCATCTGTGATTCCATCTGAAACTGGCGTTGTCATGTGCAAATCACTGCTGTAGCTGATCGTGTGCTTCTGGCCCAGTTCCGTCTATCAGCCCCAAGTTTGCAGCGATTCTAACGTCCTCGATGTCAGCATCTGGCACTTCTGGTGTAACAGGCATGCTTGCATCCTCGAAGATGGGGCCCAGAGCATCGCGCCAGCAGTTTGTAACTTTGGCAGCCATGATGGAATCCCACGCATTACCTGTGACATACATCATGTCCTTTATGTTGTATCCCTTTAAAAAATTCACTAGCTCGGTACCAGTGTATCGTACTACAATTTCTCATAGAAGCTGCTTCCTGTAAAGCTTTTTTAAATTAGCAATATTGCCTTTATCCATAGGTTGGATCATTGATGCTGTGTTACTTGGAAGGTACAGCACTTTTATTTTGCCGTCTCTGCTGTGCAGTTCTTCTGGTTTAGGGTGAGCAGGGCATTGGTCGAGCAAAAGAATTGCCTTACAGTCCATTCTTTTTGATCTCAGGAAGCGTCTGACTGATGGGACAAACTGATGGTTGAACCACTGCCTAAAGATGTCTCTTGTCATCCAGGCGTTGGCACTATAATCATACAGAAGGGGTAGTGAGCCTCTGTTAATGTGGTGAAAACACCTGGGATTAGCATAGCACCTGATGCACAGTGGCTTCAGCTTGTGTTCTCCTGTGGCATTGGTACAGACAAGCACAGTCACCCGGTTCTTAAAAATGTTGTACCCCTTAGATGCATCTGTCTCTGTTCTGGCAGCGAGTGTTCGGTCTGGTAAGCATTTGTAAAACAGTCCAGTTTCATCAGCATTATAGAGCTGACAAGGCTCATAGTCCCTCTCTTCCAGAATGTCTACTAGTTTAGGCATGAATTCTGCGGCAGCAGTGTCATCTGCTGACCTCTGTTCGCCTTCTATCTTAAGCTGCCTTATCCCATTTCGGCATTGGAAACGCCAGAGCCAGCCCGGGGAAGATTTAAAATTACACTCCTCACCCTGCAGTTGTCTTGCCAAAGACTCTGCCTTTTCTTTGACTATTGCACCAGAGAGTGGTACACCAGAAGCCCGCTGACTCTCAAACCAAAGTTTGGCAGCTTGGTCCACCTCAGCATTACCGGTGAGACAGTTTTTTACGCTTCATTCCCTCCTTTTCCAGGCAGTTGTCAGCGAAAGCACGCAGAGACTCTTCCTGCTTTCTGAATGTACATATGGTGGACTTTGTGAGTGCAAACTCAGTGGCTAGTTTAGCTACGTCTTCTCCATTCCTCAGCCGGTCAGTTATGACTAGTTTTATGTGGACATCGAGCGCTTTTTGTTTTTTTATCTCTGCCATGCTAAACAGTAATATGACCAAATGCATGAATGCGGTTCAAGGTTTATAAGGAGACTACGTGCTGATTAATTGTGCTTAATGGGAGACTTCGTGCTGATTAATTGTGTTTAATGGGAGACTACGGTCTGATTAATTGTGCTTAATAGGAGACTACGTTCTGATTAATTGTGCTTAAGGGTAAACTACGTGCTGATTAATTGAGCTAAATGGGAGAATATGTACTGATTAATTGAGCTAAACGGGAGACTCTGTGCTGATTGTTTCACAAAAAAAAGGTTTGGGTTTAGTTTTTTGAAGTGCTACTAATTATAGGGATCCACAACCAACATTCGTAACAAGCGGGATTCGTTATAATGAGATTCGGTATAACGAGGGAGAACTGTATGTCTCTTTGCAGATGACACAAAGATCTGCAACAGGGTTGATACGCAAGGTGGGGTAGAAAGGATGAAAAGGGACTTGGTAAGGTTGGAGGAATGGTCAAATGTATGGCAGCTTGGATTCAACGCAAAGTAGTGCAAAGTAATGCACCTGGGAAACAAAAACCCAGGGGAAGAGTACACAATGGGGGATGAGATACTGACTCAAAAATGGAAAGGGACCTGGGGGGTAGTCATAGCAGACGACCTAAAGGTGGGCCAGCAATGTGAGAAGGCAGTAAGGAGGGTGGGGGGGATACTGGGATGCATAGGAAGAGGAATCACCAGCAGAAAACAGGAAGTTGTTGGCCCTCTGTACAGATAATAATAATAATAATAATAATAATATACTTTATTTGTTGTGCTCCTTTCAAGTTTCTAGGCGCAGTACAATAAGATAAAAAATACAAAAATCAGCATCATAAAACCAAACAGAATCAAATCAGAAAACAATACAACCATAGGCTTTTTCCCAAAGGAAAGATTTCAAAGCCTGTTTAAAACTCCCCACAGTCGTGCACTCCCTAATCCGACGGGGTAGAGAATCCCAAAGGGAAGGGGCCGCAAACATAAAAGCACGGACCCCAGCAGATTTTAAAATCACCCTTGGAATCTCTAGCGACCCCTCGTCAGCTGAGCGGAGCGATCTCACAGGGTGGTAAGGAATCAGGAGTTCTTTCAGGTAATCAGGGCCCAGATCATGCAGGGCTTTAAAAGTCAGTAATCCGACTTTGAAGGTGATCCGCCACTGAACTGGAAGCCAGTGCAGATCCCACAGCACCGGTGTAATGTGAGAAGATCTAGGAGTACCCACCAACACCCGTGCTGCGGAATTCTGCACCAGCTGCAAGCGGCGGATATCAACCCCCAGAAGCCCAAGTAAAGCGAGTTGCAATAGTCTAGGCGCGAGGTCACAAAGGCATGGATTAAAGTTGGCAGATCACCGGACGGAACAAGGTGCTTGATCCTGGCGATGTTTCTTAGATGGTAGAAAGATGACTTAACCACTGCTGACACCTGGGACCGAAGAGTTAGCCCCACATCTAATATCACCCCCAGGTCTCGCACCTATTCAGAGACCTGTACCTCGACATCTCCAAAAAACAATCCAGATGGGGAGTCGGCCGCAGGTCCCCCATCCGGCGATCCAAATCCAAAACCAACACCTCTGTCTTCCCAGAGTTCAACTTCAACCAACTGGACCTGATCCAATCCTGGATTTCACTGAGGCAGCTGTTAAATACCGAGATAGCTCCTTCCTGGTCGGGTGCCAAGGGCAGGTATAGTCGGATATCATTGGCATAACAATGAAACCTGAGCCCATACCGTCTCACAATGTCTCCGAGGGGAAGCATGTACACTGCAAACAACATGGGAGACAATATAGAGCCCTGAGGAACCCCACAAAACAGAGAGATGGGATCAGAGGAAAAAAAACCTGAAACCATCCTCAGTTCTTCCGGTGAGATATGAAGTGAACCATCTGAGAACAGTCCCAGAAAGCCCACAAATACATCTCAGGCGCTCAAGTAGAACCCCATGGTCAACGGTGTCAGATGCTGATGACAGATCTAATAGTACCAAAATGGACCGTTTTCTCTGGTCTCTCGCCATCAGGAGATCATTGAGCACCCGAACCAGCACAGTCTCGGTACTATGCCTCTTTCGAAAACCTGATTGGAGCGGTTCGTAGATGCTGTGAATGGTCAAGTGGTTCTCCAGCTGGGCCGCCACTACTTTCTCAGTCACCTTCCCCACAAAGGAGAGGTTTGAGATAGGCATGTAGTTGGCAAGACAGTCTGGGTCCAAAGAAGCTTTCTTCAACAAGGGTGTCACCACTGCCTCTTTCAAGGAACAGGGATATTCACCCGAGTCAAGGGAGCACCAGACTATCTGTGCTAGAATCAGGAGAATAGACTCCCCACACCCCAAAATTAGGGAGGTAGGACCTGGATCTAAACTACAGCAGGTAGGGTGCAACCCTTGGACAATCCGTATAACATCCACGATTTCTGGGCGGTCGAAGGTACTCCAGGAAAATGAAGGGGTGGTGACCAACTCCTGACCAATAGCAACCCGCATAGAATGTGTCGAATGGATCTCTGACCTAATGTCAGCCACCTTATCAGCAAAGAACCGAGCAAGCTCATCACACTGTAATTGTGAAAACGCTTTACGGAGCTGTAGACAGGTTAGGTTACACGAGCTGTCCACAGTTATGAACAGCTGAGCTGGTCAGTTCTGAGCGGCAGAAATTTCCTCGGACAGGAACTCTGCCTTCTTAGGAGAAATTTCTGACTGATAGAATTTATAATGTTCTAACAGTCTAAAATGGTCAGCATATAGGCCAGATTTTCGCCAATAACGTTCTAACCTGCATCCAAGTCGCCGCAACTCCCTCATGGCCCCATCAAACCATGGAGCCCTGAGTCGAAGGGAGAGAGGATGCACACGAACTGGAGCAATAGAATCCTGGGCAGAGGTGATGCCATTATTATAGGCCACAACCAATGCCTCTGGATCACTGCAATGCACAGGGAATTTTGATGGGTCAAGGACCGCAGCAAGGCCATTAGAAGAAATATTCTGCAAAGGGGGGTACTTGACCATCTCCACAGGGGTCGGCCTACAAGGTGGGGTGCCAAAATTGAATCTCACAGTGTAGTGATCAGACCAGCCAACTGGTTCCACCCCCACATCAGAAGCCTCCATCCCCAGGAGGAAGACCAAATCAAGAGAGTGGCCACCTTTATGTGTGGCAGTGGTTACCACCTGTGTTAGGCCCAGTGAATCCATTAACTGGAGGAAGTGTTGTCCAAATTGCAACAGTTCGTCGTCAATCCAGGCATTAAAATCACCCAGGACCACCAGCCTGGGAGACTCAAAAGCGATGTCGATGACGAAGTCCGCTACTTCCTTAAGGAATTGCTTCCCATCTCCAGGTGGATGGTAGATGAGAGCAATTCGATAGCCTACACCTGCCACAACAGCACATTCAAAAGAGATGGTCTCCTCAACTGGAACACTAGTGAGTGCCAATTCGGTCTTAAAACAGACCGCAACCCCTCCCCCCCCCCCCCCCTGCGGTCCAATCTCTGGCTATGTATCACCTTATACCCGACTGTAATTGCAGCCTCAAGTATTGGTCCCGCATTATCATCCAGCCAGGTCTCAGTGATGCAGGCCAGATCTGTCAAACCAACAAGATCTGAAATCACAGCAGTCTTGTTCCGGACAGATCTGGTATTGCACAACAGCGCTCGGGTTGGACCAAACTCCTGGGCTGCCCTGGCTACCTGCCCATCACCAACGATGGTGCCTTTGGGTATGGGGACCAAACAAGATTGTCCGCGCTCCAGGCTCCACTTCACCCCAGGGCGTCTCCTGGGCTTAACCACCCTAATGAGAGCGCCCCGCTCCTCCAGCCTCCACTGTTCACCCCCCCCCCCACAGGTAATACCCAAAGCCCGACACTGTTGATAGATAGAGGAAACCAAAGGAGGGGTATGAAAAGGGTGGAGGGAGTGAAGAGCAGAGGCTGAGTAACGCACGACCGGTGGGGGAGGGGACAGGCGGACACATCTCATAAGTCCACAACCTAACCCAACACTCGAAACTAAACAATCTGAAAACAATATTCCTAAAAACACTGCATAGATGGTACAATCCAATACTTGGCTGTCAGAAAAACACCAGGATAAAATAACAGAAATAAAGTCTCCTGCAACCCCCTCTCACTGAGTATGCAGGACATAATGTTTTGAAGTCCCCTTAGACCCTCTCACAGCCTGGGAGATAATCTACTCGGATTAAATCAGAAATAGTTTGGAAATCCAAAAATTGTCATCCAGTAATTAAATAAAAAATGAAGTTTGGACACCCAGGTCCTCTCACCACCCAGGATACCAAAATAAGGGCACTCTCACTGTCCAAGATAGAAAAGCAGATCTGGCCACAATTCCGGAGTAAAGTAAGGAGTTTGGTAGTGAAAACAACCGATAAAATACTGGCAGTTCGGACGAAAGAATCCAACACGGCTAAAGCAGGCGGGAGGAACGCTGTGTAGAGATAATAATTATTCCAGCAAGGGTGTTCAAAGTCGGCAGTAGAAGCAAGCAGGACTCATAAAGCTCCAACCGCAAAAACTGCAGCCAAAAGTATTCACTCCCGCAACTTTGATTCCCGGGCAGTGGCCACTCAGCAGCCACCCCCCCCCAAGGAACCTGAGAACACTACAAGCTCATCAGCCAGCTCCCTGGCTAACCCAAAGCTCAGTCCCCTGTGCGGCAGCAAAACCGAGCCACAATTTGCCAAATGTTGTCAGACCCACTCGCAACGCCGACCCCCACCAAAATCCAGTTCAAAGCCCACCGCTCAGATACCACTCCAGTGCAAGGCTGTGCCACACAGGCAATCCAGATAACAACAGAAACTCGAGCAGCCCAACACGGGGGAATTCTTCCACGGACTCGGCTTAATTGGCGAAACACCAACTCCCCAACAGGTCTCACTTCTTCTCCTCGGCTCAGAGTATCCTGACGGAGCAGGCAGAAGAAATGGTAGGTCCATTTCTTCACACAGGTTTTACTGGGGATATCTAAACAGCAAAAGTCCCCTTTCCTGGGCGAACAGGACTGCTCAAGTGTCCGTAATACGCTGCAGGCAGGTCTAGAACTCCCGATTTACCCACGGAGGCTAACTTCCTCACTAATGGTAGAAAAAGAAATAGTAGGTCCGTTTCTTCACACAGGTTTTAGTGGGGGAGATCGAAACATAGATAGTTGGTGAGACCACATCTGGAGTACTGTGTACAGTTCTGGAGACCCCATCTCCGCAAAGACATAGACAGGGTGGAGGCTGTCCAGAGGAGGGCAACCAAATGGTGTAGGTCTCCACCAGAAGACATATGAAGAAAGACTAAAGGAGCTTAAGATGTATAGCCTTGAGGAAAGGGGAGACATGATAGAAACTTTCAATATCTCAAGGGAATCAACAAAGTCCAAGAGGGTAGCATCTTTCAGAAAAGAGATGTGGAAGAATAAGGGACAATTTGAAGATAGAGGGGACGGCTCAGAGGTAATGTGAGGAAGTATTTTTCACAGAGGGTTGTAGATGCATGGAACAGCCTTCCTGAGAAGGTCGAGAGTCAAAAACAGTGGGGGAATTCAAGAATGCATGGGACAGACATAAGGCAGTTCTAGTTGGGGTAGGAGGAAGTAGGCTGTTGGTTAACTAGGATCTGCAGCTTATCCATTAGGTAGGGAAATGGGCAGACTAGGTGGACCATGTGGTCCTTATCTGCCATCAAATTCTGTGTTTCTATGTTTAAGAAGTAAAGAGAATGAAAATACTGCCAGTAATGTCCTAAACAAGTTATGTAGGGAGGGGTGCCATCTATAGATGTGGAAACTGCTCTGTGTATATTATTAATGCTTTAACACCTCATAGTGAACCGTACACCTGCCTAAAATGTGTAGAAATGGGTCATCTTAAGTGTGAGGTCAGCACCCTTGGGGAACAAGCAAGAGGTAGTCTGCTAGAAGCCCACATTGAAGCACAAAATAAAAGAGGAGTGCACTGATATTACCTTATCTGATGGAGACGCTGGGAGTGAAATTAATATCATGGATACTAATGTTACAGTGGATTCTGACTGGGCCACAGTAAACAGTAGGTCACTAAAAAAGGGGACGAAGGCCCCTAGGAACTGCTGAAGTGCTTCTGCTTAATAAACATGCAGCCCTTACACCAAATGATGATAAAGAAATACCCTTAAGCCTAGAAGATACAGCTACAGACAAAAAAGTGCTGGTAATTGGTGACTCAATCCTGTGTAAGGCTGATACTATAATTTGTGGCAAGGACAAAGTAAATAGAGTAGTAAACTGCCTTCCTGGAGCACCGGTAAAAGACATAAAGAGCGTCCTACCCAAGGCTGTTGACAAACAGGCGAATAGTCAAACCATTGTGGTACATGTTGGAATCAATAACGTCGGCAGGGTCCAAGAAAAATATATAGTTGCTGACATCATGGACATCTGCCTTATAATTAGGAGAATGAGCCAAAAAAATGAAATCAGGACTGATTCCGAACTTTTTTTTTTTTTTTTGTGAACTATTTTTTATTTCCTACCTGTCGGGGCATCTCTCAGGCTCCCTCACACAACCTTGGCCCCTTACGGCCTGCCTGTACCACTTACCCCGACAGCTTCATCGGTATCAGGACCCTCAACTCCCCTGACCCCATGGAGGGGCCGAAGATCCCCAGGGGGTAGAGTCAGGGGTTGTGGCCGGTGTTAGACGTGTGTGGCCTCAGTTCCCAGAGATCGCCGTCGCCTTCCCGGCAGATAGGAGTTTTTCAGCTTTTTCTGCCCCCCACTGGCCTGGCAGTGCAGTGCACTCCAGCGCGATACGTGCATGCACTTGCACACGTCCACAGGAGAGCTGCTGCGGCCAATCCCCTGTTGTCTGGATCCCGACTGCTGTTAGACCTCTAGTCACCACTGGCGGTCGCCAGACAGCAGGATCATGACCCCCTTCCTCCCAGGAAAGGAGAGCAGTCCTCCGGACGCTCGATCCTTTCCTCCCTCAGTGGCCCAAATCCATTCCCGAACCAGAGTCGTCGGTGTGGCATCCAGCACCTCAACCCTCAGCGCCAGCTGGACTATTTCCTAACCTAAATTGTAACCTCGAAAAAAATAACACAATTCAAAGAACAAATGTCCGTTTGCAAAACAGATGCTTCAGAGAAGAGGTAAACTACAAAAATGCATGGGAAACCTTTTATCGGGAAACTAAATCTATATGCCAGGGATAGACTACACTTACACCACTTGGGAACACAAACCCTAGCCACCATAATAAACACGCATTTGTCAAAGCTGAATGTTGGCTTGCTGGCATTGGTAGTGCAGCAGTTAGAGATGCATAATAGGAATGGCAGTGAAGTATTGAACTGACGCCAACCCCACCCCCACCCTGCAGAGACCAACAGGCATTGGGGGTGTGCCTTTGGGTCCGCCATAACGCTCACACCATTTCACCTCGCCCTACCCTGCAGACACTGACAGGTGTTGCGGTGTGCCTTGGGGTCTTCGGGCCTTATACTCACCCCATTCCATAAGGAAATAGCTGAGATGGGTGCGGTATAGGAGAATGGGGTGAACGTTGGAGCCGAAGACGCCAAGGCACACCTCAATGCCTGACACTGGTTGCAGGGTGGGGGTGGAATGGCATGAGCATTGCGGCCAGTGATCCCAAGTCACATCCCCGACACCCGTCTGTCTCTACAGAGTAGGGCATTATGGTTGGAAACCCTAATGCCCCTGCCGTTTGTTGGTATTTTTACTCCAGATTTTCAAAATGGGATTTTTGTGACCCCACCTAATGAACAGTGGCACTATCATTTTGTTACTCCGTCCCAAAAGGTGGTTTTGCACAACGACTGCGCCATTTGTTGCCACGGGTGTGAAAACACATTTCTGGCAGGATGTGAAAAATCACAGCTGTACTGTTCATGAGGTTGTGTGGGGAAAAAATGGCAATGTTGGCAATGTTGAAAATCTGGAGTGAAAATATGAAAAATTAGCGCAGAACCTCTTGTGTGAATAAGTGGTAGCATAAATCGCAAACAGTATAACGTCCCTCGCTAAAACTAATGAGGAGCTATAACAAATGTATGTTCTAGGAGCGTGGATATGTTGTTCATCTGCACTCATTGGCATGTCCCCTTCTGCTTTAAATCTCACCAGAAGTCTTCAAGCTGGCTCCTCCCACCCCTCCCGGGTGGTATATACTTCGGCTCCAACTCATGACTCCAGATCTTCCTTTCTGCTGGAAGATTCAGATTGCCTCCCTCGTGCTCATGCATTTTGTAGGACCTGGCTTTCAAACCTTCGGTTATACCAAAAATTTGCATTGTTCTCGTTAACGATTGCAAGTTGACTACGATTATGGAAGACAAGTCTTCCCCCAGGTTTCGTCGGTGCCCTTGCGGCCAAAAAATGTCGCACCCTGATCCCCACACCACGTGCGTTTATTTGTGTCGACCGTGATACCTCAAAATGCGATATGTCTCGCCTTTCATCCCAGCGTCCTCGACGACCGTCTCGCATGCCCGAAGCTGGGAAGGCCAGAGAAGAGAAACCTTCCAGTGAAATCCAAGGAGGCTTGGTGGGCGGTTTCCACAGCTGCGGGATCCGCCGAGCAGTTGAAACGCATGCAAGCATTCGAGGAGAAAGCGACTCATGCTGCAGAGACTTCTCGGAGCTTCTTCGTTCTGCTCAACCTGGGCTCCACCTTCTCGAGTTCCTTCCGAAAGTTGTGCCAGTCTCTCCCAACCAAGGGAGAGGCGCCTGCGGGCTTAAACTCCTCTCTGTCCCATAAGTGGGAGAGGGATCCGGGATCGTCTTCGTCTCGACAGAACGTTCTTGAGAGCAGGAGAGATCTTGATCCCAGGAACATGCGGTCTTACTTCGGTCGGGATGGCTTCTTTGGCGGCCGGCTTTTTGGCTTTGCCGTCTGGTCAGTCAACCGAATCATCGATCGATGTTGAAATCATGATCGATCTGATATCACCGACTCCGGCCAACGATTCCCTCGATCGAACCCCTATTCTGATCTTTCCAGATGATGAGACCCAGCCTGCCGGGACTCCCATCGAAGTAGTGGTCCCTGATCCTGGGAAATCACCGGTGCTGCCGGTGTCTTCCGAGCGACCAAGTCGGCCCATCCAGTCTCGATCGAGGTCTCTGCTTCCCTCGACCAACAGGCTGAGGAAGAGCCATAAACGCTCTAAAAAGAGGCGACGCCATCGGTCACCTTCGTCATCCGCAGATGAGGAGAGACTCCGGTGGAAACTCCGGCACTACGAGGATCTCATGTGGCAACAGCTAATTTTGACTGGGCACAAGCAGACTCCGGCTTCTACACCAGCCATTACCTGGCTTTCGCCTCCTAGGCGGAAGCGGACTCCTTCAGAGCCGATTAAACCAGCTCCTTAAATTGGTTCCTCAGCCCGCAGAGCCGGCAAAACCACCAGCTCTGCCCAAAATGGTCTCTCCACCTATTGTGGTGGAACCACTGCCCAAACAGCCTGTGGGAGGGGCTCGTTCCAAGGAAGATAGACCAGACACCGAGCTTCCCCAACGATTGTCTGTCACGGTCACCCCGGACCGTCCTCGGCGAGTCAAAGGGGAGCTGGGTGGTCAGCCGTTATACCCGGATTCTTCGGATTCGGATGTCACTTTCTCATCCAGGTGATGATGAATCAACCGTTGGCCTAGAGACGGAGGAAGGTCCCTCGTCTTTTCAAGGGATTTTTCGCCTCATCTCTGAATCCACAGGGATGCCCCTGGAGCCAATGCAGAAAAAGGCGGAGTACCCTCTTACGGACATCCTTAAGAGAGGGGATACCCCGACGGAGGCCTTTCCTGTGGCTGAGGCTATTGTCGGCCCGGCCCTAGAACTTTGGCAGCGCCCTGCCTCATGTCCAACTCCGTCTGCCCATATGGCCCGTAAGTATGCAGTGCCCATGGGGTCCCTTACAGGGTTCACAGAGCACCCTTCAGTTGAGAGCCTGGTGACTGACTGACTCTGTGTTCAGGCATACTGGCAGTTCTGCTGACACTGACTGACCTCCTGATAGAGAGTCCCAAACTTTTTGACCATTCAGCCAGGAAGGTCTATGCGGCTTAATTGTTGGGCCTTCGTCAGGCAAGTTCGGCTGTCATCATGGCACACTTCTATCACGCCCCTTTAGGGTCACTGGATGAAGTTCTCCCACATCTCCCCACGGACATGCAGACCATGGTCAAGCAGGTCCAGGATCAGGGCCGAGCTGTTGCCAAACAGCAGCTTCAGACAGCCCTGGACATTGGGGTTTCTTGTGCCCGCTCGATGGCTGCCGCAGTTGCCTCTCATCGCAGGGCTTGGCTGAGGCTCTCCTCCTTCCTGGTGGATACCCAGCACAAACTAGCTGACATGCCCTTCCTAGGGACCGACCTGTTCGGCCCAGGAGTAGCCGGTCACCTTCAGCGCATTGAGCAGTCCAGTGCCACATTGGACGCTACTTCTGCCAAGGGTTCTTCGGGCAAGAACCAGCAGAAGAAAAAAAAGAAGCCTTTTTGGCATTCTTCCACTACGGCTCAGGAGTCCTTCTACCAAGGCGGACAGCAGCACCAGCAACAGCAGCATGCTGAAGCTTGGCGCCTCCGGCCCAAGCTTGGACCCCAAAAGGCCCGTAAAGGAGGCCGAGGTTCAGGTCCTGGAGCCTCCTCCTCCAATCCTGCTCAGTCAAGGGGCAGGGGCTGTCAACCCCTCTCCCATCACCTCAGCTCTGGGTCCTCCTGTGGGGGGGCTGGCTCCGCCCCTTCCTTTCTGCCTGGTCCATTGTCACTTCGGACAGGTGGGTTCTCGAAGTGGTCGATCAGGAACTGCCTCTGGAATTCGAGCAGTACCCTCCAAGCTGAGCCCGCGCCCCTCAGGAGGAAAGAGTATCCACTCAGATCCAGTCGGCTGTCCGAGATGACATCACTCAGCTCCTCCTCAAGGAGGCAGTAGCTCCAGTGGCAGATCCTCCAGCAGACCCAGGCTTTGTCTCCATGTACTTCCTGGTGCCCAAGAGGACGGGGGGCTGGCGCCCCATTCTAGATCTGCATGACCTGAATCAATGTCTCTGGTCACTCAACTTTCGAATGGTCACTCTGTCCCAGATCATACCATCCTTGGAGCGAAACATGTGGTCCTGTTCACTGGATCTGCAGGATGCGTTCTTTCACGTCCCAATCTGTCTGTCCCATCAGCAGTTCCTCCACTTCAGGGTTGAAGGGACCCTGTACGAGTTCCGAGCCATGCCCTTCGGCCTGTCATCGGCTCCATGGGTCTTCACCAAATGAATTGCAGTGGTGGCGGCCCATCTCAGGCATCGGGGAGGGGGAGGTCAGGATTTATCCTTACCTCGACGATTGGCTTCTAGCAGGATCCACCCAACAGGAGGTGGAGAGGTCCAGGGACCTGGCCCTCCAGACTTGCTCACAACTCGGCCTCCTGATCATCGAGGCCAAGTCGGAACTTGTACCTTCTCAGGTGATGGGCTTTATCGGGGCAGAGCTCAACTCTTGTCAAGCAAGAGCTCTGCTTCCAGCAGACAAGGTGGAGATTCTTTTATCCTTTGCTCAATCATTTCTGGTTGGCAGTTGCGCCCTGCCTGGGACTTTCTGCGCCTTCTGGGTTGCATGGCGGCGTGCACCTCAGTGATCCGTTGGGCCCAGTTGCACATACGCCCCCTCCAATGGGAGCTAGCCATACAGTGGACTCGGGGCTACTGTCGGTTCGACCAGCTGATCACTGTAACCCAGAAGATGTGTGATGCTTTCCAATGGTGGACCGCCCCAGACCGGTTGCAGGAAGGGATCCCGTTCATCTGCCCCGAGCTGACGGTCGTCCTCATGACTGATGCCTCTCTCATGGGCTGGGGAGCCCACATGGGGACAAAAGGGCCCACAGGCTCTGGACCCCCGAGTAGTCCTGATGCCACATCAACATGTTGGCGCTTAGAGCAGTCAGACTGGCACTGTCAGCTTTCGCTCCTCAGCTTTGGGGTCAAGTGGTTCAAGTCCAGACGGACAATACCACGACCATGTACTACCTCAACAGACAGGGCAGCACGCACTCCCGCTTGCTGTGCAGGGAGGCGCTCTGCATCTGGACTCTCGTGAGCCGATTAGAGGCAAATCTCTTCGTCATTCATGTGTCAGGAGCCCCGAACCATCTGATGGATGCTCTCAGCCACTGAGGCTGGACATCCCACTAGTGGTCTCTCCATCCAGAGGTAGCTTACAGCCTGTTCTCCCACTGGGGCAAACTGAAGGTGGACCTGTTTGCCTCCAGAGAAAACACCAAGCTGAGGCTGTTTCATGCCCGCCTCCATCAGCAGGGCTCGCTGCAGGGGGATGCCTTCTCAAGGCCGTGGACCCCAGGCCTCCTCTACATCTTCCCTCCATTTCCCTTGATCCACAAGGTGCTTCTCAAAGTGAGGAGGGACAAGGTGAAGGTGATCCTGGTAGCCCCAGACTGGCTGCGCCAGTTCTGGTATCCAGATCTCCTCTGCCTCAGCTACAGGCACCCGGAGCGGCTCCCAGCATGTCCGGACCTGATATCACTCAACCAGGGGAATGTATTCCATCCAGACCTTCAGTCCCTGCACCTCACATCCTGCTACCTGAGCGGCTAGAGTTTCAGGCTTTGGGTCTTTCCGAAGATGTCTACACCGTGGTGGAGGCATCCAGAAAGGAATCGACCAGGAAATGTTATGCCTTCAAATGGAAACTGTTTTCCATTTGGTGTCAGGGCAAGGGCCTGGACCCTGTGTCCTGTCCAGTGGCTAGCATTCTCTACTACCTTTGGTCTCTCTCCAAAGGGGGTCTTCGGTCATCAACCCTTAGGGTGCACCTGGCAACCATCTCTGCTTACCGGGCGCGGGCCGGTCAGCTGACGGCGCAGGAGACAGTGGTCGGGTGCTTTTTTAAAGGCCTGGCTCACATATCCCCTCCGGTGCATGACCCTCCACCTCCGTAGGATCTACTGCTGGTACTGGCAGAGCTCATGGGCAAGCCATTCGAACCAATGCATAAGTGTGCCTTGTCACACTTGTCGTGGAAGACAGCCTTCCCGGTGGCTATCACATCTGCCAGAAGGACAGGGGATCTCCAAGTGCTTTCGTTGGACTCCCCTTATTTGGTCTTCCACAGGGACAAGGTTGTCCTATGCTCCCACCTGAAATTCCTTCCAAAAGTGGTGTCAGAGTTTCACCTTAACCAGATGTTAACCCTGCCGGTATACTACCCTAATTGTGCCTCGGAGGCAGAGTACAGGCTCCATACCTTGGACCTGAGATGAGTACTCTCCTATTACAAGGAGAGGACAGTGGAAATTCAGGGAGAGGTTTGCCAGCTGTTTGTCACCTATGCTGAAGCCCCTTCTGGCAGACCTGCAGCCAAACGGGCTATTGCACGATGGATCACATCATGCATAGGTCTGTGCTACGAGTTGGCGGGCAAGGAGCCTCCCAGGGGGATAAGAGCTCATTCTACCCGCCATACTGCTGCATCGGTGGCTGCTTCCAGGGACATCCCTATCCAGGAAATCTGCCGGGCTACTACCTGGAAGTCAGCAAACACCTTCATCACCCACTACCACATCAACCTTGAGTCACGCCAGGATGCTGGTTTTTGGGGCCTCAGTTCTCCAATCTGTTTCCTAAGTAGAGGGTGTGCACCTTGCCTCCCTCCTCCCGGAGAACTGCTAGGAGTCTGCCAATGAGTGTGGATGAACAACATATCCACGCTCCTAGAAAAATGGGTTACTCACCTGTAACAGTAGTTCCAGGAGTAGTAGTGTGTGTTGTTCATCCACACGGACCCACCCGACCTTCCCGACTGCGGACGCACAACACCTGGCTTCCAGCGGGCTAAGATCTGGCATCGTGGGTGGGGTGGAGCCGAGGTGTATACCACCCGAGTGGGTGGGAGGAGCCAGCTTGAAGACTTCCGGTGAGATTTAAAGCAGAAGGGGACATGCCAGTGAGTATGGATGAACAACATATATACCACTCCTAGAACTACTGTTACAGGTGAGTAACCTGTTTTTATGGCTCCCAGACCATTCGTTATAGTGAGGGGGCTACTGTATTAACTAGGCAAGGCAAAATTTATTTAAGACGCCCAATCCCAAACTACTGCTCCCCAATTTACTCATAATATGTCTTCAGCCCTCTGCTTACGCCTAATCGCCACCTACAACAATGTCTTGTCGTTTCGCTCTCATGGCACCTTACTCCACCCACTACTGCTTCCTTTACCAGATGCTGGGCTGACTCGCACTTCCCTTTCGCTTCAGCGACTCCTTGGGCTGCATTATCAACAGGTCTCTTAGATGTGGGGATACTTCTTATGCATCACTCTTGATTACCGTGCTCCATCAAGATGACTGCGTTTCCCCATAGAAATCCCCAGAGTCTCAACTGCCATAGGAGATTCGAGCACTATTTGTTGCTGCTCCCTCTTTGGAACAGTCTCCCAGCGTCCCTTTGCTCCATTGACACCCATAATGTCTTCAAGCAGCGATTCAAATCCTGGCTACTAAATGAAGCCAAGTGCCTCTGCTCCACGAGATAATCTCTTTTTTGCCTGTGCTCCTACCTCTCTTACAGGGGACAAGTTATCCCACCCCACCCCCCACCCAATGCCTGACCTGTCCGCTAGCACTTTTCTTCCTCGTCGTGTCACCCCTCCAATTCCCCTGTTTCTGCCTACCCTGATACCGTGTTTGCTCTAGTCTAGTTTGTTCTACTGCTCCTGTATATTCTGTAAACGCATTATTTATCCTCTGTTTTGAACTGACAGTGGGTACTTATTTAATAGGCTGCTACTGTCTACTATGTGATTTTTGATGTAAATTGAATTATCCCTTTGTCCATTTTGTCAGTGTTTGTAAGATGCTGAATGTATTTTTTTAACTGTCATTTTCTCTGTATATTTTTACTTTGTGCCACATGTTGCGGCCTGGGTCATGCCTGAAAATGGTCCCCTGGATCAGTGCACCTACCCAGTTACCAAAGACTTAAATAAATACTGTGTCCATTTCTGGAGACCACACCTCAGGACAGAAGTAGACATGGTAGAGGCTTTCCAGAAGAGGGCAACTAAAATGGTGCAAGAGCTATATCAAAAGCCCTATGAGAGGAGACTGAGGGATCTCAGTATGTACACCCGTGGGAGGGGGCATGGTAGAAACCTCGAAATAACCCTGACCCAGCCCTACTAGAGAAGCAATTACAGGCGTCCTTTACCACGATTGAGTTCTGGTTCCAGCAGAATAAGGCTACTCCTGAAAAAACAAAGATTATGACTTTTGCAACCCCACAAAATAAAAACAAGTCTCACCAGCTCTCCATCTGCAACAACCTAAACATCCCCTTAGAAGACCGTAAGTGCCTTCAAATACCTAGAAGTCACGCTTGATAGTACCTTATCATTTGCAACCCACATTGATCATGTTGCCAAGGCGGTCTGTGCCAGACTCTGGCTACTGCATAGTTACAAACATTGTATGATGTTAGAGGCACTCAGACTAGCAATAAACAGCTCGATCCTGTCCATGATCGATTATGGCCTGGTAGTATATGGAGCTGCCTCTGACACTACTCTAAAAAGAATCTCCATAGCCTTAAACGGAGCCTGTCGACCACTCACTGGTTAACCCAACTCACCCAGTTAACGCACACATGCAACCTGTATGTCCATGCCAGTTGGTCAAATTTGAAAGGTAGACTAAAGTGCCAGATCTGCTTACTTGCTAAAAAGACAGCACTAGGTCTGACCCCGCCCAAAATATTCAAAACCTTCTGAGCCTCGCAAAGAACCCCTGCAATACCAGAGGTGCTACTTGTCAGTCCTATAAGGTCCCATTTTACCTTGACATCTCAAGGTCAAAGATCCTTTAAATATTGTGCTCCCCCACTTGCTCAGCTCTCTTGGCAGCGAAATCCAGACAGAAAAAAAACTTGGCCTTCTCAAACGGAGGCTTAGGCAGCACCTCACAGAACAATGTACATGCAACTGCCCCTCTTAGATCTTAGTTGCAACAAACTGCAGGGATTGAGGCTCTCTTGCCACCCAACCCCTTCTTTTGACACACCCTTTATCAAAGCCTAGCCTGGACACCTCCTTCTTCAGCACTTATCCTGGCCCCTCACCTCCTCTTTTGACACACCCTTTGACAAAGCTAGCCCTACCACCTCCTTCTTCAGCACTTATCCTGGCATCTTCACATGGTTTAATCTCGTATGCTCCACTTGTACTTGTTTAATGCTCACTCTCTGCAGCTATTCTGAAATTTGTTATAGTTTATTATTCACATGCTAACACCCAATTTTCAAACCCCAGGAAATCTTACTGCATTCTGACTAATGCAGTATGGTCTCACCATAGGACTGCCCCGGAGCCGAAGTGGTTAATAGAACTTATGCAAATGATGGACTGCTAGGTTCGAGCTCGGTTTTCAAACCACTGTCCCTGGTAAACAGTTCTAAAACGTCAGATTCCTTACTCCACTTGCCTCAGTAAGATGTCTCCGGAGAGCTCACCATCGCTTGAAAAAATTTTGTTTTCTCGGTTTTACCTAATACTGTTTTAGTTTAATTGGTATTTAAAGCACTGTACTTGGTTTTCAGGTAGACTTTTAGATTTTAGTGTTCATTGAGTAAGTAGCCCAGTTCTCTTTTCGATTTTTCTAACCAAGAGGAAACTGACATTTCCCTTATTTCACTATAAAAATAAAGCTCATTTAATTTAAATTGTACTGACCTTGGATATAGTCATTTTTTTTGGCCTAATTCTTATGGGGGTAACTTCTGGTTCTTTATCGATTTTAGCGTAACCGAACAAAACCAAAAAAATAATCTATAGTGTGAAGCTAATTTAGTGCGTTTCTTTTGGGTTATGTCACAGAAAACCAAGAGGAGACCGGGACCTACAGGTTTTCAGCACTGTACTGAGTGCGGGGATCCTTTTGCTAAAGCTGAGCCTCACTTAATTTGTGTCTTCTGTCTGGGGTTTGAACACCTTAAGACAGATTGTGAGATCTGCAGTAACTTTCCACAGTCTACAGTTGAGAGACGGTTAAAGAGATTGCGGGAAAGGATGGCAGACAAGGCTGTTGACCCAGCTGTTGAAAAATTGGTTTGTCTTCAGAAAGAACCGGAGGAGCTGCCCTCTGAAAGGGGCGATAGCTCTTCTAATAAAAAATTAACCGTGGATACGGCTGCTGAACCAACCATTGCGGTAAAAAAGAAGAGAAAAGAAAAGCATGAGGAACTGCAGCCGAAAAAAGCTGCAGCTCCTTCTGCAGAAGAGATCGCTAACGAAATCAGAATTATTCAGTCTTTTCAGACCCCGGTTCCAGTTGGAAAGCAACCACTACCAATAACTGTCCAGACTCCCAGTTCAACCCTGGTCTCCGGTTTAACAGACCTTGGTGGAGACCGATTTTTGAAGAAGAGGAGGATCAGGAGGTAGAAGAAGAGGAGGAAGAGGATTTTGGTGAACCCATTGATCCAGACATTTCTCCTGATCCTCACAGACCAGATTCTCCTGACAAGGGAACAGAGGATTTTACCTCCTACTATTCATTTATGAAACAAATAGCCCAGATCCTCTACCTCCCCACACAGGAATCCACAGAAGATGAGGAGGAAGAGATTATAGGGAAATGATGGATGTGCCAGCATCATAGAGATTATTGCTGCCGATCCACAAGTCCCTTAAAAAGCAGACTCTTAAGCTTTTGCAGACACCCACTTCAGTGCCACCTACAGAAAAGAACGCAGACAAGAAGTACTGGGTAGCCAAAACTGGTGCCAAGTTCATTTTTGGGCACCCTAGTCATGAGGTTGTTCAGGCTGTAGCTTGTTACAAAGCTGGCATCCCCCTAGCCACTCACCCTCCAGACAAAGACACTAGGAAGGTGAATTCTGTAGGGGAAAAAAAAGTGCACCTGGGGTCATTCCTTGCTGTTAGACAGGTCACATATATGTAATTTGTGGCCAGGTATCAAAAGAACCTTTAGTCTACTGTTACGCAAATTTCAAAAGCAGCTCTTTCTCCCATGGCAGCTGACCTGGAGGAAGCTGCAAAGAGAGGACTTGAAGCTGCTAAAACACAGTTTAAAATGGCAGTGGACTCCAGTGATACTGCATCTAGGCAAATGGCAGCATCAGTGTCCCTTAGGAGGTTTGCCTGGCTCAGAACTACTAATCTGACACAGGACACACAAACCAAAGCCATGGATTTTCCTTGTGACCCTATGTCTCTGTTTGTAGAACAAACAGAGGCATATATGAAGAAGATGGACGAGTATAAGTCTGCCTACAAGAGTGCTGTAGCTAAAGAGAGAGCATCTACACCCCAGAAGCACCAGGCCAGAGGTGGCAGGCCTATTTTCCAGCCTCAGGCTTTCCACAGTATCAGCAACAAAGGGGATACTTTAGAGGCAGGGGCAGAAGGGACAGTGGCCATACTAGCACCACTGTTCTGCCAGCAGCCCAGACTAAGCAGGCATCCTGAGGTACCTGCTCGGGTCGCCTCCCCATTCCCAGTAAGGGGCAGGCTGGCCCACTACCTCCAAGAGTGGAAAAATGTCACCACAGACAAGTGGGTCCTGGAAGTAGTGGGTCAGGGTCTTGTCCTCAGCTTCAAGGTCATGCCAAAGCTGAAGTCAAGGGTCTTCAGCCCCTCTTCCCTATCAGAAACAACTTTGCTGAAGAGGAAGTTTCAAGCCTTCTGTTACAAAAGGCAATAGAGCCAGTTCCCTCAGATCAGAAGGGAAAGGGCCTGTACTCAAGGTGCTTCCTCACAGTAAAGAAAATGGGTGTGGCGACCCATTCTAGATCTCAGACACCTAAACAAACATCTGTCAATACCTGAATTCAGGATGGTGACTCTGACTACTATTTTGCCAATCCTAAGGCCGGGAGACTGGCTAGCATCCCTAGACCCAGAGGATGCTTACTTTCACATCCCTATAAGGCGGTTACACAGAAAGCACCTCAGATTCAGACTGCCATCATGCCATTACTAATTCAGGGCAGTGCCCTTGGGACTAACCTCTGCTCCAAAGGTGTTCACAAAATGCCTATCGGTAGTCGTAGCACACCTAAGAAGACAAGGGGTATCCACGTTCCCCTACTTGAACAACTGGCTGATAGTAGACCAGTCATACCAGCAAGTCAAAGAGGCATTGGCACTCACACAAAAGAAACCCCTGTATTCACTGGGGTTTCTTTTGAACCTAAAAAAGTCTGTGCTGGAACCAGTTCAGTTACTCAAATTCTTAGGAGCAGAACTGGACACAAAAGGGAAGAGCCTTCCTCCCTCAAGACATAGAAACATAGAAGTTGACGGCAGATAAGGACCGCAAGGCCCATCCAGTCTGACCATTTCTTTTTCTACCTTATAAATGTGCCATCGGCCTTTGCTCTGTCAATGGCATATCTATTCATACTCATCTGTATTGCTCCCTTATGCCTATCCCATGCCTGTTTGAAGCCCTGCACTGTATTAATATCCACCACTTCCTGAGATGGGCTGTTCCTTGCATCCACCACCCTTTCTGTGAAAAAGAGCTTCCTCACATTACCCCTTAATCAGCCTCCCTCTAATCTCGTGCTGTGTCCTCTTGTCTTGCTATTTTTCTTATATTGAAACATGTTAGACACTTTCACCTTGTTAATGCCCTTAAGGTGTTTGAATGTTTCGATCATATCACCTCTCTCCCTCCTTTGCTCTCTAGGGTATACATAATGAGCTCTGTTGATCTGTCCTCATACGTTTTCTGATGTAGTCCCTGCACCATTTTGGTTGCCCTTCTCTGAACTGCCTCAATTTGGTTAATGTCCTTGTGAAGGTGTGGCCTCCAGTACTGCATGCAGTGCTCCAGATGGGGCCTAACCAGTGTCTTGTAAAGAGGGATTATTACCTCCCTCTTTCGACTTGATACCCCTACTGATATACTCCAACATACCCCTAGCCTTACCTACTGCTTTAGTGGCGTGCTTGGATGATTTCAGGTCATCAGTGATGATGATGCCCAAGTCTTTTTCTTCTGTTGTGACTGCCAGCAACTCCCTTCCCAGCCTATAGGTGGCTTCAGGGTTTTTCTTCCCTATGTGCATGATCTTGCACTTCTTTGCATTAAACCACAGTTGCTTCTCTTCTGACCATTTTGTTAGTTTATCCAGATCTCTTCTCATTCTTCCCACCCCATCTGAATCATCTACTCTTTTGCAGATCTTGGTGTTATCTGCAAACAGACAAACCTTACCCTCCAGTCCATCTGCAATGCCACTGATGAAGATATTGAAGAGGACTGATCCCTGAGGTACCCTACTTGTGACTTGAATCTCTTCTGACTGTATACCATTTACCACCACTCTCTGTTTTCTGCCCGTCAAGCAGTTTGCCACCCAGTTGACCAACTTCTGACCTACCCCGAGCCTACTGAGCTTATTAATCAATCTTCTATGTGGAACAGTATCAAAAGCTTTGCTGAAGTCAAGGTAGGTGACATCAACTGCTCCTCCTTGGTCCACCACTCTGGTTACCCAGTCAAAGAAATCTATGAGATTAGTTTGACAGGACCTTCCTTTTGTAAACCCGTGCTGTCTTGGATCCTGTGCTCCTATGGATTCCAGGTGTTGCACTATCCTTTCCTTAAGGAGTGCCTCCATAATCTTGCCCACTACTGAGGTAAGACTGACTGGTCTGTAGTTCCTGCCGCCTCCCTGCTATCACTCTTGTGGAGCGGGATCACATGAGCCCTTCTCCAGTCTTCTGGGACCTCTCCTGTACTCAGAGACTCACTAAACAGTTCTGATAATGGTTCTGCTAGTTCTACCCTTAGCTCCTTTAGTACCCTGGGATGTATGCCATCAGGTCCCATTGCCTTGTCCACCCTGAGCTTATCGAGCTCTTGTAGGACCCTTTCTTTTGTGAAGGGACTAGTGCTCACCTCCCTCCCCCCTGTATCCATGGTGCTGAGCTGTGGGCCCTGCCCTTTGTTCTCTTCAGTAAATACTGAGCAGAAGTATCTATTTAAGATAGATGCTTTTACATGGTGGTCCTCCTCACACGCCCCCTTATCTTCTTTGATCTTAGCAATACCCCCTCTGGACTTTCTCCTTTCACTAATGTATGTATAGAAAGTCTTGTCACCTTCTTTTACTGTTTATGCTAGTGTTTCCTCGGTTTGGGCCTTTGCCTGCCTTACTGCCTTCCCTGCTTCCCTTAGGGAAGTTTGGTATGCCTCTCTATCTTCATCCTGCTGCGTTTCCTTATATTTCCTGAAGGCCAGCCTTTTGGCTTTGACCAATTCTGCTACTGTTTTCGAGAACCAAAGTGGTTTCCTTCTTCTTTTGCACTTCCTTTACTTTCTAACACAATGGGATGTTGTTTCAAGTATTGCATCCTTAATGCTTGCCCACTTTGCCTGTACCCCCTCATCTGTATTTCTTTTTGCCAGGGTTAGCTTAACTCTGTTGGCCATCTTATCAAAGTCAGCTCCTCTGAAGTCCCATATATTTGCCTTGGAATGGGATGATTTAGTTGTAGTGGCTTAATTGAGCCATACCATGTAATGGTCACTGGCCCCAGGTGACCTTCCTCCTGGAGATCTGTGATCCTTTCCCTGTTAGTCAGTACTAGATCTAGGATAGCCCTGTCTCTTGTGGGTTGTTGTACCAGTTGTTTGAGGCCCTCCCCCTGCAGGGAATCCACCATGTGTCTAGTTCTGGCAGATGTTCCTGCTGGTATTGACCAGTCTGTATCTGGCATGTTGAAGTCTCCCATTATCAGAACCTTCCCTTTAGCTGTTATGTTTTGTAGATCTTCTAACAGTAATGTGTCTATGTCCTCCCCCTGGTCTGGGGGCCTGTAGACAACCCTAGTTCTTATGGCTGTCCTATTTCCTGTTTCCAGAGTGACCCACAGTTCTTCTGGCTCCTTATGTGTATTCTGAATTTCTGTAGCTTTGATATTTTCATTGACATACAGGGCCACTCCACCTCCTCCTCTTTTCACCTCGGTCTCTTCTGAACAGTACATAGCCAGGTACTGAAGTCTCCCAAGTATGGTTATTGGTAAACCACGTCTCGCTAATTGCTACTATGTCTAGTTTAGCCTCTGTCAGTATTGTCTGCAAGTCTGAAATATTTGTTTCCCAGACTGCAAGCATTTGTGTACATGGTTTTCCATTGGCCAGATTTCGGTGTGTTAGTTGTTGGGTGATGTCCGACGTTTCCCCCTGTGCATCGTATGGGGGGCCGGACCTTTTTCCTTACCTGGTGACGCAAATGAACTGCAAACAGGCTGAACTCCTGTTTGACCACTAGCTGAGGGGAGAGGGGTGTTCTTCCCATTCGACGTATGGGGTGCTGCGCCCCTCTCCCTATTTGCTAGCTTAAATATTCTGCAAAGATGTCAAACTTCTGCCCCAATGCACTGACTTCCTCCTTAGTCAGATGCAGTCCATCAAATTTAAAGAACTTTCGCTCCCAAAAATGTTGCCAGTTCCCTACAAATTTGTGTCCTTTTTCCTGGCACCAGCCCTTGAGCCACATGCTTAGCTCCCCTATATCCCCTTCTCTGACCTTCCATCCATCTGCCCCCCTCTCCCAGACTGGCAGGATCTCAGAGAAGGAGATGCCGGACAAAATGGATGATAGTTTGTCACCCATCCTGGTCAGGTGTCCCTTGGTCTCCACAACTGACCGGCTGGTGAGATCATTAGTCCCTATGTGTACCAGGACATCAGTGTTTTCTCTTGCTTCCTGAACAATTTTAGCAATGTGGTCAGGGTCTCTCCACGCTGATGTACCTGGAAGACATCGGACCATTACCCCTGGCTGGAGATAGGTATCAACTCCCCGAATCATGGAGTCTCCTTTGATCAGAAGTTTTTTGGATTTCCTTTTTGCTTTTTTTGTTTTGGTTCCTGTTTTGGGCGACAGAGCAGACAAGTTTATACGTGTAGGCAACTCCTTCAAGCTACATGTCCCAAGACCAGCAAGACATTTCCTGCAACTGCTAGGCCACATGGCAGCGTATACAGCAACTGTGTCAGGAGCCAGGTTCCAAATGAGGTACATTTAGTTCCACCTGAGAGTTCACTGGCTTCAAAAAAGGGATTCTCTGGCAAAGCTAATGCCAGTCACAGTAACATTTCTCCAAGCTCTTCAGTGGTGGCAAGACGGGACTAACCTCAGGCTAGGGGCACCATTCTTGCAGCAAGCCCCCTCACTGGTACTGAGCACAGATACATCCCTCCTGGGTTGGAGGGCACAACTGGGGAATCACAGCACATGGACAAAGCAGGAATCACTCCTGCGCATCAACTTGTTGGAGCTCAGGGTTGGGGGGGGGGGAGATAGCGGTCTGTTTCAAGACTGAGTTGGGCCGAATCTTTTGAGTGTACCATGGTGGCAGGTGTGGGTTGTAGGATAGCTCTTGTCTACCTTCCACCAGGGCACGAGAAGTGATTCTTGCAGAAAGTATCGGACTTCGTCATCGACATATCGCTGAAGTCGCCCAGATTGATGGTTCTGGGTCGATAATGAACACTCGCAATTTGGACAGCACTTCCTCCAGTTGATTACATCACTGGGCCTCACACAGATTTACCTCTACCACCCATCAGCACGGCCACTCTCTTGATTTGTTTTTCCTCCTGGGGATTGAGGCCTCCGACTTGGGGGTGGAACCCGTCAGATGGTCCGATCACTACACCATGAGGTTCAACTTTTGTGCCCCCTTCGTAGGCCTGCCCCTGTGGAGATGGTCAGTTACCGCCCTTTACAGGAGGCGAGTTCTGAAGGTCTGATGGTGGTGATTGACCTCTCGGAGTTTCCCATGGCCAGCGCGAGTCCAGACACTTTGGTTTTGGCCTATAATAAGGCCATCTCCGCGGCACTGGACCTCATTGCTCCTGTCCGTGTTTGTCCTGTCCCCCTTCACCCTCAGGCTTCCTAGTTTGATGAGTCCTTGAGGGAGTTGCAGTGACTAGGACGTAGGTTAGAGCGACGTTGGTGGAAATCCGCCCTGGAGGTTGACCACCTAGGATTGGCAGAGCATTATCAGGTCTACCAATCGGCGATCTCCCGTAAGAAGGCAGAATTCCTGTCCGGGGAGATTGCTGCCATTCAGAACTGACCAGCTCGGCTCTTCCGAACTGTGGACAGGTTGTGCAGCCCAACCTGTCTGCAGCTCCGAAGACCTTTTTCGTAAGTGGGGTGCGATGAGCTTGCTCAATTCTTTGAGAATAAGGTGGCCAACATCAGATCGGAGATCCTCTTAACTCATTTTGTGGGGGGATGCTGTTGATCGGTGTCTGGTTGCCTCACCTCGTGTTTCCTGGAGTTCCTTTGACCTGCCAGAGTTCACGGATGTCATGCAGATTGTCCAGAGTACACACCCTACATGCTGTACTTTGGATCCGGATCCAACCTCCCTGATTATGGGATGTTGTGACATCATTGGCCCGGTCCTGGTTCAGATAGTCTGGTGCTCCCTTGATTCGGGTGAGTTCCCATGCTCCTTGAAGGAGACGGTGGTAACACCTCTCCTGAAGAAAGCTTCTTTGGACCCTGACTCTCTGGCTAGCTACAGACCAATCTCTAACCTCCCCTTTATAGGGAAGGTTATTGAGAAAGTAGTGGCGGTACAACTGGAGAACCACCTGACCATCCGTAACATCTATGAACCTCTCCAGTCTGGTTTTCGAAAGAGGCATAGTACCGAGACTGCGCTGGTTCGGGTGCTCAATGATCTCCTGATGGTGAGAGATTGGAGAAGCCGTTCCATTTTGTTGGTCCTTGATCTCTCTTCAGCTTTTGACACTGGACCTTGGGGTACTGCTTGGCCGCCTGAGGTCCACTTGTGGCCTGACACATACTGTCCTCAGGTGGTTTACATCTTTCCTCACTGGCAGAACTCGGAGAGTGGTGCCTGGGGTCTTTTCCTCTGACCCATTCTCTCTGTCATGTGGGGTACCGCAGGGCTCAGTGCTTTACCCCATGTTGTTTGCAGTGTGTATGCTGCCTCTCGGAGACATTGTAAGACGGTATGGGCTGAGATTTCAGTGCTACGCTGATGATACCTAGCTGTACCTGTCTTTCGCACCCGAACAGGATAGTGCTCTCGGTAGGACTGGATGAATTTGAGCTGGCTAACGTTGAACACAGGAAAGACTGAGGTGATGGTTGTGGAACCGGGTCGCCAGATAGAGGGGTTGAGGACTGGTCAGCCCTCTGGAATTTATCTAGGGGGTGCCCAGATCCTTACCTCTGAATGGGTGCGGGACCTGGGGGTGGTGCTTGATGACGGGCTGACCTTATGATCTCAAGTGTAGGTGGTCGTCAAGTCTTCCTTTTACCATCTTAGGAACATCGCCAGGATCAAGCACCTTGTTCTGTCCGGAGATCTTCCTACACTGGTTCACGACTTTGTGACCTTGCTCCTTGATTACTGCAACACCCTGCAATTAGGGCTTCTTGGGGTTGATATCCGCCGCTTGCAGCTAGTGCAGAATGCGGCTGCAGAATTGTTGACAGGGTCTTCGCGAACATCTCATATTACCCCTGTGCTGCACAGTCTGCACTGGCTGCCGACTCAGTGGCGGATCACCTTTAAAGTTGGTTTACTGATGTATAAAGCCCTACATGGACTTGGCACTGACTACCTGAAAGATCTTCTGGTTACCTATCGCCCAGGCGACAGCTCCGTTAAAGCCCGGCCGAGGTTGTTAGAAATCCCGAGGGTGTCTTTGAAATCTTCTGGGGCCTGTGCATTTATGTACGTCGCCCCTACCCTCTGGAATTCTCTACCCCGTCAGCTGCGGGAGGGCATGACAGTGGGAGACTTCAAACAAGCGCTAAAAACTTTTTTATGGTGCCAGGCCTTCAATGGCATTGAGTGAATGAACCCTGTCAGATCATAGTTATTGTTTTATACTGTATTTATTGATTTTATCATTCTTATTTTAATCTTTTATAAAGCGCCTTGATATTTGAAATGCGCTTGTGTGAAATAGTTGCTATTATTATTATTACTATTATTACTCCTGGGTATCCAATCATTCACCAATCAAGTAAAGGGCAAGGTGGTTCAGGTCAGAACAGACAATACAACCACCATGTATTACATAAGCAAAGGGGCACAAGGTCAACTCCTCTGTGCACGTAGGCTATGAAAATCTGGACCTTGGCATACTCCCTGGTGGTTTCCCTATCTGCTGTCCATCTTCCAGGGAAAGTCAATGTTCTGGTGGATGCTCTCAGCAGAATCGACCAGAATCACCACAAGTGGTCACTGAACAAACAGGTCCTGGAGGCCATTTTCAGGAGATGGGGCACTCCAGAGGTGGATCTGTTTGCAGCTCTGGGCAGTCAGCAGTTACCACACTTCTGCTGCAGACCCCCCATCAAGGGCACAATTCCTCTGGACTCCCTTCTGTTGGATTGGGCTGGGAAGTTCCTGTATGCATTCCCTCCATTCCCCTTGCTGCTAAGGGTACTGAACAAACTCGGGGGAGGGGGGGGCAGTCAGCAACAATGATTCTCATTGCTCAGGACTGGGCCAGGCAGCCCTGGTACTCCATGATTCTATCAGTGTCAGTAACCAAACCTTTCAGCCTCCCCAGGAGGCGCAACCTGCTGTCATCCTGTCAGGGCAGGATCGTGTATTCCAACCTACAATCCTTCATGCTCAAAGCCTGGCTCTTGAGGATTTAAAATATGCTGCTCTGCATTTGTCAGAGGGTGTTATGGAAATACTTTGGGTATCCAGAAAGCCCTCCACTAGGAAAACTTACTCTTCCAAATGGAAAGAGATTTTCCATCTGGTGCCAAGGCAGAGAGAGAGATGGACCACACCCAGGCTGGCTCGCCAGTAGTCCTGGATTACGTAACCCATCTTCACTGTACAGGCTTAAGGGCCTCTACCCTGAGAGTACACCTAGCAGCTGTCTTAGCTTACTTATCTGCAGGTAAGAGGTTTTCCCTAGCCTCGAACCCAGTGTTCAAACAGTTTTTTTGAAGGATTGCTGCATTTGCATCCTCCACACAGTGACCCAACCCCTATGTAGGACCTGAACATTTGCATTGCTCAGCTCATACACCCCCCTTTTGAACCCATATCTTCGGCAGATCTTAAGTATGTGAATTGGAAAACAATATTCCTGATGGCCAGGACTTCGGCTAGAAGGATTAATGAGTTTCATGCCTTGTCTACAGAGCCTGGGTACATTGCTGTCCATAGAGACAAAGTTGTCGAGGACTAATAGAAAAGTCTTGCCCAAGGTGGTATCAGAGTTCTACATTAACCAGTCCATTACACTACCTGTCTTTTTTACTGATCATTCCACCTCAGGTGAACGCAGGCTGCATAGCCTGGATGTAAAAAAGGCAATCAGTTACTACCTCGATCATAGGCAAGATCAAACTCGGCTCTTCCTCACCTGTGGAGATGGGGGGAAAGGGAGGCCAGCTACTAAACGATCCATAGCAAGATGGATTGTGGTTTGTATTCAGTTCTGCTGCAACAAGGTGGGTAAGCAGCCACCTACAGGCCTCAGGGCCCATTCGACCAGGGGTACAGCTGCCTCCTTAGCAGCTGCTAGAGATATTCCCCTGGTGGAAATCTGTAAAGCAGCTACCTGGAAAACTGTCCACACATTTACCAACCATTACTGCTTGGATGTTCAGGCCAGAGGGGATGCCAGGTTTGGCACAGCAGTTCTGCAGAGCCTGTTTCCTAAGTAGGTTTCTGTACTCACCTCCAAAGGTACTGCTTGGGTAGTCTGCATTAGTCAGAATACAGCAAGATTTCCTGGGGTTTGAAGGAAAAATTACTTTCCATAGTAATCTTATTTCTTCCAAGGGAATCTTGCTGTATTCTGAGCTCCCTCCCTTCCTCCCCTACTAAGAACCTATGGTCACTGCACTCCAGCTGTACTAAAGATGTTGCAAATCGCCGGCGACCTGGGTTCGGGAGTGGACTCTGGTCGCTGGTGGGTCGGCTGGGGGGAGATAAGCTTGAGCGTCCCACGACAGCTTGCCTTCTCCGGGGAGGGAAGAGTCCTGTGCCCGCACAATTGCCTGACTCCGAGCAGAGGCTTGGAGTACTGCAAGCCCCAATTCTAGTGGATGGGCGGCCACAGTACAGTGTGGATGTCGGCACCTGGTGCCATGATGTCAGGGGGTTACATGCTGTAGGGGAGGGAAGAAAAAGGAGAAACTGCCTACCGACTCCGGGAAGATGGGCCTCCAGGAGCGTGCCTCCAGTGTGCCCCCGCTTGCTTGACCACAGCCGGACTGACAAAATGAAGGATTACAGGGTATCTGGTCCCCCACGTCATCCCCGCTCGGGGGGGGGGGAGCCTCAGCTCCATGGGGCCTGGAGGTGAGTACAAATGGAGCGGGAGGCAGGAGGATGACTCCTTGTGGGGCCCTGAAGGGTCAGGCAGCAGGACGTGGGGCGGTTAAAGTGTAATTTCAAAAAAAAAGATGTTGCAAACCTGTAGGTATGTTTTCTTCTCTTGGGCATCTGTGACTTGAGTCTTTGTGATGCCAAGTTGAACCATTTGGGGGGGGATAATCCATAACAGGGGAAGGGGATTAGTTGTTAATACAGTAGTAGTAGTAGTATCATAGTTAGATAGTTCTTTGTGCATGCTTTGTAAGAATCTGACTGTTTAGAACTGTTTGCCAGGGACAGTGGTTTGAAAACCAAGCTCGAGCCTAGCATTCCATCATTTGCATAGATTCTATTAGCCGTTTCGGCTCTGGGGCAGTCCTATGGTGAGAACATACTGCATATGTCAGAATACAGTAAGATTCCCTTGGAAGAAATGAGATTACTATGGTAAGTTTTTCTTCTGCACCATGTTCCAATTCTATCGTGATATATCTGCACTAGAATCCTTGTATTTTACATTCCTTATATGTTACTGTACCATATCTTGTATGTTCTCCATTTCCTTGAAGTGGAACCTTGTAAATTAGCTTTTAGTTCAAAGGTACTTTGTATTTCCGAAATGTAATAAATAAAAAAAATAAAAATACCTCACGGGTTGAATAAGGTGCAGGAGGGGGGTATTTTTCAGAGGAGAAGGTACATGAGAACTAGGGGGCATGCAATAAAGCTGGAAAGGGGGAATTTAGGAGGGACATGAGGAAGCACTTCTTCACTGAAAAGGTGGTGGATACCTGGAACAGTCATCCAGCAGAGGTGGTAGGGCAAAAACTGTGGTGGGATTCAAGCATGCTTGGGCTAGGCACAAGGGAATCTTGGTAGGGAAGCGGGGGGTGGGAGTAGTCGGAGATCAGGTAGGGTTTGCGGTGATCATATAGGCAGGGAAAAAATGGGCAGACTGAGTGAGCCAAACAGTCCTTATCTGCTGACAAATTCTGTTTTTTCTTTGTTTCTTTCTACCTGTCCCAGACACTTAGTTTTCCCCAGAGACATCTGGTTTCCTTTCTCTGCCTGGCCCTGGGACCGGTACTAAGCGAAAAAGCTTTAGAGAGCACTAGGACCCAGGAAATGCTGTCACCTGTAAGATTGGACTATGGACGTCCCCACATCATAGTGTCACATCTTGAGAGATGTCCATTTAACCCAGTGTCCCATATGGGTACTTCTGTGCTGTGTGTGGTTACGTCAAGTAGCAGAAATGAAAACATTGCCTAGAGTCAGTTTAGTCTTTTCCCCCTATAAATTAGGACTAGATTGTGCATGTGTTCCTTGTCATTGAGCATGTGCAGTTGTCGGTCTTCCTTTTGCTTTCTGTACTGCATACCTAATTCTCTGTGTTCTGTACTTGAAGTAGCAGCCCAAGGCTAGCTCTTGTTTACAGGCAGCAGTTTTGGGGATACCAATTTAAAACCCTTTCAAGGGCCATCTACTAACTAAAAGGGGCTTGATAACACTAACTAAAAGCCATTGTAAGGGCTAGACAACCGTATTTAAAAGCCCCTTTTAGGACAGACCATCAAGGCTGAAAGAAGGGGAAACTATATTTAAAAATTAGGAGAGGACTTAAATATCTGAGACAACCACTTAAAACCTCTTTCAGAGCAGGAAGAACTCCAGAAAAAGGAGATGGGGAGGCTGGTTAAAAGCCCTTGACAGGGTTACTAAGCAGGGCATGCGTTTTATTGTCTGGGCTATGCACAGGAGGAGAGGAAGCTGATCAGCTTTTCAGGGCAGAGCAGAATGAGTTAATTAAGGGTCCTTGTTAGGGCTACTACTTAGCAGGAGGGGGAAGCAAATTAAAAGCACTTAGGGCAGTGAACTGGGGGGCACATTTAAGTAGCAGTGAACTGGGGGGCACACTTGTTAAGTCCTTTTCCGGACTATGTAGCAGTCAGTGGGTTCTATTCAGTAGCTCTTTTTAGGGCAAATAACATCACAACGTACCAGGATACACTATCTACAGGAGGGACAGGGAGGGTAAAAGAGGAGGAGGAGTAGCCCTCTACATAAGGGAAGGAATCAAAGCAACAGAACAAAAGGGTAAACAGGGAGGAGAAGAAGCACTGTGGGTCAATTTGGAGACAGGCAATGGCACCACAATCCGCACAGGGGTTGTATACAGACCGCCCTCTCAGGGGGAGGAAATGGACAAGGAAATTATAGAAAGTATACTTAGAATGGCAGAAAAAGGGGAGAGATTGCTGGTGGGTGATATGAATATGCCAGATGTTAACTGGGGTGCAGTTGCAGCAGCCACTTCTAAGAGTGGGGTTATTCTAGATGCCCTACAGGGGGCATGCCTTAGACAACTAGTATTGGAACCCACTCGAGAGAGAGCAGTCTTAGACCTGGTTCTCTCAAATGGTGATGGAGAGAGGATCACAGATGTAAAAGTGGGTAGCCATCTGGGAACTAGGCCAGCCGAACAGTATGGTTCACAGTAAACACAGCAATAGAGTCAAGCCATACAAAGGCAGAACTTCTGGACTTCAGGAGGGCTGACTTTGTCAAAATGGGTGAGTGCCTAAGGAATGCCCTAGCAAATGGGCAGGAAGGAGGGGTGGAAGAACAATGGGGAATAATAAAAACTGCCATCACAGAGGTAACAAGCCTTTGTGTGAAGCAAATAAACAAAACAAAATGATGTAAGAAACCACTATGATTCTCAAAGGAGGTGGCAGTGAAGGTTCAAGAGAAAAAGAAAGCATTCAGAAAGTACAAGCAATCACAGAAGGAGCAGGACAGAGAATTGTATCAGTTAAAGCAAAAGGAAGCTGGGAAGGCAGTCAGAACAGCAAAGGCCCGAACCGAGGAAAAGATAGCCAACTCCATTAAGAAGGGGGATAAAACTTTTTAGGTACATCAGGGAGCCAAGGAAGACCAAGGGAGGGATAGTGAGGCTTAATAGAGGGAAGGGGGTGGGCAGAGGGTGACTGAAAAGGCAGAGATGCTAAACAAATATTTTTGCTCAGTATTTACAGATGAAGAGGGGGAGGTACCTAAAACAAACAGTAGAAACACTCTGGATACAGAAGTTGATACCAGCCCATTTACAGAAGAAATGGTTCTGAAAGAACTCTTAAAGCTGAAGGTGAACAAAGCAATAGGGCCTGATGAGATTCAGCCCAGAATTCTAAAAGAACTAAGGGTAGAACTAGTGACATCACTGACTACCCTCTTTAACAAATCATGGGAGGATGGGGTGGTACCTGAGGACTGGAGAAGGGCAGATGTGATTCCCCTTCACAAAAGTGGGAGCAGGGCAGAAGCAGGAAACTACAGACCTGTTAGTTTAACCTCAGTGATAGGGGAAAATGATGGAATCACTTCTGAAGGAAAGAATTGTCGAGTTCCTAGAGGCCAGAGGGGCACAGGACCCAAGGCAGCATGGATTCACAGCGGAAGGTCATGCCAGATGAATCTAATAGATTTCTTTGACTGGGTGACCAAAGTAGTAGATCAGGGAGGGGCTGTGGACATGGCCTACCTAGACTTTAGCAAGGCATTTGACACAGTCCCACACAAAGATTAATATACTAATTAGCCAGCCTGGGGAGGGTCCCAAGATGATAGTTTGGGTAAAGAATTGGCTGGAGAATAGGACACAGAGGGGTAATAGTAAATGAGTCCACTCTGAAGAAAGGGGGTTACTAGTGGGGTACATGAGGTTCAGTATTAGGACGGTCCTCTTCAATGTCTTTAAGTGACATTGCAGAGGGACTGGAAGGAAAAGTATGTCTCTTTGCAGATGACACAAAGATCTGCAACAGAGTTGATGCACAAGGTGGGGTGGAAAGGATGAGAAGGGACTTGGCAAGGTTAGAGGAATGGTCAAATGTATAGCAGCTCAGATTCAGTGCTAAGAAGTGCAAGGTAATGCACCTGGGAAACAAAAACCCAGGGGAAGAGTACACAATGGGGGGTGAGATACTAACAACAACAGAAATGGAAAGGGACCTGGAGGTAGTCATATCAGATGACTTAAAGGTGGGCAAGCAGTGTGAGAGGGCAGTAAGGAGGGCTGGGGATACTGGGATGCATAGGGAGAGGCATCACCAGTAGAAAACAGGAAGTTGTTATTCCTCTGTACAGACAGCTGGTGAGACCCCATCTGGAGTACTGTGTGCAGTTCTGGAGACCCAATCTCCGCAAGGACATAGACAGGATGGAAGCTGTCCAGAGGAGGGCAACTAAAATAGTGCAGGGTCTGCACCGGAAGACACATGAAGAGAGACTAAAGGAGCTTAATATGTATAGCTTCGAGGAAAGGAGGGAGAGGGGGAACATGATAGAAACTTTCAAGTACCTCAAGGGAATCAACAAAGTCCAAGAGGGTAGCATCTTTCAAATAAAGAGGTGTGCAACAACAAGGGGCAATACAATTTGAAGATGGGGGGCTCAGAAGTAATGCAAGGAAGTATTTTTTCACAGAGAGGGTTGAGGATGCATGGAACGGCCTTCCGGAGGAAGGCTGTGGAGTCAAAACAGGGGAAGGAATTCAAGCATGCATGGGACAATATAAGGCAATTCTAGGTGGGGGTAGAAAGAAGTAGGCTGCTGGTTAACTAGGATCTGCAGCTTATCCATTAGGTAGGGAAATGGTCAGACTGGGTGGGCCAAGTGGTCCTTATTTGCCGTCAAATTCTATGTTTCTATGTTTCTACAACAATAAATAAAACAGCTATTTACAATAGGTCCATTTCATTTAACTTATAGAGTCAGATTTGATAAAGGACATTTCTATAGGAAAATAGAGGCTTGCTTCCTTTCAGTTACCAAAACAATTGAATAACTGCATGGGGTGAGAGAGGGCACCTCAATCCAGATTCATAGAACACAATCAGATAAGGCAAAAAGAGGGGCAAGGGTATCATCCAGCTCAGAGATCGCATCTCCCCAGCTATCCTCGGTTGTCTGTGTCATACCGTCCCTTAGGGTTTGCGCCTCCAAAGGAGACAAGGAGTCCAGGAAGGGACCCCAGACAACAAAGAATCTTTCTCCCCCTTCTCCTCAGGACAAATGAGAAGTGCTCCACAGCTAAATTCTGTATAGCCAGGGATTTCCAGTGCTGGAGGGTGGGTTGATTACGTGAAACCCATGTATTCACTATACAGTGGCATGCTCAGGCCAACAATACCTGGACCCATGAGAGAGCAGCCTCCAGCCCCAAATTCTCCATGCCAGAGAGCATAGCAGTGGGTGTCAGTGCAGTCTGGCACCCCGAAATAGTCAACAGTTCACTGCCTTGCAGAAAACTTGAAGGGTTGGGCATGTCCAAAAATAATGCAAGTACGATCCTAAATCCCTCTTACATCTTCTACACATTGGATAAAAAGCTGGGTTGTTTTTATGGACTATTAATGGGGGACAATATAGTCAATGTATAAATTGAAACTGGGATTCTTTGTATTTGTTACAAATTAGTAACCCCCTATGGGACCATAATAAAAGCTTCCAATCTTCATCTTGTGTGCTTATGCCCAAATCCTTTTCCCAGAGTACCTTACGCTATGAGTGAGGTCAGGTAAAGATAGCCTGTCCTGATGGGTTGCCTTCAGACGTAGTCCCTAGAATCCCTCTGGCCATGGCTAAACTAGCTGCTCTACCTGCCTAGTGGGGGACAAAGGTACTGAGTCTCTGCCTATTCCCCTCACAAATACCAGTGGAAGGGGATAAAAGGGCTGAGAAACCTGTCACTTTTGGGTAAGGGGTGAGTACAGGGAAAAGTAACTTCACAAAATTGTGAAGACAAGACTTGCATGTCTGAGTCGGGGTTTTTGACACATTTAATACAATCAGTCTTGTGACTGTAAATTAAATACAGGTAGGGTGATCCAGGAGACTGGCAAAACTAATTGTTGGGCACAGTTCTGAGGGTTCATCTGAGGGCTGTTTTCATGTTGTGTGTTAAGCTGCATTGGCATGCTGAATCAGGCAGACAAACTACCCAGTCCTACATTGTACAAGGCAAAAAAAAAAGATTGAAAAAGAAGACAATATTTGCTTATTGTTGTTTCCCACCCATGCTTATACTGTCTCCAGATCCTTTCAGGCTTGTTCAGTCAAGTCAAATGTCACATAACCTGGAATGTAATTTTTTTTTATTTATTTATTGTTCCAAGTGGCCACTGGAAACGGGGAGAGAGCCAAGATGACATAGAAAGGTTCTGGTGTAATACACACTAATTAATTTGCTTAACAAGATCTGGGGTGCTGGATCCAACTAAGTGCCTGCCAGTCAGCCTATCTGGGTATCTTATTTTCACTCTTATAATAAGCGTTGGGTGCAGTAATGATAATCTTTTTGTGTGTGTGACTGTGATTGGTGACAATAACCCAGCCAGTCAACTGAGTTTTTAAGAGTCGCTGCTTATTTTTTTTTTCCTATAAATCTTAATTTAAGCTTGGGCTAGTGCAGTCACTGGGGAGGCCAGTGCAACTGGGCACTACTTTCCCGGGTGGACCAGTGCAGAAAAAAGTTAAGCATGACCCATGGGTATGCATGCTTTTGAAGTACATGTTTCTCACAAACCTTCATCAAAACACTTGGACTCTGATTACCTAGATTCAGTTCACTATCCACATTAAAGCAGTCTTCCACTGAGCATGCTCAGTCACCAGGACGGTCTTCCAGCTTGTCTCTTCCTACCATCCAGTCATACGATCCTCCTGCCCCATCCCACCCCTACTCAGATTTTTTCGTCCGTTGGAAAATAATAGGTCTCCTCCGTCACAGCTCCTGCTTCTAAATTTGGAGTCTGCAAATTTTCATACCTAATTTTTAAATTCTTCAGTTTTTGATTCTCTGGTCAGCTCATCCACTCATCATGTGCATTTCAACTCCAGCTCCCTGCTTTATCATGTGTGGCTGTGGAACAAAAGGGGATGCCAAGATTTAAAAGGTATGTACTGCAGTTTGCAGGTTCATATTCTGTAATGAAATGAAGAGAAGACATATGGTCAGTATCATTTTCTTTAGCCACTCTTTTTACCAGATTTTGTCTATCCATCTGGTCCACTATTTCTTTAGTATGCATAAGATCCATTCTATTGTAACCTCTATATACAAATCTATCTATTAAATCTCTCATATCTTTCTCATACTGAATAGGAGAAGAGGTATTCCTCTTGAGTCTCATCATTTGTCCTTTTGTAATGTTTCTGGGGATATGTCTCGAATGACAACTTTCATATTTTAAAAGGGAATTTCTAGCTGTAGATTTAACAGATAACTTGGTATCTAATCCCCTTCCTCATTTTTAAAATTACATAAATCAAGAACCTCAATTTGTTGTTGATTCCACCTGTTTCGAAAAACACTAATTAAAATTGGTACTCTCCAAATAACTTACAAAATGTTCAAAATATAGTGAACCTCTCCAAATAATGCAGATATCATCTATAAAGCGTATATAAAATACCAGTTTTGTCAAAAATGAATTCTGTTTCGAAAATACTGACCTTTTTTCCCACTGCATCAAATAAATATTAGCATAATTGGGGATAAAAGAAGCCCCCATTGCAGTCCCTTTAATTTGATGAAAAAAATCATTGTTAAACATAAAAACATTATTAGTGAGCACCAATTCAGTTAAAGTCAAAAGAAATCCAATAAATGAATCTGAAAACTCAGAATTCTGACATAGTGCTTCTCTGATAGCTTCCAACCTATCATTATGGGGAATATTTGTGTATAAAGCACTTATGTCTAAGGTCGCTAAATAAGTCTCCCTCCTCAATTTGCAACGTCTGCATACGCTGAATTAACTGAGTGGTATCTTTAACATGTACATGCCAGAGGGGGACCAAATTGCGAATATACTGGTCCACATATTGAGCCAAAGGATCTAACAGATCCAATAGAGGCCACAGTAGGTCTAAATTGAGGCTCCCAAAGATCCTTATGTATTTTAGGGAGTCTATCAAACGTAGGGCGTACAGGAAATTGTACTACAAGAAAACCATAAATCTGTCTAGAAATCACACCATTTTGAAAAAACCTCGTAGAGATATAAATCAATCGATTTTTTTTTTTTTTTTTTTTTTTTTTACAATCTATTGTAATATCCCTAGAGAGTTTAGAATAAAATTCAGCATCACTTAATTGACTTTGTAATGCTTGTTGATACTTAACTTTATCAAGAATTACTATTGCTCCACCCTTATCAGCACTGTTGATCACAATGGCATCATTTTGTAATCCCTTGATGGCCTCTTTCTTCTACATACTACAATTTTGAAATCTTAAAGCAGAATCTTCTGTAACCAATCGTAAAATGTCCCGCTCACATGCCTTATGAAAACCATTCAATACATTATTTTTCGGTGGTATAAAAGATGATGGTTTTCTCAAATTCAGAGCTGGATCTGATCTGTCAGTAATTTCTTCTTTCCTGCTTTGATTAAACATGGCACGTAAATCCAGTTTCCTGGTGAATTTATGCAAATCTAGCATTACTTTAAACTCATTCATATGGGTAGTTGGGACAAAATTCAGGCCTTTTTGTAATACTTTTTCTTACATTTCAGATAAAGTATGATTAGAGATGTTCACCACCAGTGAAACATTACTGGGAGCTAATTCCACTGTCTGGTCTTCCTGTTCTGATACCCTCGACGTCATCTTTGGATCCATCTGCCTCGATACATATTTCCTCCTCCCCTTTCCCCTAGTTCCTCTCCGTGTCCTTCGTTTTGAAATTGGACAGATCGCGGGCTCCTCCATAATATACCCTGAATTTCCGGTACCTCGGGAAGGTTTGGATAGTTGCTGATTTTTTTCCTTTTCTGCTTAATTTAATACCTGTATCAGTTGGGCCAGAGGGGAGGGGGTTGGAACTGCCTAGGTCAGCAGGCCTTGTTGGTTTAGTGATGGTGTGTCTGGCAGTTGCATAAAAAAAGGAAAACCAGATGTTTTTTCACACTGTGATCCCATATTTACACTTGGTGCATCAGTTTGATTCAAATTCTCAGTTTCTGAATCCGAACCTGAACCACTGGTATATGTATCCAAATTACCAGATGATTTTTTCCTTTTTAAGAATGATTTAGCTTTAAAATTATTTTTCTTTTTGCTCCAATCGAAAATTCGGCCTTTCAAATCATTTTTTTCTGTCCCGTTCAAATTTTGTTTCTTTAACCCTTTTAATCCTTGCATCATGTTTCTGAATTACAGAGTTAAGCCATTCTCTAAATACATATATTCTGAATCTTCCTTAAATTGCTGTACCTGAGCTTCTTTCTTTAAAATCAGTTTTTACTTCTTTTTCTTGTTCATTACCATCGTTTAAAATAATCTTAATGAGTCCTGCACTATAATCCAAACAATGCGTTTGCCAATTAGTCAGAAACGGAAGGCGGTCTAGGCCAAAGGCTGGTTGTTTATTAAATCGCAATCCCCAGGTTGCTCAGTTTACCTCAAGATATGCTGTCGTTGTTACTTTTTGCCAATATAACCTTCGTGCTTTTTACGCTATCTTTTCTAATTGAAAAAAAAAAAACTTCCTTTGTAGTCAATTGCATTTTTCTGTGCTTCAGCGTTATTTGGCAACTCTTTCATCACACGTTCCATTTGTTTAACTTTAATTCGCAAGGGATTAGCATCCCCGGGTTTAAAAAACAAGGATTCCACAAAGGCCCCCGCATCATTCTCATTTCCCTCAATATTTGATGAAAAAACAGGCAAACCACACACATTTGCATTCATATTCTCGTGGTGTGTGTACTCACGAAAAATTACTGGGGTGCTGCTGGCAGTATCGGAAACTTCCAATCCTCCAGACGCCATGAATCCACTGGAGAGTTCAACAACACCGAAAACAGTGCCGACCAAAAACAACAGTAGAAAATCATAGAACCAGGTGGCGACTTGTTAAAAAGCTGGTGCCACAATAAACGCAGTAAATTTGCCCCCAGAAATAGGGCTACCCAGCATGGCGAGTATGAATGAACGACCTTTAAGCTAGGTCATGGTGAAAAAGCCATTTATTTCATTATAAAAAGCAGCTTACAAAAATACATATAGCTACAGCAGCATCACATGTGCCCACGCAGACGTAAGTTTCACGTCATAGACGCTTTGTCATTGCGTGCTATCTCGATCACAGTGCCCTCTTATATAGTATTAATCTTTAAAGGGCCAGCTTACAATAAAGTGCCTAATGTGCTCCATCTAATACACACATGAAATTACAAAAAAAATAAAACACACATCCACACTATAATAACATTAATGTTTGCAAAAAATATATATGTATATTACACATTACCATATCTAAATATCATAAATATCTTAGACATGTAGTGCAGGACCCATATAAAAATATATATTTGATATAATAAACCCCATATTAACCTATACCTACAATTATTCTATTCAGAAAAGTAATTTAAATATAGAGAAAACACCTCACTTGAGGAAATTAATATTTGAATAGAATAATTGTAGGTATAGGTTAATATGCTCATAGAAGTAGGCCAATGTAGCAGAGAGGAATCTCAAAACTCAGTAAGCCTCACTGCACTGACAGGAGGAAGGGAGGGAAGTGTGAGGCTGTGGATGAATACCATTAGGACAAAAAACAAACAAAAAAAAGTTAAACCTTATTAACTTTTTCTTTTATCAGCATAGATTGCCCCACAGATACACACTAGCTTGATAATTAGCAGTGTCTAATTGGAGGCTAGTGAGGAGTTAATGCTCACTTAGAAAACAGGCTTTTCAGCACTTTAGCTCCAAAGATGGAATTGCCAAGACTGCAGGTTCACACAGTAATGAGCAGTAAATGTGTGGATCCAAGCCCAGATATGATAGCTGCTTTATACTGATATCTAATCCTGGAAAGTTCCGAGACATTGCCATTATGGTAACCTTCCCTCTAGTTGAATGGACTTTCAGACACACTAGGACAAAGTAAAAAGCAAGGATATGGCTACAAAAGGCAAAAATGTAGGGCATGGTCCACCTGGCAATGGTACATTTCCCTGGGGCCTGCCATGGTCAGACAAGCTATAGGAAACAAACAGCTGCTTAATATCTTTATTAAATGGCTCTGTTCTCTGATTGTAGCTCCCCATAGCTCTCCTGGCATCCCAATGATGCAAAGATGACACACCCTGGTTGGTATGAGGTTTAGTGACGAAAGACTGGGAATGAGACAGTCTTGTTGATGCATCTGTGACCACATTTGGAAGAAACCAGTGGTCTGTACTGAAGACCACTTAAGGTGAAAAAAGGGGCTGCTTCTAGGAGAATGGTGCTTGTAAAGTCCCAAAAAGATTCAATCAAAGCAGAAAGGACTCAGCACTCATTGTCAAACACAAAATGTACATATACCACCAGATTCCTTCTGTAAAAGATTTATTGTGGTGAAAACAAGCACTATATCCTGGTGTAGCCTGAGGAGACTACAACAGACCAACGTTTCATACTCAAACTGAGCATGATGATGAGTGCAGAGTCCTTTCTGCTTTGATTGTACTGAAGACTATTTTGTGTCTGTTGAAGACCAGACTGACCTGGTCAGTGCAAAGGTACAAGAAGAAGCGGAGTAGCTGCTAGGTCGATTTCAACTCCAGAACATTTTTATGACCAGTACTGAAGCTAGTGTGTTGCTGTGGATGCTTGCTGTTAGAAGGAACACAGTTACTGGTAAGGAACGCTTTCTTTTCACCAGTTTTTCCCCTGGAAGATGGCTTTCTATTAAATTTATAGATCCAGTTAATAACCAGGAATCATATGCAGCCTAATCGAGTGCCAGTCATTGAAGTAGTAACAGAAGAAAGCTTAAGTGTGACCAGAGGGAGAAGTTGAGCTCATGACAATCTGCACCTGGTATGAATAGATTTTTATTTGTACAGCAGCTTTCAAGGGTTCAAAACACTTTACAGTTAAAATAAAAAAAAATAAACAATTAGAAAATACAATACACTACAACACCATAATTTTGCATTCCAATTGTTGCAGTTGTAGTCAGGACAAGCTAAACAACCAGGTCTTTAGTTTCAACTTAAAAACATCTACTGATGAAGCAGAATGGATAAATCTGGGCAGCATTCCAGAGCCGTGGAGAAACAACTGTAATAGAACTGTTCCCAGCTTATTTCAGCCTTGATGTAGGAACTGTTAAAAGTCCCTAGGCATCCAAGCGAAGATTGCAGACATTTTCCTGGCAGGTTGTCAGTAGCTGTCAAATATAATGTTACCCAGTCCATTTGTGGCCTTATACACCAGCAGTAAGATTTTAAATTCAAAATGCCATTTAACAGGCTGTCAGTATAGCTCACACAGAGCAGGAGTAATAGTATATTTAGGTACTCCTGTTAATAACCTGGCTGCTGTATTTTGGATAAGCTGAAGTTGGCGATACTGAATAGCCATAGTAGCGAGTGTTGCAGTAGTCAATTCAAGAGTGACAAAAGCTTGCACCAATGTGCACAGATCACTCTGGTCCAGGAAGGGAGTAACCTGGTTAAATTTTTTAATTGATAAAAAAAGAAAACACTTTGAATGATGATTGACACTTGAAATGTCATAGTTAGTTTGCCATCGAAAATGACGCCCAGGTTGCAAACCTCCTCCCTTATTTGAAGCTTAGAACCCATCTGTAATGGGAAGCTGAAGATGTTCCTTGGCAGCAGACACCAGGCAGTCTGGGCCAACCAGAAGCAACTTGGTTTTGCTGTGGTTGAGTTTTAGCCAACTGGCACTCATCCATTCCCTGATCTCCAAGATAGCGTTCTCTACCACAAGCATCAGATTTCCCTACCTGATCAAAATGAAAGATAAAGTTGAGTGTTGTCTACATAGCAGTGAAGCCATATCTTCGGATCACATCACCCAGCAGACACATCTAGGCTGCGAACAATAATGGGGAGAGAATAGAGCCCTGAGGGACGTGACACATGACCATGGAGGGTGCTGGTCGACAATTTCCCAAGACCGCAGTCTGACAGCAGTCTTCCAGGAAAGACCTGTACCATTTCATAATGGTTCCAAACAAATATAAAACACACCACCTCAGAAATGGGAATCTTGTTGTAGGGTTAAGAAAAATTTCCTTTTACCACAGTAGAGACTGTCCCATGAACCTAATATTTAGAATTACTAAAAAAAATCTCGACTGTTTTGGACAAACCACTGAAATTCCTCAGGCCCTCAACCAACTTTCTGTGGGCCATGATATCGAATGCAGAGGACGGATCTAGGAGAACCAAAAGTGATAGCTCTCCCCAGTCGTTCACAAGGAGCAGATCGATCATGACTTGGATCAGAGTAGTCTGCATGCTGTGGTGGGAACAGAAACCAGAATGGAGAGGCTCATAGAGTTTGTATTTCTGCAGGTCTTAAGTCAGGCAAAGGGCCACCACTTTCTCAGTAACCTTACCTGTAAAAGGAAGGATAGGGAGGCCTGTAATTTGCAAGATTGATTGGTCTGAATGCTCCTTCTTAAGGAGGGGCTTCAGAACAGCTTCTTTGAGTGTCTGGGGGACACTCCCTCAGAGGGGAGTTCACAACCTTGGCAAATACAGGAGCTAGTGTCTGCCAACCCGCCTTTACCAAATGACAGGAGCTGGGTCTAAGACACCAGTAGACTAATGCAGCTCTGACTGCACCTGGCAGATTTCTACATAATCACCTGATCAAAAATCCAAATACAGCAAGTGAGCCTCAGCTACCTGGTCTCTTTGACCACTATACTATTGTAAAACACCAGAGGAAGTAATATCTCTTCTAATCTCCGCAATCTTGATCATAAAGAAATCCGCAAACCGCACACATCTCTCCACTAAACTGGGTTCCATCCGGGAACTGAGACTGTCAGGGTTTAGAATCTTATCATTCAGCATAAAGAAAGCTGTGAGTCCATGTCTTCCAGCTGCAGTGATGGTGTGGTAGAAATTAATTCCTCACAATTAGTCATAGAATCCTGGTATCATTGATAACATGATACTAGGACAGGTTGTTCTGAAAGCAAACCTGATTTCATCCAACAGCATTCAAGCCTCCACGCACACCTTTTAAGAGGCTCTGCTAAACTATTATAACGCGCATCCAATTAATAGTGTCACTGTATTCTGTTGCCAGGAGAGGAATTTAAAGCACTGTTGGTCTCTTGGATGCTTTGTTCAGGCTTCAGTGGTTCCTATACAGTACACCAATTTGTTATAAGATTAATTCATTAGTGACTTAAAATGTGATATTCATGTGTGCGACTCATGTCCAACCATACTGTTAAATAAGAACTGAAGTACTTGGATATAGATGATCTTCACCCATCCTCCACTTGTGTGCTCTTTTAAGGGTAGTTCAAAGGATTAAACAAGCCTTCTAGGCTATTTTGGGCTTATTTGTGTAGTATTTGGAACCAGAACCTAGCTTGATTCTACTTCCGGTCCCACGCTACAAAATCCGGAGAATGCCACACTCTAGCAGCTTTAGCAGTACAAGCAACTGAATAGCACTGCAGGATTACGCTCTGGGGACCTGGCACTTTTAAACTTTTAATTTTTTCACTGCTGCCCACGACCTCAGATGCACTGAGGGTAGCACTTCAGGGGGACCATTACCTGCAGCACAGGAAGTGCCTAGATTCGGAGTCTGCCTATGCTTGTTATTTCGGCCCCTTCCTCTATATAAACCCAGTATGGCGAGCGCCAGCGAGTTTCAGTAGCGCAACACAGCTAAGACAAACAGCTTAGCCAGCCAGCCGTGTCAGTCGGGGAATCGGGGAAGAGGGACCCATTACACCAGAGCAAGGTAGGGAAAGAGGGAATGTAAATGGAGTCTCATAGGGGATCTAATGTAATCTCCCAGGAATGGAGTATTTGTGCAGTTTGTGGAATGGATGGTCAAGGGATGCAAATGGGTATAAATGCTTGCATAAAGTGTGTGTGTGTGTGTGTATATATATGTGTGTATGTGTATGTATATATAGTATATGTATATATATATATATATATATATATATATATATATATATATATATATATATATATATATATATATATATATATATATATAAAATATGTAGGAGTTTGGGGGGGTGAAGAGACTAGATAAGCAATTAAATATCCAGGCAGGGATTAAAGCTATAGAGAAATTTGTTAGTTCTACTGCAAAATTATTGCAGCAAAATGGTGATAAAAATGGCTTTGAGATTAATAAAGGTCCAACAGATAAAAGGAAGGATAGAATAGAAGATAGTGACACAGAAATAACAGGAGAGAATGACTGGTGCTTGGTTCCAAAGGGTCCCAGAAAGCACAGAAGAGAAGTCAATAAAGATTTTGAGTTGTCAAATGGGTATAATGTTTTAGAACCTGGAATAGAACAAGAATTACAGCCAGTTAATGACTCTGTAGTACAAGCAGAACCATATACACTTTTGAACGCACTAGAGAGGAGCAAAAGGAAAAATAAAAAGAGAGGTAAAGAATTGAAGCCTAATAGTGAACATGCTACTCCAGAAACAAGTGGTATACAGGTAATTGAAAACTCAAGAGATGTTAGTCCAGGTTTTGATACTATCAGGAGGAAATAATGAACCAATCAGAAATAAAGCCAAAGAAACAGCTACAGCACCGGAAAGAGATGGTGTAGTTATAGGAGACTCATTGCTCTGCTTTACTGATAGGGTGGTCTGTGAGGGAAGGAAAATCATGTTACCCTGTCCTGTTTACCAGGGGCAGGAATTAGCGATGTTAGAAAATCACTTTGTGGGTTTTTAGCAAATACTGTTGAACCCTTGGTAGTTCTCCATTTAGGAACAAACAATGTGGGCAAGAGGGATGTAACCCAGATACAGAGGGATTTTGAAGCAGTGAGGGCTGAATTAAAGGAAATGAAATGAGAACTTCTCATCTTTGAGATCCTACCGTTCCTTGGGTTGGAAGATAAAGAGTTAGGGAAATACAAAGATTAAAGGAAAGTGGTCGTTTAACAAGAAACCCCAACCCCACCCCAAAGCTGTACCACCTGATTAAGCTTTTTAGTGACAAGACTTTTTTTCAGAAAGCAACTTACTTTATTTTAATTTGCAAAAGTCCGCAATGTCCTATCATGGCGGACACTGTATGGGTCCATTTCCTGAGAAAGTGCAGCACTGCACCACTTGCCTCAGTACTTGTATTGAGGCAAGCAGTGCGGCGCCGCACTTTCTCAGGAAATGGACTTGCGCATTGTCCGCCATGATAGGACATTGTGACTTTTGCAAATTAAAATAAAGTAAGTTGCTTTCGGAAAAAAAAAAAAAGTCTCTTGTCACTAAAAAGCTTAATCGGGCGGTACAGTTTTGTGGGGGGTGGAGGCTTCTTGTTAAATGACCACGTTCCTGTAAACAGTTGGTTGGGGAGGTGGTGTGAGAGGGAAGATATAGACTTACTAGAACACTGGCATTGTTTTGAAAGTTCAAACATTGTATGCCTCTGACGGCCTCCATCTAAATAAACTTGGAACAAAGGTGCTGGCAGACAGAATTAAATACAAAATTAATAGTCATTTAAACTAATTAAAATGGGGCAGGGGGTGGTGGCAAAAATAAGAGCAATAGAAACAAATTAGATCCGTTCACCCCTAGGTGGAAATCCCTACTGATAAATGCCAGAAGCTTAGGGAAAAAAAAAGGAGGAATGAGATATCCTCCTGAAAAAAGGCGACTGTAGCATTATGTGCTATTATGGAGACATGGCTAAAGAGTGATATGTGGGGTGTTCAAATGGTGATCAGATGTTCAGAAAGGATAGGAAAGATAAAACTGGAGGAGGTGTAGCATTATACGTTTAGAAATGGCATATGTGCACGTGAAATTCATTCCCCCCCACTCCCGAATCAGATATGGGTCCAATTAAGTTCCCCTCGAGAAAAACAAATCATCATTGGAGTTTGTTATAGACCCCATTACTAAATAGTGCAAAGACTTCTGAATTTGTTAAATATGTAGGAGAACAAGACCCTGGGAAAAGGCTCTTGATTACTGGTGATTTCAGTTTCCCGGGAATAAACTGGGAACAGTGGACTTGGTTTAACCACCAAATTCACAAACTTATCAAATCCAAAAATAAACTTGATCGTAAAGCAAAAACTGAGGGGACCACAAAATACAAAGACATGTACAAGTTAAAATTGAAGGAAGTCAAAAGAGAAATTAAAGAACCAAAAAAATCCATGGAACTAAAGCTAGTAAAAAAAAAAAAAAAAAAGTGGGAGACAACAAAAAGGCTTTCTATAATTATGTGGGGAGCCTGAAAAACAGTTGCAACAATATAGGGCCCACTCATTAAGGAAGACCAATATATTACAAATTCTCAAACGATGGCTAAGGAATTTAATAAATATTTTCAAAATGTGTATCTCCCTAGAGAAAATCTGCCTAAAGCAAACTTGGGAAACATGGAAAGTAACATAGTTATCACACTACTACTATGGTAAGAAATAAACTAGAGAATTTGGATCCCGCTAAATCGGCTGGACCATATAACTTGCATCCTAGGTAGTTAAAATAATTAGTGACAGTATTTGGTGACCCCTTACAGGCCATATTTCAAAAATCATTGAATATGGGAGTGATTACAGAGGACTGGACAATTGCCAATAGTGTCCCAATCCACAAAATGGGTTAAAAACAGTGTGCTCGAATTATAGGCCAATTGGTGTCACTAGCATAATTGGTAAAATACTTCAGGGTTTTATAAAGGAAGGAATTGAACAACACATCCAGGACATAGGAATTAAGGATATTCATCAACATGGTTTCCAAAAGGGTAGGTCGTGCTTAACAAATCTCATTCGATTCTTTGACCCTGTTAGTGAAGCATTGGACAGTGACATCCCAGTGGATATACACAGATTTTGAGAAGGCCTTTGATATTGTTTCCTCAGTGTGAAGTGATAAAAGCCTTAAAAGAAATACATTTAGATGACTGTATGATCAGATGGATAACTGCCTGGTTAGCAAATAGGCAGAGCGTGGTGACCAAGGGGTACATGTCTGATTATGCTTCAGTTACCAGTGGAGTCCCTGAGGGATCTGTTCTGGGCCCTAGATTGTTTAATATCTTGGTATCAACATTAATAATTATACATGGGGCCTGGATGGAAAAAATTTGCATACGATATCAAAGTAGGAGGCCTGGTTACAACTTCACATGATGCAAAACTGTTTCAGGAAAATATCGATGCATTAATGGAAATTGCAGAGAGGAAAAAACTTAGATTTAATCTAAGTACAGTCAATTCCTCTTGTGTGCCATTCGGTTTTGTGCACATTCCGCTTATGTGCACAAAAATAACCTGTCCCGATTCATTGTCTATACCTTTCCCTGTTAAACTGTTCAGTTTTGTGCACACAGATTTTCGGATGTGTGCACACAATTCAGGCTGAAATCTTGCAGCCAGTAGTCAGTCAGCAGTTACATTAGCAGCATTTGAAAGCTAATTGTCAGACTAATTGATTAATTACTTATTCCAACTGTCATGCCCTTCAGTAAACTGGTGTCAGCAGGTGTTAAACATCAGCTTAATCACCGCTTAATCACCTGCTTAATCCCATTGTGTTCAAACTGCAATTAAAAATCAGTCAGCAATCCATTCAGGAGCAGAAGTTACAATGGAGAAACTGACACAAACAGTTCTCACACTGGAGCAGAAAGTGCAGCTTCTTGATAAGGTGCTTGTCCCCGTGGTTACACGAAAGGAGCTTTACGGCAGAGTTTTCAGTCAATGTCTCTTGTGTCGGCCGTATTGTAAAAAAAAAAAAAAAAAAAAGAGAAGCAATATTGGCAGAATGGGGTGCTGGGGGTAACAAAAACAGAAAAGAAAGCAAGAAGGCAAAGATGTCCGTGTCGAAGGCGCCCTATTGCAGTGGTTTACTGCAGCCCCCTTCACGGAGAGCCACTGTCCAGTCAGATACTGCAGGAAAAGGCAGAAAGCCTGGCTACGAACATGGGTATAGAATTTGAGCCCTTGGCTGGATGGCTGTCTTGGTGGAAGGAGCGAAATAACATTGGTTATAAACGTGTTCATGGTGAAAAGGCAGAGAATGATGCTGAAACATCAGAGAGGTGGCTAAGGGAGGTGCTACCAACAATAACTTCTGATTTTGCATCACAGGACATTTTTAATACTGATGAAGCAGCACTGTTTTTTTAGAGCGACACCAGATGGAACACTCATTTAAAAAGGAGATGATTTATGGGCACAAAAAAGCAAAGGAGAGATTATCAGTGATGGTTTGTGCTAACAGCACGGGAACTGAAAAAGTTCCATTACTGGTTATCAGCAAGTCCAAAAAGCCCCAGTGTTTTAAAGGTGTTAATATCGAGGCATTACCAGTACTGTACACTGCAAACTCTAATGCCTGGATGACCACAATGATTTTCCATGACTGGCTTTAGGACGTTGATAAAAAGATTAGGAGGCAGCGAAGGAAAATTGTGGTCAGTGTTGACAATTGTCCTGTTCACAAGCCCATCACACTCCATAACACACAACTTGTCTTTCTACACCCCTAATTGCACTGCCTTAATTCAGCCGATGGACCAAGGGGTCATAAACTGTCTGAAGCAGCATTACAGAAAAAAAAATTGTCAACAAAATTCTGTTGGGGCTAGATTCACAAGATGCATTCGAGTTTAATGCTGTGGCAAAAACAATCAATATTCTAGATGCCATACATCTCTTACATGCAGCTTGGGTCGATGTCACACCGGAGACAATTCAAAACTGTTTTAAAAAAGCAGGCATTAGTGCACAGCCAGACCACCACGACGATGACTTCACCGTAGAACATATCCCCCCCACCCCCTGGGATGCTAGCCTCTCAGTTCGATGATTTTGTTGCTGTGGATATCGATGAACCTGCTAGCGGTGAATTAACAGACACAGACATTTGTGCTTCAGTATTGGGGGACAGCGGTATCCAACACGAAGAAGATGATGACCCTGAGGTTGAGGTGCCCACCACTGCTGAAGTCTGGCGTATGGTGACAAAGATTCGGCACTACGTTGACCGTAGAAAGCAGGTGGACTTTGTGTGGTTTTACTCATTTGAAAAGAAACTGGAGACACTCCGCAATCGCAACATGAAACAGGCAAACATTACTGACTTTTATCAAAGTGACTCCAGCTACGCGAACTAACACTAGCACTTTCACTTTTGAACTTTCTGCATTTTATTGCTTTTAATACCTTTTACTACTTTTAATGCTGTATTTTACAAAACTGTTTACAAATTAAACATATTGTAGTTTAATCCTTCTTTTAAAAGTCTGTTACTTACTGTTTTTGGTTCCCTTTATTAACCGCGATCTCTGGAGCGCACACAAGCAGTCCCAAGATCACTTGCATGGTATTTTCGGATGTGTGCACAAAATTAGCCATTCCCAGTCATGTGTACACATCCGGAATAGACTGTAAATGCATGATTATGCATTTGGGGAAAAAATGATTTACTTACTATATAAAAGGAACCAAATCTACTGAGTTTGAGAGACCTGGGAGTCCAGATTTTAAGTACTTCAGATTTTTCAGAAAACTGTGCAGTGGTAGTTAAAAAGGGGTATGGGTATACTGGCTTGTATTAAAAAGAACATTAGAAGCAGGGGTAAAGAGTTAGTGATGCCACTGTATGCATTACTGGTTCGCCCACACTTGGAATACTGTGGCTAGTTTTGGTCACCATATTTAAAGGGGGATGTGGTGAGATTGGAGGGGGGTCCAATGACAGGCTACGAGGATGGTGGATGGGATGGCTGGAAGAACATACAAGGAAAGATTAGTAACCCTAGAAGAATACTCGCTCCCGTGCCGTAGGTACAGAGGGGATATGTGCCTAGTATACAGGGTTTTCCAGGAAAGAGACTTGTGGGAATGTCTGGGACGCAAACGAGAACAGCCATAACAAATAACAGGACATCGGTTTCAGTTAAGGAGCGATCCCTTTAAAAAAGACAGAGAGCATTGGTTTTTGTCAGAGTGGTGATGAAATGGAATGCACTACCATCTAACGTAGTGTCTAGTGGCAGTATGAGAGGGTTCAAAAATGCATTGGATAAATATCATGGAAACATTTGTTTCCAATTTAAAGCATAAATAGGAGCAGGTCTCACATGGCTAACGCTAATTGACCAAGTTATTCATCCTGTGTATCTTGTTATATAAACCAGTCCAGTATATCTAATTTAGGTCCACTAAAACATTGGGCATCCAAATTACAGTAGTATCCTCTACTGAGTGGTGACAAGTGTGTTCTCTAACCTCTGCCCCTTCAGATAGGAGTCGGTTTCTCATTAGCCACACTGATAAATGACTTCCATTGCAGATGTTCACTGAACTGCAGCAGATGAGACAGCAGCTGCCAGACATGGAGTTTGGGCGCCGCATGGCTGTGGAGCGAGAGCTGGAGAAGGTGGATGCAACAAGGCTGACCAATGTAATCTTTGATGAGACTGGACATTTTATACTTTACGGGACCATGTTAGGCATCAAAGTCATAAATGTGGAAACCAATCGGTAAGTAGTATTTTTTTTTTTCCCATCTGCAATGATACTGATCTAAAGAAGAACTTTTTTTTTTTTTTTTTTTACCAGTATTCTACAAGTTACAGTTGAAACGTGGATACGTAAGGCAGCCATACCTTGGCTACCCATTATATAAAGAATAAACACTAGAAAAGGGTTGTGTACAAGAAAATAACACCATTGAGGAGACTAACAAGCTCTCTTCCCCTCTCTCCCTCTCCACTTGTCAGATATCCTGACTGATCCTGCTTCTTGATTTTGGTTGCATATTTGTTTTGCTTTTGGCACGCAGTCCATAACGTGGGTTCTTTTTGCTCGCACTTTATTATACCACTGCTACTGCATTTTATCACCTGTATTTTTACGTACTTTGTGCACTCTCCATTGTACTGTTACATTGCTCATTGTATCATTTTGTTGCTTGTTGCCTCGTACTTTTGTCTCCTTGCCCCCCTTCCCTTTCCCCTTGTGTTGCACATGGAAACGAGCCTTGGCTCACTGTGCATTTCCCAGTTACCAACGTTGTTATTTTTGTTACTAATTGTTAAATAATGCCATGAGGGTGAAGGTCGAGTGGCCTTTATGAAGCTCATTAGCTCCCAAGATGTATTATTTCATAAGTACAAAGCCGTTTTCTAGTGTTTGTTTTTATTTAATATATAAGGATGGTGGTAATGTTAAGTGGTGGTTCCATTTGCAATCATTTTGTTTGCCTTTCTGTTATATCCTTGTGTGTTTTCCGTAGTGGTATGCCATTTTTGCTGTGATGTGATTTATTTTTTCTCTGTGTATTGCATCCATAGTTTAGGGTCTTTAAAAGTTCATGTATTAGAGAGAACTAGAGCATTAACGCACATAGCTGTTTTGTGAGTGAGGCTGCAGGGTGGTGTTTTGATTAATGATACGGTGTAAGGCTTGCTGCATGGCATACAGGAGCCCATGCTCAGTTACTATAGGGGATTTGTATGCTGAGCACCAGGCTCCTGAGAAAACAAGGATAACAGATTATTTAGGGAAATTATAGCTGGAACACTGGGAAAACCTAATAGCACCTGTAACGTAGGACGAGCTCCTTAAGGTTTTACCTGAAACTGTCGGGCAAATGTACAAGTCCCAACTGTTATTTATCATAATTAAGAAATGTAAAGGGTTAGTGTTCCCTCTTCTGGTTAAGGGTATTCCATGAGATATACTAAGGGTGGGTGCCCCCACCAACTTGGCAACTAGCCACTATTTTTGCAGTACTTAAACCTGGTAAGGAGCACAAATCCCCCCCCCAAAAAAAAAACATACCATCCTGTTTCTATTTAAAATTTTGAGCATAAGTTGTTTGCAGCAATTTTGGCCTCTAGCCTGGACTGTCTTCTCCCGGGACTGCCGGATGGGGATCAGGCTGGGTTTGTCCAACGCCAACAAACTATGGACAATGCTAAGTGGCTCTGTTTGCTTTTAAACTGCGGACAATGTTCAAAGAAACATAGACTTTGATGGCAGTTAAGGACCACTTGGCCCACCCAGTCTGCCCATTTCCCTACCTATTGGATAAGCTGCAGATTCTAGTTAACCAGCAGCCTACTTCCTGCAACCCCCCACTATAATTGCCTTATGTCTGTCCCATGCATGTTTGAATTCCCCCACTGTTTTAGACCCCACAACCTCTCCAGGAAGGCGGTTCCATGCGTCCACCACTCTCTCCGTGAAAAAGAATTTCCTCACATTACCCCTGAGCCGTCCCTCTAACTTTAAATTGTGCCCCCTTGTTCTTACACATCTCTTTTTCTGAAAGATGCTACCCTCCTGGACTTTGTTGATTCCCTTGAGGTACTTAAAAGTTTCTATCATGTCCCCTTGTCCCTCCTTTCATCAAGGGTATACATATTAAGCTCTCTCAGTCTCTCTTCATATGGTTTCTGATGTAGACCCTGCACCATTTTAGTTGCCCTCCTCTGGACTGCTTCCATCCTGTCTATGTCCTTGCGTAGATGAGGTCTCCAAAACTGCACGCAGTACTCCAGATGGGGTCTCACCAACTGTCTGTACAGAGGGATAACCACTACCCTTTTTCTACTTGTGATGCCCCTCCCTATGCATCCCAGTATCCCCCTGGCTCTCCTTACTGACTTCTCACATTGCTTACCCACCTTTAGGTCATCTGATATGACTACACCCAGATCCCTTTCCATTATTGTTGTTAGTACCTCCCCTGCTATTGTGTACTCTCTTCCTGGATTTTTATTTCCCAGGTGCATTACTTTGCACTTCTTTGCATTGAATCTAAGTTGCCAAATGTCTGACCATTCCTCCAACCTTGCCAAGTCCCTTCTCATCCTTTCTACCCCCCATGTAGCAACTCTGTTACAGATGTTTGTGTCCTCTGCAAAGAGGCATACCTTTCCTTCCAGACCCTCTGCAATGTCACCTATAAAGACGTTAAAGAGGACTGGACCCAGTACTGAGCCTGAGGTACTCCACCAGAACCCCCTTTCTTCAGAATGTGTTCCATTCACTATTACCTTCTGTGTCCTATTGTGCAGCCAGTTTGCTACCCAGGCTACCACCCTGGGACCCACTCCCAGGCTGGCTAACTTGATTATTAATCTTTTGTGCAGGACTGTGTCAAATGCCTTGCTAAAGTCTAGGTAGGCCATATCCACAGCCCCTCCCTGGTCTATTACTTTGGTCACCCAGTCAAAGAAATCGAATAGATTCGTCTGACATGAACTTCCTGCTGTGAATCCATGCTGCTTTGGGTCCTGTGCCCAGCTGGCCTCTAGGTACTGAAGAATTCTTTCTTTCAGAAGTGATTCCATCATTTTCCCCACCACTAAGGTCAAACTAACAGGTCTGTGGTTTCCTGCTTCTGCCTTGCTCCCACTTTTGTGAAGGGGAATGGCATCTTCCCTCCTCCAGTCCCTCAGGTACCAGCCCATCTTCCCATGATTTGTTAAAAGTGTGGCATGGTGTCACTAGGTCCTCCCTTAGCTTTTTAGGATTCTAGGGTGAATCCCGTCAGGCCCCATTGCTTTGTCCACCTTGAATTTTAGGAGTTCTTTCAGGACTTTCTTCTGTGAATGGAGTGGCGTCAACCCCACTACCCAGAGTGCTTCTACTGTTTGGTTTAGGTAACTCCTCCTCTTCTTCTTTTGTGAATACTGAGCAAAAGTATTCATTCAGTATCTCTGCCTTTTCACTGTCTACCTCTGCCCACCTCCCCTCTCCTTTATTAATCTTCACTATTCCTCCTTAACCTTTCTATGCTCCCTAATGTACTTATAAGGTTTTATCCCCCTTCTTAACTGAGTTGGCTATCTTTTCCTCGGTTTGGGCCTTTGCTTTTCTGACTGCCTTCCCCACTTCTTTCTGCTTTAATTGGTACAGTTCCCTGTCGTGCTCCTTCTGTGATTCCTTGTACTTTTTGAATACAGCCTTTTTCTCCTTAACCTTCCCTGACACACCTTTTGAGAACCATAGTGGTTTTTTATTCCGCTTTGTTTTCTTTATTTGTTTCACACAAAGGCTTGTTGCCTCCATGATGGCAGTTTTGATTTTTCTCCATTGTTCTTCCACCCCTCCTTTCTGGCCTTTTGCTAATGCATTCCTCAGGTATTCACCCATTATGCCAAAGTCAGCCCTTCTAAAGTCCAGTATCCTTGTCTTTGTATGGCTGGTCTCCATGGTTGTGTTTATTGTGAAGCACACTGTGCAATGGTCGCTTGTTCCCAGATGTCTACTGATTTCTAAATTTGTGATCCTCTCTCCATTTGAGAGTACCAGGTCTAATATTGCTTCCTCCTGAGTGGGTTCCCCACTAGCTGTCTAAGGCATTGAGAATGACCCTGCTCTTGGATGTGGCTGCAGTCCATGTTGTCCAGTTAACATCTGGCATATTCAGGTCCCCCATCAACAGTATCTCCCCTTTATCAGCCATTTTGAGAATGCCCTCTATCATTTTTTTGTCCATTTCCTCCCCTTGAGACGGGGGGGGGCTTTATACAACCCCTGTGTGGATTGTGATGCCATTCCCTGTCTCCAAGGTTACCCAGAGTGCCTCTTGTCCTCCCCCTTTACTTTTTAGTTATGTAGCTTTGATCCCTTCCCTTATGTAGAGAGCTACTCCATCTCCTCTTTTATCTTCCCTGTCCCTTCTGTAGATTGTGTACCCTGGTATGTTGACATCCCAGTTATGGTTCTCAGTGTACCATGTTTCTGTGACTGCCACAATATCCAAGTGTTCCTCTTCCATCAGGGCTACTAGCTCTGGAAGCTTGTTTCCCAGACTACGGGCATGGGTACTCACTGCCCTCCATTTAATGTTGGCTTTATCCTTTTTTACCCCATCCCTGCTCTTATTGCCCTTATCTATTTTTCCATTTACCCCTGTCCTGCCCTATGTCAAGCTCTGTACCTCAGTGTTTACCCTACTACCTGCCATGTTTTGTGGGGGGAGACTTGAACTTTCCTGTTTCCTATCAGCACCTCCCCCCTTGGCTAGTTTAAAAGCTTGCCAAGGAAGCCTTTAAACCTGTCACCTAGGAGCGTGTTTCCCTTCCTGGACAGATGCAGACCATCATGCCAGTATAGACCTTCATCTCTCCAGGTGGACCCCAGTCCCCAATGAAGCAAAGCCCTGTGCTCTGCACCAGTTTGCAACCATTCATTAAACTGCATGGTGTGCAGTACCCTAGCCTCACCCCTGCCATAGACTGGCAGCACCTTTGAGAAGGTTACCGTGCTTGCTACCTGTCTGAGGCCCCTCCCCAACTCCACAAATTCATCCTATCCTGCACTGCACTGATCTCATGCCTAGCTAGGTCATTTGTCCCGAAGTGGACAATGATATCTAGTTCCCTCTCCTGTGATGCTGCTTCTGCAATCCTGAGGATTTGCTTCCTGTCCCTCCAAGCCATGGCACCAGGCAGGCACCTTACTTCCCTCTCCTCTCCCTCCCCCAGGTTTACACCCCTAACAATTGAGTCCCCTATCAGAAGCTGTTTCTTTCCCCTGAGGTGTCCCTTGCCACTCTTTTGTGGGTCTCCCTTGTGGATGTCCCCAGCATTCTTCTTGGCCTCCACTGAGGGTGTCATCATAGAGGAATCTTGATTTGCCAGACTGACACATGAATTGTGTAGAGGTACAACTCGGGGGCTACGCCTCTGTTCCACCACCCTCACCCTCCCTGAACCTACTGTAGTCCATCTGCTCTTTACACATGGTAACCTCTGAGGCAGTGGTTGTGGAACTGGTGCTCTTTGGGTGGGGGAGGCCTCCTTAGTCCTTGCCAGTTCAGCCTGGTGGTGGGCAACCTCCTCCCTCAGAGCTGACAGTTGCCTGCAAATAGGGCAGCAACGCAGGTTCCAGAATGTCTCCCGGAAAATTGCTGCCCCACACAGCCAGTGCATTGCACCACTCCCCACATGTCCCTCTTCCTTATAATATACAATGAGTAACATATAATTTTTTTTTTTTTTTTTTTTGTTGTGTACTTACCCTTTATGCACTGTGCTGGGTAATTAAGAATATGACAGTTCTGCCCCAAGACCTGTTGAGGAAGTGATGTCAGAACCTTGGCTATAAAGGAAATGCCACGCCTGGGGTGGGCGGGGTGAGGGAAGGGTGGGTGGGTAGCCACAACCACTGGTGACTGTTAGAAACAATCAAATACACCACTGCTGCACCACCCTGGTGAGTACTGCCCTTTATAGTAAGTCGACCAACACCACAATTTACTAGACCACTGCTCCTACGCAAACCACTCTACTGAGTCCAGGGATAAAAACGAACTCACTGCTCAGCCAGCAGGACACTTTTAAAATGTTGCACAAATATTCTTCCAAATCCTAGGTGTCTAGCACAGGAATCAAGCAACTTCAGTTGTATTTCACCCCCTCTGGTTATAAAATTACTACACTTTAATGGAATCCTGCAATTCTCTTCTTAATGCCAATAAGAAAAAAATGAAACTTTCTGTAGAAAGCGTAGCTTACCTTCCTAACAAGTCCCCAACAATATTTATGTTTTACCAGGTTCCCAGTTCCTCAAATGCGTTCTAGTTTGTTCTCTGCAGTATAGCAAGTTTCTCAGCTTCCAATAGAAGCAGGCAAGTCTTTCTGACTGGCTTCTCACTGTGTAGTTTGCCTATTCTACTTTCTATACCATGTTGCTGGTGCCAGATCCCTTCTGTGCTAATAAGTTGTGATGCAGAGAAGGCATATGACAGGGTGTCCTGGGGTTTTCCCTGGGGTACCCTGTCATGCTTCAGATTCCTAGGCAACTTTATACAGTTGTTGCAGGAGATATACTCCTCCCCATAGGTATGGTTACGCCTGAGTGGAACACTGACCAATGCCTGCCTAGTCGAAAGGGGCACCCATCAGGCTTGTTCCTTTCTCTCCTTCTGTTGCTGTATACTTAGAGCCTTCAGTTATTGTGATACTGTACAGTAGCCATATAGAGAGGATACCTATGGGAGACGGGGAATATAAAATAGCCACTTACACAGATTATAAACTCTTGACGTTCATGGTCACATTTAGTTCACTGCTGAACTGTGGGTCAGAATGCTGTTGTTTGAAGAACTGGCATGATTTAAACTTAATGTCTAGAAATCAGAGATGCCCCAGGTCCATTACCAGCCCACTGCAGATACAAAGGGTCAGTTTCCATTCTTTTGGAATCAAGGGTTGTTAAAATATTTGGGAGTATCTACACCAAAAGACTTCACTCATTTAGAGCTCTTGAATTATAAACCCGTCACTCACAGCAGATAGCGGAGGACTTGCAGGGCTGGACATAGCTGCCTTTTTTTTTTTTTTTTTGCTTGCATTAGAGTGGTTCATATCATTTTGCCTAGAATACTTTTTCTCCAACCCCCCCATCACTCGGAGTAACATGTTTTTCTAGGGATGTGGATATGGTGTACTATCTACACTTTTGGCAGGATTCTTTCCCTTTAGGAGCTGACTGGAAGGTCTTCAGGCTGGCTCCTCCCACCCACCTGGGTGGTATCCTCCTCGGCAGCACCTTGTGACATCAGATCTTCCTTTCCACTGGAAGCTTCAAGTTCTCTCCTTTGTAGCTCTGCACTAGGCGCAGGCCTTAATTTTTTTTAAACTTCATTTTCGATCTTCGCGTATTTTGAAATTCGAAGTTCTTCACTACAGTCATGGAACGCGAAGAAACCAAAGCCAGTCCCTGCTTCAAGAGGTGCTTGGTCTGCAATCAAAAGATGTCATGCACTGACCTGCCCTCAATGTGCTTTTACTGCCTAGCGCTTGAGCACAACCTGCAGACTTGCAGTCTGTGCCAAACCCTGCACTTTGGAGGACCGTTACGCCTGCCTCTTGTTAGTCTGCCCGGATAAACACAACCTCCTGGTCAGAGCCAAAGAGGCGGGTAAGGTGGTCTCAGTAGCTGCGGGTTCCACTGCTCTGCTTGATGCTTTCAAAGAGGCAGCAGCCCAGGCTGCTTCAGCTTCATCATCCGCATTGGCCTTGTTGGGCTTCGGGGCCTCCTTCTCGGGGGCATTCCTGGACTTGTGTCCGTCCCTTTCTACTCTCAGAGAGGGCCTTCCCTGAGAGTCCAAGAAAGAAAAATCTAAAAAATTCCGCTGCAGGTCTGCTCGAGAGAGGTCCCGTTCCTCTCGTTCATACGCTTTTGTGGGCTCGACAGCCATCAAGCCCTCTTCTTCGACCAACACTGCTTCTTCTTCTTTGGTTGAGCAGCCGGTCGAGATTTATCTCAGCTTGGCCAACTCACTGTCACCGGACGAAGACGATGACTCCTTATCCAGGACCCCAGTTCTGGCTACACTCACTCAAGAGGGGCTGGTTCATCCCACTGAGCCAGTAGTCCCCCCTCTGGGAGCCTAATCCCTCTGGGGCTCCAAGGTGTCCTGCCCCTGCTTCACTTCCCTGTCAACCAAATTGTCAAGGTCGAGGCTCCGATCTTTATCCAGATTGAGATCTCACGACTCTCGCCATTCTCGGTGGTCCTGCTCTTGTCCTTTGGACAAGAGAAGCACTGCAGATACTGTTAATCATCTTCCACATCTTCAGGCGAGGAACGGCTCTGTTGTAAAATGCGGTGCAGGTTCGAAGACCTCATGCGGCAGCAGTGGATCCTCGGCCAAGGCCATGCTCCACAGCCTATTCCGGTGCTCCCCTGGTTGCTGATCCCTCGGCCAGTGCCAGTCCCCCAACGCCAACCTCTCCTCCCTTTTGGGTGGAGCTACCACCCCCGCACCCCAAGGAGGGCGCCCTGCCAAAGTCGACGCGCCCTGCCCATGGGCCTTCCCAGGAGGATCTCGGTGCAGATTTCCCACACTGATGAGCTTCATACTGTAAGTGGGGACACGGGACTGGCAATATTCAAGGAACCCTCAGATTTGGAGGGCTCCTTCATGCATTCTTCCCGTACTCCGGGCTTCGACTGGGAGTCCAGTGGGGAAGTTGCCTCAGAGACTAGCCTCTCTTCCTTTGGGGCTCTGTTCTGCCTGCTCTCCGAATCTGCAGGATCCCACTGGAACCAGTTCAGAAGCGGGCAAATTGTTCCCCCACAGAGATTTTGGAACAGGATGACTCCCCTGGAGTTGCCTTCCCTGTAGCGGAGGCGATCCTGGTTCCGGCTTTGGAGCTGTGGCAGCACCCAGCCTCTCGCCCGTCACCCTCGGCCTGTATTGTCCACAAGTACATTGCACCTACCAGGTCCTTGTCTGGATTCACTGATCATCCTTAGGCCTAAGGCTTGGTTACAGACTCCGTCTTCAGGTGCTCAGACAGCGTCAGGTATATTGACAAGTCCCCCGACAGAGTCCAAGAAGATGCACTACAGAGCAAAGAAAGTCTATGCTGCTGCGTCCTTGGGTCTTTGGCAAGCCAGTGCAATGGTTAGGATGGCCCACTTCTCCGATGCCCTCTTGGGCACTTTGGACTAGGTTATTCCCCGCCTTCCTGCTGATCTTCAGCTGGTGGTTAAAATGGTCAAGGATCAGGGTCGAACTGTGGCAAAACAGCTCCATACGCTCGTGGGCATTGGTGACACCTGTGCCAGGTCCATGGCCACAGTGGTCTCGTGAGACACTGAGCATGGCTGAGAATGTCGACCTTCACAGCTAACACTCTGCATAAGTTGATGGATGTTCCCTTCTTGGTTACCGACCTTTGCAGTCCTGGTGCTGATGGACATCTTGCATGCATTGAGAAGTCCAGTGTCACCTTGGACTCTTGTTGTGTCCTCCCTGAAGGATGCTAAGGGGCAGAAATAGCGGAAGAAGCCCTTTCAGTGTCAGCCGCACTCCACGCCCACTGCAACCCCAGCAGGAGCACCATCAGGCCTGGCAGTCCAAACCCAATCCAGCCCCTGCTGGCACTAGAAGGTACAGAAGCCGGGGTTCGGGGCTCTCCCCAACTACTGGCTCTGGAGCTGCCTCTAAGCCTGCCCAGTGATGGGCGGGGGTGTGCCCCCCTTCTGCCCGTCCAACCTTGCCCAGAACCCTCCGTGGGGGCTGGTCGGTTACTCGCCCACTTGGTCCCTTATCACCTCAATCGAGTGGGTGCTCAAAGTGGTAGATCAGGGATTACCTCTGGAATTTGAGGGACTCCCTGCCCAGCTGAGCCTGGTGCCCCACGGGGATGAGCCTGTGGGACATGCTGTCCACTCTCCCTACAGAAGGACACTGTGTCCTGTGTCCTCACCTCCACGGCAGTAAGTCTGGGATTCATCTCCAGATACTTTCTGGCTCTGAAAGGACTGGAGAGCTGGCACCCCATTTGGACCTGCAACGACCCCAACAAGTATTTCAGGCCGCGGCAAATTTTGAATAGTCACTTGAATCCAATCATTCCATGCAGAGAGCAGGACATGGTTGCTCCCTGGACCACTCAAGACGCCTTCTTCCAGATTCCACAGGTGGTTCTCGGTTCAGCTCAGAGAGGATTCTCTACGAGTTCGAGATTATGCCATTCGGCCTCTCCTTGGCCCTCAGGGTCTTCACCAAATGCATCACAGTGGTGGCATCCTTTCTGCAGTGATGAGGTGTCTGGGTTTACCCATATCTTGATGACTGGCTGATTGCGGGTTTCTCCAAGGTGGAGGTGGAGTGGTCCAGGGACGTGGCCCTCCAAATCTGCTCTGCCTTGAGCCTCTTGGTCACCCTGGCCAAGTCGGAACTCATCCCCTCCCAAGTGATCCACTTTATTGGGGTGTAGCTTGACTCCATTCGGGCCAGGGCCTGCCTCCCAGTGGACAGGACAGAGGCCCTTGCCTCCTTTGCCCACTCATTACAGGTTGAGCACTCATGCCGTGCCCAGGACTTCCTGCACCTCTTGGGTTACATGGTGACTTGCACCAGCATGGTCAGGTGGGCCCACTGGTGAATGCGTACCCTGCATTGGGAACCGACTCACCAGTGGTCTCAGCGCCTCGGACACCTGGACTGTCCAGTCAAGGTGACTCGGCTGATGTGGGATGCCATCCAGTGGCAGGTTGTCCCAGCCCATCTGCAGGAAGGAGTCTCGTTTGTCCACCCAGAGCTAATGGTCACTCTCACAACTGACTCCTCTCTGACGGGGTGGGGAGCCCACTTGAGGGATCATAGAGCCTATGGGCTCTGGACCCCCGAGGAGTCCCGATGTCACATCAGCTTGCTGGTGCTCTGTGCAGTGTGCCTAACTCTGACGGCCTTCGCTCCAGCTGGTCCAGGAAGCCCTCCGTACCTGGACCCTCATCCGCAGCCTGAATGCCAGTCTTCTGGTGATTCATGTGGGCAGTATATCCAACCAGCTGGCAGATGCCCTCAGTCAAGTGGGAGAGGTATCACACAAGTGGTCTCTTCACCAGAAGAGGGTTGATCTCCTGTTCTGCATCTGGGGTTGTCCTCTGATTGACCTGTTTACTTCCCAGTATAATGTAAAACTGAGGCTATTCTATGCCCCTGCCCCCCCCCAAGTGCAGGACGTTGATGGGGGATGCCTTCACAAGACCATGGTTTCAAGGTTTCTTGTACACCTTCCCTCCCTTTCCCCTGCTCCACAAAGTGTTGCTCAAGCTGCAGAGGGACAAGGCCTTGATCATCCTGGTGGCCCCAGACTGGCCTCACCAGTTTTATTACCCCAGTCTTCTCAGCCTCAGCATCAGGCCTCCATGGAGATTGCCTCTTTGCCTGGACCTTCTCTCCTGCTCTCAGGGGAAGGTACTCCACCCAGACCTTCGATCTCTGCACCTGACAGCTTGGTTCCTCAGTGGCTAGAGTTCCAAGCTTTGGGTCTCTCTGACAGTGTTCTCCATGTTATGGAGGCCTCTCAGAAGCAGTCGGCTCGCCAGTGCTACGCCTTGAAATGGAAGAGATTTTCCAGTTGATGTCAGGAGAAGTAGCTAGACCCCTTGACCTGTCCGTTTGCAAACATTTTGGAATATCTGTGCTCCTTCTCACAATCCGGTCGCCAATTGATGACCCTCAGGGTGCACCTAGCAGCCATCTCGGCGTACCAGGCATGGGTAGGTATTCTGGTGGTGGCACAGGAAAAGGTGGTTGAGTGCTTTTTCAAAAGCATTGACAACTTATCCTCGCCGGTGCGTGAACCACCACCACCACCACCTTGGGACTTGTTGCTGGTTTTGGCACTGCTCATGGGCAAGCCATTCAAACCCATGCACAGGTGTCACATCTCCCACCTGTCATGAAGACGGCCTTCTTGGTGGCAGTCACCTCCGCCAGAAGGATCAGAGAGCTCCAGGCATTCTCGGTGGAGTCTCCCTATCTTATTTTCCACAAGGACAAAGTTGTCCTCTGCCCCTACCTGAAGTTCCTTCCGAAGGTTGTTTTGAAGTTTCACCTTAACTAGGTGACATATCTCCCAGTGTACTTCACCACTCCTACGTCAGAGGCTGAGCATAGGCTCCATGCGTTGGACCTGAGGCGAACACTTGCTTATTATAAGGAGCGTGCAGCTGGAGTTCGGCGAGGGGTTCAACAGCTCTTTGTCACCTGCGCTGAAGCTGCACCTGGCAGAAACGGCAGCTAAGCAGACAGTTGGCAGGTGGGTAGTCTCCTGCATCACCCTCTGCTATAGGTTGGCTGGTAAGGAGCTTTTCATTGGGTTGAGGGCTCATTCCACCAGACATAACATTGCCTCGGTGGCTGCTTCCAGGGATGTCTCTATCCAGGAGATCTGCAGGGCTGCTGCCTGGAAGTCCTCGTCTACAGACAGGGTCGGCCCAAGTTGGACCTTTTGAACCCCCACACAATGCGAAACTGCCATTTTTCTGTTTGTTAGATCCAGGGCCTGGAGTTTTCTGGTGAGATGGATTGTCCCTCTCCTGGACAGGGAGATTTCTGTATTCCTTCTCTCCCTTCCAACTCCTTCAGTGAGTTCTGATTAAACTGTAAAGGGGTAAAAAAAAAAAAGGGGGTGCAGAGCAGTCATCAAGGAAGCAGCATTTCCCTGGAGCTCCCAGGTTTTGGTTCTTAAAACTATTTAAAACTTGGAACAGTCCTTTCTTAAAGTGCTTTTTCAGGTGCCTAATATTACTAAGCGTGGCAGAATGGGCAAGATCAAAGGCACGAATGCTCCTGCATCCGACTTCTTTGCCTCTAAGAAGCAGCAGAAACAGCATGAGGAGCGACCTATGGCATATGGTGGAGTCGTGGAATTGACTGAGCACACATCCGGGGGAGCGTCTTTAGCTTCGAGCCAGACAACCTTACTGCAGCTTGTGATGCTTGGACAGCTGGTTCTGATTACTCTATGATTTTTTGTAATATAAAAATGTGTTATTGAGTGTCTCTCATGAGACATGCTGTTTCAGCTAAAAGATAAAAGCCAGGAGATAATCAAAGGCTAGAAGAGACCTAAGTTAAGGATCTCCTGTTTATCTGGCTTAGTTGTAGCTGCCAGCTGCTAGGCTGGAAAATCATAAACTTTTATGACGTTTAGAGGAAGAATACAGGTTATGTCACTTAGGTGCTACGTCATAAATGCTCCTTTGATGTCTGTGAAAAGCAGGATGCTGCTCATGGATGAAAGATAGAACTTGGAAAATTACAAACCTGATTGGGAAGTCATATGGGGAAACAATTTTTTTTTTGCTGATGTCACGTATAAAATTACCTCCTGACACAAGACATCCTGATTGTATAGTTGTTAATAAACAGTGGAGGAGCTGGTGACATCATGGAGAAGGCAGGGTCAAGACAGTTTTTTAATTATGCTGTAACTGACCTTTAGTGACACACGTTTGGACTCTGAAGCTACAACATCTTTCAGCACTATAAAAATATAAGAATACATTAGCTAGGGAAGGCTAAGTGTATGGTTGGTAGGAAATTGCACTTTTAAACCTTTTTTTTTTTTAAGTGATTGTAATGTTTTGTGATATACTGTATGATTCTGTGTTTTGCATTTTACATTTTTATCTATGTTTAAGTAAACCTCTCATTTTAAGACACTACTTGGTGTGCCTTTGAAATTCTTTCTTTGACAAGTGAAGCATATATGGTTAAAGCTGACACTGTGCAAAGCTTACTGGTTTTACCAAACTGGGAAAAAGTAAGAGTTTGTTCTGAGGTCTTTAATAGAGTTTTTAAGGGTTCATTTTGTACACCTGGTTAGGTGCCCGTAGGCGAAAGATATCTGGCATCCCCTGAAGAGCAGAATTATCTGAGCCTGTACATTGGGTATGCAAGCAAGAGGTTCACAGTTTGAATCCCTTCAAGAACTTGAGACCAAAGGTTGATTCGAACCCACAAAACAGACAGGAGGGTTACCCTGTTCTGTTAACTGTTCGCAAGACTACGCTCGGAGGTTGGCACTGTGGGAGCAGAGGGCCTGACCTGCTGAGTGGGGTTGTGACACAGCTAGTTAAATCTGTGCAAGAGCTGGACAAGAAGTTCGATACCCTGACTCCGAGGGTCTCTGCCCTGGAGTCCAGAATGAACTTATGCGAACAAACGGTGCATAAGTCGGAAACCTCTGATCTTAAGTCTTGTGAGGTAACCGCGAAGCTGATTAAAATAAACTCTCTGTTGTGGTTGCACCTTGGAAGCAGTCGAAAACCAAGCAAGGGAGAGGAACTTAAGGATTGTGAAGTTACCCGAATCTGCAGAGGGGGGGAGGACTGCCTGGATTTTATTAAATCTTTCCTATACCAACTGTTCTGGGGATTTCTGAAGATGATCCTCCCATATCTTTTGAGAAGGCGTACAGAGTTCCTCCACACCAAGCGGCAGCGGATTCTATGGCCCCAGGACGATCCTGGTAGTGTGCACCAGAATTGGGGATCGGGACAGAGCGTTAGCCATCGTCAGGCAGCGATGGTCTTTGAAGTATGGAAAGACCAATATTTTGCTCTTCCCTGATCTCTCCTGTAGTACGAAGCAACGTCGGAGAGAATTTGATGGAGTCTGGAGCCGGTTGAGGATACCAAAACTTAAACACCAGCTGCTGCTCCCAACTAAACTACAGGTGACTTGACAGGGCCACCAATATCAATTCCATGATCCGAGAGATGCAGACAAGATGGTACGTTTTGTGGAGCAAGAGTTAGTAGTGGGTACAGCGGATGAAAACTCCTCCGAGGAACATTGAGGCAATGAAAAGAACTGTATTGTAAGTGTGGGACTTAAATTTGTTTTCTCGCAACTTTTTGACTCTGATTGCATGGATGGCCCCATACGGACACTATTGGGGCTGTATTGTTGCAGTGCACTGGTCACTTAATTTTGCTTCATGGGAATGGCATTTCTAGGAGCGTGGATATGTTGTTAATTGACACTCTTTGGCATGTCACTTTCCCCTTTAAATCTTGCCGGAAGTCTTCAAGCTGGCTCCTCCCACCCACCCTGGTGGTAAATACCCCGGCTCCGCCTCATGACACCAGATCTTCCTTTCCACTGGAAGATTTAGGTTCCTCGTGCTACTTCTGCAGTACCGTAGGCCTGGATTCTAATCGACAGTTTTCGCCACATTTGCTTTCTTTGAAACTCGTACGAGTTTACGATTCCGATCCGAGCGCATCGGACATGGAGGACAAGTCATCCCTCGGGTTTCGCCAGTGTCCCTGCGGACAGAAAATATCGCACACTGATCCCCACCTCTCGTGTGTCTATTGCTTGGGTGTCGTGCATGACACCACCTTTTGCACCATTTGTCTGGCCTTCCATCCCAACGTCCTGGACGTCCGCAAGGCGCACCTAAGACTAGGGAGACCGGAGCTTCGCAACCCTCCGGTGAAATCGAAGGAGGCCAGGTGGGCGGTTTCCACGGCCGCAGGATCCGCCTATGAGCTCGAACAGATGGCATTCAAAGAGGAAGCTGCTCAAGCTTCGGCCAGCCGAAGTTTGTTCGTGCCGCTTAACTTGGGCTCCACTTTCACTGGGTCCTTCCGGGAGATGTGCCAGTCTCTCCCCACCAGGGGTGAGACGCCCTCGGGCTCGCACTCCTCCTGCCCTAAGAAAAGGGACAAGGACCCTAAATCATCTTCTGCCCGAAGAAGACGGTCCTGGGACCAAGAGCAGTCCAATTCTCAGGATCTTGCGGTCCCGACCTCTGTCGAGATCGCTTCCTCGGCCGACGGCTTCTCGGACCATCCGTCAGGCCAAGGCGCCGAGGATATGGCTGAACCGGCCGAGATTTCTCTCTTCCCGATCAAGCCATTGTCGCCAACCCTGGTCAACGACTCCTTGGAGAGGACACCCATCCTTTCCTTCCCTGACGAGGAGACCTTTCCCTCGGGTATTCTGATCAAGGGACAGGAGCTGGAACCTCGGTTTTCACGGAATCCAGCCTCTCCCGATCGAGAGAGCAGACACCATCGGTCTCGATCGAGGACTAGGACCCCGTCGGTCAAAAAAAGCGAAAAAGGGTCACAAACACTCGCGGAAGAGGCGTCGCCACCGATCCTCGGACGAGGAGAGACTTCGGAAGCTCCGTCGGCGTTATGAGGACCTTATGTGGCAACAGCTAATTCTGACTGGTAAAAAGCCGGCTCCACCAGCTACACCAGCCATTACTTGGCCCCAGCCTCTTAGGCCGACGCCGACCCCTCCGGAACCAAAGACTCTGGTTCTCCGTCCGGTAGGACCGGCACGCATTCCTGTTCGGCCTGTTCCGGTCTCCCCATCAATTTTGGTGGAGCCACCGCCTAAGCAGCCTCCGGGAGGGTCTCCCTTGAAAGAGGACCGGACAGATACGGGCCTGCCCCGTCGTCTGTCCATCACTATTGTCCTCGATCGCCCTCGGCATATTGAAGGGGACATAGGCGGGAGACCCCTGTATCCCGACTCCTTGGACTCAGATACCACTGGTCTTCACTCACACCCCATTGATGAATTGTCAGTGACGGGCCTGGAGGAAGGTCCTTCCTCTTTCCAGGGCATCCTCCGACTTATTTCAGAGTCCACCAGTATGCCCTTGGAGCCTATCCAAAAGAAGGTGGAATATCCTCTCACGGATATCCTTAAAAGGGGGGATACCCTGACAGAGGCCTTCCCAGTAGCCGAATCCATTGTTGGCCCGGCCCTTGAGCTGTGGCAGCGCCCTGCCTCTTGCCCGGCTCCGTCTGCCTGCATGGCTCGCAAGTACACTGTACCCATGGGGTCCTTGGCGGGCTTCACAGAGCATCCCTCGGCCGAGAGCCTTGTGACTGCCTCAGTGTTTAGACGCACGGGTAGCTCAGTGGATACTGACCACCCTCTGGACAAGGAGTCCAAAAATATGGACCATTCTGCCCAGAAGGTATATGCGGCCTCATCCTTGGGCCTTCGTCAGGCCAGCTCGGCAGTGATCGTGGCACACTTCTCTCTCGCCCTCTTGGGGTCGCTAGATGAAGTCCTCCCTCATCTCCCAGTGGACATGCAGACCACAGTTAAGCAGGTCCGTGACCAGAGCCGTGCTGTTGCAAAACAGCAGCTCTAGATGGCCTTGGATATTGGAGATTCCTGTGCCCGTTCACTAGCAGCCGCAGTGGCCACTCGCCACAGGGCCTGGGAACCAAAATGGTGCAAGGTCTGCACCAGAAGATATACGAGGAGAGACTAAAGCAGCTTAATATGTATACCCTTGAGGAAAGGAGGGAGAGGGGGGACATGATAAAAACTTTAAAGTATCTCAAGGGAATTAAGGTACAAGAGGGTAGTATCTTTCCGAAGAAGAGATGTGCAAGAACAAGGGGGCACAATTTGAAGATAGAGGGGGGGACGACTCAGAGGTAATCTTAGAAAGTATTTTTTCACAGAGAGAGTTGTGGATGCAAGGAACAGCCTTCTTGAGGAGGTTGTGGAGTCAGGAACAGTGGAAGAATTCAAGAATGCGTGGGATAGGCATAAGGCAATTCTAGTGGGGGGGCAGGAGGAAGTAAGCTGTTGATTAATTAGAGTCTGCAGCTTATCCATCAGGTAGGGAAATGGGCAGACTGGGTGGGCCAAGCGGTCCTTCAAACACCATGAAGTCTTGCTATATTATGACTAATGCAGTTAGCCACTGCACTTGAACTGCCCCGGAGAGGAAAGAGTTAACTCCAGGGAGTCTGGAGTTCTACAGCGCGAGAGCGCTTATGCCAAAGCTCTGTCTGGCAGTTTCAAATGAAACTGTCAGATTTCTTTACTCCGCTCACTGAACAGTCGCCCGGAGATCAGCTCCTTCAGCCTCGGTTCATTTCTCGTTCAAGCTTAGTATTTTCGGTTCATTTGAACCGCAAAAGTATTTATTTTACCGCATTTCGTTAAAAGCTCTATCTGGTAAACCGTAGTACAAAAATTAAAGTCTGTGTGGAAATTCAATTATCGGTTCGGTTTTGAACCAATCGGTTTGCTGAAATTAACGTTTTAAAGTGTTGGTTGGGCTTTTAGAGTGCGGTTCCCGGTCCTTATCGGTTCTAAAAAAACCTGGCTTTAAAAATAGGGTTTTTTCAAATACCCGTGACACGGTTAGGAACCGATAAGGGTGTCTTGCCTGGCACTGCCATCAAAAGGGCAAGTTTTTGGTTAGGCTGGCATTATGTCTGAGAAACCCAAAAGAAAAAACCGGGCCCACTGGGTTTCAACACTGTGATGTCTGTGGGGAAGCCTTTGCCAAGGCTGACCCACACACCACTTGTGTTTATTGTCTGGGGCTGACCACCTCCGTCAGACTGCCAGGTGTAAAATTTCCTGCAGCCACCCCTGAGAAAAGAGATTGGGCCGGCCCTAGGAACGAAGGCAGAAGTCCGCTGACCCGATGGCCAGCCCGGTCCAGCACCCACTGACCAGAGGGAGTGCCCTCTGACCAGGGCGAGACTTCTCGGAAAAGGAAGGCTGGTTCAGAGGAACCAGTCCCAGTGAAAAGACAAAGAAATCAGTAGGTTTGGAGTCCAAAATTGTCTCTCCAACTGCTGCAGAAATAGCTAAAGCCATACAGATTGTCCAGTCACTGTCTCAGGGTCCTGTCGAACCACCAACAGTTGGTAAAGGGTTGGTTCGTTTCAGTTCCAGTGGTTCAGGAGTATGATGTTGAGGAATTTTATGAACCACAGGAGGGGAGGAGGAATTTGATCAATATATATGTGGCTGGGAGGGTCTGGACGTGCCATTGAACCGACATTTCTCCAGACAGACCTTTAGAATCTCCTCCTATTCTGTCTGAGTCCCTTCTCATTTTATGTTTTACAAAAAGGTTGCAGAAACCCTCCAGCTTCCTTTAGAGGAGGCTGTGGATGAGCAAGAGGAGCCTGATTATGTAGAAATGATGGATATACCAGAGTCTAGGAGGTTGTCTATTCCTTTGCATAAGTCGTCATTTAGGAAGCAAACAACAAAGATTTTAAAAAATCCTCATTCTGTCCCTGTAGATAAAAAAATGGACAGAAGGTATACTTTGTCAGGCTCTGATACAGACTTCCTCACTGAGCAGTGTAGTCATGTAGGTGTGGTTCAAGCTGCAGCCTGTGACAAGGCTAATATTCCCCTGGCCTCACATCCTCCTGATGAGGATTCCAGGAAGATTGATGCCATGACGAAAAAACAGTATATGGCAGCTTTGGGACTTAGGCAGGCAAATTATATGGCTTATGTAGCTAGATATCAGAAATCTAGATGGGACACAGACAGTAGTTAGCCAAGCAGGCACATGGCCAGCTGGCTAGTGAGTTGGAACAGGTGGCTGCTGATGGCATTGAAGCCTCTAAAGTTCAATTTCATACTGCTGTTGATGTTAAGATGTTTCCTCTAGGGTCATGGCCACTTCTGTAGCTTTCATAGGTTGGCATGGCTCAGATGCACTAATCTGTCCCAAGATACTCAGTCAAAGGCTATGGATTTTCCTGTAGTGGTAATTCTCTGTTTGGGGAACAAACAGAAAACTATATGAAAAGATGGATGAATACAGAACTACCTACAAAAGTGCCCAGGCTAAGGAGAGGCATGCCACTCCACAGAGGCACGCCTCCCAGAGGTAGGGGCAGGCCTTTCCACAGGCCTTTTACCAATCTCAGGCCTCCTCATGCTTTGCACAGAGGGGTTTCTTCAGAGGCAGAGGTAGACGGGCACAAGTAAACCTGCCCCTCCCTCAGCCTATGCCTACATTGCTAGCAGGCACCCTGATGGGGTGCCCAGGGCCCATTCTCCTGTACCAGTGGGGCAGGTTGGTTTATTTCAGCCAGAACTGGGTGTCCTAACTTCGGACAGATGGGTTCTGGAGGTAATAAGCCAGGGTCTGGTTCTCAGCTTCAAACAGTTTCCAAAGATGAGAGCCAGACATTTTCCACCTGCAGATCCTACAGAAGCCCTTGCTTTGGAAGCAGAGGTTTTTTCTCTTCTGGACTGCAAAGCAGTAGAAAGGGTCCCTCCTTGCCATCAGGGCAAGGGGCTGTACCAAGATACTTTCTTACCCCAAAAGACAGGAGAATGGCCCATCCTAGATTTAAGGTACCTGAACAAGCATCTTTGAAACCAAAGTTCAAAATGTTAACTCTGGCAATGATTTTGTTTTCCTGAGGCCAGGGACTGGCTGGCTTCCTGGACCTCAGGATGCCTATTTCATGTTCTGATCAGGCCTTCTCACCGAAAGTACCTCAGGTTCGAACTGCCCTCAGGCTACTACCAGTTCAGGGCAATGCCCTTCGGCCTTACCTCTGCGCCAAGGGTATTCACAAAATGTCTAACTGTGGTAGTGGCTCATTTAAGAAGGCAAGGGATTGCTGTGTTTCCCTACCTGGACGACTGGCTCATAGTGGGTCAGTCCCCTGATCAGGTAAAATCCCACTTGCAAGTCACCCCAGCAGCTTCTCACTTCCTGATTCCTGCTGAATTTACCAAAGTCAGTTCGGGAACCAGTTCAGGTACTAACTTTCATAGGTGCAGAATTGAACACAAAGTTAGCCAGGGCATTTCTTCCCTCGGAAAGGGTAGACAGGCTCATTGCCCTGGCATCCTCCTTTACCCTGCGGGTTTCTCGACCAGCAAGGCATTTTCTGCAACTCCTAGGGCACATGGCTGCTTCCACAGCGGTAGTGCAAGGAGCAAGATTCCAGATGAGGGACATTCAGTTCCATTTGAGGGCCTATTGTCTTCAAAGGAGGGACCCCTTCCAAATTGGTTCCAGTGACCCAAACTCTGATTCTGGCTCTACACTGGTGGCAGGATCAAAGCAATCTAAAACAAGGGGTTCCTTTCATTCCTGTCTCCCACTCCTCACCCTCACCACGGATGCCTCCCTGTTAGGGTGGGAGCTCACTTGCACCTGTCCACTCAGGAGTGTGGTCTCCTCAGGAATCTCTGCTCCACATCAACCTTTTGGAACTCAGAGCTGTCTTTCTAGCTCTTCAGGCATTTTCAGCTTCTGTCCAGAACAAAGTAGTTCAAGTCAGGACAGAGAACGCCACAACAATGTGGTACATCAACAAGCAAGGGGGCACTCGGTCATCAGCCTTGTGCACCGAAGCAATGAAGTTGTGGTCTCTGGCTTACTCCCTGAACACCTCCCTGATAGCAGTTCACCTTCCAGGGAAGGACAATGTCCTGGCGGATGCCCTCAGCAGGATTTCTCTGCTCAACATCAACCTTTTGGAACTCAGAGCTGTCTTTCTAGCTCTTCAGGCGTTTTCAGCTTCTGTCCAGAACAAAGTAGTTCAAGTCAGGACAGACAACACCAGAACAATGTGGTACATCAATCAGCAAGGGGGCACTCGTCATCAGCCTTGTGCAATCAAGCAATGAAGTTGTGGTCTCTGGCTTACCCCTGAACACCTCCCTGATAGCAGTTCACCTTCCAGGGAAGGACAATGTCCTGGGCGGATGCCCTCAGCAGGATTTCTCAGGGCCATCACGAATGGGCTCTTGAATCGCCAGGTGCTGGGGTCGGTCTTTGCCAGATGGGCACCCCTCAGATAGATCTTTTCGCAGCCCCAGACAACCACCAACTTCCTCTGTTTTGTTGCAGGCCTCCAGTGCTGGGCTCAGTCCCCCTGGACGCCTTTCAGTTGGATTGGAAAGGAAGTTCCCTGTATGCCTTTCCCCCCTTTCCTCTTCTTGTCAGGGTACTAGTAAAAATCAGATCTCAGCCCTGCAAAGTGATTCTGATTGCCCCAGATTGGGCCAGACAGCCCTGGTACCCACTGCTTCTGTCCTTGACAGTCCACTCTGCCCTGAGCTTGCCCAGAGTCCACGACTTGCTGGCCTGTGCACAGGGGAGAGTGTGGTATCCGGACCTCAAATCCCTCCATCTCAAGGCATGGCTCTTGGAGGAGTTAGAATTTGCTGACTTACACCTTTCTCGGGTGTTCTGATATTTTAAAGGCTTCAAGAAGCCTTCCACTAGGGCCACTTACAATTCTAAGTGGAAAAGGTTTCCATCTGGTGCTTTGAGAAGCAGATTATCCCAGAATCTGCTGATCTGCCCATTTTACTGACTATTTGGTCCATTTAAATTCTTAGGCCTTAGGCCAGCTACCTTAAAGGTTCATCTGGCAGCTTGTCTCTGCTTTTGTGTCAGCAGGAAGCCTGCTTCCTTCTTCTCACCTTGTGTTTTCCAAGTTTTTAAGGTTACTTCACACTAACCCTCCTTTTCGAGAACCAGCTCCGCTTAGGACCTGAATGTTTGCATTGCTCAGTTAATGCAACCTCCTTTGAGCCTCTGTCCTCAGCAGAGCTCAAGTTTCTAACTTGGAAAACTGTTTTCCTGTGGCTATCACTTCTGCCAGACGCATAAGTGAACTACAGGCCCTGTCAGTGGAAGAAGATTTTATCTCTTTCCACAGAGATAAGGTAGTCCTCAGGACTAACAGAAAGTTTTTGCTTAAAGTGGTTTCAGATTTCCACCTGAACCAATCCATATCTCTTCCAGTATTTTCACTGAGCATTCTTCTTCAGGTGAGAGGAGACTGCACAGCTTGGACGCCAAAAGAGCCTTTGGCTACTATTTGAACGCACTAAGGGTCACAGGTTCAATCCCTCCAGCTCTTCCTTACCTATGGCGAGGTTGGCAAAGGAAACCTGCCACTAAGAGGACAATTGCAAGGTGGATTGTCTCTTGTATCCAATTTTATCAAAAACTAGGTAGAGAACCCCCCTCAGGACTGAGGGCTCACTCCACCAGGGGTACAGCTGCATCTCTAGCGGCTGCTAGAGATATTCCCATTCTGGAAATCTGTCAAGCTGCTACTTGGAAAACAGTTCACACTTTTACTAAACATTATTCCCTGGATATTCAGTCCAGGAGAGATGCTCGTTTTGGCACAGCTGTGCTTCAGAGCCTATTTCCTAAGTAGGTTCTGACCCTCCTCCATGGAGGTACTGCTGTGTAATCTGCATTAGTCATAATATAGCAAGACTTCATGGTGTTTGAAGAAAAAATTACTCACCTTAGTAATTGCTTTTCTTCTCATGGAGTCTTGCTATATTATGACCACCCTCCCTCCTGCCCCTCTCAGAACTTCTACTTGGGTAGGGGTGGCAAATTAGTGCAAGCACTGTGTCATGCCATTGTAGTTTTTTTCCCTTACCTTCTTTTATTTAGGGTTAGGGAACTAGGTTATTTTATTTAGGTAATATATTGGCCCCCTTCCTGGACTTGAGTCTTTGGGGGAAGGGGGGGTCCTAATGGTGCTTGTCAGGGGGGTAACTAATAATACTATTATTCATTGTTATTGTTGTTTATATTGTTGTTATTTCTACTAGTAGGTAGCCATTTGGCTAGTGTAGAGCTTTCCACACAGACTTGTTGCTTAGTATTAGCTTCGTAAAGATCTGACAGTTTCATTTGAAACTGCCCAGATAGAGCTTTGGCATAAGCGCTCTCGCGCTGTAGAACTCCAGACTCCCTGGAGTTAACTCTTTCCTCTCCGGGGCAGTTCAAGTGCAGTGGCTAACTGCATTAGTCATAATATAGCAAGACTCCATGAGAAGAAAAGCAATTACTAAGGTGAGTAATTTTTTCTTATCTGCCATCAAATTCTATGTTTCTGAGGTTATCCTCTTTTCCAGCAGATACTCAGCACAAGTTAGCTGACATGCCCTTCCTTGGCACCAATCTTTTCGGTCCGGGAGTGGCAGGTCACCGCCAGCGCATAGAGCAGTCCAGTGCCACCTTGGATGCCACTTCTGCAAACGGTTCTTTGGGCAAGAACCAGCAGAAGCACAAGAAGAAGCCTTTTCGGCAGTCTTCTCCTGCGGTTAGACAGCCCCACAAAGGAGGTCAAGGTGCCGGTCCAGGAGCCTCCTCCTCCTCTAAGCCTGCGCAGTGACGTGTCTGGAGTGGCCACCCCTACATCCATCACGCCAGTTCTGGGTCATCCCATGGGGGGGCCGGCTCCGCCACTTTCTTTCCACCTGGTCCAGTATCACTTCAGACAGGTGGGTCCTGGAAGTGGTCGGTCGGGGACTGCCTCTAGAGTTTGAGCAGTACCCTCCCTGCCGAGCCCGTGCCCCACGGGAGGAAAGGATCTCAGTTGGCACTCAGTCGGCCGTTCGGGACAACATTGCTCAGCTCCTCCGCAAGGAGGCAGTAGCTCCAGTGCCGGATTCTCCTACAGACCCAGGCTTCGTGTCCAGGTACTTCCTGGTGCCCAAGCGGACGGGGGGTTGGCGCCCCATCCTAGGTCTCCACGACCTGAATCAATATCTCAGGTCTCGCACCTTCCAGATGGTAACTCAGAATCAGATCATACCATCTTTGGAGCGAAACATGTGGTTCTGTTCACTGGATCTACAGGACGTGTTTTTCCATGTCCCAATCTGTCTGTCCCACCAGCAGTTCCTCCGCTTCAGGGTGGAAAGGACTCGGTACGAGTTCCAAGCCATGCCATTCGGCCTGTCATCGGCCCCTTGGGTCTTCACCAAGTGCATCGCAGTGGTGGCGCCCCATTTGTGGCGTCAAGGGGTTCGGATATACCTCTACCTCGATGAGTGGCTCCTGTCGGGTTCCTCCCTGCAGGAGGTGGAGAGGTCCAGGGTCCTGGCCCTCCGAACCTGTTCCCAATTAGGCCTCCTGATCAACAAGGCCAAGTCAGAACTTGTGCCCTCTCAAGTGATGGACTTTATCGGGGCAGAGCTCAACTCTCGTCAAGCCAGAGCTCAGCTCCCGGCAGACAGGGCGGAGGTTCTTTCCTCCTTTGCCCAATCATTTCTGGTTGGGCACTTGCGCCCTGCCTGAGACTTCCTGCACCTCCTGGGTTACATGGCGACGTGCACCTTAATGGTCCGTTGGGCCAGATTGCACATGCGCCACCTCCAGTGAGAGCTGGCCACTCAGTGGACTTGGCGTCAGGGTCATTTCGACCAGCTGGTCACTGTCACCCAGAAGATGTGGGACGCTCTCCAGTGGTGGACCATCCCAGGTCGTCTGCAGGAAGAGAGCCCATTTGTCCGCCCCGAGTCGACGGTCGTCCTCAGAACTGATGCCTCTCTCATGGGCTGGGGAGCCCACATGGGGGACCATAGAGCCCACAGGTTCTGGACCCCCGAGGAGTCCCGATGCCACATCAACCTGCTAGAGTTCAGAGCAGTCAGACTGGCACTGTCAGCTTTGGCTCCTCAGCTCTTGGGTCAAGTGGTTCAAGTCCAGATGGACAATACCACGACCACGTACTACCTCAACAAATAGGGCAGCACGCACTCCTGTCTGCTATGCAAGGAGGCGCTCTGGATCTGGACCTTTGTCAGCCAGTTGGAGGCAGATCTCCTTGCCATCCGTGTGGCAGGAGTCTCGAACCAGCTGGCGGATGCTCTCAGCCGCATAGGCCAGACATCCCACAAGTGGTCTCTCCATCCAGAGGTAGCTTACAATCTGTTCTCCCATTGGAGCAAACTGTTGGTGGACCTGTTTGCCTCCAGGGAGAACACCAAGCTGAGGCTGTACCATGCCGGCCCCCTCCACAGGGCTTCCTGCAGGGGGATGCCTTCTCGAGGCCGTGGACCCCAGGCCTCCTCTACGCCTTCCCTCCATTTCCCTTGATCCACAAGGTGTTACTCAAGGTGAGGAGGGACAAGGCGAAGGTGATCCTGGTAGCCCCAGATTGGCCCTGCCAGTTCTGGTATCCAGATCTCCTTAGCCTCAGCTGCAGGGCCCCAGAACGGCTTTGTACACTCGGACCCGATGTCGTTGAACCAGGGGAAGGTATTCCATCCGGACCTTCATCCCCACACCTTCAGCCTGGTACCTGGCGCCATTTCTGCTTACTGGCGCGGGGCAGTCAGCCGACACTGGCACAGGAGACAGTGGTCAGGCATTTTCAAAGGCCTGGATCACATATCCCTCTGGTGCGTGAACTTCCACCTCCGTGGGATCTTTTGCTGGTTTAGCAGAGCCCATGGGCAAGCCATTCTAACCCATGCACAAGTGTGAGCTCTCGCACTCTGTCGTGGGAAGACTGCCTTCCTGGTGGCTAACGCCGGGCCAGAAGGACAGGGAGCTCCAGGTGCCTCAGTGGACTCCCTTATCTGGTCTTTCACAGGGACAAAATTGTCCTGCACCCCACCGAAATACCTTCGAAGGTGGTGTCAGAGTTTCACCTTAACCAGGTGTTGACTCTGCGGTATATTACCTCTAACTTAACCGGACACTGAGTACAGGCTCCAATACCCTGGACCTTAGATGTGCTCTCTCCTACTACAAGGAGAGGACGGCAGAAATTGGGGAGAGGTTCGCCAGCTGTTTGTCACCTACACTGAAGCCGCTTCTGGCAGACCTGAAGCCAACGGGACCATTGCATGATGGATTACATCATGCATAGGTTCAGTGTTATGAGTTGGCGGGCAAGGAGCTCCCAGAGGGATAAGAGCTCATTCTGCCCGCCATACTGTTGCATCAGTGGCTGCTTCCAGGGACATCCCTATCCAGGAAATCTGTCGGGCTGCTACCTGGAAGTCAGCAATCACCTTCATTACCCATTACCACATCGACCTTGAGTCACGTCGGGATGCTGGTTTTGGGGCCTCGGTTCTCCAATCTCTGTTTCCTAAGTAGGGGGTGTGCGCCTTGCCTCCCTCCTCCCGGAGAACTGCTAGGAGTCTGCCAAAGAGTGTGAATGAACAAAATATCCATGCTCCTAGAAAAACAGGTTACTCACCTGTAACAGTAGTTCTAGGAGTGATATATGTTGTTCATCCACACGCACCCACCTGACCTCCCTGGCTTTAGACGCATCACCTTGCTTCCAGCAGGCTAAGATCTGGCGTCATGGGGCAGAGCCGAGGTATTTACCACCCAGGTGGGTGGGAGGAGCCAGCTTGAAGACTTCCGGCAAGATTTAAAGGGGAAAGGGACATGCCAAAAAGTGTGGATGAACAACATATACCACTCCTAGAACTACTGTTACAGGTGAGTAACTTGTTTTTCGCTGCCCTCTTTCTAAAGAGTCCAACTTTTCCTTATTGATTTGGCTGAAGTAGGACTGTTATATTTTTGACTTTGAGGGACTTAAGCTGTTTGGGGGCACTGTTAAATACTTAAGGATAATTCTTTATAGTCTGTTCCCCCTTTTTGATTAGTGCACCTTAATAATACCATTACCTTTTGGCTTTACTGTGCCAGTTTATGCTAGTTACATTTATGGGCCTTCTATTGGTAACTGTTCCTGGGAGGCTGGAGAATTCCTTTTGCCTGTTTTTTTGAGCTACTGTTTTAGGAGAATTTATCTGTTTAATTGAGCAGTCCACCGAAACTAATGGTTGACCTTTTTTCTTGCTGCATGCTTCCTCTTTGCCATTCCTTGGCTGCATGCATCTGAGGCATTATATTATAGATGATGCATTTCTTTTTTGTGGGTATTTCCCCCAATGTCGTTGCTCATGGGGAGGTGTCCTATATAGATCCTCTGTTAGTGAACGCACTTGAATGTTAGATGTATTGTCGCTATCCTTCTGTGTATGCTTTGTTTTGTAAGCTTTCACTTGCAAAATCAATAAAAAATATAATAGAAAAAAAAAAACTCCTAGATGGAGGGGGCTACAGTGATCCTCATGAAATCTGGTTCTCTTTGCTGCAACAACTGGCAGTGGATCCTGCGCTGTCCCTGCTCATGTACAGAGGCTTGCTGTCCCAGGCACAGGGCACTCTGGTCCATCTGGATCTCAAGTCCCTCCATCTCCATGCATGGCTCCTGAGGACATGGCCATTGCCAGATTTGGGGGTTCCCCCAAAGTAGTGGATGTCTTGGTGGTGGCTAGAAAGCCCTCCACTAGGTCCACTTGTTCTATGACATGGAAGTGCTTAACTCTTTGGGCTACATTACACCATTTTGATCCCTTCACCTGTCCAGTGGATCAGGTTTTGGAGTACCTTCTGTCCCTCTCAGACTTGGGTTTACGGTACTCCTTTATTGGGGCACATCTCTTTGCCATCTCTGCATACCGTGTGCCTGTAGATGGGAGCTCACTGGCCCAACTCGACATGTCCTGCACTTTCTTACAAGGCATCTTGCATTTGAAACCCCCCCAATCAGGGACCCTTTCCTGTCTTGGGACCTTAATTTTGTGTTGGAAAAACTTACACTGCCTCACCTTTGAACGGGCCGCATCATGTGAGCTACACTTTCTGTCGAGAAAAGCATTATTTTTAGTTACCATTACTTCAGCTTCAAGGATTTCTGAGCTTCTGGCCCTCATGTGTTTGGTTTTTCACAAAGACATGGTGTCTTTGCGTACAAATCCTAAGATCCTCCTTTGTCAGTCTTCACCATTCATTATTGCTGGGTGTAAGCCGGAGGTGCACGCCTGCATGGGAGCTTTTTGGAGGCGAGGTTGGCGCCGATGGCACAGCCTACGAGGCTGACGCACTGCGTGTCGTACGAGTGTTGGGCGTTGCAGACTCTTCCTCCACCCCAGTTCTCTTTGCTTCTGCCATCGAGGTGCACCTGCTGCACGGGTTTCCAGAATTGTCCTGCGTCTCTAGGCCTTGCCTGTTTTTCAGCGCTGTGTTCCTGCCACAAGTTTGTTTCCTCCATCCTGGTTCTGAGTTCACCCGACGCTGTTGATACCGGTAAGCTCATTCCTTTTATTTTCTTACCAATGGTGCCGGCTCTGTTTTCTATAGTTTTGGTTGCTTGTTTTTGGAATCCTGTCTGGTTCGGGGGCTAGGAAGAAATCCAAAAAGCGGGCCGTGCCCCCATGCGTCGGTGTCCTTGTGGCTGGCATTATTCAGTAATGGACCGTCATGACATCTGCCTTTGTTGCCTGGGTCCCAACCACGATATGGAGAACTGCGATGCCTGTTTCTCCATGGACTGCTGCATTCTTGAGATCCATGCGTTTAAAGTCGGCAGGGCCCCGCTGACTTTTTTGGAGGATGGCGTCGTTTTGGTGTGCTGGGGCAAGAAGTGTTGACCCTGCCTCCGGGTCTATACATAGATACATAGACAGTGTCGGCAGATAAGGGCCTATGGCCCACCCAGTCTGCCCATTTGAGCTTGTAAGTTCAGTTTATGTTTTCCAAGAAGTCTGTTGCCCCTGACCTCCAGAATTCCTTTGTCTATCCCATGCATTCTTAAATCCTGTGATTGTTTCAGCCCCCACCACTTCCTCTGGCAGGGTGTTCCACTTGTCCACCACCCGTTCTGTGAAGAAATTCTTCCTCACGTTTTCTCTGAATCGCCCTCCCTCCAACTTCATCCCATGCCCTCTAGTCCTGGAACATCTTTTTCGCTTAAAAATAGTGTATTCCTGCACCCTGTTCCTCCCTGTAAGATACTTGTATGTCTCTATCATATCCCCTTTCTCCCTCCTTTCCTCCAGGGAGTACATGTTCAGTTCCTTCAACCTGTCCTCATAGGACTTGAGATGCAATCCATGCACCATCTTTGTTGCCCTCCTCTGAACCTTCTCTATCCTGTCTATGTCCTTACGTAGGTAAGGTCTCCAGAACTGTACAGTGTACTCCAGGTGAAGAGGAAACCTCCTCTTCTGATTCTAGTTTTGCTATTGAGGAGGGTTCTTCCACAGTGCCTGAGGAACTGCTTGGTTTCCTGTGGAGCTGGCTTGGGAGCGCCGCCACAGCAGTCACCTCCTCGGGGATGCAGGCTTCCCCAGTGTTGTGGCCCACAGCTGCTGGGCCCGGCACCGGTGGACCCTCGTCGACGCCTGCCAGCACCGCTTCAGATCCCGGTGCCATTCGTGGGGCCTGTGATCAAGCCGACGCTGCTGATGGTGTCTTATCCTGTGACACCATTGGTAGGGGAGCTCCTGGGGTCACTAGTTTGGTATGTGTGGTCTCCTGTTCCTCAGAGGGGGATGATTCGCTGGCCAACCCAGACTGGCGTCCCGACTTCTTGGAGTCAGGGAGCCCTCTTGGACGTGGCACCAGGCGGCCCAGTGTGTCTCCCAGGCACTCCAGATTGCACGGTCTCTGCGAGCCCCCACGTCGACCCCAGTGTTTGGGGGGGGGGGTGCGGCAGATAGTGGATCTGAGTTGCCTGGGGTGATGATCTTGACCTCAGGAGTGGGGACAGCTGCCATCTCTGGTATTGCCCTGGCTACCATGGTTGGGACGGGCCCCCCCCATTCTGCAGCCTCCCTTGGGGGCCTGCAGGATTGGGGACCCCTTGGCACTGGGTTAGAGGAAGAGGGCAGCCTCTGAGTCCGAGGAGTTGAGAGGCCAGAGTGAAGCACAGGGGCCCTCTCCCACCACCCTGCAGGCGGTGGGAAGGAGTCGCAGTGTCGAGCCCAGCTTCTCCTCCTCTGAGACTTCAGAGGTGCCCTTAGTGGGCGGCACTGGCGGTTGTCCTTCTGGATCCATGCAAGCCCAGTCGCACAACAGGGGAGATTCCCCCTCAGGGCTCAGCCAGGATTTGTTTTCACATTTGCAGCTTACACTGACTGGTCGACCCCCAGATCCCCCCATGTGGGAGAATCTTCTTCGAGGTCTCAGAGCCCTGACAGAGGCTGGGCTCTTTCAGTTAGGTGCCTTCCCCTAATCCCTCTATAGACACCTCCCCCTCTCTCAGGCCACGTGGGCCCTATGGGACCCTTAACCTGGGAGATGTTCAGAGCCACTGCGTCGGCCTTCTCTAGGTATGTTAGAGCCATGGACAAACAGGTCTTTTGCCTGTCTCCACTGCCACATGAGAATTCTGAGCATCCAAGTTCCTTTACCTCCTTACCTTCCTCATCTGAGGAAGAGGAACATTCTGTCCACCTTTCCTCCAATGCTGATTTCACTGAGTATCAGCGGTTCTTTTCAAGGTTTGTTCAGGAGCTCCATATTTTGCATGTGGTAAGACGCAATACCAAGTGGGAGATGCTCTCCTTTTTGAGCGAGTTCAGTGCAAACCACCTGGTGATGCCTTCCTGGCCTATTCCCTTCCAGGAAGTGTCTATCCACACCTGGCAGTCACCAGCTGCCTTATCCCCAGCCCCAGCGGACTGCAGGAGGAGGTATTGTGCTCCCCAGGAGTCTCTTGGTTCTCTGCCCCACCCACCCTCGAGGCTGACGGCTTTATTTTTTTTTGTATAATATTTTTTAGATTTTGAATTAACAGGTACACGACATTCACTCCACATATATATCCATTAATACATAGATGTTATATCCATGAGATGCAGCCATAAATACAAGTAAGGCTCATAACATGCAACATAATACAACCCAAAAAGATACAAAAAGAACACAAAGGTGCGATCACATACCCAAACTTCATATTCAACCTTCCTTCCATAAACCTCAAGATTTTCCCAGTGGTAGTCCCCAGTGTTAGTTTCATGTCTTGCTCAGCTAAGGATACCCTCCCTTAGGACCCACCCCTCCTCCACACTGACAGAGGCCAAGAATGGAGCCCAACTTCTTTTGAAGTTATCCTCCCTTTCCCACACATCGTTTGTCAACTTTTCCAGTCCCAAGCTTTGCAGGACCGACTTCCTCTAGGTTTGTACCGTGAGGATAACCTGGGAGACCCAAGTATCTTGTATGCCTTGGTGTGCCAGTACAAATAACACTCTGATCCATCTTGGGAGCAGTGACCATTCATCCCCATCCCCCACTTCAACCCCAAATAGGCATCCCAAGGGGTCTACTGGCAACTCCCTACCAGCCACTCTGCTTACCTCGGCAGCCACCGCTTTGCAATACCTCTGCAACACAGGGCATGCCCAAAAACAATGCATGTAAGTTCCCCTGTCTACCCCACATCTACCACAAAGTGATATCCCAGGATGTGCTTTGTGCACAATCACAGGGGATAGTATAACCTGTGTAAAAACATAAAGTAGGCCTCCTTATACTTGTTACAGGCCATAATCCCTGAATGCAGGGGGAGCAACAATTTCCAGTTCTCCTCAGTTATGTCCCTCCCCAAGTCCTGCGCCCACAGTATCTTCGTCCTACCAGTTCGATCAGGGAGTATGAGCTTCCCTCGCTTGACCGCCCTGCCTATAAAGCCTTTCTCCCGACCCTGGGCCTAACAAATTATAGTTTCTACACAGTCCAATTTATGTGCCCCCTTCTCTCTTTCTAGACTACTCATGTATGCCCTTACCTGCATATACCTTAACATATTTCGACTACCCTCACCCATCACATTCTGCAGGGTTTGGTAAGAGCATATCTGTCCACCTTCCAGGAGGTGACACATGCTACGAATACCCTTCTTTTCCCAATCTAGAAACCCTTTATCCTCGTATCCTGGCAAAAAGTAGGGGTTGCCTGCAACCGGCAAAAGTAACGTTTCCCCCTGCTGCGTCCAACCTTGCCTCCTAAGTTGCTGCCAAGCCGTCAGAACCTGTACCACCATAGGATTAACTTCCCTTCCCATTTTATATGCCCGAAGTCCCCTACTATGCAAATAAGCTGTAAGATTAACCCAGGCAGTGTCCTGTTCCAAATCCACCCAGCTGGCGTCATTGGGTCTGTGCACCCAATCTGCTGTATTCCATTGCTGTATAGCCAGGAAGTAGCTTCCCATATCAGGAAAGTTAATTCCTCCACTTTCTCTTGCAGCCTTCAATCTTTCAAGGCTGATCTTCTGATGCTTACCTCTCCATATAAACGCAGAAAAAGCCTTCTCCAACCTTTTAGTGTCCTCCTTTCTGAGTCCTGTGTGTAGCATCTGCAAAAGGTAGAGGATCCTGGGCAGGATATTCATCTTAATGAGATTAATTCTGCCCAGCCACGACACCAGCAGCTGCATCCACCTTCTCAAGTCTGCCTCTATGGTTTTCACCAGCCTGGTATAATTCAGGTGATACAGGGACTCCAGCGATCTCTCCAGCTGTACCCCCAAATACACCAGGCCAGTGCCTGCCACCTTTAGGCCCCATTGTCTCCCTTCGCTCCCAGAGCCCTGACTCCACAGTATCTCTGATTTACCAAGGTTCACCTTGTACCCGGAGAAAATGCTTAACTCCTCTGCCAGTTGTAGCAAGGGAGGCACCAACCATCCCGGGTCCTTCAGAAACAGTAGCATGTCATCAGCATATAGAGGCAATTTGTGCTGTACCCCTTTCTCCCCCCCCACCCCCGCAATCTCCTCACAGTCCCTTATTGCATTCGCCAGGGGTTCCATTGCTAACACAAACAGAAGAGGGGAAAGCAGGCACCCCTGCCTTGTGCCCCTCCTCAGATTAAATCTCTCAGATAGGGAGCCATTCACCATCACCTGTGCCCATGGTCTTGCATACATCGCCTGCACCCATCCCAGGAAGGGCCCACCCAGACCAAAATGCCCGATCACCTCGAACAGATACTCCCACTCCACCCTATCAAACGCTTTTTCAGCGTCCATAGAAATAACTCCTATTTATTCTTTCTCCCGGTTCGCCTGCCATATAACATTAAGTAAGGGCCTCATATTATGATATGACTGGCGGCCTTTTACGAACTCTGTTTGGTCTGGGTGGACCACCCCCGGAAGCATTTCTTCCAACCTCATGGCCAAAATTTTGGCCAATATTTTAAAGTCCATATTTAACAGTGAGATTGGCCTATATGAGGCACAATCCTTCGTATCCTTGCCCACTTTAGGTATATGACGGATGGTGGCCCCATAGCATGTATCGAGCAAAACAAGGCTCCTGTATCATCTTTTTGCTGGTAGACTTCACTAAGCAACCCCACCACCTGGCCTCCCAACAACTGGTGGTACTCCACAGGGTAACCATCAGGCCCACTCGCCTTCCCCTTCTGCAGCACCCCGAATAGCCATCAAAACCTCATCTTTAACGATTGGTTAACCCAGTTTGGCCCTCTGCACTTGTGTCTTGTGTTACTTGCGGCAACTTAACCTTACCGTAGAATTCCAACATTTGCTCCGCATGATACAGTTGCTGATAGAAGGCCCGAAAAGCCGTCTTTATCCCCTTCGTGTCTCCAAGTAGCATCCCATTCCTGTCCTTTACCCCGGTGATCCGGCCCACCTTTTTACCACCCTTCATAAGATTCACAAGCATTGGTCCTGGTTTATGTCCCCATTCAAAAATTTGCCGCTTATTAAAAAAGCAAGCCCTCCTAGCTTCCATTCTCCGATGGGTATTCAAGGCCTCTCTGGCCACAGCCAGATGTCTGCCTGCTTCCCTTGTCTCTCCCCCCCCGCAACCTTCTTTTCCAGCTTCTTTAGTCTTTCCTCTAGGTCCCTCCTTTTCTCTTGTTTTTGCCTCTTGAGTTGGGCCATATACTCAATAATTACCCCCCCTCATAAAGCCCTTACTCGCCTCCCACAACCAAGTTCTGGTGATCTCTTCTGAGTCATTCGTACTCTTACAGAATTCCCATTGTTCTTCAAGATACTGTTTAAACTCAGGATTCCTAGCCATATAAGTTGGGAATTTCCATTGGGGGGGGATTCCCGCTTTTCCTTACTTAACAATTTCACTACAACCACAGTATGGTCCGATACATGTATGGGGCTATGTCGAACATCCCGCATTCGAGTGTACCATTCTCTCGTCAGGTATAGGTAATCCAGGCGGGACCATGTTCTGTGTGAGTTTGAATAGAAAGTATACTCTCTTACCCCCAGATTAGCCGTACGCCAGGCATCCACCAGATCCAACTCAAACATGCCCATCTGCCATTGTTGCATACCACCACTTTCCCGCCCCCTCCCCTCAGAATGATTCAATTTCGGATCCATTGCCCAATTTAAATCTTCACCCAAGATTAGACTAGGAAACTGTTCTTTGACCAATAAATCCAACAATGAGGCATAAAATTTCGGATCATGGTCTGCAGGTGCATAAACCGAGCCAAAAGTGACCCGCTCCCCCTCCAATATGCCAGTCACGAAAATATATCTTCCCCCATTAGGATCTCGCAGCACTCTTAACTACTTCAAGGGGGAGAGCCCTATGCACCAAGATGGCAGCCCCCCTTTTATGCGCCAGTGATAAGCCGGGTAGCACTTCCCCACCCATCTACGGGCCAATTTGGCATGCTCCTCAACTGTCAGGTGCGTCTCCTGTAGGAGGGCCACATGAGTATCAACTCTTTTTAAAGCAGTTAGAAAAGCAGTCCTTTTAACCGGGTTTACAATACTCCTAACATTCCAGGTTACAATGTTAACCGTTTTCATAGCAGCCGTCTATGTATATGCCACTTTTCCCCTTTATACCCACATTTTGAAAGAAGGTCACTTCAGCCCCATTCTTAACATACACTCTAAAGGTCTTTTCTGTGATCGCACTCTTAGCAACGCACACAACAACAGCAATAACTTCAAACTTTTTACATTTCCCCTCAATGTCCCCCTTCCCCTTGTAAGGCAACATTTCTAATCTCTCCTCCAGCCTTCCTGCATCCCCCCCCCCCGCTCGCCCACTGCTCCCCAATTGACATATCTTCCTGCCACCGCATATGCCTTACTATATCCCCAACCCTCCTCCCCATCCCCTTTCTTCTACTACATCGTAAGCACTATAAGGCCGACTCCTACTCCCTCTCCCCCCTCTTACCTTGCCATCTTCCTGTGACACTAAATTTGCCCCACAGGCTCGAGTGTCTGCCACATCTCCCTGTACTGGCAGTCGCTCCCTGCCCGCCCCCCACAGCCGAAATCATTCAACTTCCAACCCATTTAAACAAAAAAGGAAAAAGGCCTCATCATTATCTTTCGTATGATTCAAGTACCCAGCTTCCATCCGCTCCCAGAACCCCACCAAAGCTGCCTTCCTTTAACTCCTCTCAACACATCCCACAGCATTCAAATATCCCCACCTCCCCCCTGCTTCCCAGCATTGTCCATTCCAAATGATTCACCAGACCAGGGTTACTACCTCAGGCTGTTAGGGAGAGTAGGCCACACCTCAAAATTCACGCGCTAGACCTCCATCCCCACCAACCCTCGTACCTTCACCCACGAGGAGGGATTGCAATTTCCTTCACTCCCGTCTCTCTATCCATCTCCTTCTCGTTTCCAAGGGCCCTTGCAGCTTTCACATCGACAGTACGTTCACTGGCACAGATCGTCTCAGCTACAGTCCACGAAGGCCCTTTTGTCCCCTTATCTATGGCCTCTTGTAATCTGCCGAAGGAGGGGGTAGAAATGAACACGCAACCCTCTCATCCCCAAACGTGGGGAGATGAAGTAAAGAACAAACCAAATCAACACTCACCCCCCAGGGCATAACGTTAAGCAGTGGGAGTCCAACATTTACCACACATGGCAAACTCAAAGGATGCAATCTTCTCGACTTCAACGCTCAGTCAACCTCAGGACCTTGTGCCTTCTCAATGCAGCTTCTGTTTAAGCGAGCGGACAAACTCATCCGCCTTGTCCACGTCCCAGAACGAGAAAGTAGCCCCCTCGTGCTTTATTTTCTGGGTAGCCGGATATACCAGGAAGTTCTCGACCTTGCACTCCCTTAGTTGCTGCATGAGCCCATTAAACATTTTCAGTTTCTTGAGTAAACAGGCCAAATAATCTTGCGAAATAAAAAGCCGTTGCCCTTCATACATCAGTGCCCCCTTCTCCCAATAGGCTTTCAGGATTTGCTCCCTGCCCTGAAAATTATGGAAGCGCATAATCAGTTGCCTCAGCGGCTGGTCTTTCGGCGGTCTTGGCATCACGGCTCGCTGCGCCCGCTCTAACTTGAGCCGCGTCCCTTCATGGGCTGAAGGCCTAATAGTGCTGGTAGGACTCTTGCGCAGGAATCCAAGGCACTCTTGTCTTCCTGACCCTCTGGCAGCCCCCGCAGTCTCAAGTTCAGTCAGTGGTAGTAGTTGTCTTGGTAGTCGAATGCTTCCTTGAGATCTGTCGCTTCTTTTTGGAGCACCGCCACCTGCCTCGGTACTGACAATAATTAATCCTCCATGTAGGAGACCCATTCCTCGACCTCTGTTATCCTGCCTGCTTGTGCAGTCTGCTGCTCCTGAATTTCTTGCAGCTTCAGATCGTTTCCCCTCTAGCTTGATCAGTCTGGTCTCAGGAGCCACCACGACCTGTCCGGTGACTTCTTTGCCAAGCGCGGTAACCTCAGCTGCAGGTAGCAAGACCAGGCCCGCATTCTCACCAGTTTTCTTCGCATTTTTAGAAGCTATCTGCTGGCTTTTCGACGAACCGGAGGCAAGATATTCGTCCATGCTGTTGCAGCAGCCCCGAAATTGAACTAAACGATCAGGAAGAGGTATTTATTTATTATAAAAATTTAACTTTTCAGCTGTGAAAGGGGAGCAGCGAGGGAATATCTAACCGCTCAGTTAGCTGCTCATCAGCGCCCCCACAATAATCACTGACGGCTTTAGATTCTCCTTCTGGGCTTCAGCACCCGGTGCACGACCAACCACCAGATCCGGATTCCGCTGAGTTCAATCAGTGAGGAAGAATGCTTTTCTCTTTAGCTCATGTGCTGCTCTGCATTGGCTCACATCAGGATCACCATGCTGCCTACAACAGGCACTATACCTTGGGTATGTATAGACATCTAAGGTGCTATACACACCGGACTAAGGACTCCTAAGGGGGACAGAGAAATCCAAAGAAGAGGCAAGAGAACCAAGGGATAGGAAAAGGAAAGGATATAAACTGAAAAAGTTGTTTTGTTTCATTTGCCCCTAGGAAAGAGGGCACCCCGGTGTCCTAACAGTGTTTGTCTAAATGGTTAGCCAATTGTATTGTCTGGTGTTACCGGAAGTATGTAAAGGAACTTCCTAGAGAGGTTAAAGGCCATTCCACAAGGGGTATGGCCAAATCAGTGGCTTGCTTCTGTGATTTGTCAGCTGCTGACATTTGTGCTGCTGCCATCTGAAGCACTGTCCACACTTTTACCAAACATTACGCTCTGGATATTGCCTCTAGGCGTAGGGCTAACTTCGGCCTAGCTGTCCTCCAAGGCCTTTCATAGGCAGTTATTTCCATTTGCCTACCACCCGGACTGCTGGTCTGCAATGCCATAACTGCTTGGGACTCAGTCCTACTGGTGATGGCCTGCTGCATGAGATAGTAGAGTTATGTAAGAACTTACCATAACAGTAGATCTTCGAGAGGATCTCTTGCAGCAGGCCCTGCTTTCCCTCCTTGCTTCCCTCTCTTCTGTGTCTCTCTCCCTTCTACAAAGGCGGGCGTTCTACTTTCTTTCTGTGCTGTTGGGATGCCTCAGAGTCCTCCTCGTTCCCCCTTTCCGGCATCCTGCTTGTGGTCTCTGCATGGAACTGAGGAGGATGGGGTCACCGCTTTATAGGGTAGTTGTCAGAGGGAAGCCCTCTGGTAGACTGCTAGCTGTAAAGGTTTCCATGTATCCTAGCACCTGAGGCTAAGTCCTTCCAGTGATGGCCTGCTGCAGGATCCTCTCTAAGATTCACCGTAATGGTAAGTTCTTAAGTAACTGTACTTTTGTGCCCACATTTGGGGGTGTTTCAAAGACAGTGTTGACTCCTGGCAGTGTGTGATCTGAGATAAGGGGTGTGGGTGGTGGGATATATCTGATCATTGCAGAGGTGGAGGAAGGATAGCCAGGAGACTAGTTCTGGCCTCCTGGGGAGAGGGGAAGGTTTTTTATTTTGTAGTTTACTTCCTGAATATGAATACCTCACGAATAGTGGGCTATTTGGAATTCATTCCCAAATATTTGGATAGCCTGCACTATTCGTGGAAATACTGTTCAGTCCCTGCACAACCCTAGAGGATAACAGGTTTTATATGAGAGTGAGGTGGACATGTAGGTGTAGTGAAAATGGCAGAGTGGGGAATGGGGGCAGGGGGTTCACCCAAAGAACAAGAAGGAGCTACCAGCAGGAAGCACTGACTAAGCCATTCCAGTGCTACACTGGTGGGACGAGGGTTGGGAATGGGCAGTCTTTTTCTGCCTATTACATTGTATGCCATTTGTCTGTACAGATCTACAACCAAGCTACTGTAATGTCTTTCTGGTGTAAACAGCTTTCTATGCAGTCTAAATGATGGATCTGTATTATAGCTCTATACATGTAGAACTGCCAGCAGAGTTACAGTAAAAGCATTTGACAGCCCACTCTCTCGATCCTGTTACTATCTCTGTAGAGGGCCTGCAGCTCAGTTCCCTACTTCGCATCATCATTATGCTGATTTTAGAGGCGAGGCTGCTGGGCTGCCGCGGAGCTCTTACATGGAAGTTACAAGCAAAACAGTTTTAGTTGAGTAATCAATAACACACAACAGGGTGTGGGTTATGCTCTGATAAACGCTCGCCTAGGGGCGTAGTGAGGCAGGACGTCGCAGGCCGAGTGCCTTACTTCCCCTAGAAATGAATTTACCAGAGCATAACCCACAACATGGAATGTGTTATTGCACTTATAAAATGGATATATCTTGACACATATTGTAGCTTTTTTTAAATTAGGAAATATTAACAGTTCTTCTTGTTTGAAGTAAAATAGTTCCTGCACTGCATTGAGAGGAATTTTTGAAAGCCACACGCAGCATACAGAACGTCAAAGGGAATGAGCAAAAAATATTTATCTTCCCTGATTTATGTTTTCCACTCATGAAAAACAAGGCAAAACTAGAAAACGTAACCCAGCTGCCTGCTGCCCAATACCTCAGACTGTTTACATTTATTTTTGTTACACGATGTAGTTAAGGGGATTGGGAATCTGTTATGCACAGCGTAACTCACCAGTCCAGGTGGGAGTCCAGACCTTAAGTTATTTATACTTAGTTGAAGTCGGATCTCGTCTCGACAAGACAGGAATAAGAACACAATAGTCCATGTTCCCCTGCCAACTCCATGGTCCTGATGTTGCCGTGGTGTCAGCCTCCTCTCCCTTAATCCCCGATCCCCTGCAACTGCCCCCTGGCTGCTCATGAACGAAGAGACGTTCTAACTGTGAGCATTTTTTTTTTTTCTGTTCAGAGTTGATGCATTGTGTGCCTTTTGAAACCGCACCATTCGTATTGTACTTGACTGTATAAAATGGATACGGACAATCGAGCAGTCTGAACTGTTGTTACCAGGAAAATCAGATGGCGTTTTTCAGTCATGTGAACTGAGGGTGGCACAAGGATATCTTTTGGAGAGTGCTTGCCGTTTTTTTTGGGGGGGGGTGATTGTTTTTTCTGTGTTATATGCAAAAAAAAAATATGTTGGAAGGGGTTCCAGCCAATCGGATTGTTTGATTGTCTGTACATATTTTATAAATATTTAATGTTGAATTGCACAAAATAATTTCAAATATGCCTAAATTAGTTTCTAGAGCAGGCAGCTTCTTGGTGTGGGTTACTTGCCTGGAGCCTACAATCATGTCACCTGCTGTTGAAAAAATATACCGTATTAGCTGAATGAGCTGTTAGGGTAAAAAGGCATTCTAGGGACGTGGATATGTTGAATCCACACTGTCTGGCAGGTTCCTTGCCGCTTTAAGTTGGGCCGGAAAGCCTTCAAGCTGGCTCCTCCCTCCCACCACCCAGGTGGTAAAACCCCTCGCTCCGCCCATGGCCTTGAATCTTCTAACTGCTTGGAAGCTGGGTTCCTCATAAGCCGCTCTCTTGCGTCTTTAGGCCTGGATCCTAATCCTTCGGGTTTTCCGAAAATTGTTTTAAAATTTACAAGTCTTAAGTCTTCTACTTCCCTCGCAGCTGCGATGGATTCAAAATCTATTCCTGGCTTCCGTCGGTGCCCTTGCGGGTAGAAGATGTCTTGGACCGACCCGCACGCCACGTGCATTTACTGTCTGGGGCTTGCCCATGATCCGCAGGCCTGCGATCTCTGCAAGTCTTTTTTGGCTTCGGTTCTGGAAGACCACGCTGCCCAACTCCAGCTGGGGCGCCCCGAGAAACTGTTTCTGCCGGAGAAGTCGAAGGAGGCCCATTGGGCGGTGTCCACGGCTGCGGGCTCCACGGAGCAGCTGGAGCAGTTAATCACCCTCAAGGAGGAGGTGTCCTTGGCCGTTTCTTCTTCTGCTTCCTCAGCGTTGGCGTTTATCCCGCTGTCCTTGGGCTCCTCCCACACTGCTTCCTTTAAGGAGCTTTGTCATTCCCTCTCCCCCAAAGGAGAAAGGCCCTCAGGGACTCACATGAGTAGGCCGAAAAAAAAAAAAAAAAAAAAGAACCAAAAGGTAAGTCCCACCATCTGTGTTCGTGGGAGCAGGAGAGATCTCGTTCCCCAGAGCATCTGCATTCGACTTTGGTCGAGGTTGCGGCCAAGACCGCTGGCTTCACAGTGTCCCCATCAGGTCAGCCAGCCAAGTCTCCCGTCCATGCGGTCGAGATCTTTCTCGACCCGTTGGACGGTTTGTTGACTGGAGAAGCCGATAACCCTTCTTCACCGGTACCCCCTGTGGTTACCGAGAACTTGCCTCGGCCTCCCATGCCGAAGTCCCAGATCAAGGACCCTGAATTGGGGGATCGGCAGGTTTCCACCACCCCCTCTTCAACCCACCATCGGTGACCCCAACAGTCTCTGTCTCAGTCCTCCAACGTGTCGGGTAGGTCCCGCTGACATCGGCGGTCTTGGTCCCGGCATCACGGAAAGCAGCGTCACCGCTCATCCTCATCATCCTCTTTGGATGATGGGCTCCAGCGCAAGTTGCGTTGGCACTATGAGGCATGATGTGTCAGCAGCTCTTATTGGCCGGCAACAAGCCGACTCCGTCACCTTCCCTGGCCATTAAGTGGCTGTCGCCCGAATGGCCGAAGCAGCCTCTCACCATCGGCTCCTTAGTCGAGGAGACAACCCAGTCACCGATTGCTCGGCCGAAACCGGCTGCTCCACCCATTGTGGTGGAACCTCCGCCCCCACAACCGAAGACTGGGGCCCCGGCCAAGGATTCTCGGTCAGGTCAGGGCTTGCCCCACAGGTTGTCTGTCACCCTCACCCCCGATAGGCCTCAGCGGGTGGAAGGTGGCTCAGGTGCTCGGCAGCTGTTCACGGACTCCTTGGAGTCAGATGACTCTTCCCTGTATTCCAGACCCCTCAACCTGGAATCCTCCGGGTGTCTGTCTGTGGACGAGAGCCCATCCTCGTTCCTGGGAATTCTTCGGCTCATCTCAGTCTACTGGGATGCAGCTGGAACCCATGCAGAAACGGTCCAGATATCCCCTCACAGAGTTTTTGGACCGAGGGGATTCCCCAACGGAGGCCTTCCCAGTGGCCAAGGCCATCACTGGTCTGGCCCTGGAGTTGTGGCAGCAGCCTGCATCCTGTCCTGCTCCTTTAGCCAGGATGGCCCGCAATTACGCAGTCCTCACCAATTCCCTCTCCGGTTTTTCGGAGCACCCCTCGGCTGAAGGGCTGGTAACCGATTAGCATCTTCCTGCGCTCTGAAAACGCTAGGGACATAGAAAAGGCCCCGGACAAGGAGTCCAAAAAGCTGGACTACTGGTGCAAAGTTTACGCTGCCTCCTCCCTAGGCCTTCGACAGGCTAGCTCGGCTTTACTGATGGCACATTTTTCACACGCCCTTATGGGTTCCCTGGATGAGGTGCTTCCTCATCTCCCAGCTGACCTTCAAACGACGGTCAAGCAGGTGCAGGATCAGGGAAGGGTGGTGGCCAAGCAACAGCTCCACACTGCCTTGGACTTTGGAGACTCTTGTGCCCAGTCAGTAGCGGTCACAGAAGCCATGCGCCACAGAGCTTGGCTGCGGATCTCCACCTTCACGACGGATACCCAGCACAAGCTGGCAGACGTCCCCTTCTTGGGCACCGACTTGTTCGGGCCTGGGGTGGAGGGACATCTCCAGTGGATCGAGAAGTCAACTCCACCTTAGACTCGGTCACATCTGCCCAGAAGGACAAAGGCCACCAGCAGCAGCATAAGCCCTTTCGCCCCTGTGGCACGTCTGGCCCAGCAGCACCAACAACAGGGCCAGCAGGCTCATGCTTGGCGCCCCAAGGCCAAGCCTGCTGCTTCCTCCAACAGGAAGCCTGGAGGGAAAGGTCCAGGTGGCTCCTCGGCCGGCCGTTCCTCCAAGCCTGCCCAGTGATGGGTTGAGGGGTGCCGCCCTCAACCTAGTCATTCCTCCCCTGGGTCCCCCGTTGGGGGGCCGGCTCAGCCACTTTCTTTCTGCCTGGTCCGCTATCACCACAGACCGTTGGGTGCTGGAAGTGGTTGGCAGGGTCTGCCTCTGGAATTCAAGCGGACCCCTCCCTATCGAGCCATCGTCCCTCGGGGGGCTACCAGTTCCGCAGCCTCTCTGTCGGCTCGTCAAGCTGACATAGCTCTGTTCCTCCAAAAGGAGGTGATCAGCAAGGTGGCGGATCCTCCTCCAAACCCAGGGTTTGTGTCCAGGTACTTCCTGGTCCCAAAACAGACAGGGGCTGGCACTCCATTCTCGATCTGCAAGACCTGAACAAGTTCCTAAGGCCGCGCACCTTCAGGATGGTCACTCTGGCTCAGATCATACCATCCTTGGAACTAAGCGCCTGGTTTTGCTCTCTGGATCTACAGGACGCATTCTTTCACGTCCTAATCCGTCCGTCATATCGGCGATTCCTCTGCTTCAGAGCAGCGGGATCCCTTTACGAGTTCCGGGCCATGCCCTTCGGCCTTTCTCCAGCTCCCAGGTACTTCACCAAATGCATGGCAGTGGTGACAGCATTCCTGCGGCACCGAGGGGTCCAGGTGTACCCTTACCTGGATGACTGGCTGATAGCAGCCCCCTCCAGGTTGGAGGTGGAGCGGTCCAGAGATTTGGCCCTCCAGGTCTGCTCTCAAATTGGTCTTCTAAGCAACAAGGCCAAATCGGAACACGTGCCATCGCAGGTGATTCAGTTCATCGGGGCAGAGTTCGACTCTCTTCGAGCCAGAGCCCGGCTCCTGGCGGACAGGGCCGAGGCCCTTTCCTCCTTTGCCCAGTCATTTCTGGTTGGGGAATTGCGCCCTGCCCAGGACTTCCTGCACCTTCTGGGTCTCATAGTGGCTTGCACCAACGTGGTCCATTGGGCCCGCTGGCATATGCGTCCCCTGCAATGGACCAGCCAGTAACTGTGACCCAGAAGATGTGGGACGGCCTGCAGTGGTGGCTCATCCCAGCTCATCTGCAGGAGGGTATCCCCGTTTGTCCACCCCGAGCCGATGGTCATTCTTATGACCGACGCCTCTCTGATGGTTTGGGGTGCCCATCTGGGGAGCTCCGGACCCATGGCCTCTGGTCTCCTCAGGAGTCTCAATGTCACATCAACCTGCTGGAGCTTTGAGCGGTTCGACTAGCTCTCACCACCTTCACTCATTTGTACGGGGTCAGGTGGTTCAGGTACAGACGGACAACACCACGACCATGTACTGTCTCAGCTGGCAGGCAGGACACACTCCTTGCCTCTGTGCAAGGAAGCTCTCCACATTTGGTCTCTCATGATCAGCCTGGAGGCGGCTCTCCTAGTTATCCATGTGGTAGGAGCCTCGAACAGTCTGGCTGATGCCCTCAGCCGGATAGGTGCTGCATCTCACGAATAGTCTCTCCTGCCAGAGGTAGTTCAAGACCTGTTCTCCCATTGGGGCACCCCTCAAGTGGACCTGTTCGCCTCCAGGGAGAACGCAAAGCTGAGGCTGTTTCATGCCCACCCCACGCAGCAGGTCTCGCTGCAGGGGGATGCCTTCTCGAGACCGTGGACCCTGGGCCTCTTCTACACCTTCCCTTCATTTCCCTTGATCCACAAGGTGCTTCTCAAGGTGAAGAGGGACAAGGCACAGGTGATTCTGGTAGCCCCAGATTGGCCTCGCCAGTTCTGGTACCCAGATTTCCTCAGCCTCAGCTCCGGCTCCCACAGCGGCTTCCAGTCCACCCAGACCTGATCTCAGTCAACAAGTGGAAGGTTCTCCATCTGGACTTTCAAACTCTGCACCTGACAGCCAGGTTCCTGAGCGGCTAGAGTTCCAGGCCTTGGGTCTTTCCGACGAGGTCCTCAGCGTCGTTGAGGCATCCCTTAAGGAGTCTACCAGAAAATGCCTTGCCTTTAAATGGAAGAGATTCTCCATTTCCTGTCAGGACAAGGGGTTGGACCCCTCTGCTTGTCCATTGGCTAGCATTCTGGACTACCTGTGGTCCCTTTCTCAGCTAGGGTTTCGGTCAACGACCCTTAAGGTGCACCTGGCAGCCATCTCTGCTTACCGTGTGTGGGCCGGCAAGCAGTCGGTAGTGCAGGAGAAGGTGGTCGGGCGCTTTTTCAAAGGCGCCTTGATCACATATCCCCTCCGGTGCGAGAACCTTCACCTCCGTGGGATCTACTGCTGGTACTGGCTCAGCTCATGGGTAAGCCATTCGAACCAATGCACAGGTGCGATATCTCCCACCTGTCGTGGAAGACCTCCTTTTTGGTGGCTATAACATCAGCCAGAAGGATAGGAGAGCTCCAGGCGCTTTCCATCAAGTCTCCTTTGGTCTTCCACAGAGACAGGGTTGTCCTTCGCCCCCACCCGAAATTCCTTCCGAAGGTGGTGTCGAGTTTCACCTGAATCAGGTGTTGACTCTGCCGGTGTTCTACCCCAATCACACCTCAGAGGCCGGATATAGGCTTCATACTTTGGACCCTAGAAGAGCGCTCACTTATTCTAAGGAGCGGACGGCTGAAGTTCAGGTGAGGTCCGCCAGCTGTTTGTCATCTATGCTGAAGCCGCACCTGACAGAACTGCAGCCAAGTGGATGATAAGCAGGTGGATCACCTCCTGCATAGATCTCTGAGATAGGTTGGCGGGAATGGAGCCACCCAAAGGGATAAGAGCTCATTCTGCCCGCCATACTGCTGCTTGAGTGGCTGCTTCTAGGGACATCCCTATCCAGGAAATCTGCAGTACTGCTACCTGGAAGTCAGCACACACCTTTATTTCCCATTACCATATTGACCTAGAGTCACGCCAGGATGCTGGTTTTGGGACCTCGGTTCTCCAGTCCTTATTCCCCAAGTAAGTGTCGGGGGTGCGCGCCTTGCTTCCCTCCTCCCGAAGAACTGCTAGGAGTCTGCCAGACAGTGTGTATTGAACAACATATCCATGTCCTTAGAAATACAGGTTACTCACCTGTAACAGGAGTTCTAGGAGTGGTATATGTTGTTCATCCACACAACCCACCCAACCTCCCTGGCTTCAACATGCAACCTGGCTTCCAGCGGGCTAGATCTGGCATCATGGGGCGGAGCCAAGGGTTTTAACACTCAGGTGGGTGGGAGGAGCCAGCTGAAGACTTTCCGGCCCAATTTAAAGCGGCAAGGAACCTGCCAGACAGTGTGGATGAACAACGTATACCACTCCTAGAACTCCTTTTTAAAGGTGAGTAACCTGTATTTTTCAGAAGGAGAGTTAGACTAATAATAGACTATATAATATTAATACAAACCTTAATAATAAAGGCTGGCATTATTTTAGGTTTCAAGTCGCAACATTTCAGTAACACAGATGTCTCATCTAGAAAGAATGGTTGATAATTTTAAGGCAAAATTGGGGACATCCGAAAAACAGGGTGGCGAGAGGGAATAGTGAGAATTTATTTGAAGATGCCTTTTTGAATATTCAAGGCACTATGCATTCAACAATTAACAAACTCTACATAAGAGAACAATAATGTAAGATGTAAATTTCAACAGGAAAGTAAAGACACTACCTCCAATAAATTGGCAAGGAAGCAAGGTTTTATTTCTAAAGCGCCCTTTCCCTTGAGGCTTAGGGCGCTGAACAGCATACAGGCAGATGAGGAAAATATTTGGCTAACTTAAAACTTAAAAATAACTTCAAGAATAAAACTGTATACTAAGCCCCAATGGCTTCTCTAAAACAGTGCACCTGGATCTTACAGTCATCTCGCCTGCTCTTCAAAAACGAGTAATATTAGCTGAATGAGCTGTTAGGGTAAAAATGCATTTTCTGAAGGAGAGTTATAATACTAGACTATACGATATTAATATTAAACTAATACTAAAAGGTATAAATTAATACTAAAGGCTTAAACAGCAATTCAGTTACTTCTCCAGGTTTCAGTCCTCGAAGGCCGGTCCAGAAAGCCATGTTTTTCATCTGCCTATAAGCCAGTTTACTGTGGGGACAGTCTGGATGTTTAATGGGAGGGCTTTCCATAGCTTTGGGGCTGCCGTTGAAATGGCTTAGGCCTGGCTGTCTTTAATTTCTATTTTGGAACTGCCATCAGGTGTGCCTTACTACATCCTGCTACAGGACCCAGCAGTGTACAAAGAAGCAACTACTACCCCTTTAGGCCAGTAAACAGTAACTGGTTTAGCCTAACCTGCATTTTAAACAATGTTTTCCTGGGTAGAAGTTCTGCTTTCTCAACAGATTTTCTACCCCTTAAAAATAATCTGGACCTGCCGACGCTGCAATCCTTAGGATAGGTTATGCTGAAAGACATCAACTACAGGGACTGTCTCCTTTGCAGAGGATACAGACAGTTGCTTGCCAGAACGCTAAAGGGATTGACCTCTGCCTGATGCAGTGACGTCCAAGAATGTAAGTGAATCAGCAGAGGGACTTCAAGTCAGGCAGTCTGCTTGGGCTGGAGTTCCATTCAGCACCGCATCATGATGCACATACTAGTCTAGGAGCTGCTATGCCAAGCTGAAATTGTGGACTTTTAGTGCACATTGTCAGACTTGAAACATTTTGATTTTCTTGTCTGTGTCATACGAAATGCGTATTCAGCTGAGTTTTTAGGTGTATTTTTTGGTGTGTAGCCTACAGTCCTGTGTAGCTAGAGTATCTGTTTCCTGCAGGTTGTTTTTAAGGACCGCATCCCATAATGGTGAAAAGAACCATAAAAGTCTACAGAAAATGTTATTAAAACCCTGTAAAGTTCTGCTCTTTGCCTGGGTGAACTTCCCCTTCTTCAGCATTATGTGAAACGCAAATCCCCTAGTATCCTTTAAATTTCATCAAACTCAAGAGTACGTATAAAACTGACTTTCCTTTCTCCAATTTGTAGGAGTGGACATGAGGGGTTTGCTTCAAGAGGAAAAAATAAACCGATAACTGCAGATTTCTCCCTTGTCCTACTTTGCTCATCATTGGCCTCTGCAGCATTTGTGCATCTAGTATTACAGATCTGTTGGTGTATTTGGTTGTGTGGGGAAGGGGATGACATTTAAATTTTGTCTCGAAACAAGATGCACAGTAAATAATTCTCTGTTCTGTAGGTGTGTGCGTTTCCTTGGCAAACAAGAGAATATCCGTGTCCTGCAGGTGGCTTTGTTCCAGGGTGTAGCTAAAATCCATAAAGCTGCAGCCACCATAGAGATGAAGGCATCTGAAAACCCTGTTCTGCAAAACGTTCAGCCAGACCCAACTGTCTTCTGTACATCATTCAAAAAGAACCGGTTTTACATGGTGGGTATGAAGCCCTGGCTTATTATTCTTGTTGATTGCTCGGTGTGATAAAGCAAATTATTTAGAAGGAAGCCATTATACATCTGGGCCTGCATTCTGCCATATCACCAGAGCTTTTGGCATTGCCCAGCATTTTACATAATTTTGTTCTCCCCGCTTTGTCACCCTTCTCATTGTCTCTACTGATCACTTGCACCATCCTTCCAACAGCTGACCAACATATGGTCAGACAGTGAGTAGTATTACAACCACTTCCTAGAGGGGCGCGAGCTAGATGGGCCCAGGTCACCATTCACTCATACATCCTATGCCAGTCAACCAGGAAGAGGTAACAGTTTACCAGTGCAGTCTCTCTGCCTCTGCCCAGCTACAGGGACCAAAATAAGCAAGAACTGGAAGAGAATTTATTCTTGCTAAAGCATCTGTCCTGCCTGATTGCACCTTTTGCCCCTTCATCCAGGAGCTAATAGTAACATTAGACTTACCCTGTAAGCTCTCACAGCAGCTGCTGCTGCACATATCCAGAAATGCTGCAGAAGATATAAATCGGTACATTTTCATTCACACTAAATGAGAAAGCATGAGCACAGTGAGAAAGACTGAGCAACCGAACCACAAGGTCTTTTCCCATATCTAAGAACTGTATTCACATTCTACCAAACTTGCAGCTCCTGCATCAGTACTCAGGAGAGATTTTGTTCTCCATTATTCAAAATCCTTAATGTTCGTTTTTCCCTCAGATGTAAGGGTTGCAGATGGTGTCATAATCAGTTCAAATCTGAGCTGGCCTGCTGGCACAGTGGTTGGATTTCCGCTTGCGATGCCGGCGACCCAGGTTCAGGAACAGATCCAGGTCATCGGAGGGCCAGCCGGGGGGAGAAGGATTGAGCGTTCCTAGGACTGCTGTCCTTCTCTGGGGAGGACGGAGGGCTATGCGCTCGGCACAGGAGCGACACGTGGCGGAGGCTGGGTATGCCGCCCTGGACCAACACAAGGTCGAGTATCTCTCTGAGGCGGGACAGACACTGGCATCATTGCATGTTCCTGCCCCAGCTTACAGGGGACAAAATCCTCCATGCCTGCCACCTAGATGAAGCCCTGTCTCTGGGCTTCGGTTAGCCTCCTGGCCCCAAGCTCTCCCAACAGATACCGGTCTCACGGTACCAGTGCCCTCTATGATGACATAACCCTCACCCCTGTGGGTGTTTAGGTAACCGGGGAGCACGGGATGCTTAGTAGGAGGTGGAAGCCACGGAACACCGTGGCTAGGGCAGAAACACCGGCAGCAAGCGAGGGCCAAAAAATAATCAGTTTAAATCTAATGTCCATGTAACCACTTTTTAGCAGTATACACCAACATTTTGCAGGGCACTTGTAATCGCTGGGTGCTGTCTAAAGGAATACTCCATATACAAACGTTTTGTGTCACTAGTTAGGTTATTGCATTGGTATTCCTTACTACCAACGAATGTAGCATACTGCACAAAAAAAAATTTACATATTTAACTCACCATTGAACTCTTATTCTACAGTAGGGCATTGCAATAAAGGCAAAAAAGGAAGCAAACAAATGCTGGTGAGAGCAGTGGTGGCATTTGTACAGAAGCCAAAAAAAGTACCTTCCAAAAAGGCAGTATCTTTTAGGGACGTGGAAATGTTGTTCAATCCGCACTGTCTGGCAGGTACCTTGCCACTTTAAGATGTGCCAGAAGGTCTTCAGGCCGGCTCCTCCCACCCACCCGGGTGATATAACCCTCTGCTCCACCCCATGATGCCAGATCTTCCTTACCGCTTGGAAGCTCAGGTTCAAACAACATGAAGTCTTGCTATATTATAGACATTAGCAGTTTGTTCCAGCTCTAGAACTGCCCCGGAGTGAAATGTTTAAAACCATTCCAAAATAGAATTTTGGCACGAGAGCAGCTCTATCTGTGTCATTTCAAACTTGAACTGTCAGATTCTTTACTCCGCCTCAGTGAACAGTCGCTCCGGAGATTTCTCCTTCTGCTCGGTTCATTTCTCGGTTTAAAAAGTGTTTTCTTGGTTGGATTTAACCGAGAATAGTTTTATTTTAACCGCAAAACCGTTCGGTTCAAGCTCTATCTGTGGTAACCGTAAGTAAATGAAGGTTTTGTCTGTGTGGAACTTGTAAGTTATCGGTTCGGTTTTGAACCGATCAGTGGGTTTAAAACTCATTTAAAACTAAAAGTTGCTATTTTAGAGTGCGGTTCCCGGTTCTTATCGGTTCTAAAAAAAACAGATTTATTACGTTTTTTTCCAATACCCGTGACACGGTTAGGAACCGATAAGGGTGTCTTGCCTGGCACTGCCGTTAAAAGGGCAAGTTTTTGGTTAGGCTGGCATTATGTCTGAGAAACCCAAAAGAAAAACCGGGCCCACTGGGTTTCAACACTGTGATGTTTGTGGGGAAGTCTTTGCCAAGGCTGACCCACACACCACATGTGTTTATTGTCTGGGGTTTGACCACCTCCAGTCAGACTGCCAGGTATGTAAGAATTTCCCTGCAGCCACCCTGGAAAAAAGATTGGGCAGGCTCAGGGAACGAGAGGCCAAAAAGTCCGCTGACTCGGATGGCCAGCCCGGTTCGGTGCCAACCGAACCAGAGGGAGTGCCCTCTGACCAGGGCCAGACTTCCTCGGGCATAAGAAAAGCTGGTTCTGAGGAACCAATTCCAGTAAAGAAAACAAGAAAATCAGCAGGTCTGAGTCCAAAATTCCTTCTCCAACTGCTGCAGAGATAGTAAAAGCCATACAAATTGTCCAGTCACTGTCTCAGGGTCCGTCCGAACCACCACTATCTGGTAAAAGGTCGGTTCGCCTGGTCCCAGTGGTTCAGGATTATGATATTGAGGAATTTTATGAACCAGAGGAGGGGAGGATTATGAACAGTATGAATGTGGCTGGGAAGGTCTGGGTGTGCCCATTGAACCAGACGTCTCCCCAGACAGACCTTTAGAATCTCCCCCTATGCTGTCTGAGTCCCCATCTCATTTTATGTTTTATAAAAAAGTTGCTGAAACCCTCCAGCTTCCTTTAGAAGAGGCTGTGGATGAGCAAGAGGAGCCTGATTTTGTAGAAATGATGGATATTCCAGAGTCTAGGAGATTGCCTATTCCTTTACATAAGTCTTTTAGGAAACAAACAATTAAAATTTTAAAAGCTCCTAATTCTGTGCCTCTTGTAGATAAAAAGATGGACAGAAGGTATACATTGTCAGGCCCTGATACAGAATTCCTTTCTCAGCAATGCAGTCATGTTGGGGTAGTTCAGGCTGCTGCCTGTGATAAAGCTAATATTCCCTTGGCTTCACATCCTCCTGACAGGGATTCCAGGAAGATTGATGCCATGGAAAAACAGTATATGGCAGCCTCTCTGGGACTCAAGGCAAGCAAATTATATGGCTTATGTAGCTAGGTATCAGAAATCTAGATGGGATACTGTTATACAATTGGCCAAGCAGGCCCATGGCCAGCTGGCTAGTGAACTAGAACAGGTGGCTGCTGATGGCATTGAAGCCTCTAAGGTTCAGTTTCATGCTGCTGTGGATGTTAATGATGTTTCCTCTAGGGTCATGGCCACATCTGTAGCTTTTACGTGGGTTGGCCTGGCTCAGGTGTACTAGTTTGTCACAGGATACCCAGACTAAGGCTATGGATTTTCCTGTGGTGGGAAATTCTCTGTTTGGAGAGCAGACAGAGAATTACATGAAGAAGATGGATGAATATAGGACTACTTACAAGAGTGCCCAGGCTAAGGAGCGGCAAGCCACTCCTCAAAGGCATGCCCCCAGGGGTAGGGGTAGGCCTTTTCACAGGCCTTTCTACCAGACTCAGGCCTCCTCTGCCTTTGCTCAGAGGGGCTTCTTCAGAGGCAGGGGCAGACGAGGGGTGGGCAGACCTGCTCCCACCCCCCAGCCTAAAGCTCCTGCGAAACAGGCACCCTGATGGGGTGCCCAGGGCCGATTCTCCTGTACCAGTGGGGGGCAGGCTGGCTTACTTCAGTCAGAATTGGGCTTCTTTAACCTCAGACAAGTGGGTTCTGGAAGTAGTAAGCTAGGTCTGGTTCTCAGCTTCAAAGTTTCCCATGTTGAGAAGCAGTCTTTTCTACCTGCAAGTGCTTCAGAGACCCTCGCCTGGAAACAGAGGTCTCATCCTGTTAGCTCTCAGAGCAGTAGAAAGGGTTCCTCCTGCATCAGGGCAGGGGTCTGTATTCAGATACTTCCTTACCCCAAAAGACAGGAGAATGGCGGCCCATTTTAGATCTCAGATATCTGAACAAGCATCTTTTGAAACCAAAGTTCAAAATGGTAACTCTGGCAATGATTTTACCTTCCCTAAGGCCAGGGACTGGCTAGCCTCCCTGGACCTCAAGGATGCCTATTTCCATGTCCTAATCAGAAGATCCCATCGAAGTACCTCAGATTCAACTGCCCTCAGGTCATTACCAGTTCAGAGCAATGCCCTTGGCCTTACCTCTGCTCAAGGGTATTCACAAAGTGTCTAGCAGTGGCAGTGGCCCACTTAAGGAGGCAGAGGATTGCTGTTTTTCCTTATCTAGACGACTGGCTCATTGTAGGCCAGTCCCCAGAACAGGTAAAATCTCACCTGCAGGTCACCCAGCAGCTTCTCACCTCCTGGGTTTTCTGCTAAACCTACCAAAGTCGGTTCTGGAACCAGTCCAGGTACTCACCTTTATAGGGCAGAATTGGACACAAAGCTAGCCAGAGCCTTTCTTCCCCAGAAAGGGTAAGGAATTTAGTGCTCTGGCCTCTTCCTTCACTCTGCAGGTCTCTTGACCAGTAAGACACTTTCTGCAGCTCCTGGGGCACATGGCTGCATCCACAGCTGTTGTGCAGGAGCCAGATTTCAGATGAGAGACATTCAGTTTCACTTGAGAACCTTTTGGTCTCAGAGAAGAGACCCCTTTCCAAGTTGGTCCCAGTGACTCAACCTTGATCCTAGCTCTCCAGTGGTGGCAGGATCAGAGCAATTTAGAGCGGGGTCCCTTCATTTCCCCTTCTCACGACTTGACTCTCACTACAGATGCTTCCCTTCTGGGTTGGGGAGCCCACATGGGCGACCTTTCCACTCAGGGAGTTTGGTCCCCCCAGGAATCTCTGCTCCACATCAATTTGCTGGAACTCAGAGCTGTCTTTTTAGCTCTTCAAGCTTTTTCTGCATCTGTCCACAACAAGGTGATACAAGTCAGAACAGACAACACCACAACAATGTGGTACATCAACAAACAGGGGGGCACTCGGTCTTCGGCCTTGTGCACCGAGGCAATGAAGTTGTGGTCTCTGGCCTGTTCCTGAACACTTCCTCATAGCAGTTCATCTTTCAGGGAAGGACAATGTCCTAGCGGATGCCCTCAGTAGGATTTCCCAGGGCCATCACGAATGGTCCCTGGATCCTCAAGTGCTGGGGATAGTTTTTGCCAGGTGGGGCATCCCTCAGATAGATCTTTTGCAGCCCCAGACAATCACAAACTTCTTCTGTTCTGTTGCAGGCCTCCAGTGCTGGGCTCAGTTCCCCTGGATGCCCTTCTTCTGGATTGGGAGGGGAAGTTCCTCTATGCTTTCCCCCCCTTTCCTCTCCTATTCAAAGTACTAGTCAAAATCAGATCTCAGCCTTGCAGGGTGATTCTGATTGCCCGGATTGGGCCAGGCAGCCCTGGTACCCACTCCTTCTGTCTCTGACAGTCCATCTTCCCCTGTGCCTCCCAGGAATCACAATCTGTTGACTTGTGCCCAGGGAAGGGTTTGGTATCCGGACCTCAAATCCCTCAACCTCAAGGCCTGGCTCTTGAGGAGTTAGTAGTGTCATTTACACCTCCTCAGGGTGTTCTTGAGATCCTAAAGGCTTCCAGAAAGCCTTCCACTAGGGCTACTTATAGTTCTAAATGGAAAAGGTTTTCCATTTGGTGTGCTGGGAAAAATATTTCCCCAGAATCTGCTGAATTGCCCATTTTGTTAGATTACATGGTACATCTTAATTCCTTGTGTCTCAGACCAGCTACCGTGAGAGTTCATTTGGCAGCTGTGTCTGCAGGAAAGTCATCCCCTCTTTCCTCTCATCTTGTGTTTTCCAAGTTTTTAAGGATTACCCATACTAATCCTCTCTTTCGGAACCGCCCTGCTTGGGACCTTAATGTTTGCATTGCCCAGTTAATGCAACCCCTTTGAACCTCTGTCTTCTGCAGAGCTTAAGTTCCTAACTTGGAAAACTGTTTTTCTAGTGGCTATCACTTCTGCCAGACGATAAGTGAATTGCAAGCCTTTCAGTTAGTGGAGACTGACTTATTTCTTTCCACAGGGATAAGGTAGTCCTTGGGACTAATAGGAAGTTTTTGCCTAAGGTGGTTTCAGATTTCCATCTTAATCAATCTATCTCCTTCCAGTATTTTCACTGATCACTCCTCTTTGGGTGAGAGGAGGTTGCACAGCCTGGATGTTAAGAGAGCTCTTAGTTATTATATAGGCGTACCAAAGGTCACAGGTTCGAATCCTTCAACTTTTCCTTACCTATGGTGAAGTTGGGAAGGCAAACCTGCCACTAAGAGATCAATAGCCAGGTGGATTGTCTCTTGTATCCAATTTGTTATCCAGAAAGTGGTAGAGCCCCCGGTTTGAGGGCTCATTCTACCAGGGGACAGCTGCCTCTAGCTGCTGCCAGAGATATCCCTTTATTAGAGATTTGCCAGGCTGCTACTTGGAAAACGTACACTTCTTTACTCAAGCATTACTCCTGGATGTCCAGGCCAGGAGAGATGCTCGGTTTGCACAGCTGTTCTTCAGAGCCTATTCCTAAGTAGGTTCTGCCCTCCTCCATGGAGGTACTGCTGTGTATTCTGTTATGTCTGTAATATAGCAAGACTTCATGTTGTTTGAAGAAAAATTACTCACCCTTAGTAATGTTGTTTCTTCTAATGGAGTCTTACTATATTATAGACCTCCCCCCCAACCTGCCCCTCTCAGAACCTCTACTTGGTGGGGTGCGGGCAACTTAGTGTGGGCACTACTTATGTCCTGTTAGCATTTTGTCCCCTTTGGGACTTTGGGGGTGTCTATGTGTACACGTGTGTGTCAGGGCTTGACAAATTTTAAAATTAGGTACTTGTCCACGGACAAGTGGCTTGTCCAAAAGTAGTTGTCCCAGTGCTTGAGTTGGTAGTCCCGGTATAAGATGGCATATTTTTAATGGAAAGTATCAAACTACAGAAAACTCAATGGATTTATTGTAGTAGTTATTTAGTGTTGAAATAGACAATAAGGAGAATAAATAATATGATTTTATTTTTGTCAGCAGCATGGCGAGGCTGTGAGCATAGACAGAATTAGCATTAGCAGCGAGGAACTGACAGCAAGTGTGGTTGCAGCAGCAGCACAGAGTGCCAGCCTGCAGCACAGTGAGAACATCGTTACAGCAGAGTAGCAGACAGTACAGCATCAGCATTGGGAAAAGTTACAGGAAGCCTGAGCTTCCTCCAGCCAGAGCATCATATTCAGTCATGTCGTCATCAAGACTAGTGACCGCCTAGGGACATTTTCGTTGAATCAGCAGAACTAGTAGTTGAACTAGCATGACCATGATGACCATGAATGTGGCGGTGCCAGACCAGGTAGCCAGTGGTTGATAGCTTGATCCGGATCAAAGCTGTCTAATGCAGTGCCTTCAACTGCTATATGCAGAAGTGACTGGAGCGTCATCAGCCAAACTTGTTCTTATTTTTGTTTTTATAAGATTCTGAATGGAGACTCTCACATTTAGCAGTAGACACACTCATAGCCAGTAACATTTCTATTAGGTTAAGGATGAGCAAGCTGGGCAGGTTTCTCCCTGAGTAGTCGTGGAATACACTTGCAGATATGGCTTGTCAACTGCAGACTTAAGCATTGCTTTTAATGCACAATACTCCTTTTATACTGGTTACATGATCTTCAGAAAAAGTTGTGAAAGTAGTCTAATAAATTACTTAAATCAGTTGTGCCAAATTGTGCAAGTTCTTCTCGTGACAGATCAAAATTTTTGAAATCCAAGCAACTGAACCATTTCAGAGGTTCTTCCGAGAAATTCCGAAAACGCTGATCAATGTAAGATACTGCTGCATCTATTAAACTGTGCAGCTGTGTATCAGTCGTAAAATTTACTTCTGGGCAGTTCCTTTTGAAAGTGAAAGGAACAATCTTGTCCTCACTGCCACGTTTTGAAATGAGGTAGTTCATGCATTTCTCTGCAGGATTATATTGGTTCAGAAATGATGTCATAAACTTTCCAGGTCTTGTTTTTAGCTCAGTCAACTGAAGTAAGCATGTCTCAACGAGTTGGGGGACTTCTAATATTAGTAGGTCATCTTTCTGAAATTCAAGTGATAAATTTTTCAATATTGGCAGAAAATCTTGAAGAATAAACAGTGATTTTACAAACTGTACTCATGTCGCATCTCTTAGAAGTGCTTTGCTTTTGGCCCCATCATCACCAGCAGAGTTTGACACATGTTCAAGATGCTGAATTACTGTAGGCAGGTTGACTTGAACAGCATGAACTGAACGTGTCTTACTTGCAAGCCAACGCACTTGCTTTATTGCACTGAAAATGAGCCAACCGTGTGGAATGACATCTGCTATTTCCTGCAGTTCCAAGTTTCTTGGGGCTGTAGTGGTAAAATTTAAAATTCCTTCAAGGTGTTTTCTACTTTTGAACAAAGGATTTTTTTCATGACGCCGAGAACTGCTAACTCCAGTTTGTGGGCTACGCAATGCATGGGTATTACAGTGGGGACATGTTCTCGGATTTTTGCTATGGTGCCACCTGTATGGCCCATCATCACACTGGCACCATCAAAGTTGGCACATATGAGAACTGGTCCAGGTCTGCTCACATCGTTAAGGTCCACAAAGAAAGATCAACAGACTCAAGTGCAGAGGTTATTGCTTTAAAACTCCATCTGCATGAGAATGTTCAAGAGGTACAGCTTTAATTAACACAGTTGTAACTTTTTTTTCGCCATCAACAAAACGAAGGAAGACATTTTCCACTCTACAATGCTTGCATCTGTACTGCCATCTGCAAGAACGGTAACTAATTTTGTATTTTTGATAGTCTGGATCTGTGTTGTAGACATGACAGCTGATATTGGTTACAGAAATCTCTGGCCCGTTTACCATTTGCGTAATTGCTGCGAGTTTAACCCCATTTTTTTTGCAATGTGCAAAGCCACTCCATATCTGAGAAAGGACGTAATTTTAGCCAAGGAATATGCGGTGTTAAATAAATGCCTCATTTTATTTTTGGTGACTTCTCCATCTGAGAAAATGCATGATATATTGCAGTTTCAGATATGTTAAAATTGACTGCATGTTGACCAGTTTCGTGACTATGGTGGTTTGCACAAATTATATGTGGATTCGATTTCTCATGGGCTCTCACGGACTCAATTCTGAAATTATTTGAACCAGTGGCAAACACGTTAGGTTTTTGAATAAGCAGGAGTCGCAAGAGTGGGATATTTCTCACAGGCAGAGCAGTACATGATGTATTTTGGTCATCATACCTTAACCAGGTAAACTGATTTAGCCAGTGATGCTGAAATGTTCGGCCCTTTTTTCAACATCATATTTTTATCTTTGCTTCTTTTCTCAGTGTTTATTTCCTCATCATCTAAAATGAAAGGTCGCTTTACCTGTACTGAACCAGAATGTGATGGCACTGAACTGCTGCTACTGTTATGCTCACTGTTTCAGAAACTGGTACGGTCAAGTTAGACTGATCGCCTGTTATGTCTACAAACACAGACCCAGACCGAGAACCTTGGTCGTTTTTTCCTGACCACTAGTAGGGCCAGGGGGGGCTGGTTGGGGCTGGCTTTCAGACTGTGAAGAAGGCTCAGGGTCAGGCTCTTTACTTTTTGTTTCCGATGAAGAAGATTTTTTCCCCTGTCCAAAGGGAAAATAGATAGCTTGCTTTGGCTTATTTTGTTGCATTATTTTAACTGTCTTCTATGCTGCAATTGTGAAATAAACTAATAAAGATTGTTGTATTATTGTACACAATAAAATTCTATTTTGTGTTATCTTTGTGTGTGTTGTGTTACTGTAATTTTTTTACCTTAAGCTGTTGTGCTTATGCAGCACTACAAGAGGGCAGGACAGAGGTGGGTAGGTGGGAGGGGGCTGAGTCCAGAGCCGGACGGAGTACTAGCAGGAAATTGCTTTTTCCCTTCTTAGGTCAGGTTCGGTCTCACAGCCACACACAAACAAACACTTCCACCAGTGTAGCTAGTACTGGTAGGTTTATTTTATTTTTTCGGTGTCCCCAAAAATGCCTTTTCCCTTCTCAGGTCAGGTTTGGCCTCACAGCCGCACACACATACACCTCCACCAAAAGTACTAGCTAGGGTTTATTATTTTCTTCTGTGTAGTGTCACTGTCACTTTTCACACAAAAAATGTTTTTCTTTTTCCCCTTCCTATAGGTGGGTAGGTGGGAGGGGCTGGGTCCAGAGCCGGACGGAGTACTAGCAGGAAATTGCTTTTTCCCTTCTCAGGGCAGGTTCGGTCTCACAGCCACACACAAACAAACACTTCCACCAGTGTAGCTAGTACTGGTAGGTTTATTTTATTTTTCGTGTCCCCAAAAATGCCTTTTCCCTTCTCAGGTCAGGTTTGGCCTCACAGCCGCACACACATATACACCTCCACCAAAAGTACTAGCTAGTCTTTATTATTTTCTTCTGTGTAGTGTCACTGTCACTTTTCACACAAAAAATGTTTTTCCCTTTCCCCTTCCTATAGGTGGGTAGGTGGGAGGGGGCTGGGTCCAGAGCCGGACGGAGTACTAGCAGGAAATTGCTTTTTCCCTTCTCAGGGCAGGTTCGGTCTCACAGCCACACACAAACAAACACTTCCACCAGTGTAGCTAGGACTGGTAGGTTTATTTTATTTTTTCGGTGTCCCCAAAAATGCCTTTTCCCTTCTCAGGTCAGGTTTGGCCTCACAGCCCATTCACACATACACCTCCACCAAAAGTACTAGCTAGGGTTTATTATTTTCTTCTGTGTAGTGTCACTGTCACTCATGCCTCTCAACTGTCCCTGATTTTGCCTCAAAATTTTACTCTGTCCCTCCTAAAAATTGTGTTTCCGTGACCAAACAGTGGTGGTTATAAGCATAAACTAATGTCAAACATTTAAGTTACAGACTTGTTCTTCTTTAGATAATGCATTTTACACTAAGCCCTTTATTCTACCAGCTTCCTGAGTGGATAACTCCAATTTTGAAGAAGTGTCCCTGATTTTGGTCCTTTGTCCCTGATTTTTTAAGCCTTGTCCCTGATTTGTGAGGCAGGAGGTTTTCACACAAAAAATGTTTTTCCCTTTCCCCTTCCTATAGTATATTTCTAAGAAAGAAGTCCGCAGTTGTTCCCAAATTCCTGTACCTCTCCTCCTCAGGGCAGGTTAGGTCTCACTCACAGCCCACTGCACACACACACCTCCACCAAGTACTTGGTAGGACAAACAAAGTACTAGCTAATAAGTTTATTTAAGGTAGCTATCTTTTTTTGGTATCAATCTCTTTTTATACTGGACTGTTTACTTTATTAAGTATTCAGTTCTTTCCTTCCACATTCTCTACTCTACCCTTAGGCTCTCAGGGCAGGTTCGGGTGGTCTTGCAGGAGGCACACATTATCAGTCAGGTCCAAGTCCCTGATCTCTGCTCTCTCTCAGGAGGGCAGGCTTGTCTCACAAACACACCCACACACACACACACCAACCCTTATCACACGATTATTATTGAAATGTTTAGTAATTCCACAACTTAAATTCAACACACAATCACTTCCCCCCACTTAGAGTCTCATGTTTTTTTGCCTTTTTTATTTATTTAAGAGCTGTGTATCCTTTTATTTTTCTTCACTTCACGTGTCCAAACACACACAGCTCCCTGAATTCAGTGTGCAGTGTTTTTGCTTAGTTCTCCCTTCTTTTTTTTTATATATATATATATAAAATCAGCAGATTGTTTAATCAGACTTTCCACTCTAAGCAAACTCTCTCTCCTCTCACATCCCCCTCCCCCCAAACTACAGATCCTCCTACTCTCCTGCTCCAAAATTCCCAATATATATTTGTATTATATTCTAACTCTCTCCTATTACTGATTTGCTAGTGACTCCAGGCAATCAGCCCCAAATACACAGTTTGACTGTGCTCCAAACAGAAACGATGTGCTCTCTGCCTCTCTCCGAGCAGCGAAATGGCGCGTTGCCAACGGGCACGGTTAGTGCTACTGCCAATTGGAGAGCTCCAGTCCAACCCTAACGCTGATCACTGCAATAGCCAGGACTGGCAGGAATGTACCATCAGCTGTAGGCTGCCTAGCCTGTCAGTCTGGCTATTTCTGACCAGCTGCAATGGCGTTTCTTCTTGGCGCCACCCTCGCGCCTCCCCAAGTGTCTGCTGGTGCCCGATTGCACAGTTAATTCGGGAGTCGGGACATGGGCACGTGGCGCTGTGGGTAGCGGGCGGTGCACGGCGATTCAGCAGTGCGCACAAAGACTCCATCTAGTGGCCAGCGAGAGAAAAGCAGGTAAAACCTGCAGATTTTAAACTGCAGTATGTAGTCCGTGGGACAAGCAGAACTCTGGCATCTGCTTGTCCCTACATAAAAATGGTAGTCCGGGACGCCGGGCTATAGGATTTGTCAAGCCCTGGCGTGTGTGTGTTTTATTATACTTATGTTCCATTTTCATATTATTAGAATGGTGTTAGTATTTCTGGTCCCCTGACTTGAGTCTTGGGTGTTGGGACCATCAATGGTTGTTATTATTTAGGTAGCCATTTGGCTAGTGTAGGTTACAGCTTCCACACAGACCTTAGTGAGTTTGGCTCGTAAAGATCTGACCATTCAAGTTTGAAATGACACAGATAGAGCTGCTCTCGTGCCAAAATTCTATTTTGGAATGGTTTTAACCATTTCACTCCAGGGCAGTTCTAGAGCTGGAACAAACTGCTAATGTCTATAATATAGCAAGACTCCATTAGAAGAAACAACATTACTAAGGTGAGTAATTTTTTCTTCCCTCCTTAGCGCTCTCGCATTTTTCAGGCCCTGGATCTTAAATCTTTGGATATTATCCTAAACCTTACCCTTAAACTCATCCGAGTTTGGTTTTCTCCACCTTCTCTCAGGGCTGCGATGGAAGACATGCCTGTTCCCAGGTTCCATTGGTGCCCTTGTGGGCAGAAGATGAATCACACCAACCGAAACGCCTCATGCGTTTACTGCCTCGGGCTTGCGATCTGTGTCTGTTCTTTTGTCCATCGGTGCTCGAAGACCGCACTGCCGGACTCCAGTTAGGGCAACCGGAGAAACTGTACCTGCCGGTCAAATCGATGGAGGCCTGTTGGGTGGTGTCCGCAGTGGTGGGCTCTCCGAAACAACTGGAACAGGTTGAATAGCTCACAGCCCTCGAGGAAGAGGCGGCCCAGGCCATGGTGAGCTCCTCTTGGGCTTTAGCCTTTATTCCACTCCAACTGGGCTCTTTTTACATGGCTTCCTTTCAGGAGCTGTGCCAGTTCCTGTCGACTAAAGGGGAGGGTCCTTCTGGGTCTCACGCCCCTTGGTCCCAGAAGAAGGAACCAAGAAACGTAAGACCCACCATCAACGTTCTTGGGAGCAGGAGAGATCTCGGTCTCTGGACCGTCAGCTCTCGACTTCGGTCGATGTTGCGGCCTGGGCCTCTGGTTTCATGGTGTCCCCATCAGACCAGTCGGCCGAGATTTTTCTCGAGCCCACCGACAGGTTGTTGACCGAGGAGGCCGATAACTCTTTGTCTCACACACCGGTGCCTTCTGGGGACTCTGCTCAGCCTCCTGAGTTGAAGCCTCTAGCCCAGGACCCTGAACCAGAGGGGCAGCAGGTTTCCCCTGCTCCTTTCTCTGTCCACCATAGGCATCACCAACGGTCGAGGTCCATGTCCACGTCGGGTAAATCCCGCCGACGTCTGTAGTCTCTGTCCCAACATCGCAGAAAGCAGCACCGCCACTCTGCTTCCTCTTACTCCTCAGCTGAGGAGAGGCTCCGGCGCAAGTTGCGTTGGCTCTTTGAGGATTTAATGTGGCAGCAGCTCATTCTGACCAGCTCTAAGCCGACACTGGGTTCTATGCCGGCTATTAGGTGGCTGTCGCCAGAACGGCCGACGACTCCCGCCACCATTTCCTCGGTTGAGGATCCGGTTCCAGCGCTGTCTGCTCAGCCGAAACCGGCTCCCCTGCCCAGCCAAAAAATAGGGTGCTGTCCAGTACTTCTCAGTCGACTTTGGGTCTGCCCCATCGGCTGTCGGTCACTCTCACCCCCAATTGGCCTCAGCAAGTGGAGAGTGGCTCAGGCAGTTGCCAGCTGTATGCAGACTCTTCGGAGTCCGAAGACTCCTCAGTGCACTCCCGTCCGGGGGGGGGGTCCCTCCATCAACGAGAGCCCTTCCTTGGTCTTCTTCAGCTCAACTCGGAGTCCTCAGGGACACCGTCGAACCCATGCAAAAGCGGGCCAGAGGTCCCTTGACGGAGATCCTGGGTAAAGGGGATTCCCCCACGGAGGCCTTCCCTCTTGCCGAGACCATTGTCGGTCTGGCACTAGAGTTACGGCAGCTTCCAGTCTCTTGCCCAGCGCCATCGGCCCGGATGGCCCGCAAGTATGTGGTCCCTACAGGTTTCCTCTTGGGCTTCACGGAGCACCACTCGGCCAAGGGGTTGGTGGCAGACTCTGTTTTTCGGCGCTCCAGCAACACCCGGGACATGGACAAGCCCCCGGATAAGGAGTCCAAGAAATTGGACCACTCGCGCAAAAAAGTTTATGCTGCCTCCTCATTGGGCCTTCGCCAGGCCAGCTTGGCCATTATATCCCACTTCTCACACGCCTTGTTGGGCTCCCTAGATGAGGTGCTTCCTCATCTCCCAGCTGACCTCCAAACTATAGTCGAGTAGGTTCGGAATCAGGGTTATTGTGGTGGCTAAGCAGCAGCTCCAGACTGCTGTGGATAACGGCGATTCATGTGCCCGTTCCGTAGCAGCCGCAGTGGCCATGCGCCGCAGGGCTTGGATACAGATCTCGACCTTCACAGCAAATACCCAGCACAAGCTAACAGATGACCCTTTTCTGGGCACAGACCTGTTCAGGCCCGGGTGTGGAGGGTCACCTCCAGCGCATTGAGAAATCCAGTGCCACCTTGGATTCTGTCACATCTGCTCAGAAGGACAAGGGCCCCCGCCACCAGAAGCATAAGCCCTTTTGTCCCTTCGCTCCTGCAGCTAAACCAGCCTGGCAGCAGAGCCAGCAGGTTCAGACTTGGCACGCTAGAGTCAAGTCCATGGCTTCCTTGGTTAGGAAGCCTGGGGGGAAGGGTCCTGGTGGCTCCTCGGCCGGACCCTCCTCCTCCAAGCCTGCCCAGTTGGCGGGGTGCCTCCCCCAACACCGTCTCACCTCCCCTGGGTCCCGGTCCCCCCCCCTTGGAGGGCCGGCTCAGCCACTTCCTTTCCACCAGGTCCGCTATCACCATGGACCCCTGGGTGCTGGAAGTGGTTGGCAGGGGCTTACCTCGGGGAATTTAAGCAGGTCCCTCCCTTTTGGGCACATGCCCCATGGGGGGCTACTGGGTCCACAGCCCCCCAGTCAGCTCTCAGAGACGACATCGATCAGCTCCTCTGCAAGGTGACGGATCTTCCTCCCAACCCAGGGTTTGCAAGGTGACGGATCTTCCTCCCAACCCAGGGTTTGTTTCCAGGTACTTCCTGGTCCCGAAACAGGTGGGGGGGGGCTAGTGCCCCATTCTAGATCTGCATGATCTAAATAAATTCCTAAGGCCATGCACCTTCTGGATGGTAACTTTGGCACAGATAATACCATCTCTGGAGCAAGGAATGTGGTTCTGCTCCCTGGATCTTCAGGCACGTTCTTCCACGTCCCGATCTGTCAGTCCCACCGGCGGTTCCTCCACTTTCGGGCAGAGGGAACCCTTTACAAGTTCCAGGCCAAGCCCTTCGGCCATTCTTCAGCCCCCAGGGTCTTCACCAAATGCATGGCAGTGGTGGCGGCGTTCCTGAGGTGCAGAAGGGTCTGGGTGTACCCTTACCTGGACGACTGGCTGATAGCAGGTTTCTCCAGGCTGGAGGTGGAGCTGTCCAGGGATCTGGCCCTCTGGACTTGCCTAGACCTTGGCCTCCTGATCAGTGAAGCCAAGTCAGAACTCGTACCTGCACAGGTGATCCAGTTCATCAGGGCAGAGCTCGACTCCCAGCAGACAAGGCGGAGGTTCTCTCCTCCTTTGCCCAGTTGTTTCTGGTTGGGCAATTGCGCCCTGCCTGGTACTTCCTGCATCTTCTCGGCTACATGGTGGCCTGCACCAACTTGGCCCGATGGGCCTGCTGGCATATACGTTTTCGCCACTGGGAACTGGCCAGCCAGTGTTCTCAGTGCTCAGGTCATCTCACCAGCTGGTCCAGTGACCCACAGGATGTGGGATGGCCTCCAGTGGTGGCTCGTTCCATCCCACCTGCAGGAAGGGATCTCGTTTGTTCACCTTGAGCCGACGGTCATCCTGACGACCAACGCCTCTCTGATGGGTTGAGGTGCCCATCTGGGGGAGCACAGAGCCCATGGACTCTGGTCCCCTCAGGAGTCCTGGTGCCACATCAACCTGCTGGAGTTCCGAGCGGTCCAGCTGACCCTGACCGCCTTCACTCAGTTTGTTCAGGGGTCAAGTGGTCCAAGTCCAGATGGACAACACCACAACCATGTACTGTCTCAACAGACAGGACGGGACGCGCTCCTTGCCCCTGTGCAAGGAAGCTCTTCGCAGTTGGTCCCTCATGATCAGCCTGAAGGCGGATCTCCTAGCCATTCATGTGGCAGGAGCCTCGAACAGTCTGGCCATTGCCCTCAGCTGGATAGGGGATGCATCTCACGAGTGGTCTCTCCTGACTGAGGTAGTGCAGGATCTATTCTCCCACTGGGGCACCCCTCAGGTGAACCTGTTCGCCTCCAGGGAGAACGCCAAGCTGAGGTTGTACCATGCGCCCCCCCCCCTCTCCCCAGCAGGGTTCGCTGCAGGGGGAACGCCTTTTCGAGTCCGTGGACCCTAGGTCTCTTCTATGCCTTCCCTCCTCTGCCCTTGATCCACAAGGTGCTCCTCAAGATCAGGATGGACAAGGCACAGGTGATCCTGGTAGCCCTGGTATCCAGAGCTCCTCGGCCTCAACTCCAGGCTCCCGAGGCAGCTTCCAGCCCACCTGGACCTGCTGTCCTTCAATCAGGGGGAAGGTTCTCCACCAGGACCTTCAATCCCTGCCCCGGACGGCCTGGTTCCTGAGGGACTAGAGTTCCAGGCCTTGGGTCTTTCTGACGAGGTCCTTAATGTCATTGAGGCATCCCGCAAGGAGTTGACCAGGAAATGCTATGCCTTCAAATGGAAGAGATTCTCCATTTGGTGTCAGCAAGGGGTTGGACCCCTCGCGCTGTCTGCTGGCTAGCATTTTGGACTACCTGTGGTCTCTCTCTCCCAGCAGGGACTTTTGCTTACCGGGCGCGAGCTGATAAACAGTCGGCGCAGGAGAAGGTGGTCTGGCGCTTTTTTAAGAGCTTAGATCACATATCCCCTCCAGTGCGTGAACCACCGTCTCTGTGGGATTTACTGCTGGTATTGGCTAAGCTCATGGGCAAGCCATTCAAACCAATGCACAGGTGTGACATCTCTAATCTAACCTGGAAGACCGCCTTCCTGGTGGCTGTCACATCAGCCAGAAGGATTGGGGAGCTCCAGGCGCTTTCTATTGACGCTCCCTACCTGGTCTTCCACAGGAACAAGATTGTCCTGCTCCCCCACCCAAAATTTCTTCCGAAGGTGGTGTCAGAGTTTCACCTGAATCAGGTGTTGACTCTGCTGGTGTTCCACCCCATTCACACCTCGAAGGCAGAGTAGAGGCTCCATACCTTGGACCTGAGACAAGTGCTCACCTACTATAAAGAGCATACAGCAGAAGTTCGGGGAGAGGTTCGCTAGCTGTTTGTCACCTATGCTGAAGCCGCACCTGGCAGACCTACAGCAAAGCGGACAATTGGCAGGTGGATCACTTCCTGCATTGATCTCTGCTATAGGTTGTCGGGTAGGGAGCCTCCTGTAGGGCTTAGGGCTCATTCCACCCATCATACCGCTGCGTCGGTGGCTGCTTCTAGGGACGTCCCTGTCCAGGAAATCTGCAGGGCTGCTACCTGGAAGTCGGCACACACCTTCATTCCCATTACCACATCGACTGAGTCATGCCAGGATGCTGGTTTTGGGGCCTCAGTTCTCCAGTCCCTGTTCCCTAAGTAGGGGGTGTGCACCTTGCCTCCCTCCTCCCGGAGAACTGCTAGGAGTCTGCCAGATAGCGTGGATTGAACAACATATCCACATCCCTAGAAAAACAGGTTACTCACCTGTAACAGTAGTTCAAGGAGTGGTATATTTTGTTCATCCACACAGACCCACCCAACCTCCATGGCTTCGACGGACACACCTGGCTTCCAGCAGGCTAGATCTGGCGCTATTGGGTGGAGCTGAGGGTTATACCACCCGGGTGGATGGGAGGGAAGAGCCAGCTTGAAGACCTCCCGGCACATCTTTATGCGGCAAGGTAACTGCCAGATAGTGTGGATGAACAACATATACCACTCCTAGAACTACTGCTACAGGTGAGTAACCTGTTTTTCTCTGACTGTGGTGACATCAGTGAGAGGGGGTGAGGCAGGCCCCCAGAAGGGCCCTGCTGGGAAACCCAAAGAACCAGCTAGGAAACATAAGGTCTCGCCATTGCCTGTACCCAGATGACAGGAATCCCTGTACACACAACCATAGGTGGCACTCCGATAGTTAGCAGAGTGGCATAAGATGCTGACTTGTCTTGAAGAATTTACAGGTACTTTTGTGTCTTCCAATAAAAAGAAGAGTGAGTAATAGTGATAATGATCAGGAAAAGTTCTGCTTATTAGCTACCATCTAAGAGAAAGTTGCCTCTGCCCATGCCTCTGGTTTGTACACCTACCCCAGTGCCACCCCCAAACGCACTAACATTGCTGCCCACCAGTTAGATAGGTGAGAGGGCCATTCACTGCAGACAGTATGGTACCAGTAGCATAGTTAATGCAGGTCAGCTGCTGATACCTGCCACTCACTGATGACACTTTTGCTTTCATCACGTTTGGAGACAGAAAGCAGAGGGTTCTGGTGTTTAGCCACAACTCCAGGTGTAGAAGGGTACTCTGCAGTGTTCCTCGGGGATCAGCGGCACTGGGATCACAGCTGTACAACATTTTCATCAATAATCTGGATGCTGGAGTCTCCAGCAAGCTGCTTCAGTTTGCAAATGTGTGTGTTGACACTGAGCTGGCCCGGGTGGTGGACTCCTTGGAGGCCATGGACAGACTTCAGGAGGACCTGAACAAGCTGGGTGATTGATTGAATGCCTGGAGTCTCAAATTCAATGTTGCCAAGTGCACAGTGCTACGCCCGGGGAGGGAATAAAAACCAGAAGGAGGACCTGTACACTGTGCTCCACTGCAGCAGAAGGACCTGGGGTCATGATAGACAAGGGACTGAAGTATGACAGGCAGTGTGCAGCTATGGCCAAGGCTAGCAGGATGATGGGGTGCATCAAAGGAGGGTGACCAAAAGAGCAGGGGAAGTAAGATTGGCATCCATTTTGTTTTATTCTGTACTCCCTTGTTCCCCTCCCCAGGGTGCACCTGGAAATGAGCTTTTACTTAGTGTGTCTTTCCTGGTTACAGATTTCCAAATAAATAAATGGGAGGGCGGTAGGGCCAAGATGTTTGCAGAGGAGGAGGAGGAGGAGGAGGAGTAGTAGCCTGCTCTGGACTGAAGGGTCCAAGCCAGTGTTCTCCATTATACACAATATCAATTCAGGGTTTTTCAGTTTGTAGATCTTCCTGGACATAAAGGGCCCGATTCCAGAACGGGTTATGCATGTCGCAAAGTGACATGCGCCACACCCAGTAGCACAAGTAGCACTTTGTGCCATGCATTACGCCGACTGGTATTCCAGAGGCAGGCTGCCTATAACATGGCGCGGGCTGCCTGTGCCAAAGGTGCCTCATGCACCAGTGCATATAAACCCCACAATAAGCCAGGGACGAGCCTGTTCTGAATCCGGCGCAGGGTCCCCAGCGTAGCAGTATATGTCACAACTCGCAAGCACCAGCGAGTTGCGACACACATCTTGGAATTGGGCTCAAAGTCTTTACCACTCATTCATACTAATGGGACTATGCCAGAGGCGCTAGGACCGAGTGGGAGCCAAAAATCTTCAGGAGGGCTGGCATCGAAGTGGGGCCACGAGGAAGCGGAGCCGCAAGCCTGGCTTGCGCTGTGTAGGCTACCTCAGCATCGACCCTCCAACCACCTCAATTTATTTTTTCCCGCCATCAAGTGCACTTCAGTGACATCGCTTGCCTGCCGGGAGTCAAATCTTCACGTCTATATTACAGCAGCTATAGTCATTCAGTATTGATTAGTTTTTGTTTATTTTAGTAATTCAGTGTTTATATAAAAAAAAAAAAAAAGGAAAAGTAAATTTTCGTCAACGAAGAAATTCTTCAGCCTGCCTTCAACAGAGTTAATCATGAACGGGGCCGTCGACAATAGGGAGCCTTCGAAAGCTACATTTTCAGCAGGGCTACAGGTAGGTCTGGTCCGCCACCCTCAACGGAGGGGGGGGGCTCTGACTACAGGCAGTCCGTTGCTTGGGGGTGGATGGGCAGTCCCCCTGAAAGCACAAAATGAAGCAGTCCCATTCTCGATCTTCATTGAGGACTCCGCACCGCTCAACCTCGAGTTTTTCTTCAACCCCCCCGGTCGAAGAAGAAATGGTACCACTTGAGGTCGCCCTCTGGTATGTCTGCGCATTGATCGTTGGTGGCAAAGGGCAGGGGTCCAACTCCTCCGGGTTCCCCTATTGCCTCTGTTTATGGTGACTGACATCTTTGACTCCATAGTCCCTCCCCGCCCCCTGGGGGGCCTCCGGTGAGCAGTTTCATCATTGGGCCGCTCTTATGGAGCAGTGGGTTTGGCGGTTGTCCTGTCTGTCCGAGCCTGCGGATCCATCTCCGGGGCCTTCTGGCCTAGTGGTTTCGAACCTGTGAGCAGGGCATTTGGGACTTCCTAGTCATGCTGCGCCTTCGGTGATGTCAGCGCCCATGCTCTGATGCATTTCCCCATCATATGACTGTGGCGCAGGGGCCAGCACAGGTACCATTTTCTCCTACTAATTTTGTCAGCTCTTCCTCCCTGACTCCGGGAATTGGGTTGGGACCCTCTGGTGTTTCTGTGGCACCTAGGGTGGTGCTGACTTCGAATCCTGTCTTGATGGCGCGGTGCTCCACGCCAGCGCCGTCTGCGCATTCGACACTACCTAGGGCTCGAGGGTTTTCAACTCCGATTCGCAGAGTGCCTCCTCCTCTTTTACCTCCTTTTCCTATTTATACTATCCCTCGGGGGCTAGTAGGAGACTATATTGAGCCTGATCCTGATCTTCAGTTAGGGAATGACTTCGATGATAATTCTTCTCTCGGAGTGGCAAATAAACCCTGTCCTTCAGCTGAACCTCTGGTTGAGGACCTTTCCTTTAAGTCTTTGCTAAAGAACATGAATTCCACTCTCTCTCTCTCTCTGGACTTCAGAGACTGATCCGGGGAAATTGCTGCGTCTGCAGTACCTGCACGTTCCAGATATTCCTGTGGAATTGACTCCTCTGTTGCAATCCTCTTTTGAGACACTCTCACAAACGGTGTGGGATAATCCGTCGCTTATTCCTTCCGTGGCTAAATCCATAGACAGGAACTACCCCCAAAAGGATCGACCTATCTTGGCTTCTCAGGCCTTTGCTGATGCCATAGTTGTCTTGGCAGAGAATGACAAAGCCGTCCTTCCTCAGGAGTCTAAGGCACATCCAGTAAACAAGGAATCTCGTAAGATTGACACCTTTGGAAAGCAAATTTTCACTGCCTCTACCTTGGGTATGTGCAATGCTCGCTACTAGGGTTATTTTTCTAAGTATGAATATACCCTATGGCATTCGCTCAAAGCCACTGTGGAAGCACTTCCAGAGTTGGACATTGGCTCAGAACTTCTCTAGGCCATTACTAGAGGCATTGAGTCCAGCAATCAACAACTAAAAGCTGCTATGGATGCCTTTGACACTGTCTCCTGGGCAGCAGCAGCTGGTAAATGCACCAGACGCCACTCGTGATTACAAACATCGGGATTCATAAATGATGCCCAACAGAGAGTTATGAGTTTACCATTTGATGAAACTTATCTGTTTGGCCCTCAAGTCAAGCAGGCACTAGAGGCCACACAAAAGACTAGAACAGCTATCAAGATGGCCAGGCTGCCCTCTGCTGCCCCTCAACAGTGTGGGAACCGGCAGCAGTTTCATAACCATCAGTCCTTTCGTGGCAAAGGCAGAGGGGGCTTCAACAAAAGTCAAGCCCCCCAGCCACAAAAGAAAATGCAGCAGAAGGCACAGGGCCCAAAAGCGCCTAGTGCCACCCTCTGAGATTCCAGCCCAAGTCCCACCGCAGCTGTCTGAGGGGGACTCTTCCTCGGCAGTCGGAGGGCGTCTGACTCAGTTTTACAACTAGTGGAAGTCAGTCACATCTGACAAATGGGTGCTCAGAATAATCTGCAGGGGTTACTCTCTAAATCTTTCAGAAACCCCTCCAGACCATCCACCCAAGCGAGAGCCCAAGCTGTCTCTCTGTCAGAGCTTCTTGCTTCTGAGATTCAAGGCCTTCTGAACAACAGGACAGTAGAAGTAGTTCCACTGAATCAACACAACACAGGTTTCTACTCCCATTACCTCCTAGTTCCAAAGAAAACAGGCGGCATGCGCCCTATTCTCGATCTAAGGAAGTTAAATTCCTTTACAAGGAGAAGTTCAAGATGATATGACTTGGCACTCTTTTACCTCTGATTCATCAGAACGATTGGCTGGCCTCCTTGGACAGGCAGGATGCCTACCAATATGTTCCCATACACCCAAACCACCACAAGTATCTCCGATTTGTGGCGTTGGGTCAACACTACCAATTCAGGGTCCTGCCCTTTGGGCTATCCTTGGCATCTCGAGTCTTTACAAAGTGCTTTGCAGTTTTCGCAGCGCATCTCGGGGAACTCTGAATTAAATTGTTCCCATATCTGGACAACTGGCTACTAGCAAGCCCCTCCAGACAAGAAACTCGGGAAGCAAGTTCCTCGCGTCCATGGGAGCTCTGTTGAATTTAGGAAACTCACAACTACAACTCTCCCAACAGCTCATCTTCATAAGAGTCCTTCTAGATACCTCCAACGCAAAAGCCTTTCTTCCAGAGGACAGGAAGAATGACATCCTTCAGATGTCCCACTTCATCAGAGAGAATAACTCAGTTCGAGCCCTCTCTCCTCAGTGTTCACTGTGCCTCTGGCTCATCTTCACATGAGGACTACTCAGTGGATGCTCAGTACTTAGTGGTCCCCGACCACACATCCCCAGTCCTTTCACATCAAGGTGATGGAACCTCTAAAATGATCACTCACCTGGTGGACTCGAGGACAACCTTCTGAACGGGTTTTCCTTTGCCCCACTGGAATCTCAGATCTCCATCACCACGGATGCATCCCTGCTCGGATGGGGAGCTCTCTGTCAAGATTTCCACACCCAAGGTCGATGGAATCAGGACGAGTCTCAACTCCACATAAATATCCTAGAAATGAAGGCTGTCCTGTACATAGTCCGAGGTCTGAAGAACATTCTCTGTCACAAGATCATTCTCCTTCAAACGGACAACAAAGCAGTGATGTACTACATCAACAAACAGGGTGGATCACACTCTTACCTCCAGTACAGGGAAGCGACGAGAGTGTGGGAGTGGTGCCTGGAGCACAGAGCCCTGATCCAAGCAGTTTACCTTCCGGAAGTGCAGAATGATCTAGCACATCATCTCAGCAGAATGGAAATGGAACCTCACAAGTGGTCTTTCGACACAAGCATCATGCAGTCGCTGTTTGAAGAGTGGAGAACACTGGACCTGGACCTTTTTGTGTCCCCACTCAACACAAAACTGCCTCTACTCTGCTCCAGATATCCAGAACCTGGTGCTTTCTGTCAGGATGCATTCAGACTGCGATGGACAAGACGCTTTCTGTACGCATTTCCTCCCCTTCCCTTAGTTCAGAGGGTACTGCTCAAGCTGGAGGCACAAGGGGGCAGAATGATCCTCATCACCCCATTCTGGCCTCATCAGATTTGGTTTCTATTAATCAACAGATTATCGAAAACTTCACTGAGACAGCTCCCACTTCAACGGACCTGTTGACCCAGGGCCCAGTAGGCCATCCCAACTTGAGATCACTTTACCTCCACACTTGGCCCCTGAGGAGATAGAAGTGAACAGGTTTGACGTTTCACATAGGGTCTCAGACATTCTCCTAGCAGCATGCAGGTTGGCTACTAGGAAAACATATATGGCAAAGTGGAAGCGGTTCTCCATCTGGTGTGCAAAGTCCTCCCTGGACCCCTTCTCCTGCCCACCTAACAAAGTCCTGGAGATCTTCTGGACCTGCTAAATACTGGACTGCAATACTCAACCATGAAGGTTCATCTCTGCGCGATCTCAGCTTACCACTAGCCTGTATACTCCATGTCTCTTGCTCAGTTACCTTTGGTCAAGAGGTTTCTTAAAGGAATACTTCACACTAGGCCACCAGTAAGAAGACCGGTGGCCGCTTGGGACATTAACCTTGTGCTAGACGTGCTCACCCATAAACCTTTTGTGCCCCTAGCAACTTATGAGCTGAAGTTTCTGTCCTGGAAGACCACCTTCCTTGTAGCCATTACCTCCACTTGCAGAGTGTCTGAAATACATGCATTGGTCACAGACACCCCACCCCCCACCCCAGATACTGTATTTCACAAAGACAAGGTGGTTCATAGAATTCACCCTAAGTTTCTCCCTAAGTAGTCTTGGAATTCCATCTGAACCAGCCCTTGGATGTTTCGACCTACTTCGCAAACTTCCGGAATGAGGGAGAGCATACCCTACATTCTCTGTATGTTAAAAGGATTTTGCGGTACTACTGAGACAGAACTAAAGAGATCCACAAGTCAAAGCAACTCTGTCTCATTCAGCATGTCCCGGCTGGGTGAGCCTGTTGCTGTCAGATGTATTTCGGCGTGGCTAGTGGCATGTCTTCACCAGTGCTACTCCATGGCACAGGTTAAACTGGAAGATAGAGTATATGCTTATCCTACCAGGGCAGTCGTGGCATCTCTGGCAGAAATTTGAAACATGCCCATTGCAGACATCTGCAGTGCAGCTACTTGAAGCTCCGTGCACACTTTTATGAAGCACTACGCTTTGGATGTCAATGCCAGACAGCATCAATCCTTAATGGATTCCTGTCCTGTGTGAGCTCCTCTCTCCTGCCGCCCTTCTTGGGGGATTATTTTAGTTCAGTACTCTCCCATTAGTGTGAATGAGTGGTGGAGACTTTATGTCCAGGAAGATATGAAAATTACGTACCTTCCGTAATTCTTGATCTTCTTGAATGAAGTCTCCACCACTCATTCACACGCCCAGCCTCCATCCCTCGAGTTCACTTATCTATTTTTGGTCTTCACTCCCTCGATGGCTGGGTTGTGAAGACTGTTGTGTTGACCCTTCTTATATGGGTCATTTGGACTTTATGTCCGACATAGGTTAGTTTACGCTGCACCTCCTTGGTAAAAAAGGTACTGAGGCGGTTGGAGGGTCGACGCCGAGGTAGCCTATATGGCGCAAGCCAGGCTCGTGGTACCATTTCCTTGCGGCCCTACCTCTGTGCCGGCCCTCCTGAAGATTTTTGGCTCCTGCTCAGTCCTAACACCTCCGGCATAATCCCATTAGTTTGAACGAGTGGTGGGGACTTAGTCTAAAAAGATCAAGAATTACGGTAAGTACGTCATTTTCGTTTTTATTGTATTTTGCAAAATTTTCTTTCTAAAAACAAGTATAAATAATAAAAGGCAAGTACAGTATTCACAACATGGTTGAGAAAAAAACTTGACATTCTGAGTGTAACCCCCTTGTTACCCGGGGTTACTAGAATCCCAGTAAGACCTAGTGGTAGGCAGGGAAGGCAGCTTGTGAAACTCCAGTTAAATGGATTTCACACTGTCTCACTCTGTTCTCAGTCTCAGCTGAGACTGAGGGATGACATCACCATAGAACTATCACAGCTGCATGAGCCACAGTGGAATCTGCAGAAGGGAGTTAGAGTAGAATGTTGGGAGGTTTGAACAGACAGTCTGTAGGCAGTTGGAGTTTGGAGATTGTTGTGAGAGGAGCACAGCAGCTCTGTGCTCAGGCTTTTGGAGCCTCAGCCCTGAAATAGGGCTACAATTAGGGAAAGGTGTGTGTGTTTCCGCCTAAAGAGAGACACAGTAAGCTGTTTTAAAGTGGTGGAGACCGCTGATTCGGGTCTCTGTGCCCCATCCCTCAGGGGATGGGGCAGGAAGGTTGCCTGCTATTCCAGGGGCAACCCCCTGGCTACTGCTGGAGAAAGAAGCTGCCTTATTTTGTCCACGTGTGTGGGGTACAAGAAGATTTCGTGATTCGCCTGTGGGGCACATGCAACCGAAGGGTGAGATCTGCTCTTTCTAAAGGGCCCGTGTTTCATCCTGAACTGTGTTAAAGTGGAGATTGGACTGCTGAAGTAATGGGAGACCTAGAGTAATAGGCTTAGCCAAAAGTAAAAGTATGTTCAAGTCCAGCACATGGGGGAAGTCAGGACATGTAGAGGAGATGTGACCTACGTCTACCCAGTAATCTACATTGCCAAGCTTTCAGAAAAGAGTTGATTAGTATCCGGAGAAATGGCCGGGTATGGATTGTGGGAACTGGAGGTGGGAGACCCCCCCCATCTTTAGTAACCAGGTCCACTTATACAGATTTGCTCTGTGGATTTCTACTTTGCCTCATGCACTTGGCCAGTGAGGGAAGTACCCAGACGTGGGATGGAAGGAAAATTCCCTCTAGGAGTCGAATGCTCTAAGGTGGTTTGGGGAGCCACCAATAGGAAAACTGGTTCATTCCCATAATGGACCGCGGATCAAGTGGCCGGCGGGGGAGCCGGGCCAGTGGGGAAAACCCAAGTAGTGTACAAGTCGGGCTGTGTACCCAAAGCTGCATGCAAGTCCGGGCTGTGCGCTTGGTGGGTTTAGAGCCTGAGAGCTGGAAATGTGAAGAAGTGTTCTGTTGTCTCTAATCTGCATTACCAGGAATGTAGCCCCGTGGGGGTCCGTCTATGCTGTGTTTGTTCAGTTTGGATGTGAATAAAGGCACACTGTAGAATCCCATTCCTGGTTTTGGACATTAGTTATTGCTTCCTGTATTCGTATTTACTTGGGTGCCCCTGTGCAGAGTAGCCAAACCTAGGCCCCCTGTGCCGAGTAACCTAGTCCTCCCCGAACCCAGTCCCCACCAGGTACTGCTGTCAGCTTCAACAGCATGCCACCTGTCGTTTTGCAAAAAGGCAGGGGTCCAGGGGTTACAAAAATGGAGGCACCGCTTTGGATTTCATTCTGGGAGGAAAAGTGTTTGGGCAAGGGGCTAGCATTTTGGCTATCTGGCAGTGGGTAGCCCAAAAAGCTGAAGCAAGCTAACTAGTGTGTGTCGCTGTGTACTGTGGATCTTATGCTGCTGTTAAAATGCCAACTGTTTACCAAGGAGCAGTAAAGCTAAAAGAGTGTGCCCTTGTCCTGCATCAATTGTTTACAGCGTTTTTGCCTGCTTTTTAAAGAACTGTGTGATTAAGAAAAGTGTGGAAGACTAGGGGTAGCAACAAGAAAATTGTGCCCTGGACGTTGGAATGCTTTTGAGTGAACTGAGAAACTTGCTGTGTAAATGGCCATGCTAAATGGCTGAAATGGGCTCCGCCTAGGAGTCAGTTGAAGAAAAAGTGGTTTCTGCAGTTTAAATTTGCCTCTGCTCGACGATCACCGTGAGGAGAAGAGCACTCGCGAGGAAGAAGAGGCTCATTTGCATGGTGTCATGTGATTGGTGAGGCTGCAATCAGTCCCACCCCTCAGCCAGCTCTACAGTGACTGCCCAGCATTCGAGAGGGAGTGTGAGTGGAGTGCGTGTACTGGCTAGTGGAGGAGCGTCGCGGTGATTAAAAAGCGCTGTAAAACTGTTAAAAATAGACTGTTCTGTTCAAAATAGGGCTCAACCCGCATCTCAATCGTCTGAATTGCGAGTGTGGTGATCGGGGAGACGATCGGCAGGACTGCCCGCCCGTTTTCTTTCTGAGGTCTCCAAGACTGGCTGCAGGCCGTTTTTCCATCGCAGCTAACACCTACTGATAACAGTAAGTACCAGCAGTAAAAGTTGCTCGAACAGTGATTTTTCTGCCAAAAGCCATCTAAATATGTGTGCAGCAGTGTAGTCGCTTTGCAAGTAATGACTGTGTCAAGTTCTGCCAGCAAGTGCAAGTCTGCTAGGCCATTGACTGTGTGCATAGTTATGAGTTCAGCATCATGTTTAAAGTTTTAAAGCCAGAGGGAGACTGTGAGTTGTAGCCAAATGTGCAGCACTAGTTTACAGGCAATCCTGTGCTTAAAATCCTTTGGCTTTAAGGGACTGTGAGTTGAAGAAATGTTTCCAGCAAGTGAAAAGTCCGTGGAAAATCATGTAAATGTGTTAGAAAAAGAACAGTGCAAGTTTGTGCAGTTTGAGAAAAAGTTATCAGTAGTGTGTGAAAATCGGATGTGCAGTGGCTTGACCCAATTTGTGAATGCTTGTTGTGCAGTAGTGCTGCCGCCGCCATTACAGGGTGGGGTAGTAAAGTAAACACAGCAGCAGAGGAGCCATTTTAAAAGTAAAGAGAGTGTTCAGTGAAGTGGGACTTTCAGTAACAGTGAGCTTTTGTTTGTTTTCCCTGCAGTTATGGCCTCAGGACCAGTTCGCTACACGAATCATGCCCGGGCTGCAGTAACAGTAGCAGTAAATAGATTAAGGGACATTGAAAGGTGCTGTTATGGGGGACAGCTGCCTTCTCATGTGGTGATTCCTGGATATCCAGTGCATGTGTATCAAATTTGCTTAAATGCTGGAAGGGACGTCTTCATGATACCTCACTGTTCTGGGTGCCTAGAAAAATATGGCTTGTATAAAGTGCCCCAGATTCGTTTGGCTCCCACATGGACCAAAGTTCAGGAATCTGTAGTTGGCAGCACACAGCACCAGGCGGAGTCTGTTGAAGAAGGCCCCTCTGGGGAGTGGGGCACAAAGCTAGAGGGTGCAGATTTAGAGACAGAACCAGATGTTGAAGTTTCAGATGCTGGATCTCAGAAGGAAAGTTCAGATAAAGCATCAGTAGACCTCTGGGGTTGGGGGGGCCTAGCCCAAGTCTCATTGGAGAAGATGAGATGCGGGAGGCCTTTGAATGGGAGGAGTCGACCTCCGCGCCTAGTGATGAGTGGATAGTCTCAGGAGAGAGGACGACTGCTCACTCCTGGGCTCAGATCCTCAGTGAGGAAGAAAATGAGGGGGAACCAATGTGGCCTTGTGAAAAAGGAACAGGTACACAGCTTCAAGCTCTTGCCTCGGAGGAATGCATGGAAGAGAATGGTGATGCCACTGCCCTGGCTATGCAAGAAGTAGTCAGGGATCCGTTTTTAATCTCGTTAAGGATGCGTAGCTGGCAGAACAGGACTGGCCACCTCCAAGCCAGGCCAGCGGTCTCAGGTTGACCAAAGCTAGTAAAGAGGAGAGGCTGGTTCGTAGGAAGGCGAATGAAATCTATGGGATGACCTTTCCTACCTTTCCTCGGAAAGTCTGGGAGGAGATTGAGAACAGCAGGAAATCCTGGATCTGGGCCGAAGCAATGAAATGTGTGCATCCTGGTACAAACAAGCATGTCAGAAACAGACTGTTTCATGAGAAATATACCCAGTGAAAGAGAGGCAGGACACTGTTTATGGACACAGTGCGAATAGTGGACGGAGAGGGATGTGAAACCTTCCACTGTGTAAATTATGTGCGCCCAGACGGGGTAATAATTCAAGCTCCTGACCCCCGGTACTATTGGCCTCAATGCAAGGACCTCCCAGCAAATGTGCCTGTGCCTGCCAGATGGAAAGCCGAGCAGTGGTAGTCAATACTGCCACACCAGCCTTTGTAGTGCCTTTATTGATCCGCCAGTATGGACATCCAGGACTCAGGTGCCCCAGATTCATCAGTTCTACAGTGTACTGGCCTTTCCAGAACCCATCGACTGGCCCACCAGATGACTTCAGATCCAGAGAGGACACCAGCCCAGCTGTATCCTGATTCATCGCCTGGTAATTGGATGACGTCAGACCAGCTGTTTTCCTTTTTGTTCCTGTTCTAAGGTTCCATCTCCAGAGATGACATCAGCTCAGCAGTTCCCAGATGTGCCCTCCTGTAGTTCCCGGAAGATGTCCTCCCAGCTGTATCGGAAGAAATGCTGCCAGGGAGAGTCTTCGGCTGAGGAGCAGGTCGGTGCAGATTTTTCGTTCTACAAGGGGCTGGTAAGTCCGAACTTTTCTATCTTTGTGACATTGCAGTACACACCCTACACGAGCAGACTCCAGAATGTGTGAACTGTCCTCAAAGACTTTCCCCTTCGGGACTTTGGCCTACTAGAACTGTGCTTCACCAGGCTCCAGCTCAGAAGAGACTCTTTAATGGACTAGCCTTTGGGCACACTGGTCACTAGTTGGGACTTTTAGGGCACTCTATCCCCCATATGTGTACTGTAAATAATATCATTGTTTTTCTACTGTTTTCTAGTGTATATACTGTTGTTCTACCTTTTCTAAAAAAAAAAACAAAAAAAAAATAATTTTTGGGATTCTCCAGTGTTTTGATGGTAGGAGTTTAGGTAGACTGTGTATGCAGATTAGGAGTGTGTGTTGCCTTTCTTTTTCTTGCGGGTGTTCCTGAAGAAGATAGAAGAGAAGACAAGAAGAGGAAGAGGGGCTCATCGGAGTTCCTCACTAGTACTTTAGTGTGTAGTAATTTAAAGTACTGTGGTGGTGGTGGTGGTTGTTACTGTATTAACTCTTTCCTTCCACAGGTGTGGTTGTGGGGGTAGGGAGTCAGTAAAGTGATGTAATGGTGTGGTATTAGTTTCTTGGTGCGTGGTTGCAGGGTGCCCAAGGTCGGGGAGGTCCCTGGGTTGTTTTTATTTTGGGGTGTTAATTTAGATGCAGACAGATTTTCCCTAGAGGGCTGGGAGGGGGGATAGACAGGCTGTGGTTCTGAATGGCCATAGGGACTGCAGTGTTGAGCTATTAGGGCTGTGCTCTGGACAGTTCTACCAGAGCCACTAGGCGGCCATAGTAAGTGGGTAGAGTAGAGGCTGATATGTCAGCTAAAGGCCTCTAGGCCCTTAGTGTTGCCTGCCTGTGCTCGCACATGGTAGGAGGGGGCCTGATCACCCCCCTCCGCAGGTAGCACATAGGGTGGGATGGCCTAAGCTGGGTAAACAATGACTGTGGACAGTCATTTTCCTGGTCAAGGGAGAGTGTAACCCCCTTGTTACCCGGGTTACTAGAATCCCAGTAAGACCTAGTGGTAGGCAGGAAAGGCAGCTTGTGAAACTCCAGTTAAATGGATTTCACACTGTCTCACACTGTTCTCAGTCTCAGCTGAGACTGAGGGATGACATCACCATAGAACTATCGCAGCTGCATGAGCCACAATGGAATCTGCAGAAGGGAGTTAGAGTAGAATGTTGGGAGGTTTGAACAGACGGTCTGTAGGCAGTTGGAGTTTGGAGATTGTTGTGAGAGGAGCACAGCAGCTCTGTGCTCAGGCTTTTGGAGCCTCAGCCCTGAAATAGGGCTACAATTGGGGAAAGGTGTGTGTTTCCACCTAAAGAGAGACACAGTAAGCTGTTTTAAAGTGGTGGAGACCGCTGATTCGGGTCTCTGTGCCCCATCCATCGGGGGATGGGGCAGGAAGGTTGCCTGCTATTCCAAGGGCAACCCCCTGGCTACTGCTGGAGAAAGAAGCTGCCTTATTTTGTCCACGTGTGTGGGGTACAAGAAGATTTCGTGATTCGCCTGTGGGGCACCTGCAACCAAAGGGTGAGTTCTGCACTTTCTAAAGGGCCCATGTTTCATCCTGAACTGTGTTTAAAGTGGGGATTGGACTGCTGAAGTAATGGGAGACCTAGAGTAATAGGCTTAGCCAAAAGTAAAAGTATGTTCAAGTCCAGCACATAGGGGAAGTCAAGACATGTAGAGGAGATGCGACATACGTCTACCCAGTAATCTACATTGCCAAGCTTTCAGAAAAGAGTTGTTTAGTATCCAGAGAAATGGCCGGGTATGGATTGTGGGAGCCAGAGGTGGGAGACCCCCATCTTTAGTAACCAGGTCCACCTCTACGGATTTGCTCTGTGGATTTCTACTTTGCCTCATGCACTTGGCCAGTGATGAGGGAAGTACCCAGATGTTGGATGGAAGGAAAATTCCCTCTAGGACTCGAATGCTCTAAGGCAGTGGTTCTCAAATGGTGAGGCCAGCCTCCTTGGGGAGGCCCCAACCTGTTCCAGTGGAGGCTCAAGCAAGTCTGAAAAAGTACTGTATTTAAATTTTGAGTTTCATATATTTTGTGTGAAGAGATGAAGCAAATTGAAAGAGGACAATAGTAGGTGAATTTTATGTATTTATTTACTAATAGGTGGCAAGGGAAGGTGAATGGAGCGAAGGCTCATTCCAGGTGTGTACCCAGGGAAGGGTAGGGAGGGAATACATTTTAAAGGTAACTGCAAAAAAGCAAGAAATACACAATGAATAATAGTGCAAACAAATATGAACAATAAACTAATAATGAATGGTGGTAATTGATCAATTTGTAGACTGATGGCAGAACAGCCCAAATACAAGGGCTGAGCATAGAAGTCCTGAAAGCAATAATAGGAAGGAGCAAAGTAATGCCAGAGATATTGTTTAGGAGCAGGGAAGGAGGGGGAGAGGTAAAGTATGTAGGAAGGGTATTTCATATAGAAAGGAAACAAAGAATGTAGTCTGACCCATGAAGGTACTGCAACAAGAGGTAACAATGGTTCAAGAATGAAAATAGTGGAGTAAGTAGGCTGGCCTGTGTGTGTGTGTGTGTCTGTCTGTCTGGGGGGGGGGATGTTACAATAAGCTGAATAATAATATTTGTTTATTTTTTTCAAAGGTTCCACATTAGTATAAGACAAAGAGCTGAATGTGAGCCAAGTACTTAAAGGGTTTTCAGTTTATTCAGGGTGTACTGCGCAAAGTACAGTATGTTATTTTTCTTTGGGGAGGCCCAAGATTATTTCAGTTTTTGGGGGAGGCTCAAAATCTTTTCCACGGATTTGGGGAGGCTCACTGTGACAAAGTCTAAGAACTATTGCTCTAAGGTGGTTTGGGGGAGCCACCAATAGGAAAACTGGTTCATTCCCATAATGGACCGCGGATCAAGTGGCCGGCAGGGGAGCCGAGCCAATGGGGAAAACCCAAGTAGTGTGCAAGTCGGGCTGTGTACCCAAAGCTGCGTGCAAGTCCGGGCTGTGTGCCTGGTGGGTTTAGAGCATGAGGGCTGGAAATGTGAAGAAGTGTTCTGTTGTCTCTAATCTGCATTACCAGGAATGTAGCCCCGTGGGGGTCAGTCTGTGCTTTGTTTGTTCAGTTTGGATGTGAATAAAAGCCACACTGTAGAATCCCATTCCTGGTTCTGGACATTACAGTTATTGCTTCCTGTGTTTGGATTTACTTGGGTGCCCCTGTGCAGAGTAGCCAGACCTAGGCCCCCTGTGCCGAGTAACCTAGTTCTCCCCGAACCCATTCCCCACCACATACTGCTGTCGGCTTCAACAGCATGCCACCTGTCGTTTTGCAAAAAGGCAGGGGTCCGGGGGTTACACGAGTATAACCGAAACATGGTGGATTAAGGATGACAACTGGGGGGAAATATCCTGGGTTACACCTGTCCAGACTAGGTAGAACTGACTAAAAAGGAGGCGAAATAGTATTATTTGTTAAAAATAATATCCATGGCATTGCGGTTAAAAATGTTAAAATGGCAGGGTTGAGAGTAACAGAATTATGTTTCAGACTTTATGACAGTAAAGCAGTAACTGAGCTGTGTCATCTGCTGCAGATAAAGGGGACTGCATTATACAGTGTGATTTTAGTTGTTCCATCACAGACTTGGACACACTGAAATCAGCTGATTCTTCAGAGAAAAGATGCCTAGAATCTTCTAGATGCTCTGTTTCACCGTGAGTCAACTGATCAAAACACCAACTGGAGGTGGGGATATTTTGTATTTGATTATAACCAAAATCTAATTTGAAATAAAGGATTGTTTGGTCAGGGAATCGCTGGGAACAAGCGACCATGATATGGCGCTGTTCAGACTCACCAGAGATGTCATTAAACTGATGGATTGCTGTACATCATATAACTCTTAAAAAAGATAATTTCAGGAGAATTAAATTACTAATTAAAATCATGTAACTAGGAAAGGGAGCTTATGCATAAGCCCATTGATGTACAATGGAACATACTGAAAACTAAACTCCTAGATATTGAATCCAGGTAGAAATATTAAAACTTTGCAGGCAGAAACCAACCCGAATCCATCGTGTCTGCACTGTTCCTTCCTAACTCGGCCCACCAGATTAGTGTTTTGTGTACACTGCCAAGTTCCCTAATGGTAGCTCAGCCCCACCCCCACCCCCACCACCATTCCTGTCATGTCTTAATCAGCCCCATGTACCTGTCCCACTCCCTACTGAAGTGCACCGCAGTCTCCACCTCCTCCACTTCCCTAGGTAAACCATTCCACTTGTCTACCACCCTCTCTGAATAAATTCTTCCTCAGATCCTTCTGGATCTTGCTTTCCATCAGCTTATAACCGTTCCCCCTTGTAACATTTGAAAAGTTGCTGGTTATCAACCCCATTTATTCCCCTGAAACAATTATAAGTTTCTGTCGTACCACCCCGCTCCCTCCTAGTCTTCAGGGAGTATATATTCAGGCTGTTTTGTGGGCTTTCCCCTGCTGCACCTTAGTTATCTATTTATTTATTTAACTTTTGTTTAACTTGTTTACCAGGTAGATACAGTGAGCCAAGGCCCTTTTTCATGTATGACTCTGAATCATCTTAGTCATTCTGTGCTGCACAGATTCAAGACTATGCCTGTCCTCCATCAGATGTGGGTTCAAGAACTGTGCAGGCACAGAAATGATTTGTACAGAGGCAGTGTTACTTTCTCACTTCTGCTGCACAGCCCTCTCCCTGTGCATTCAAGCATTCTGTTAGCCTTAAAGGGATACTGTCAGACCATTTTTCAACATATTATTTCTAGTTGAAAACCCACATTTTATGGTTGCCCATCCTTCCCAAAATTCATTGATGTTGCTGGTTACTTTATCTGTCCCACGTCATAGTAGAACTGAAATGCATTCTAATAGTGTAATTATACCCAACCTTGTTTTGTTTCAAATCCTTGTTCCACTCCCACGGCACATCCATGAACACTAGGAACATCCCCAAACAGCACCACCACCCATGATACAATAGTCTCCCTCCTCCCACTGCATCTTGAGTTGTTAAACTGTGCTGGGGGCACTCCCAAGTCCAGGGAAAATGTGGCAGAAGCCAACCAAGGACTGTAAATAATACGTTCTTGTGTGGCAACACCAGTATGGTGGGTCACTTGTTTTTCACTTTCAAAAAGAAAAAGGGAATCAGAATCGAAGCACCAACTACTTCAGTAATCTTCACAGAATGTGAGAAACCATAAAATGTGTCTATTAAACCAGAGATACTTTCAGGCCAAAGGGGTTTGACAGTGTCACTTCAATATATGCCTTACTGCATGTATTGCAAGTATATCCTCGTGATTAAAACATATAAAAGTTCTTTGCAAAAAAATGCATTAATGTACCAGTTAGGTTTCAAGTTAAAGCTAAAGAAGTAAGGAACTGTGGTGTTATGGTTTCGAGCCCTAACTCCCCCCTACCCCCATGTAGCAAAAGGAAAAAAAATTGGAGTTTTGGGTGTGCAGAGTTATGGCAAATCAGTGGTGGGTCTTCCTTGGTGGTTTTCCAACCCTGTTGTCACCTTCCCCCAGCCCATAGCCTCCTGTCCGTAGCACAAGGTACAGTTCCAACCCAGTGACTCGTAGTGATACATTCTTCAAAGGTAAAGAAGCATGTCTTACCACATGTTGTCAACACAGTCTGTCATAGTTTTCTTCCTGCAGGGTTCAGTGGGTCCTATGTGAAGAAAGGAGATCAAATCTGACATTGTTTGCTCAGCAAACAGGGTGGCATTAAGGTTGACAACCCCAAGAAAGATCCCACCACTGATTCACCAAGACTCTGGAGACCCAAAACCATAATTTTTTTTTTTCCTTTTGCTGCTTTGGGGCTAGGGGTATGCCACATTTCCCTACGTTTGTGGAACTAACTTGAACCCTGACTGGTGCATTAACACAGTTTTTTGCAAAGAATTTATTTTCTTTTTGAGACAGCAGAATCGTATCTGCATCCACACAGGCGTAGACGTGCAGGGCCCTTTGGGCCTTGCGCCAAGGGAAGACTCCGTCCATTGTTATGTCTAGGTTGGGTCAGCAGGAGTAAATGTTTTGTTTTTAAAGCTTTTCGTTTCATCAGACTACACACAGCCATTAAAAAAGCAAACAAATCACCTCAGGTCTTTAGTGCAATGTGTGAAGACTCCAAGGTGCTTCCTTACAGAATAGCTCACTCAGTTATCCCTCGGGTGTTTTCCAAACTGTGAATGTAGCCTTTATTAATCAAAAAATGCAGTACATTCAGGCTAGATTGATGGCTGTATGATATTGTTGTGCACCCCTGAGAAAAAACAGGTTACAGGGCTCTCATCTTCCCTGGATAACAGCTGAGGCGTTGATTTACCTCCGTACAAGAGACCTTGCCTTGCATTCATTTGTGATCACTGGCTCCCCAGCTACTTTAGCCAACTGTCAACACCTTCATAATGCCTGTCATAAAGTCATCAGACTTGCAAAGGCAACCACACTCCAGAACATTATTATCACCCCCAGTTCTGGAAGGTTATCCGTTCCATTTTTTCTTTTCCGATTGAGTCTCCCTCCCCTGTTCTCAAGATTGGTGACTCCATCATCTCTGATCCTTCTGCTGTTGCTTCTTCCTTTAACTCTTACTTCACTACCTGTGCCCTCTCTCTCATCCCTTCCTCCCCCTACCCCTTTCTTCCCTCACTCTGCTTTCCCCTCCTCTCTTTTTCCTTCTCCTACCACACTCTCTCCTTCCCTTAAGGCACTGCTTACCCTTAATCCTCACAAGGGAGGTAGCATTGATGGCCTTGATCCTAAGGTTTTGCTTCTTCCGGACCCTTCCATAGTATTGCCTATTACCCTACTCCTCAACCTCTCTTTTTCCTCTGCAACTTTCCCTAAAACATGGAAGCAGGACTGTCGTACTTCTCCGGAAAGGTGGTTATCCCTTTTCTCCTGGTCACTTCTGTCCTAGCCACCCTGGCCAAGTTACAGGAACAGCTTGTACTATCTCGGCTCTCTTCCTTCCGGACAACTTCTCCTCCTTCACCTGCTTCCAGTCTGGTTTTTGGGTAATCTCACTCCACTTACAACTCACTCCTCTGGCTCACTGACTCCATCCTCTCAGGTATAGATCAGGGACTGATCACCTCCACCGTATCTGTAGATCTTGCTAAAGCATTTGACACTGGCTCCCCTCTTTCTGGATAAGCTTAAAGCAGTGGGCCTCTCTGACTCTGCAGTCAGTTGGTTTCATTCTTACCTTTAGGGAAGGTTTCAAGCTATTTGGATGGGAAGCTCCATTTCATCATCTCTCCCCATCTGCTCAGGCGTTACACAAGGGACTGTCCTGGGCCCTGTTCTCTTTCCATATTCTTCAATTACCTTCCTTCTGTCTATACATGTCTGTCCATTCATGTATATGTTAATGATGCAGTTCTTTTTGCATCTGGCTCCTCTTCCCATGACCTTACTTCTCAGCTACAGCTGAATTTTGACAACATTCAGCTCTGGTTCCAATCTAAGCAACTATCCCTCAGTGCCAGAAAAACAGTTTCCATGACTTTTGGCACCCAACAAAGGCTTACCAGACTCACTCCTTTCCCTATATATCACACCCTTGATGGTGCTGTTATTGAGGATGTATCCTCATTTAAGTACCTCAGGGTCTAGCTGGACCAAAATCTTGATTTCTCGGGGCATACTGATGCTGTATACCATAAGCTCCACCCCAAGCTTGGTGTACTGTACAGGAACAAAGCAAGTATTCCACTTCCTGCCTGCCAAGAAATTGTTTGGATATGGTGCACTGTCCACACTCTGGCAGTCTTCCTTTCCTCTTTAAATCTTGCTGGATGTCTTAAAACTAAGTTGCATCCACCCACCCACCCACCCATGTGGTACATCCCTCAGCTCCGCCTCGTAATGTCAGATATTCCTTTCCACTGGAAGAGTCAGAGCTCCTCCTGTGCAGCTCCTTGTGCAGTGTAGGCCTTTCTTAGTGCACCATTGGCATACTTTTTCCTTCAGCTTGTGAGTATATTTTCTCAGTTATGCTCCAGTCATTGACTGAGTGACAGAACGCAAGGAATCCAAAATGAGTCCAGGCTTCAAGCATTGTATCCAGTACAAACAGAAAATGTCATGAATGGATCCAACACTTTGTACATCTACTGCCTTGGGGCATAGCACGACATCACTACCTGCACGTTTTAGACTTCTTCTCAGCCAGCTGGACAAACGGAACCCTCCGGTGCAATCCAAGGACGCCAGCAAGGCGATCTCCAAAGCTGCAGTGGGTGCCTCATTGTCTGAGCATTGCTCCTGTCTGGGGCTAGCGTTATGGCGTCGTTCTCCAGTACATTCCAGGATATGTTCCGCAGAATTATGGTTGCACTCAACAAAGCATGCAGGCTTCTAAATGGGGCTGACCGACTCACACACACTTGTGATCTGTACACTCGGGCAGGATGGCTTCCTCTCATCAGCCAGATCCAGTATCAAACCTGCCTCTTGGCCAAAAAAGCCCTCCTTGGGATCATGCCCCCAGGGGTTGAAAAGCTCCTGATAGACCACTACAGCAAACTAGAAGTTCACAACAACAAACCTTCCCTGTCCCCAGATGCCTGACTACTATGGGACAGAGGGCTTTTGCTCACAGAACTCCACAGTGGTACAATACACTCAACAAAGAAACTCTTACAGCTGCTGCCCTTGGCCCATTTAAAAGACAACTCTGACTTCATCTCAGCTCTATTAGTCAATGTGACTGCTTCACCTAACCTGTGGAACTGCGCTCACTGCCCTCTGCCTTAGACAGGTCTGCTACCCCTCTTACCATGCCCTCCTCCTCCTGCCTCCCTGCACACCTCCCCCAATCCCTTCCTCACCCCTTCCTGGCACTTACTGACAAATAGCCCACCTTCCTTTCCCCTGGAGTACTCTTACCATTCACCCATTAACCTACGACAATGGCCTTCCTGCCTGTGTACCCCCATCCTCCCTATCCACATGCCAACAGCACTTATTTCTAAGTTTATCTCTAAGTTTGCCATTGCATATTTTGAGGTACTGTAATTAAATATGCCTCAGCCCTTGTTTGTTTTGTTTTTTCTTCATTTTTACTATGTAATTATGTATAATCCTGTTGACCTCTATCTATGTTTAACTACCATTTCCTCGACATGGAACCGTTGTAAACTAGCAGTTCCTGCTCAAAGGTATTTGTAATCCTAGATTTCAATAAAATAAGATAAAACAAAATGTGCAGGTCCCTTTAGACCTTCGGGTAGAGCCCTTCCTGTTGCAGCAAGAAAAAAATCCAAGAAATCTCACCATCAGACATGGGACCAGGAAAGAGCACGTTCCTCCCGCAATACCCTCGACCACTCGACTGCTGTCGAGCGCTTGGCTTCGGCTGAACCTGCCTTGGCAAGGGTCAGGCCATTAGCTCCATGGTATCCCCATCAGGCTTAATGACTTTGACACATGCTGACTAGGAGGTCGAGATTTTTTTCAACCTAATTGAACCATTGTCTGAAGGGATCAAGGAAGACTAGATCTCTCAGACCCCAGTCCTTTTGACCCATACTCGGTAGGGTCAGGAGCAGTTGGTGGACACAGCAGCCTCCTCCCAGGAACTGCCTCCCTCCAGAGTCACCCAGGAGGAGCCGGTCCATATAATTTACATGGCCCCTCCGCCTGTCCATCCTCATCATTGACAGTCATGTTGTCAGTCGAGATCCATATCTCAGTCAAGATCGTGGTTGAGGGGCTCCTCATACTCCAGGTCTTGGTCATCTCGGATGTGCCACCGCAGGCGTTACTCATCTGACGGAGAGGCTCCAGTGCAGAATGCACCTGCACTACGAGGTCGTGCTGTGGCAGCAGTGGGCCTTGCTTAGGCAGGTTAGGGCTCTACCCCCGATCCCAGCAGTCCCCTGTTTGCCAGTGGTCTGGCCCTTTCTGGCCATACTGAGACAAGTGTCACCAACACCCATCTCTCCCCTGACATAGGTGGAACTGCCACCATGACAGTCATTGCAGGAAGCCCCAATGTAGGACTCCCATCTGGCTGCCGGCTTGCTAGGCCGGATCTCCATGGAGATAACTCACTCTGATGAACCCCAAGTGGTGCACAGTGAAAAACAGCCATGGGGCGTGTTTGAGGAATTCTCATATGACTCCAGTGGTCCTCTGTGCAGTCCTCGAGGACCCATGGGTTCAGCTGCAAATCTGTTGCGTAATTGACTACCGACCACTGGTCGGTGTCTCTTGGGGGTCTTCTCTCAGATTGATATCTGACTCCATGGAGGTCCCCCTGGAGTCAGTTCAGAAAAGGGCTAAGTATCCAGTCACTGAAATCTTGGACAGTGGCAAATCCCCAGGGGTCACCTTCCCGATGGCTAAGGCCATCCTGGCACCAACTGTGGAGCTTTGGCAGCATCCAGCATCCTGCGTGGTGCCCTGAGCAGGTATGGTCCACAAGTATGCAGTCCCTACTGGCACCTTGTCTGGTTTCTTGGACCTCCCCTTGGCTGAGGGTTTGGTGGCCAACTCAGTTTTCTGGAAAACTGGAAATGTTGGGGACATGGGCAAGCCCTCTGACATAGATTCCATGGGTCTCCTTCAGGAGAGCTGTACTCTGATGATGCCCAATTTTGGTCACTCCTTGATGGGAGTGTTACTGACTTGGAGACAGTGGTCAAGATGGTCCGAGGACCAGGATCAAGCCCTGGCTAAACATCAGCTGCACACGGCCTTGGACATTGACACTTGCACCCATTCCATAGCAGCAACCGTAGTAAAGCGTCGGAGGGCATGGCTGCAGATCTCTTCACAGCAGACACCCAGCACAAATTGACTGATATTCCCTTCTTGGCACTGACCTCTTAGGCCAGAGGTGGAAGGGCATCTCACTAGAATTGAGAAGTCCAGTGCCAGCTTAGATTCTGTGACTTCCTCACAAAAGGATCAAAAAGGGCAGAAGCCGAAAAAGAAGACCTTTTAGTGTCAGCCCTTTCAGTCACAGCAGCCAAGGCAGGGGCAAGCTCAGGCTTAGCACCCCAAGACCAAGTATGCTGGTCAGGGCACCAAAAAGAGCAAGGGTAGGGGTAGTGGTGCCCCTCTGGTAGCAGGTGTTTGTGCCCCTTCCAAAGTTGCTCAGTGACAGGTCGGGGGGTGTCTGCCTCCGGCCCATCCAGTCCCTGCTTTAGCTCAGCATGGGGGTCAGCTTCACCATTTCTGGCACAACTGGTCCGTTGTTACTTTGGACAGATGAGTGCTAAATGTGGACCGAGGGTTGCCTCTCGACTTTCGAGGCTGTCCCACCATACCGACCCGACGCACCAAGGGAGTCTCTGGTGTCAGAGGACACGCTGTCCACCTCGGCTCCTCCTCGAAACAGGAGCCATAGCCCATGTCCCAGACTCCTTGGCAGGTCAGGGTTTCGTGTCCAGGTACTTCCGGGGAGGGGGGGTGGGGTGGCTTACTCCCCATACCGGATCTTCACAATCTGAACCAGTTACTGAGGAAGTACAAGTTCATGATGGTCACTCCGAACTAAATAATTCTATCTCTAGAGCAGTGCATGTGATTCTGTTCCCTGGACTTCCAGGATGCCTTCTTTCACATTCCGGTCCATCCATCCCACTGGCAGTACCTCCGATTCCACACAGAGGGGGTTCTTTACAAGATCCATGTCATGCCTTTCAGCCTCTCATTTGCTTCCAGGGTCTCCACTAAGTACGTGGCAATGGTGGCTGCAGTCCTGAGGTGCTGAGGGGTCTGGAGTCTACCCCTACCTGGACGACTGGCAGATAGCTAAGCCCTCGAAGGAGGCTGTGGAGTTGTCCAGGGACCTGTCCCTACAGACCTGCAGAGACTTGGGCCATCTGGTCAACCTGGCCAAGTTCAACCTCAACCCTCGCAGCTGGTTCACTTCATTGGGGCAGAGCTAGATTCCCTTGGCCGAGGCCCGACTCCCTGCGGACAGGGCACTGGATCTTGCTTCCTTTGCCTGATCATTTCAGGTTGGGTGCTCATTCCCTGCCCAGGATTTCCTGCAGCTACTGGGGTACATTGCATCTGCTGGTGGATGCGCCCCCTGCAGTGAGAGCTGGTCTCAGCACCTAGGTCACCTGGACCAGCCAGTCAAAGTGACCCAGCCGATGTTTGATGCAGTCCAGTGGTGGGTAATCCCGGGGCATCTGCAGGATGGAGAATCATTTATCCACCAAGAGCTGACTGACAACTGACATGTCTCTGGTAGGATGGAGCACACACCTGAGAAACCACAGGACCGATGGGTTCTGGACCCTCAGAGAGTCCCGTCACCACATCAGCCTGCTGGAACTCCTTGCAGTGCATCTAGCTCTTCCGGAATTCACTCTCTTTATCTGGGGTCGGGTCATGTATGTCCAGATGGACACCATCATGACCATTTATTATTTGAACAAGCAGGACGGCACGCACTCCCTTGATTTACATCCAGAGGCTTTCCACACCTGGTCCCCTATGCACTATTTAGATGCAGAGCTCCTGGTGATCCATGTAGCAGGAGCTTCCAGCCAGCTAGTGGATGCCCCTAGACAGGTGAGTGAGGTGTCACACGAGTTGTCTGTGCATCAGGAGGTGGTGAACACACCTGTTCTCTGTGTGGGGCACTCCTCTGGTCAACCTGTTTGCCTCCTGAGAGAACGCAAAGCTGAGTCTTTTCTGTGCCTGCCCTCCACAGTGTGAGACACTGCTAGGCTATGCCTTCACGAGGCCAAGGACCCCAGGACTCCTCTATGCCTTCCTTCCCTTCCCCTGATCCAGAAGGTGTTGGTCAAGGTGTGGAAGGACAAGGAGCGGATTATCCTGCTAGCCCCAGACTGGCCCTGCCAAATCTTACTTCGAGGGTGCTCTTGGCAGCAGCCAGCACCAGTAGGACTAAGCCGCCAGGTGCTAGGACCACACGGAAAACTTTTAGCTAGTGGGGGACTGCCCCCAGCCTCAGCACGCCCATGTCCGCCTGTGGTGTAAAAGGGATATTCCCCTAGCTCCATCTCAGTTCTTTTCCCGCCATCAATCTGCGCACGTCAGACGTTCACAGATGCTTCAGTCGACCACCATCTTGCTTCACAAGTTTTTACAATTTTTCTTTATTTTCTTTTTAAAAAAATTAGAGTTTATTTTCTTGTGCATGTCTTCTTCTCCAGCATCACCTTCCGACTGGTGCACAGTGTGCCTGCAGCAAGCAGCTTCCCTCAGAGGATGCCCACTCTTCTTTCCTGCTCTGCTTAGGCCCCGACTGTGACACCAAGGCCTGCCATCACTGCCTGGACTTCAACCAGATCACACGGAGACGCCACTTGAAGACCCTCCAAGGCTACGTTTTGCAGTTGAAGTTAGCCGAAATGGAGAAGGAGCACCAAGGCAAAGGCTCTTCTTCCTCCCCGGCCTCCGGGGCATTAACTTCTCCCCCTGCCCAGAAGGAGAAGAAATTGACCGGGAAGCATAAGCACCAGGACAAGCACAGGGAACGTCCCTGGTCAGCTTCCCGCTCTCGGTCCCCACATATGCCAATGACTGACTCAGGGTCTTCCTTCCATGGGAGGTCATTCCCCCCTCCCTTTGGCTGCCTTTACTCCGGTGTGGTTGCCTCTTTCCATGCCACCCAGCCTCCTGGCTATTCCAGGTGGTGGCTCTTCGAGGCCCCAGTCTCTGTCCGCAACCCCCCCAGTCCCTGAAGTTCAGGTCCTCTCCCACTGCGCGTCCTCAGCAGGCAACTCGACTGGGCTGTCTTCTGTGGATGCGGGTCTTCATCGCCCCTGGTCAAGGCATTGCCCACGTCGGTTCCCGATTCCGGGACTGACATCTCCTTGCAATGCCCGGAGCAAGCACTTGCCTCTTCTCCACAGGCATTACCTCTGCATCCATCGGGAGCTAGCTCCTCTACTCAGATTCCCGCTTCCCCTTTGTGGCCGGTGACACTTGTCTTGCCGGACTGGCGCCAGTCTACGCCCATCCAACTGATGCCGGCTTTGCGAGGTTCCGTACTGACGATGCCTGGATCGTCGTCAACTCTTTTGATGTGGGCGTCATCAAATCTGTCACCGCCGCCACTGGTGGGACCTACGCCCGGGCTCCTGTCCTCCAAGGGACCAGTGCCAGGGATCCCAATACTTCCTGGGCCGACACCAGGCTACCTGACACCTTTTCCTCCCGCGCCTGGGTACCCCATGCCCCAGGGACTGACGCCTGGATACCCGGTGCCACCTCCTCACTATTCATATCCACCTTATCATCCACCAGTGGATTACACTGCACTTTTCTTAGCCTGGTGGGCCTTCGTGAAGGATAAAGAGGCACCCAAGAGGCCCCCTACTCTGCCTCCTAGGGACCTTCTTCCTAAGGACTCAGGCTGGCAGGACCTAGCAAATCCCGGTCCCCAGTCCTCTCTCCAGTTCATCCAGACCGACGCAATAAGGATCGTCAACCGCTGATGCTGGTCCCTAAAAGTAAACCATCCTGCAGTGATTCCTCTTCCTCCTCCTCTTCAGAGGAGTCTGATGATTCAAGGGGGCCTTCTGATGATCCTAAAACCCTCAAGGAAACCCCTAGGTCCCCTCCTGATGATCCTGCGTTTATGGATGTCATGAGGCATATTCAGTCCTTGATGGGCTGGGAGATGGAGGAAATAGACCCAGAGCGTCACCGGCTGGCGGTCTATCTCCGTAGAAATAAGACTCTCCCCTTGGTGCTGCCTCCCTTCCTCCCCTCCCATCATTGAATCATAAGAAGACATCACCAAAGTCACCTGGAACCGTCCCTCCTCCACTCTGGCCTTGGCCAAGAAGGCTGATTGCCCTTATCATGCCCCCATTGGCAAAGTCCATTTGGGGGAGCAGCCAGAGGCAGACTCGGTGGTCATGAATGTAGCTCATGACCGTACCAAGAAACCCAGGCACCTTAGCACCCACCCTCCTGATAAGGAGTTTCACCAAGTTGATCAGTTCGGCAAGCGGGTCTACGCTTCGGCCATGCTAGCCATCAGGACCTAGAACTATCTGGCCCACATGGTGCAGTATCAAAATGCTCTGTGGGACAAGGCTTTGGAGCTCGTGCAGGCCCTCCTTGAGGAACCCACGAAAACCCAATTAGCACAGCTTCTTAAGTGAGGCTCGGATGTCGGCAGTCATGTCCTCCGTGCTGCCTGTGACACCTTTCGATACAGCAGGTCAAGCGCCGGCCACTGGCATTTGAATCCACCGCCACTCCTGGCTCAGGGTGTCAGGCTTCGTGCCATATGTACAGGTGAAAATCCTGGATGCGCCCTTCAGGGTGTCTGTCCTTTTTGCCAGTGTGACGCCCAAGACATTATTTCCTGCCTACAGGAATTGGGAAAAGCCTTGTGCTCAATACAGTTTATGTACCGTTCTCAGCCCAGGTCCAACCAGCATCAGTCCTTTCGTCAGATCCCTTGACAGCATCACAAGGGCCAGCAGCCCAGAGGCGCCTTCAAGCGCAAGACTCCCACCGAGTCAGCTGGAGCCTCTGCCCCCTCAGGCTCCTAGAGTGCCCCCAGCCACTCTGCCCACCTCTGATGCTACTGCCTGACTCCTTGCCCAACCCCCCTCCTCCGGCAGAGTCCTTGGGGGTGGCAGTGAGGGTTCACTTTTCCCTGTACCTCGACGGGTAGTGCACTGTAACTCCATACCAGTGGGTCCTTCAGATGGTGGAAAGGGGGCACATTTGGAATTCATGGAGATCCCTCCGGACGGCCCTCCCTTGCAATTCCATTACCCTCAGGCTCACAATCTTCCTCATTTAAGAAGAGATTCAGGCCTTACTGCTCAAAAGGGCCATAGAGCCCACCCCCCAGCACAGAGAGAGAAGGGGGTTCTGCTCCCATTTCTTTCTCACCTCCAAGAAGACAGGGACCTGAGATCGATTTTGACTCTCAGCTGTCTGAATCTGTACATAGAGTACAAGCAGTTCAGGATGGTCACCCTTCACGGGTTACTGCCCCTTCTTCACCAGGGGGACTGCCTTTGTTCACTGGGCATGCAGGATGCCTACCTCCATATCCTGGTTTTCCCGCCCCACTGTCAGTTCCTCCATTTGTGCTTTCAGGGTAACCATTTCTGGTTTCGGGCCCTCCCTTTTGGTATTTCCTCCGCCCCCCCCCCGGGTCTTTACTAAGTGCCTGGCAGTGGTGGCTGCGGCCCTCAGGAGACAGGGACATTATGTCTTCCCTTACTTGGATGAGTGGCTGTTAACAGCCCCTTCCAGGACTCAGTTGATCAGGACCCAGGAAGCCACCTTTCGGTTGTTCCAGACTTTGGGGGAATACTCTCAACCTCCCCAAGTCTTGCCTACTGCGAAGCCAGCGCCTCCAGTACATAGGAGCGGTCCTGGACTCTTCCCTGGGCAAATCTGTCCTGCCTCAGGACAGAGCGGAACATTTGGTAGCGCAGGCCTGGCTGATTGCCCTTCCCGGCACGTCCCAGCCATGTCCTTCCTGCACCACCTCGGAGACATGGCAGCGGCCATAACCACAGTTCCTCTGGCCTGCCTGCACATGAGAGTACCTTAATAGACTCTTCTAACCCAGTGGGACCAGCGCACCGACGACCTTGCTCAGCAGGTCTTGGTCTCCAGTCCTGTGAGACCGACCCTGGAATGGTCGCTAAACCCCCTCCAGTCTCCTCAAGGGGGTTCCTTTCAGAGCTGTCTTCCACTCCCCCCCCCCCCAACAGATTTTGACTACAGACACCTGCAGCCTGGGCTGGGGTGCCCACTTGGCCCATCGTCAAACTCTGTTGGAGGGTGAGAGACATCTCCACATCAGTGTCCTGAAGCTGAAGGCTGTCCTTTATGCGGTGCAGGCCTTCCAGACTGACCTGATTCCAGGCCCTCTTTTGGTTCAGACGGACAACATGTCTGTAGTCTGTTACATCAACAAACAAGGGGGGGGGGGACTCACTCATGCCCCCTTTGCCGGGAGGCCAAGAGAGTCTGGTACTGGGCCATTCAGCACCTGGAATTAGCTGCCATACATGTTCCAGGCATCGAAAACTTCCTGGCTGACAGTTTAACTTCTCACCCCTGTGGTCGAAGACCTCTTTGACAGGTGAGGCCATCCCAAGCTTGACCTTTTTGCATCCCCACTCAGCAGAAAACTGCCCAATTTCTGCTTGCTCAATCCAGGGCCTGGTGTTTTCTGGCATGACGCGTTGTCCCTCTCTTGGATAAGGAAGTTCCTTTATGCTTTCCTTCCCTTTCCACTTCTGTAGAAGGTGCTCCTCAAGCTTCAGTTGGAAGGGGCACAGATGATTCTCATAGCGCCCTACTGTCCGTGTCAGATATGGTTTCCACTGTTGCAACAATTAGCGTTGGAGCCCCCAGTTCCCCTGCCCCTGTACTCCAACTTGCTCTCCCAGGAGCCGGGCACTGTGGTTCATCTGGACCTCAAGTCACTGCACCTTCATGTACGACTCCTGTAGACTTGGCTATTGCCCACTTTGGAGTCTCTTTCCAGGTGGCAGATGTCTTGGTGGCTGCTAGGAAACCTTCCACCAGAGCCACCTGTGCCATGAAGTGGAAGCGCTTCTCCATTTTGGGCCACTGCTCGTCACTTGGATCCCTTCACCTGTCCAGTGAATCCCATCCTGGAGTACTTCCTATCCCTTTCAGACTCTGGTCTGGATTACTCCATGCTTAAGGTGCACCTTACTGCCATTTTTGCGTACCATGCACCTGTTGAGGGCAAAACCATTGCCCAGTTGGACCTTTCCTGCCCTTTTTGCGAGGTATGTTGCATTTGAAACCTCCCATTAAAGACCCTTTCACGCCATGGGACCATTTGTTCATTTTGGAAAAGCTTATGTTGCCTCCTTTTAAGCCTGCTACAAGCTACACTTCCTTTCTTGAAAAGTGTTGTTTTTAGTTGCCATTACTTCTGCTCAGATGGTTAAAGAGCCTTATTTGGGGCTTCACAAAGACAGGGTGTCCTTGCGAACTAATCTTAAGTTTCTTCTTATGGTGGTGTCGTGAGTCCATGCTAAAATCAATCCATCCACCTGCCTGTGTATTTTCCTGAGTATTCAAATTGGGGGGGAGGCCTTACTTTATAATCTAGATGTTCACCAGGTGCTCGGGTATTATTTGGATCACTCCCGTGCTATCAAAAAGTCTGATCAGTTGTTTGTTTCATTTGCTCCTCGGAGAGGAGGAGCCCATTTCCGAACAGTGTTTGTCTAAGTGGCTAGCCAGTTGTATTGTTTACTGCTAGCGCAAGTATGACGAGCCTTTACTGAGCCCGGTCAAAGGCCATTCTACCTGAGGTATGGCTGCCTCTGTTGCTTCCTTCAAGAATGTATCCACTGCAGACGTGTGCAGCTGCCATGTGGAGTTCTGTCCATACCGTCATCTGGCATTACAGTTTGGACATTACATCTAGGCATAGGGCTGGCTTTGGCCTTGCAGTCCTTCAGGGCCTTCTTTCTTAATGGCCCGTGCCTATTATTTCCTCCTCCCTGCTGACCAGTTCAGTTACTGCTTGGGACCCAGTCCTGCTGCAAGAGCCCCCTTGAAGTAAGATAGTACAGTTATGTAAGAACTTACCATAACAGTAGATCTTCGAGAGGCGCTCTTGCAGCAGGCGCTGCTTTCCCTCCCACCCCCCTTAGGGCTGCTTCTCCATTCTTGCTTTCTTCTGTTATGAGAAACCACCTCGGTTCTCTCTTCTCTGAGTCTGATGGGGTCTCCGGCGTGAGAACTGAGGTGGAGCTGGGGGATCGCCCCTTTTATTCCATAGGCAGATGTCAGCATGCCAGCATTGGGGGCGGTCCCCCACTGTAGACTGCTAGCTAGAAGTTTCCATGTGGTCCTAGTCCCTGGTGGCTTAGTTCTACTGGTGTTGCCTGCTGCAAGAGCTCCTCTCGAAGATCTAATGTCATGGTAAGTTCTTAAGTAACTCTACTTTTTTGGTAACTGGATCTCCTCAGTCTCAGCAGCAGGCTTCCGAGGTGGATGCCCCTGTGCCCTGATCTGCTTTCTTGTCACAATGGGAAGATCTTGCACCTCACAGCCTGCTCCATTCGCGACTAGAGTTCCATGCATTGGGTCTTTCATAATATTTGCTGCACTTTGTGGGGGCTTCCCGGAAAGAGTCTGCTCATCAGTCCTATGCCTTCAAATGGAAAGGATTTTTAGGGAGCTTGACCCCCTGGCTTGCCTCTTGGTGAGCATCTTGAACTACCTGTGGTCCCTTTCTCAGTCGGGATTGAGGTTGACCACCCTCAAGGTACACCTGGCAGCCATCTCTGCATACCAGGCATGGGCTGGTATGCCAACGGTGCAGGAGAAGGTGGTCGCACACTTCTTCAAGGGCCTTGACCACCTGTCTCTGCTTGTGCATGAACCATCATCACCTTGGGACTTTTTGCTAGTGTTGGCAGTGCTCATGGGCAAGCCGTTTGAGCCTGTGCGCAGGTGTGAGGTGTTGCACCTGTCGTGGAAGACTGCCTTCTTGGTGGCTGTCACTTCCGCCAGTAGAATCTGTGAGCTCCAAGTGCTCTCGGTGGAGTCTCCATACCTGGTGTTTCACAGGAACAAGGCAGTCCCCTGCCCCCCACCCCCAAGTTCCTCCTGAAGGTTGTTTCTGAGCTTCACCTGAATCGAGTGATAACCTGCCAATGTATTTCACTAATCCAACCTCAATGGCTGAGCACTGGCTTCTGAGATGAATGCTCACTTATTATAAAGAGCGCACAGCTAGAGTTCGGGGAGAGGTTCACCAGCTCTTTGCAAAATACACTGAAGCCACACCTGGCAGACTGGTAGCTAAGCAGACGATTGGTAGGTGGACAGTCTCCTACATGAACCTCTGCTATAAGTTGTCAGATAGGGAGCCTCCTGTAGGATTTAGGGCTCATTCCACCAGACATACCGCTGCCTCGGTTGCTGGCTGGAAGTCAGCACACACCTTCATCTCCTGTTATGGCATCGACTTTGAGTCACGCAAAGATGCTGCTTTTAGGACCTTGGTTCTCCAGTCCCTGTTTGCCAAGTAGGTGTGTGCGCCTTGCCCCCTTCTTCTAGAGAACTGCTAGGAGTCTGCCAGAGTGTGGATAATGCACCATTTCCATGTCCGTAGAAATGAGGGTTACTCACAGTAGATCTTCGAGAGAGGCTCTTGCAGTAGGTAATAACATGTAGGACTGGCACCCTGGCATCAGGACCGCGCAGGCACCAGCATAGTCTGATGAGAGAGCGCCACCAGACCATCACGCATTTAGCGCCAGCGTGATCGGTATATAGTGGGCGGTCCCTACCGGCCCGCCTCCTGTTCTTTCCCCGCTGTTGAACTGTCATCGTCGTGGACCAACTAGAGCTTTTCGCCGCCATGTAGAATGCCCCTCTGGATGAGTATTCTCTTATTTTTATTAATTCTCAATAGTTTGTATGTCATCCTCTCCAGATCTGAATAAAAACAAGTGCGGTTTGTGCAGGGTTCAACTGCCGCACAAAGATCAACATTCTCTTTGCCTCTTCTGTCTCGGGCCTAACCACAAGGTCGAGGATTGCGACACCTGCACCCACTTTAATCAGGCCATGCAGAAACGATGCCAGCAAGCACTCGAGGCCCACATCCTAAAAGAAAAGATGGCTTCTATGGACCAGGAGTTAGACAGTCAAAGCCGTACCAGGGTAAGGGCTCACAAGTGGGAGCTAAAACAAGCGGTAATAAATCACATCTTCGACCTGTGGGGTCATCCAGAGGTGGATTTGTTCGCAGCCCCATCAAACGCAAAACTTTCCAAGTTTTGCTCGCTCGATCCGGGGCATGGTGTTTTCTGGCTAGACGTGCCGTCACTCTCTTGGACAGGGTGGTTTCTGTATGCATTTCCTCCCTTTCCACTGTTAGAGTGTTGACCAAGCTTCAATTTGACGGGGCTCAAATGATTTTGATAGCTCCTTTATGGCCTCGACAGAACTGGTTCCCCCTGCTTCGGCATCTAGCGGTGGATCCTCCGATTCCCCTTCCTCTGTCTTATGACCTTCTCACTCAGGAAAAGGGCACACTGGTTCATCCGGAACTGAAATCCTTTCATCTTCATGCATGGCACCTCAGGACATAGCTGCTTCACGGCTTGGGGTTTCTCCCATGGTAGCTCAAATTCTGGTGGAAGCGAGAAAACCATCCACCAAAACTACCTATGCCATGAAATGGAAGTGTTTCTGTGTTTGGGCCACTGCCAAACATCTGGACCCTTTTTCATGCCCTGCTCCCCAGGTCATGGAGTACCTGCTTCATCTTTCCGACCTGGGCCTGAGTTATTCCTCATTGAAGGTGCACTTAGCAGCCATCTCAGCCTACCATGATCCAGTAGGAGGCAAGACAGTGGCTCAGTTAGAGGTCTCCAAAACCATTTTTGAAAGGTATTCTGCATCTGAAACCCCAGTGCGAAATCCTGTGCCACCGTGGGACCTTAATTTTTTGTTAGAAAAATTTACTTTACCTCCCTTTCAGCTGGCAAGCTCTTGTGAGTTACACTTTTTGTCCTGGAAAGCATTATTTTTGGTTGCCGTTACTTCAGCTCATAGAATTTCTGAGCTTCAGGCCCTGTTGTGCAAGGTGCCTTATTTGATTTTTTTTCACAGAGACAGGGTGGCTCTGTGTACAAATCCTAAGTTTCTTCCTAAGGTCCTGTCAGAAACGACCCTTAATCAGTCTTTTGAATTGCCAGTATATTAAACCGAGCATTCCAATCAGGGTGAAGCCATCCTGCATACGTTGGATGTGCAGAGGATCCTTCATTACTACACAAACCGGACAAAAGATGTCCGTAAAACAGATAAACTTTTTGTTTCTTTTGCACCAAAGAGGGGAGGGTGCAGCAGTTTCCAAAGAGTGTCTTTCCAAATGGCTGCAAACTGCGTTACTTTTTGTTACCAGAAGTATGATAAGGTCCTTCCAGGTCAAGTCAAAGGACATTCTACCAGGGGAGTGGCTGCTTCCACCGCCTGTTTCAGGAATGTCTCTGCTGCAGATATTTGTGCAGCAGTGACATGGAGTTCTGTCCACACTTTCACAAAGCATTACAGTCTGGACATTACCTCTAGGCGCAAGGCTGGTTTTGGGCTAGCAGTCCTCCAAAGACTCTTATCCTAACTTCCTCAGTTGGCCATACTGGGTTATGTTTCCAGCCTCCCTAGTTTTTCTCTTGCCCCTTGCACTGTTTACTGCTTGGGACTCAGTACTACATGTTATTACCTACTGCAAGAGCCCTCTCAAAGTAAGATAGTACAGTTATGTAAGAACTTACCGTAATAGTAGATCTTCGAGAGAGGCTCTTGCAGTAGAAAATGCTTTTCCCACCTACCTTCCCCCTTTTCTGTCAGGGGTTTATTTTCATGCTCTTTCTCCAAGAAGCCATTTCTTCTGGGGATCTAGGAACCTCTTTTTCTTCTCCTGTCACATCCTTTTCTTGGTCTCTGGCAAGAGAGCTGGAGGGTGGACGTGGGGACCACCAAATATATAGGGTCGCGTTGATGTCAGTCACGTGACGTCTGGTGGGCAGTCCCCCATCAGTCTGTGCTGGCAAAAGTTTCCGTGCGGTCCTGACACCAGGGCGCCAGTTCTGCATGTTGTTACTTACTGCAAGAGCCTCTTTCGAAGATCTACTGTTACGTTAAGTTCTTACTTAACTGTACTTTCTGGGAGTGGTGTATGGTGTACATCCAAGCAACCCACCCGACCTCCCCTGGCAAGTGGCACAAGAATCACTGCTTCCAGCATGCCAGATTACATGTCACAATACCCAGCCAAGGAGTATACCACCCAGGTGGGAGGTAGGAGCTTAGCATTGAGAGATCCAGCTGGATTTAAAGAGGGCGTCTGGTAAAAAGTACTGCATTGCAGAATTAGAATCAGCCTACCCCCCATTAAATCTCATACCAAAAATTAGGTTTCTACGTTACTTCGTTTTAATGTTATGAGCTATTTTGTAACATTGATTTCGTGCCCTGTTCAAAAAAGCCAGTTTCAGTGAAAAGCTACTGATGATGTCACAACCAGAACTCGCATACTAGTCCTTCCTATCAGCAACCTGATAGGACCTATTTCTTCAAAGTTATCCAAACTGTAGTTGCAGTATTTATGTAAAAAAACAAAAACTGACACTGGGTTGCCTGCAGTGCTTGCGTTTCCAAAATGTTCAGATGCATGGTACTGTACTTTAGAACACGTCAGGAGGTGGTTTGGGGAATGCAACGCTGAACCAAGGTATAGACTGTCAAAATGGTGCACAATTTTAGACTGTTTGGGGGGGGGGGCATGTAATCTTGGCATGTGGCAGGGATGTGCCATCTTGCAGTGTGGTGGGACACAATCGCAGAATGCGACAGGGACACATCAAATAATTTAGTGGAGACTGACAATTCTGGAATATAAATAAGGATGTACACTATCGGAATATGGCAGGACGCACCAGTTTATTTTGAAACTGCTTGTCCTTGCCACATTCTGGAATTGTATGCTTCCACCACATTTTAAAACATCTCCACCATGACCCAACATTGTGTGTCCCAGCCATATTCCAAAATAGCGCATCCTCACCACATTCCAAAATTGCACATCCACACCACGTTCCAAAGTTGTTTCAATGCCACATTCTGAAACTGCCACCATCACATTCCAAAATTGCCACATTCTGAAACTGTGTATCACCACCACATTCAGAAACTGCACATCACCGCCACATTCCAAAATTGTGCATCACCGCCACATTCTGAAACCGAAAATAACTGCTGCATTCCAAAACTGTCACTGCCACGTTCTGAAATTGTGTATCACCGCCACATTCCAAAGTCATGCAGCAATGCCACATTTCGAAGTCATGCGGCACCACCACATTCCGAAGTTGTGCAGCACCTCCACATTCTGAAATCATGCATCACCGCCACATTCGGAAGTTGCACAAGTCGTGTGTCACTGCCACATTCCAAAGTCACATGTCACCGCCACATTCCGAAGTTGCACAAGTTGTGTCACCGCCACATTCCGAAGTTACGCATTGCCACCACATTCTGAAGTCGCATGTCACCACCACATTCCGAAACTGCATGACTGTGCATCACCATCTCATTCTGAAACTGCACATCATCGCCACATTCTGATACTGTGCATCATCACCGCATTCCAATACTGTACATCAGCATCACCACCACCTTCCGAAATTGTGCGTCATTGCCACGTACTGAAATTGCGCATCATCCCCACATTCCAAAACTGTCAGCCACATTCCGAAACTGCGTGTCGCTGCCACATTCGAATCATGTCGCTGTCGCGATTCGAACTGCGTAGTCGCTGCCGGATTCCAAATTGCACGCCATCGCCACATTCAAATTTTATCACCACCACATTCCAAAACTGTGCATCAGTGCTTCATTCCAAAACTGTGCGTCAATGCCACATTCCAAAACTGAGTGCCACCGCCACATTCCGAAATTGTGCGTCACTGCCGCATTTTGAAACTGCATGTCTCTTCTGCATTCTAAAATTGTGTGTAAACTTCCATGCTCCAGTATTGCCTGTCATTGTCACATTCTGAAAATGTGCATTCCCACTATATTCTGAAACTGCACATCCCCACCACATTCTGAAGATGTCACTGCCGCATTCAAAAATTGCATGCTCAAGTCACATTCTAAAATTATGTGTCCCTGTCTCATTCTGAAATTCCATGCAGCTACCAGATTCTGTAACTGCATCACTGCCACTTTCTGGGATTTTGTGTCCACGCTGCATTCTGAAATTGTATGTTGCCACCACAATCTGAAATCAAGCATACCAACCACGTTTTTAAATTTTGCATCACTACACCACATGCCAAATTAATCTATCCAGGACACATTGCCAAATTACATTACGTATCCCTACCAACTTCCACAGCTATGTCTGCCACATTTAAAAATTGTGCATCTCTACCACATTATAAAACTATATGACACTGCTACATCAGGAATTTTAGCATCCCTGCCACTTTCCAAAATTGTGTGTCCCACTTACATTCTGAGATTGTGTCATTGCTGCACTCCACAATTACAGTCTGGTGACATTTCAAAATCTCTTCTCAGCACTATTATAAAAATTGCAAATAATTTTTGTCATTCTAAAGCCATGTTTGCTGCTGTATTCCACCCCCCAGCACCCCCCGCCCCGGCACATTTTAGGTACTGTACCTTGCATCTGCACATTATGGAAATGCATACCCTGACTCACCCATTGTCATCTTTTCTTTTCCAGATGTTTAATACAACTGTAGTTTTATGTAATGTGGAGGAAATAAGTCTTGTAAGATAGTTTGCAAGAAGGACTAGGTTGTGAGTTCTGGCTGTGACATCATCAGTAGCTTGTTACTGAAACTGGCTTTTTTGAACAGGCAGTATTAGGGTTACACAATTACTTGTAACTTTTAAACAAAGTAACTTGGAGATCTAATTTTTAGTATGAGGCTGATTGGGGATATGCTGATCCAAATTCTGAATTTACTGATGCTAGAAATTTTGGCCAGACTCCCTCTTTAAAGCAAAAGGAAGACTGCCAGCATGTGGATGTGAACCATATACCACTCCTAGAACTACAGTTAAAGGAGAGTCACCCTCATTTTTTGACTATAATGATATAGTCCGTAGTGGAGCTCCCAAATCGTCCTTTGCTGTACTGGACCCCCTTTTTCACTCTCTGCGTTGTTTTGTTGTAGACTGTCCTCCTCATACCCACCACTGCTCACTCTACTCTGCCATTTCACCCCCCCATGCCAGGCACCTTTCCCATTGTGTCTCCTTTATATCTGCATTCTGGTTTGGTTCCCTTTCCTCCTACCTTACATCCCTTCTGTCCGCTCCCTCTTCTTTCTCCTACCCACTCCACAGTAATATTTCCCCACTCCCTCTCTAAACGTAGAAAATCTGCTGTTGGTCCGTCTGCTTTCTCACATTGCTTTCCTAAACTCTTGTCCTCTCTTCCTCTGTCAGTCAGCTATGCCTATTCTACTTTCTCCCTAAAATCTCTTCTACATGACTGTTCTTCTCCTACCTGCGAATGTCCATGACCCTTTATCTCTTGTCTTTCTTCCACCCAAACCCAACACTAGTTTTTGTCTGGTCATTTTGTTCCCCTCATCCCTATGCATTACCTGTATGAGTAGTTCTTCCCTTGCCTATCATAAATCAGTCTTATTTACTTTGTGTATCTGTTGTACTGATTTGCCTTCAGCATTTATGATTATGCTCCTTTGATATACTGTATTGCTGTAGGTGACTCCTATTTTTGTAATATTGTTATTGCTGGGGTTTTTTTCTACCTCTTCCCTCACCCCCAGGATGCATCTGGAAATGAGCTGTTAGCAGCTCAATGTCTGTTTCCTGGTGAAACTTTTGAAATGAATAAATTTAATAATGCTCACTAGACAAGGAGAGGCACTTTGAATCACAGCTGTGCTGCAGTAGATGACATTCTACCAACACTTGCCAATTCTGTGGTTGTGTATACATCACTGTCACACGGGAAAGGAGGCATTGCAGGAAAAAGAAGCAATAAAAAAAAGGCAAACATAGTGATCCCCAGGAGTCACCCACTATAAGTTGTGGATAATGGGTAAGTCCCTGAGAGGGTTGGTGACGGGGCTGGGTGGTACCGTTGGGCAGAACCAGGAACGAGAAAAAGCATTAACCTTCCATTAAAAGTAGACCTTATAAGGGGAAATTGATACCAGCTACAGAGCAGACCTTCTAAAACTGAGATGAGAATTTTTCAACACACAGATAACTTTTGGATCTCGGAACAACCTTCCTGATGGGGTAGTCAAGCTAGATTCTTTCAGGTTGTTCAGACAAAACCCAGCTGTTCATGATCAGTGGGGGAAATAGTCCCGATGGGCTTAATAGGCTTGTTCCATCCTTGCATGTCCAGTATAGTAGTATATAGTAGTGTTGCATTCAGGTCCCTCAAAACCAGTATTGAAATATCAAAAACAAGAACATTTTTGCAACAGAATGGTTTGGTCTCAGATCTGTACCGAAGCTTCAGATGTATTTTGCCCTTAGTTGAAGCCACCCTTTCTCAACCAAGAGAGACACTGCTGTAGCCACAGACCAGGGCTGTACCCTGTCACCTGAGAGAGCAGCCTCCAGCTGGTAACATTGAAGGCTGGAAATGTGACACAATGTGCCTATAAATTCAGATGCTATGTGCCTTCATGCTCACTAAGAATACTGCAATGAATAGAACGCAAGAGATTTGTTAAAAGCAATATTAACTGGAGTACTTTCTTGTAGAGGTTGTGATTGCTCTTGGTGTAATGTACCATACATGTTGTATACATTTCTTTTTTTCATTCAGTTTACTAAGAGAGAACCAGAAGACACAAAGAGTGCAGAGTCTGACCGAGATGTCTTCAATGAAAAACCGTCTAAAGAAGAAGTTATGGCAGCCACACAAGCAGAGGGTCCCAAGCGGGTTTCTGATAGTGCCATCATACACACAACCATGGGAGACGTCCACGTCAAGCTTTTCCCAGTTGAGTAAGTGTTGTATCCTGTGGCAACAGTAGTATCACTTTGGAAGATGGTGTAGCCTAGCGGTTAGAGTGCTGAGCTGTGGACCCTGGTTCAGATCCCATTACTGCCACTTACTCTGTGTGACCTTAAGCAAGACATGTAACCTCCCTGTGCATAACCTCCTCTCACTCTTGTTTCCCTGTACTTAACACACACACCCCCACCCACCCACCAAACTTCTTTAATGTGCCTTAATCTCCTTAAACCTCCCTGTGCTGACCTAATGGATGCTGCCAGTGTTTCATGGATGGTAACATATTTTGGGAGACATTGTAGAAAACATACTATATAAAACTAAATTCCTTTTCCTGGTAGTTTGTGTCTGTTTGATGTTTTGATTTATAAGCATGAAATATACAGTTCATATACTGGGAATGCTCTTCAGGCATAAGGATCGTCTCCCCCTCCCTGTTCTTCGAGACTTAATAACAAAATGGATCCTCCCAGTTATCGACAATGCCGACATCATCTATGGGTCTGCACCCTCCACCTCTCTTGCCAGGCTCGATGTACTGTTCAATGCTTTCTGTCACTTTGCCTCCAGCTCCCCTTTCTCAGCTCACCACTATGACGTAATTTCTACTCTCTCTTTCTCCTCCTTTCAGCAGAGATGCTTAGCCCACTGCCTTTACTGGTTCAAATCCCTCCCGTTTTATATCTCCTCACTCCGGCCACCCCTACCCCCTGCGCTCCTGGCCTTTATGTACCTTTGATGTCCCCCAGGCCTATACTTTGGCAGGTCAACATGCTTTCTCCTTTTGCCTCCCTTCCCCCTGGAACAAACTCCCCACCTCAGTTCATCTTCCTCTTCACTTCTGGCACTAAAGCATCTGCTCAGACCATCTCTAGTAACCACCAGCACTTGCCCCAGAGCCCTTAGCTGATTAATGTGTGTGTCAAAATGTATACCCTATCTTGCACTATGTGTTTTGAATTTTATCTGTATTTGCCACGCTTTATTGTCTTCTCCCCAGTGTCCCCGGGTCACACCTTGAAACTAGCCTTGGTTCAGTGTGCTTTTCACAGTTACAAATCTTTAAATAAATATAGGAAATGCATTCTAATCATTATATTTATTTATATTATTTTTCCTCTCCTGCTCCCTGTTGCCTCACTGCTTTGGGCCTCGCCTAGCCCCTTTCTTACTGGGTCACTTGACAGGCCTCTGGGTCCTTCTCTGGGCAGTCCTAGTCCCTTCAACTTTCAGAGGTTTTTAGTGTATTCCATACCAGGGGGTCTCCGTCTGTCTCCAGAAGAAAGCAGCTGCTTGGTATGCACAATCTCACTTCAAGGGGGAGCTCTTGCAGCAGGTAATACCATTAGGACTAAAGCCGCCAGGCATTAGGACCCCGCGGAAAGATTTTTTAGCTAGCATTCTGTGGTAGGGGACGCCCCGATGTCGACTCCGCCCGGCGTGAGGCGTGGTATAAAGGGGCAATCCTGCGCGACCTCTGTTCTTTCTGCGTCAACCCACGAACATCGGATCTATGGACGCCATAGTTGCAGTCAACTGCCTTTTTTCCTCATGAATCGCACAGTATTTTTATCAAAAAACATCCGTTTCTTCGACACTGTTTTCCGTCACACTTTCATGTCTTCATCGTCGAAAATTGAAGTTTGCGTGCAGGAAGCAGATCCCGGCAAAAGACAACCATTCTGCCTGCCTCATCTGCCTAGGCCCAGGCCACCAGCTGGACGATTGCCCACACTGCACGAAATTTAACAAGAAGACCAGGATTCGCCATGCCAGTGCCATAAAGGTCTACCTTCTCGAGCAGCAAGTAGCTGCCATGCAGAATACCCCATCGGAACACAGTTCATCGCACACACACACACACACACACACACACACCCCACAGGAGAAGAGATTGGCAGGGAGACAGCCAGATCAGACTCCCGCCTGAAGTCGCCTCACCGGGCGACTACCACTTCCACCTCAGGCGGGAGGTTGGACTCGGTCACCCCAGGTACCAGAGTGGTTTCAGGGAACACTTCAGAGGAAGTCGACCGCCTCCACTCAGGCAAAAGGTAGGGAATCTTCCTCCACAGGACAGTAGTCTACTCCTATCCCCTTGTCCCACCGACCTCATAAACGTGGGTCGACCCATGAGGGACAGGTGTTGGCTTCTGGCAGATCGGCGGTGACCACCGCCCGCCGTATCTGACAAACTCGAGAGGACAAATCAGAAGCGTCAAGAGGTGCGTCGGTGCCAGACACCTCCCGCACCTGAACATCAGGCGTCATCTGCCTCCTAGACGATAGGGCATTCCGACGACATCGAACAGGGAGGCGCCTCCAGCAGAAGAAAGGCCATCATCCCCGAAGGATCGGTTGTTGGCCCTGGCAATCAATTCCCCTGACACGGGGGTACCGGACGTCCAACAGCTTCCATCGGAAGAGATGGATGTCGGGCCACCAGACACCAAAGACTTGACACCCGATGTCCCTGCAGACAAAGCGCACGCGAACTGGACGCCGCCTCCTTCAGACCAGACGCCAAGTCCCTCTGGCGATTCAAGTCAGACGCCCCCACCCCCAGTCCTTCCACTAGCGGAGGTGGGAGCACTTTTTCATTCGTGGTGGAATACAGTCAAGGGGATCTTCTCCATCGACAGGGATCCACCCCAGTACACCGCCGCAAGAGACCTCTCTCCTGGCCATTACGCCAAAGACCAGCCACAGGACAGCGAGACAGTCTGATGCCTGGGCGAGACGGCGCAAGGAAAGCATCCTTTGTCCGTTCCCTCGTCCAGCAGATGACCCACCATCGACTTCAGGGGACGACGCAGGGGACTCGTCTTCCGACTGTTCTTCCAAAGACGAGCTCCCCGTTCAGTCTCCAGATCCGAGGGACTCGTCGAGGTCACTCCCGGATGACCCATCCTTTCTGGACATTATGCGCCATAGTCAAGTGCTTTACCAGTGGGACACCGAGGAATTAGATCCACAAAGGCGCAGTCTTGCCAGATTCTTACGAGCCACAGATCCCAAACCATTGGTCATCCCTCCTTTAGTGGAGCCATTCCAGGATGCGACCAAATCCACCTGGAGACATCCAGCCACTACGACGACAATTCCTCGTAAGGCCAATAAACTCTACAAGACCCCAAAAGGGGAGCCTTTCCTAGGAGAACACCCAAAGGCAGACTCTATGGTCCTAACAGCTGCTCATGGCAGGGCGCAACAACCACACCACATGAGTGCCCAGCCACCAGACCCAGAATCAAAGAAATTAGGCCAGATGGGGTGCAAGGTATACTCCTCATCAACTTGCACTGTCAGGTCACTCAACTTCCTGGCCCACATAGTCACCTACCAAAAATCCCTGTGGGCAAAGGCAATGGACCTGGCCAAAGTACAGCCAGATTCGGAGGGTAAGGCAGAGCGCCTTGCTGTGATTCAGTCTGGCATGGACGTGGATAAGCATGTCCTCAGGAGTTCCTATGACTCTGTGGATACAGCAGCAAGAGCAGCAGCCACAGGCATTTGCATGTGGAGGCATGCTTGGCTCAGAGTTTAGGACCAGTCCTGTTAGTCAGGACACCGAAAAACTGATCACGGGGCTTCAGAACTTGGGAAAAGCTGTGTCCGAAGTCCACAGAATGTACCGGTTGGAGCCCCAAGCCACACGCCACCGTCCCTTTTGGAAAAATCAGGGACAGCAAGGAAGATGCCAGACGCAAACAAGGGAGGCTTTAAAAGAAAAGGACACCCTGTTCCTTCAGGCATCCAGGGCCCCAAAAACCCCAAGGTGCCAAAACCTCCCCTGCCTACACCCACCAACACTGCATGACTCACTACCGACTTCCCCACCACCACCACTACCACAGCCAGTGCAGGGAGAGACTGTAGGAGAGAGATTCTTCCTCTACCTATCCAGATCTTCCAGTATAATATTGGACCAATGGGTCCTCCAGATGGTAGAAAGGGGATACTCCCTAGAGTTCACTCAGCTTCCACCGGACAACCCACCAGTCCCTTCCCACGCACTGCTCCTGCGGGCAGAGATACAGGCATTACTAGACAAAAGAGCCATATAGGAGGTTCCTTTTGCTCAAAGGGGGAAGGGATTTTATTCCCATTTCTTCCTTTTCCCAAAAAAGACTGGAGACCTCGGTCCCATTCTGGACCTGAGTCAACTGAACACCTTTATTGAATACAAAAGGTTCAGAATGGTGACCTTGGCGAGCCTGTTACCAATGCTCCACCAAGGAGACTGGCTTTGCTCACTGGACATGCAGGACCTCTACATGCACATCAAGATCCTCCCGTCCCACAGGAAGTACCTGCGCTTCACCTTCCAAGGAGGACACTACCCATTCAGGGCACTCCCATTCAGCCTGTCCTCAGCACCAAGGGTCATTACCAAGTGCCTGGCAATGGTAGCGGCAGCCCTCAGGAGAAGGGACACTTAGTATACCCCACCTGGACGATTGACTTCTTATGGCATCAACAGAAGACCAATTGAACAGGACCTTGGAAGACACGTTCAGACTGTTCCAGACATTCGGCGTCACCCAACATCTGTCCAAGACACAACCATGGCCAGCTCATAGGCTGTAATATATAGGAGCAATCCTGGACACAGTCCGAGGGACAGCTTTTCTGCCCACAGACAGGGCAGCAAGACTAAGGGACGTCGCTCACAGGATACAAGACACTGACTTGGTTCCAGCAAGAGTAGTTCTACAATTGTTGGGTCACATGGCAGCAGCTATTGTGACAGTTCCACTCTCGCGTCTGAAAATGAGGATTCTACAGTGGCACCTCATGGTTCAATGGGATCAAGGTACGGATGAGCTGGGAGAGCCCATTCGGATCTTCAGCACAGTCTGATGGTCCATGGGCTGGTGGCTCACCCCAGCCCAGCTGAGCATAAGTATTCCATTTCAAAGACCCAGTCCACTGCAGACTCGCACCACTGATGCATCAGGACTGGAATGGGAAACGCATCTTGCTTCGCATCAGACAAGAGGCTCCTGGAATTCAACAGAACAAACTCTCCACATAAACATTTTGGAGATGAAAGCGGTTCTATATGCCCTTCAAGCATTCCAAGGGGTGCTCCTTCCCAGGCCTCTATTGGTTCAGTAGGACAATACCCAGTAGTCTTCCATCTCAACAAGCAAGGGGGTACACACTCATATCCCCTATGCAGAGAAGCGATGAGAGTTTGGACATGGGCGGTGGATCACAAACTGGACATCATGACAGTTCATGTTCCAGAAATCCACAACATCCTCGCAGACAGCGTAAGTCGCTCTTGATCTCAGAACCACAAGTGGGAACTACAGCAAGAAGTCATAGACATCTTCCAAAGGTAGTGTCAGCCAGAACTGGACCTCTTTGCATCCCCACATAACGCCAAACTGTCCAGTTTCTGCTCGCTAGATCCAGGGCCTGGTGTTTTTTGGCAAGATGCATTGTCCCTCTCTTGGACAGGGAGGTTTCTGTATGCTTTTCCTCCCTCCCTCCCCTCTGCTTCAGAGAGTGCTGCTCAAGTTGCAGACAGAAGAGGCTAGGATGATACTGGTAGTGCCATACTGGCCTCAACAGATTTGGTTCCCACTGTTACAACAGCTGGCATTGGAACTGCCAGTTCTGTTGTCCCTCTCTACTCACTTGCTCTCTCAAGAGCAAGGGACGTTAGCCCATCCAAACCTCCAGTCCTTGCACCTGCATGCTTGGCTCCTGTGGATTTAGCCAGGGATAGATTTGGAGTATCCTTTAGAGTGGCAGAGGTACTCATGGCAGCAAGAAAACCCTCTACCAGGGTGACCTACACCATGAAATGGAAGCGTTTTGGCTTATGGGCGATTCCCCGTTCTCTGGATCCCCCTGGGTTGTCCGATGGAATCTGTGCTGGAGTATCTTCTCCACCTGTCCGACTTGGGCCCTAGTTACTCGACCGTTAAGGTGCATCTCTGTGCTCTATCAGCTTACCATGCACCAATAGATGGGAAGACTCTGGCACAGCTGGACATCTGCAAGGCCTTCCTGAGAGGTATCTTGCATATGAAACCCCCCAGGAGAGATCCGGTACCGTCCTGGGATCTCCTGTTCGTTTTAGAAAAGCTCACCTTGCCACCCTTTGAGCCAGCTGCAAGCTGTGAGCTCCGTCTTCTCTCTTGGAAGGCACTATTTTTAGTTGCCATTACTTCAGCCCGGAGGATTTCCGAGCTGCAGGCTCTGAAGTATAAGGAGCCTTATCTTATTTTTCACAGGGACAGAGTATCCCTGCGTACAAACCCAAAGTTTTTGCCAAAGGTAGTGTCTGAGTTCACATTGAATTAGGACATCCAAGTACCAGTTTATTACCTAGAGTACTCGAACAACGTAGGGGCATTGTTGCATACTCTGGATGTTCATAGGATTTTGCATTACTCTCTCGTTAGGACTACTTCCGCCACACAGACAAACTGTTGTTTGTCTTGGAGTTCAGTGCATACCTTCATGAGGCACTACAATCTGGACATTTGCTTCCAGAAGGAGAGCAGGTTTCAGCCTAGCAGTCCTCCAGGGACTCCCTCTCCTAGTTTCCTACTTTTTTTTTTTTTTTTTTTGTCCTCCACTCTTTCGATCTGGGTCTCTCTTTGGGCATTGCTTGGGACTCTGTCCTAATGGTATTACTTGCTGCAAGAGCTCCCCCTAGAAGTGAGATAGTACAGTTACATAAGAACTTACCGTAACAATAGGTCTTCGAGAGGAACTCTTGCAGCAGGTTGCTTTCCCACCCACCTGTCCCGGGGGACAGATATTACATCTTCTCTTTTGGAGTGGGAGATCCTCCTCGGTTATCCATCTAATTTTTCAGCTGGGTCTCCGGCGGGAGAACTGAGGTGGTGCCAGGGGACTTCCCCCTTTATACCACGTCTGACGTCAGGCGGAGCCAACATCGGGGGCGGTCCCTTGCCGTAGAATACTGTCTAGAAAATGTTCCCCTGGGGTCCTAACGCCTGGCGGCCTTGGTTCTAATGGTATTACCTGCTGCAAGAGCTCCTCCCGAAGATCTACTGTTACGGTAAGTTCTTACATAACTGCACTTTATGGTGGCTAGGGAGAACCTAAAAGCAGTGAGAGACAAGCCAACCAGGGAGGGGGTTAGTTACGAGTCATCTGGCACAGGAGCCATTGTCTGTTTTTCTCCCTGAGGCCCTGCCCACCTGCAGGACACTACACCATTCCTATATGCATGTCCTGGCAGCGGTTGTATGAGGCGCTGTGGGAGTGGGCGTCCTTCCCTTCCCATAGTCTGAGGGTACTGCTTTGACGGTGCTTCCAGGGCTCTACTGGCCTGATGCTAGGAGTTGTGATTACAGTGCAGATTTGTGTAACTTACATGATAGCACAGTGTGCAACCGCTGATGCCACCATGCTGGTCATTTTTTTTTCTTTCTTGTTCCCCACTCTAATCATCATGGCCGCAGCAGCGGCATCTGTCCCCTAGGTTCACAGAACTTTTAATTGCTTTTAACATGTATTTGTGGATATTGAGTAATAGATGCATGGGGGGCTATTTTATGAACACTGACATCTGAAGTAACAGCAGAGTGTCTGTAATATATAATGTTGTAATACACAGGTGTCCCAAAACAGTGGAGAACTTTTGTGTTCTCAGCAGGAATGGGTACTACAATGGACATGTGTTCCATCGAGTCATCAAGGTAACTTTTCTGTTGCTTCTTGAACCCTTTCAGATTAGCGGGTGTGTTGATCATAAAAAAATAGAATTTGTCCGCAGAAAAGGATTGCCTGTGTGCGTGTCCATTGCCTAACCATGGGAGGCTCAGGGGGGCCCATTTCCGCGCAGCTCATGCACATGCTCTTGCAGCCTGCCTTTCTGAGACGACCTTGCAGTGCAGGCAGCTAAAAGAAGCACAAGGGTCTCGATGACAATCACAGGCCCCAGAGGCTGGGGTGGGCAGTGGGCAGTGGACTTGTGAGCTAGGGGAGTAGTACAGACTTGCATGTTTCTGGGTTGGTGGGGTATGGGCCTGCATGGTGGGGGCATCTACCCTAACATAGAGGCTACCAACAAGGCTTATGGGTCACTTGCCCATGTTTGTACATCTGTGGCCAGGGACTGAGTTTAATGGCACTAACAACCAGCCTGTTGGCCTGCATTGGGTCAGTGAGGGCGGCCAGAGTTCTGATGGGTCATAAACTCCTAAAGTTAGCATTCCTACTGCTGGGTTCACTCTGTAGCACAGGGTTTTTTTTTTTTTAGTACTGTTTGATTCGCCTTCCTGCCTGCCATCCCGACCCTTCAGGACCTCAAGGTGACATCCTCTACCTTCCACCCTGCCATGTATGACCCCGGAACCCTATGGAGCTTCGGTTTACCCCGCGAGCGGGGATGGGGCAGAGCCCCCTTACCCCATCAATCAACTTCCGGCGGTTCAGTGGTCATCGGGTAGGCGAAGGCACATCGAGGGCATTTCTCCGGAGGCTCCATCTTCCCGGCGATGGCAGGCATTTTCCACTTTTTCTCCCACCCCCCCTACAGTGTAGGACCCCTGACGTCAAGGCGCAGAGCGCTGACATCATGCTGTATATTGGCAGCCCTCCCTAACATTAGGGGCTTGCAGTACTCGAGCCTCCGCTGAGTCAGACAAGTGTTCGAGGCTATGGCCTTAACCCTCCCGGGTAGGCGGCTGTCATGGGGCGCTCAAGCCTAACTCCCCGGCAACCCACCAGCAACCCGAGTCCGCTCCCGAACCCGGGTCACCGGCGTGGAGCGAGGTGTGGCGTCCAGCGCCTCAACCCTCAGCGCCACCGGGCCGGTCTGTAGCACAGGGTTTAGTAGCGCCTGCGGCACAGCTGATCCTTGCCCCTGTGTTGTAAGTCAAGAGTTCCAGTATGGTCTTCTCAGGCCAGGGCATAAAATGAGGGTCTAAATCCAACTTAGTGATACCAGTGTGGGACCCTTAGTTGCAATCCCAATGTCATCTTTAGGGACCTGATGTAAACATGTGAAGTGCTGCAAATTCCTTGAATTTCAAAACAGCTGGCTTCCAGGAAGAATTGAAAAATAGAGGCAGAGAGAGTAGAACAGTTCAATAAATCACTGAGCTGACCCAGAACCTTGAAATAAAAGCCAATACTGACAGGGCATCCGTGTTATGGATCTGCCAGCACCAGCAGTTAATGCTGTGAGGAACAGTGCAAGAGCATAGGTATGGGGAGGGGTGGCAGGGTTCTGTGATTTGGAGGGTAAAAGGTAAAACAAGTGTATTGAGCTTAGATAACAGCGTTATGTTGCTGTGAATTAATGGAGCTTATTGTACAGCAGTTTTACAGACTGAGAGGCCACATATCAAAGAGGATAAGTGGAAGTGTGTGGATGAGGACCAAGGAAAAGCAAATATCCTAACTAGATACTTCTGCTCAATATTTACTGAGGAGAAGGTAGGGCAGGGCCCACAGCTCAGCACCATGGACATAGGGGAGGGAGGTGTGCACAAGTCCCTTCACAAAAGAAAGGGTCCTACAGGAGCTCACCAAGCTCAGGGTGGACAGGGCAATGGGACTGGATGGCATACATCCCAGGGTACTAAACGAGCTAGGGGTGGAACTAGCAGAGTCATTATCAGAACTGTTTAGTGAGTCTCTGAGCACAAGAGAGGTCCCAGAAGACTGAGGAAGGGCTCCTGTAATCTCGCTCCACAAGAGTGGTAGCAGGGAGGAGGCAGGGAACTACAGACCAGTCAGTCTTACCTCAGTAGTAAGCAAGATTATGGAGGCACTCCTTAAGGAAAGGATAGTGCAACACCTGGAATCCATAGGAGCGCAGGATCCAAGACAGCATGGGTTTACAAAAGGAAGGTCCTGTCAAACAAATCTCATAGATTTCTTTGACTGGATAACCAGAGTGGTGGACCAAGGGGGTGCAGATGATGTCGGCTACCTTGATTTCAGCAAAGCTTTTGATACTGTTCCACATAGAAGATTGATTAATAAGCTGGGTAGGCTTAGGGTGGGTCAGAAGTTGGTCAACTGGTTGGTGGGCAGAAAACAGAGTGGTGGTAAACGGTATACAGTCAGAAGAGATGCAAGTCACAAGTGGGGTACCTCAGGGATCAGTCCTGGGGCCAGTCCTCTTCAATATCTTCATCAGTGACATTGCAGATGAACCGGAGGGTAAGATTTGTCTGTTTGCAGATGACGCCAAGATCTGCAACAGAGTAGATGATCCAGATGGGGTGGGCACAATGAGAAGAGATCTGGCTAAACTGACAAAATGGTCGGAAGAGTGGCAATTGGGATTTAACACAAAGAAGTGCAAGATCATGCACATAGGGAAGAGAAACCCTGAAGCCCTATAGGTTGGGAGGGGAGTTGCTGGCAGTCACAACGGAAGAAAGAGACATGGACATCATAATCACAGATGACCTGAAATCATCCAAGCAGACCACTAAAGCAGTAGGTAAGGCTAGGGGGATGTTGGGGTGTATTAGTAGGGGTATCCCAAGTCGTAAAAGAGAGGTAATAATCCCTCTTTACAAGACACTGGTTAGGCCCCATCTGGAGTACTGCATGCAGTACTGGAGGCCGCACCTTCACAAGGCCATTAACAAAATGGAGGCAGTCCAGAGAAGGGCAACCAAAATGTTGCAGGAGCTGCATCAGAAAACATATGAGGACAGATTAATGGAGCTCAGTAAGTATACCCTAGAGCGAAGGAGGGAGAGGTGATATGATCGAAACATTCAAACACCTTAAGGGCATTAACAAGGTGAAAGAGTCTAACATGTTTCAATATAAGAAAACGAGCAGGACAAGAGGTCACAGCATGAGATTAGAGGGAGGCCAGTTAAGGGGTAATGTGAGGAAGTTCTTTTTCACAGAAAGGGTGGTGGATGCATGGAACAGCCCACCTCAGGAAGTGGTGGATATGAATACAGTCCAGGGTTTCAAACAGGCATGGGATAGGCATAAGGGAGCAGTACAGATGAGTATGAATAGATAGGCCATTGATAGAGTAAAGGCCTATGGCACATTCATAAGGTAGAAAAAAATGTGCAGACTGGATGGGCCTTGCAGTCCTTATCTGCCATCAACTTCTATGTTTTTGTGTTTCTATTTCCACAATGTTAATCAATTAAGTGTGCACAACATCTAGACAGTGACTGAGTAGCACTCTTAGCTTGGGACCTTTTATTTTCTTTCTGTCATTCTTTATCCTCCAGCTACTCAGCACTGCCCCCATTCGGAGCACTGCCTCAGCCCCATAACTCTCCATATTTGGGACTTGGTCATTCTCCAAAAGTCTATATGATGGGGACATTGGAGTGCCCAACCCCTCTGGTAACAGTGTTAGGCATAGAGTAGTAAGCCTGGTTGGTGGTGTAAGACCTGCGTGCTATCAAGGTTTTTGTCCCTGTTCCTCCCGGCCCCCAAGAGCAATGCACAGTTTTCTTCACAGTGTGAATAGATGTGCACAGGTGCTCTTCAGAGTCTCTCTCCATCCCCAAAGCCAAGCCACTACGCCTTCCCACATCCTCTGAAAATCCTTTGGAAGGCCTTGCACTAGACAACTTCCCACCCCAGAATAGGTGGGTATCCACTGGGATGCTGGAACCTCCTCTCCCTGTCAGCCCCCTAGCAGCCTGGGCTTTTGCTGGAGTCTAAGTTACCAGTGTTACAATCTGCAGGGCTGTCACTGCGACAACAAGCCAGTTTAACTCGGGACTTATTAAAAATTAAGTGTGTCACGATTAACTCAGCAGCTGTTTTGGAGAAATTCAAATCTAAAGACCGCTCTCTTTTCATGTTCATGTCTGCATGCTCTTTGCTTCCTGGCATCTTCAGAACCTATAGTAAAATGAGTTTGTGTAACCTGTTTGCAGGGCTTCATGATTCAGACAGGAGATCCAACTGGTACAGGAATGGGTGGAGAAAGTATCTGGGGTGGAGAATTTGAAGATGAATTTCACTCAACATTAAGGCACGACAGGCCATATACGCTCAGCATGGCTAATGCTGGGCCTGGTACAAATGGATCCCAGTTCTTTGTCACAGTTGTGCCAACAGTAAGTAAAGAAATTTAATTTTTACTCAAGCTTGATAATTTTTTTAAACCAGACATTCTAACATGATTTTTTTTTTTTAAACTTGGAGGTTGCCCTTGTGGATAAGTTTACCTCAGAGCAGTTTAAGCAGACTACCACAAACATTGTAACATAGTAGTTTAAGGTTGGACATAACACTAGGTCCATCATATTCATTTTTGCCACCCGCCTTTTCATAAGCAAGGATGACATTAAGAGTATTCCATGTAACGATGTACTAATTTGAGACTGGCCAACAGAGGGCCAACCTTGATGGCTTCCTGAGTCTCTGACTCCAAACGCATCAGGAACACATCCAGCTCCTTCTACAGAAATAGGCTTTATTTATTTATTTTGATAAGTGGGTAGATGCGCTTGCGCATGGCGCCTTTTTCAGGCATGACTTAGGTACAGAAGAGTACAAGACAGTGGAACAAGATACAAGTTTAAATAATACATGGTCCATAACAAAGGGGTATGGTGCTAGAATGTAAACATTCCAACCTGTACCGTGGATCAACAGAGACTGATAAGTTATGCAAAGCAGGTACAAACATTAGACTAATGGAGCTGTTCTTTGAGTTTAGTAGTGAAAGCTTTAGAGGTAGTAACTGCTCTAATTGAGAATGGGATGGTGTACCATCTTGTGCATTGGAAGTGCTTAACAGCTGCCTTGCTGAGATCAGTGACTGGATGGCCTTCAGCTGGTTGCAACTGAACCCCGATAAGACAGAGGTACTGGTGGTAGAGTCGAGCAGAGGGTATGATAGGTTGGCCTCGTAATCTGGGCATTATTCTTGACAGTGGATTGACACTTGAGTTTCAGGTGGCATCCGTTGTCCGTACTAGTGTTTACCATTTGAGGAATATCGCTAGGATTAAGCCCCTAGTTCCGCCGCTGGACCTCCCCACCTTGGTGCATGCCTTTGAGACGTCCAGGCATTGACTACTGTAATGCACTCTATCTCGGGGTCTCTGGGGGTACCCTGGGCCGACTGCAGCTGGTGCACAATGCAGCAGCTAGGCTGTTGACAGGACAGCCGAAGTATTGTCACATCACTCCGGTGCTGCATCAACTGCACTGGCTGCCAGTTAGGTGGAGGGTCCTCTTCAAGGTGGGTTTACTCACCTTTAAGGCTCAACACGGCCTGGACCCTGGTTATCTGAAAGACCTTCTTACACCTGCTGTCTCGGTCTGCTCCCTCTGCTCCTCCTCTAGGGACCTCCTTGCGATTCCCAGGACGAGGTTAAAAACAGCAGATGACGGAGCATTCGGTGTCGCCGCCTCCGTCCTGTGGAATTCGCTTTCTCCAGCTGTTAGGGAGGCCCCTTCTGTTCAGGTATTCAAGGCCCGCCTCCAGGCCTTCATGTATAATCAAGCCTTCCCGGACTGCATTTTATAGCCCTCACCTGGTCTTAGTATTTTAGGTTTAAATGTAACCCTTGGCTGTTTCGAGTCTAGTTACTGTTTCTGATGGTAGTATTTATATAATTTTGTTCTAAATTGCTGGAAACTTGTATTTTATGTTAAGAGTATGCTGACAATGTATGTTTATGATTTGTATAATGAAGTTTTGGTATGTTCGGTGCCCAGAGCCTCCAGGATGGGCATCTTTTTAGATAAAATTTGCCTTGACTTGCCAGAAAGACACTGCTCTGTAGCTGAATGAGTTTTGGCCCATATCCATGCGTATGAACAGCACTTTTAAGAAGTTGTTTGCAAAGCAGAAGGAGTTTTTGTTTATTCAGTTTTGATAACTGGATAAGCCCACTGGGCCCCTAGGGTCCCTTTTTCAGGGGAGACCCAGAATTAGTTACATAAAATAAGATCTTTTCATACATACAGTATATGTGTGAGCAGACAACATTAGATTTTACATTCAAGACATTTCACAACAGAGTATCAGACAGTTCCCTGTGGGTAAGTCCATTGTTCAGTCACACTGGAACTAGATCTTCAGCCTAGGGTGGGCTGGTGCAGAACATGAGCAGAGGGTAGCTCATTTTCTGCTTGGTGTTGGAAAAGGATTCTGAGAGACATTTTAGGGATACGGGAAGACTAGATTTTAAGTCTGTGATGTGGCTAATAGCCTTGCTGTATTGCGTTGAGGTGCAGCTAATATTTTTCCTAGTCAAACTATCTCTTGTTGGGAGCTGCAATACTGAACATAGGATTTGCAAGAAAGCGAGTTGTGCTCACAACAGAGGGAGGGGAACCTTTCAATTGTCCTTGGTTTGTAGCAGATATACTGCAGGTGGAGGCTGCTTCTAACTGAAAGGTGAAATAAGGAATTTACAATTATCAGGAAAAGACAGTCTTGTTACAATTCTAAAGATTTTCAGTGCAGGAAGAGTTCAACGCACAGCTGACTTATTTTGGGGCTGACTGCTTTCAGAGCACAAACCACCAGGCTGTTTTGGGGCTGGGGAGGTTTACCTGTGTCTGACTTGGATGTTTGGATTTTCTCTGTTTGATTAGCAGGGATTTTCTCTGTCAAATTGTTGTGTATAGTATCTTGCAGACAGGAAGGCACTCATGCATGGCGGGGTCAGAGCTCTTAGCTGATTGTTTTGTGAGGGCACAGTTTAGGCCCAACCCTTCCACCCCTGGAAATAGTTCCTTTATACCTGGGGTTCTGACATCATTTCCTCAAGAGTGCAAGGTGCATATCAATGTCATATCCTCTCTAGCACACAGCACTGAAAATATACACATACACATTATATAATATATATATATTTCTATATAACAAACCAATCACACACACAAGCACGCACACACACAAAAAAAAAATAATAATTGTCATGTGGGGAGTAGTGCAATGTAATGGCTGTGGGGCAGCAGTCTTCCGGGAGTCTTTCTAGAGGCTGAGATGCTGCCCTATTTGCAGACAACTCTCTGCCCTGAGGGAGGAAGTTGCCCGTCTTCAGGCCACACTGGACAGCAGTAAGAGAACCTTCCCCAGGCCAGACTGGATGGTAGGAAGGAACCCCCCATCCAGGGAGCACCAGAGCCACCACCACCACTACCTCAGAGGTTGCAAAGAGCACAGCAGTTGGACCACAGTGGGCTCAGGGAGGGTGAGGAGGGGTGGAACAGAGGCACACCCAGTCAGTTGTTCCACTCCACAATCCATACACCATTCTGGGGAGCACACTCCCTATGGATGCACCACGGAGGAGATTAAGAGGCTGAGGACACCTGTCACAGGGAGGCCCACAGGAAGGAGGCAGAGGATGCCACAAGGAAAGGAAGCAGCTCCTGGTGGGGGACCCTAATTATTAGGGGATAGAACTGGGGGAGCAGGGAAAACTGAAGTAAAGTGCCTGCCTGGTGCCATGGCTTCAGGGGACAGGGAAGCGATCCTCAGGATCAACAGAACAGCTGCACGGGAGTCTGACCTGGATGTCATTGTCCACCTAGGGACAAATGACTTGGCTCAACATGAGATTAGAGCAGTGCAGAAGGACTTTGTAGAACTGGGGAGGGGCCTAAGACAAGTAGCACACACAGTATCCTTCTCAGAGGTGCTGCCTGTAAATGGCATGAGTGAGGCAAGGGTACTTTGCACCATGCAGTTTAATGAGTGGTTGAAAAAATGGTGTGGAGCACAGGGGTTTGGCTTCATTGGGGACTGGGGTTCCACCTGGAGAGACACCAGCCTATACTGGCAGGATGGTCTGCATCTGTCCAGGAAGGGAACAAGTCTTTTGAGCAATCGGTTTAAATGCTTCATTGGCAAGCTTTTAAACTAGTCAAGGGGGGAGGCACTGATAAGCAGCAGGAAAATCCCAGCCTCTCCCTACAAAACAGGGTACTAAATGGGAAAAAGACCGAGGTAGAAAGGTCAGTGGGGGATGCTGCAACAGAAAGTAAAGCCATCAAAAAATGGAAAGCAATGAGTACCAATGCACGTAGTCTGAGTAACAAGCTTCCTGAATTAGTGGCCTTGATGGAGGAGGAACATCTGGATATCGTGGCAGTCACAGAAACATGGTTCGCACAAAACCATGACTGGGACGTAAACATACCAGGATACACTATCTACAGGAGAGAGACAGAGAGGGTAAAAGAGGAGGAGGAGTAGCTCTTTACATAAGGGAAGGAATCAAAGTAACAGAACAGAAGAGAAAACAGGGAGGAGAAGAAGCACTGTGGGTAAATTTGGAGACCGGCAATGGCACCACAATCCGCACAGGGGTTGTATACAGACCCCCTTCTCAGGGGAAGGAAATGGACAAGGAAATGATAGAAAGTATACTTAGTATGGCAAAAAAAGGGGAGATATTGCTGATGGGTGATCTGAATATGCCAGATGTTAACTGGAGTGCAGCTGCCGCAGCCACTTCGAAGAGTGGGGTTATTCTAGATGCCCTACAGGGGGCATGCCTTAGACAACTAGTATTGGAGCCCACTCGAGAGGGAGCAATCTTAGACCTGGTTCTCTCAAATGGAGATGAAGAGAGGATCACAGATGTTGAAGTGGGTAGCCATCTAGGAACTAGCGACCATCGAACAGTGTGGTTCACAATAAACACAGCAATAGAGTCAAGCCATACAAAGGCAAAGGTACTGGACTTTAGGAGGGCTGACTTTGCCAAAATGGGTAAGTGCCTAAGGAATACACTAGCAAATGGGCAGGAAGGAGGGGTGGAAGAACAATGGGGAATAATAAAACTGCCATCACAGAGGCAACAAGCCTTTGTGTGGAGCAAATAAGCGAAACGATGTAGAAACCACTATGGTTCTCCAAGGAAGTGGCAGTGAAGGTTCAAGAGAAAAGAAAGCTTTCAGGAAGTACAAGGAATCATAGAAGGAGCAGGACAGAGAACTGTATCAGTTAAAGCAAAGGAAGCTGGGAAGGCAGTCAGAACAGCAAAGGCCCAAACCGAGGAAAAGATAGCCAACTCAGTTAAGAAGGGGATAAAACCTTTTATAGGTACATCAGGGAGCGAAGGAAGACCAAGGAAGGGATAGTGGAGGCTTAATAAAGGGGAGGGTGGGCAGAGGAAGACTGTGAAAAGGCAGAGATACTAAACAAATATTTTGCTCAGTATTTACAAAGGAAGGGGGTACCTAGAACAAACAGTAGAAACACACTGGATACAGAAGTTGATACCAGCCCATTTACAGAAGAAAGGGTTCTGAAAGAACTCTTAAAACTGAAGGTGGACACAGCAATGGGGCCTGATGGGATTCATCCCAGAATTCTAAGAGAACTAAGGGTAGAATTAGTGACACCACTGACTACCCTGTTTAACAAATCATGGGAGGATGGGGTGGTACCCGAGGACTGGAGGAGGGCAGATGTGATTCCCCTTCACAAAAGTAGGAGCAAGGCAGAAGCAGGAAACTACAGACCTGTTAGTTTAACCTCAGTGGTAGGAAAATGATGGAATCACTTCAGAAGGAAAGAATTGTCGAGTATCTAGAGGCCAGAGGGGCACAGGACCCAAGGCAGCATGGATTCACAGCAGGAAGGTCATGCCAGACAAATCTGATAGATTTCTTTGACTGGGTGACCAAAGTAATCGATCAGGGAGGGGCTGTGGACATGGCCTACCTAGACTTTAGCAAGGCATTTGACACAGTCCCACACAAAAGATTAATATACAAGTTAGCTAGCCTGGGAGTGGGACCCAAGATGACAGCCTGGGTAAAAGTGGCTGGAAAATAGGACAGAGAGTAATAGTAAATGGAGTCCACTCTGATGAAAGGGGGTTACTAGTGGGGTACCGCAGGGTTCAGTATTAAAACCAGTCCCCTTCAATGTCTTTATAAGCGACATTGCAGAGGGACTGGAAGGAAAAGTATGTCTCTTTGCATATGACACAAAGATCTGCAACAGAGTTGATGCACAAGGTGGGGTGGAAAGGATGAAAAGGGACTTGGCAAGGTTAGAGGAATGGTCAAATGTATGGCAGCTTAGATTCAGTGCTAAGAAGTGCAAGGTAATGCACCTGGGAAACAAAAACCCAGGGGAAGAGTACACAATGGGGGGTGAGATACTAACGACAACAAAAATGGAAAGGGACCTGGGGGTAGTCATATCAGATGACCTAAAGGTGGGCAAGCAATGTGAGAGGGCAGCAAGGAGGGCTGGGGGGATACTGGGATGCATAGGGAGAGGCATCACCAGTAGAAAACAGGAAGTTATTGTCCCTCTGTACAGACAGCTGGTCAGACCCCATCTGGAGTACTGCGTGCAGTTCTGGAGACCCAGTCTCCGCAAAGACATAGACAGGATGGAAGCTGTCCAGAGGAGGGCAACTAAAATGGTGCAGGGTCTGCACCGGAAGACATATGAAGAGAGACTAAAGGAGCTTAATATGTATAGCCTCGAGGAAAGGAGGGAGAGGGGCGACATGATAGAAACTTTCAAGTACCTCAAGGGAATCAACAAAGTCCAAGAGGGTAGCATCTTTCAAAAAAAGAGGTGTGCAAGAACAAGGGGGCACAATTTGAAGATAGAGGCGGCTCAGAGGTAATTTAAGGAAGTATTTTTTCACAGAGAGGGTTGTGGATGCATGGAACAGCCTTCCAGAGGAGGTTGTGGAGTCAAAAACAGTGGTGGAATTCAAGCATGCATGGGACAGTCATAAGGAAATTCTAGGGGATGGGGGTAGGAAGAAGTAGGCTGCTGGTTAACTAGGATCTGCAGCTTATCCAGTAGGCAGGGAAATGGGCAGACTGGGTGGGCCAAGCGGTCCTTATCTGCCCGTCAAATTCTATGTTTCTATGTTAGAAGCAAGTACTCTTGTTTAGCAAGTGCTTGCGTAGTCCCTTGCTGAAGGTACTCAGGGAGGCAGTGCTCTGAAGGTGGCCAGGGAGCTTGTTCCACAATCAGGAGCTGCATGGGCAAAGGATTTGCTACCAGCTGTGGTCCTTACCTGGGGTTCTTCCAGGAGGTGTCTTGCAGAGGTGTGGAGCTGTCTACCTGAGCGCTTTGGGGCCAGCAGACCAGATAGGCTTGCTGGGGGCTGGTCATTGATGAGCTTGAACGCATTGCATAGTAAGGGGTATTGTTGCTGGAAGGAAAAGGATGGCCAGTTCAGGGAGGCCAGCACTTCGCAGTGATCCCACCTCAGGTAGGACATTGTGGCAAAGCGAGCGATTTTGTTATATAGCGTTTGCAAACTGTTTTGCTCCTATTTAGCAACTCCCTGCGTTACCGAAGTGGCATAAGTCAGGGTTGGGAAGAGGATGCTGTTAGCTATTGTGATCCTGGACTCTGGGATCAGTTGGGTGTTCAGGCGATATAGTAAACCCAGCTTTTGGTATATGGTTTTTGTTACCTGGTCCACATGGGATTTCAGTGTGAAACCTTGATCCAGCTTCAAGCCCAGGTATTTAAAGGTCTTCACTACCTGTAATGGGGTGTCTGATGAGGAGACCAGAGGGAATAGGGGGCTTCTGTCTTGGCCTAGGGTTCTTGGCCCAAACAGTATGGCTTTACTTTTTGTGGCATTTAGAACCAGCCTGTTGTGTAGGAGCCATCTTTCTAGGATTGTGAAGTCCTCTTGAAGTTGAGGTCCCAGGTCTGAAGGGCTAGATGAGGATCTGTAAATAACAGCATTGTTTGCGTACTGGACCACTGAGCTGCCTCCACAGTGGTTGTTCGGGTCATTAACAAAGAAAGAGAACAGGAGGGGGCCCAGTACTGATCTGTGTGGTACCCCTCCTTGAGAGGAAGTGCTTCTGAAGTTGTCCCTCTCAATTTAACCTGTTGGGACCGGTTGGTCAGGTAGCTGTGGAACCAGGTTAAGGAGTGGCGAGCAATGCCTAGATTACTCAGTTTATTTAACAAGAGTCCGTGATCTACTAAACCAAAAGGTCTTGGTCAGGTCTATGAAGAGTGCCTCAGTTGGGGTACCATTATCCAGGGCCGTGAGGACATCAGTGGAGAATCTGAGTGCTTTGTCAGTCCCATGCTTACGCCTAAATCCATGCTGGGTATCCACCAACAGCTGGTTCCCCTCCAAGTAGTCTCGGAGTTGGCCTGTTTGCTCCCTAGGGCCTCCTTTGTGTATTGGTACTACATAAGCCTGTTTCCTTGTGCTCGGCACTGTTCCTTCCAACAGGGACCTATTAATGAGCCACGTAACAAGTAGTGCAGTTGCCGGCGTAGCCGCTTTGAGTAGCCTAGGGTCAAGCTGGCTGAGCCTTTTGCTCTAATGGACTTCAAAAGGGAAAGGACTTCTTTTGGTCATACCAGCCACAGGTGGAAAAGTGGGCTCTGAGAATTCGGGGTGTCAAGGCTAGGCTGCACAGGGGTTCTGGGGGGTAGGCTAACCTTGTATACCTCAAGGCCAGCGGAAAACCGGTTGAAGGCTGCGGCTGCCTCATGGCCATCGCTGAGGGTTTGGCCATTGCAGTGGATCTGGCTTTGGGCTAGTTTGCCGTTGCCTTTTATCAAGGCATTGATGTGCGACCAGATGGATCTAGGGTTGATCAGGTTCGCCTGCTGGAGGTTCTTGACATACTCCTGCTTTGCTTCCTTTGCGGCGCGCTTGCACTGGTTCCTTTGAGACCTGTAGGTTACCAGATCCTCAGGGAGTGCTGACTGCTTGTGTTTTTTCCAGGCCTTGTCCCGGTTTATCATCATCATTGATTTTAACTCTGGAGTTATCCCCTTGTAACAGTGACCTTTTGCTCAAAGTCTCTTTAGAGGGGCGTGTAAGTTGGCAGCAGAGATGAAGGTGTTCTCCAGTGCTTCATCTAGGCTTGGGAGAAGTCAGACAGGGCTCCAGTCCAGTTTGCTCTGGTACTCCTGGAAGACTTCAGCAGAGAACTTAGTTTCTGGCTGTTAGGAGTCTTGGAGGAACTCTGGGCGCCCTGTTCTTCCAGACACAGTAGATTGGCGAATGGTCACTCAAGGCATCCACCAGGGTGCCCGCCACTTGAATGTTAGTTGGGTTGGAAGCCAGTAGCCGGTCAAGGGTAGAATGGTTCCCGGTCTTGGCATTGTGCCTTGTTGTTTCCAAGATGACCTGAGTCAGGTTGGCGTCCAGGAGGGTAGTCCTGAGGGCCTGTTCAGTGTCAGGTGCCCAGTTGAGGTTAAAGTCTTCTAGTATTAGCAACTCAGACAGGGTGTTGTCAGCCAAAGCTTTAGTTAGTGCCTCCAGGGCTTGGAGGGCAACCTTTGGGGGGTTGTACAGACAGCCTATCATTAGGTGTTTGGCATGGCCAAGGGTGGCCCTGATGAATATTGACTCGCATCCAATGCAGCCAATATTGGGAAGGGGGGCTGGAGATGCGTCGAGGGAGTCCTTGACGTAAATAAGTATCCCGCCTCTTCTTTTGTCCTCTCTGTCCTTCCTATAGGCATTGTACCCAGCAAGTTCAATTTCATGGGTTTCGATATGTGGCTTCAACCACGTTTCTGACACAGTCGGTATGTCAGGATTGTAGAGGTCCACCCAACTATGGAGCTTATGTATTTTGGGGCGCAGGCTGCAGACATTCATATGTGCTGTTTTTATGCCCTTGGGAGAAGTCCAGTTAGGGTCTTGCGGGGAGCCAATAATGCAGTTTGTCATGGGGGTCCGGGGTTGGGTTCAGTGTCTCCTGCTACAAGCAGTAGCACCGAGATTAGGGTTAAGACCTTTGCCATTGTGTTTAATACAGCCCTTGCCCCGTGACCCCTAGAGCTGTGGAACATTAAATAACAGCCCCCCTTTTTTGTTAACCCATGCATTGCTAGCAGCGAGTCAGATATTTGCACAGTAGGGTGATAGAATAGGTACAATGGGGGACTGTCCAGTGAGCCCCAGGTGGGGTTGCAGTTATTGTGGGCACCCATGAGCCTGTCTACCCACACAATGGAGCAGATATATACCATTGCTATGACGACACCCCTGACTGGCAGTTTTTTAATTTATTTCAGTCTCTGAAAATACCTTTGAGTCAGGGACTCATTTACAAAGGTTCCATGTCAAGTAGACAGAGTACAGAGACTAAAGACAACAAATAACAAGAAATGAAAAACAGAGAATATGTACAAAAATCAGATGGCGTAATACATTGGATAAGTAGGAGACCAACGCCATGGAAGGTCAGCATTCCTAAATAAAGCCATAATGCTAACAACTAATGAGACAGTTACTATGATTACACAATGGGAGGAATATGTAGTAGAAGCAGGGGAGTAGAGCAGAGGGTTGGTAGGTAACCATGCATGCTTAGCTCTCTGAGCTTAAACAGTGGTGCAAAAATAGAGGTAATAGTCAACCATAATAGTTTATTAAAAACAGTTCAGTAAACAAAGGTATTGGTAGGTTAGACCAAAGTGCCAATAGGGGGAAGGTATAGAAGACAGGAGACAGCAGTGCCAGGGAGGAAAAATGGAAGGTAGATGAGGGGAGACAAGTGGGGGTGAGTAAAGATGGAGCGAGAGGAGATATTGTGAAGGAGGGAGGAGGGGACATGGATAAGGTAAGAGGGAAGGACAAAAGGGGGAGGAGGGAAGTGCAGATAACAGGTTGAGAGATAAGAGGGGAACAACGTATCGGTATGCATGGTGGGGGGTGACAAAGGTGGCAGAAAAGGGTATGTCTGAGGTGAGAGAAAGGAATTAGGAGAAACGGGGGTGTTAGAGGGTTAAGATGGTGTGTGAGGAGGAAGATAATGAGTCTGTCCTAGCGTTTGGGGTTAACTGGCCTGCATAGAGGGGCTGGAGGGCACAGAGGCTTCATCAACTCAGGAGTTAGCATTCTTGGGCAGTCCAAGGTCCTAAGTCGGAGTATGCCAACCCGGGATACCAACTGTGTTAAACCCACGGTGAGTGATGCAATAATTACTTGGCTCTTACCAAACCAGGAGCTGGTGTCCAGCCCCTTCAGCGTTGCATTCGCTGGAGAACTAGATTCATCTCTTCCGTGACTGTTGTAATTTAATCCCAGCTACCGACTTAGCAAAGCAGTAGGGAGCCTAACTAAGGTTCAGACCAGTGCACAAGTTTGCATAACTCCCCGACTTTAGTGCAGCAGTTGCTTAGCTCTTTCAAAAACCTCACATTAGTTGGCCAGTATTAATTTAAATACTTTCTGTTTAACTGTATCCTGTATAAGATTAGCTGCCTGGACTTATGAAAATTGGCTGTGTAGCTTTCAGAAATTCCGATTGTCAGTTGTAGGTCTAAGGCCTGGAAGCTACTTTGGCCATGAAAATGGCATCAGGTTCTTCTCCCAAGCCGCAGGGGACTCGAACTCTGTACAAGCTCTGTTTTCCAGCATTTTGACCGAAATGAGCCACAACATAGTCTCTTGCTCCAGACCCTAATGGACACTCTTTTGATGTGGGTGAAGATAACATGTCTGTCCTAGCAAAGAGGAAGAAATAGTTTGACTACAAAGTTGTGATAATTGCTAGATTAGAGAAAGAAATAAGAGCCCTTGTGGGACAAAGTAATTGACCTCGAATGCTGAGGTCATTAAACTACATCCATTTTGTGAACTTCCCGGAGAGTGCAGAACGTAAAAATGTGTCATCCTTCAAAATCTCTTGGGATACAGCAGTGAGTGTGCTGAGATTGAACACTCACATTGCGCCGTTGGACTGTGCCCCAAGCTAGGAGCCTGCCCCTACCCGATCTAGTACATTTTCTTAAATACAGTGTTGAAGAAAAGTTACTATAATTGCCTAAGAGAAAGGTCATCATTTAAGGTGGCAGGGACACAGAATATCTTTATTTCAGGTTTTCTTCAAACATGCGATTGACAAACGGAAGGTATTCACACTGAGAAGTAGTCCCTTCTACCCCTGTGGTTGAAACATAGACTCTGACAGCAGATAAGGGCCGCTTGGCTCACTATGTCTACCCATATCATTTTTTTTTTTCCTTTTAAACTTTCTTTTTTACAGCAGACCCACTTGATCTATCATGCTGTCTCCCCCCCCCCGCACTTACCCCTACAATTCCCTTGTGCCTATCCCATGTGTTTTTTAAACTCCTCACTATTTTCACCCCACTACCTCCATGAATCCACCACTCTTTCTGTAAAGTATTTCCTCACTTCTCTCCTGAACCCCAGCTTCATAGCATGTCCCTTGTTGTAGAGTACCTTTTTTCTGAACAAATACTCCCGTCCTGTACTTTATTAACCCCATGAGGTATTTAAAGGTCTCTATCATATCCCCTCTCTCCCCCTCCTTTCATCCAGGGTGTACATATTGAGCTCCTTTAGCCTCTCCTTATAGGACTTATGATGCAGAACCTGTACCATTTTAGTAGCCCTTCTTTGGACCACCTCCACTGTGTCTATGTCCTTCCTAAGATGCAGTCTCTGGAACCGGACACAGTACTTAAGGTGGTAGGGTCTTACCAGTGATCTATATAGGGGCAACATCACCTCCCTTTTTCTGCTGGTGATACCCCTTCCTATGCATCCCACTAGCTCTCCCGACTGCCTCGTCATATTGCCTGGCTACCTTTTGGTCATCTGATACGATTACCCCTGGTCTCTTTTCCTGCTTGGTCATTGTATCACTCTTCCCATTTTGTACTCTGCCCCAGATTTCTATGGCCTAAGTGCATTATTTTGCACTTTCTTTTTGCATTAAATCTCAGCTGTCATTCCCTTGACCACTCCTCCAGTTTTCTAAGATGCCTGCCCATCCTTTCCACCCCCTAGAGTGTCCACCCTGTTACAGATCTTGGTGTCATCCACAAAGATGCAGACCTTCCCTTCCAGCCCTTCTGCTGTGTCACTAATAAAGACATTTAAGGGGACTGGGCTCAGCACAGAACCCTGAGGTACCCCGCTGCTCACCCTTCTCTCCTCAAAGTGTACTCTCTTTACCGCCACACACTGTCTCCTATCTCCTCACCAGTTTCTTAACCAGATTACAACCTTGTTGCCCACCCCCAAACTGCTTAACTGGTTTACTGGTCTCTTATGTGGAATGGTGTTGAAAACCTTGCTGAAATCAACGTAGGCCACATCCACTGCTCCACCCTGATACAGCTCCTTGGTCACGCAGTCAAAGAAATCTAATAGATTTGCTTGACATGATCTCCCTCTTGTGAATCCATGCTGCCATGGGTCCTGTAATCATTTGGTTCCAGATATTCCACTATCCTTTCCTTAAGTAACATCTCCATTAACTTACCCACTACTGGTATCAGGCTGACAGGCCTGTAATTGCCTGCCTCTTCCTTGCTACCACATTTGTAAAGTGGGACTACATCTGCACTTCTCTAGTCCTGTGGGACCACTCCGGTCTCGAGAGATCTGTTAAATAAATCTGTCAGCGTTGCAACCAGTGCCTTTCTGAGTTGCTGCAGTACTCTTAGATACAACTCATCTGGCCCCATAGCTTTGTCATAGCTTCAGGTTAGTGAGTGTTTTCCAAACTTTCTCCTCAGAGAAGGGACTAGTGTCCACTTCCCTTCCATCAAAGCTTTTGTGCTTTTTCATGATCTCTCCCCTTCCCCTACTGCCTTAAATACAGAGCAGAAATATTTGTTCAAGGTGTTTGCCTTTTCTTGATCTTCCTTCGTACAGTCACCCCCTTCCTTTTTAATCTTTCTAGCCCTAACGTTGTTTTCCTTTTCTCGCTAACATACCTAAAAAAATGTGTTCTAGTGGTGTGGGTATGGTGTACTGTCCACACTTCTGGCAGATTCCTTTCCCTTTAAATCTGAGGCTGGATGGTCTTCAGGCTGGCTCCTCCCACCCACCTAGGTGGCATCCTTCTCGGCACCACCCCGTGATGCCATATCTTCCTTTCCACTGGAAGTATCAGGTTCCCTCCATTGCAGCTCCGCTCTAGGTATAGGCCCTTTCTTAAAAAAACGTTAGTCTTCGAGCTTTTCAAGCTTTTTGACAGTACTTCGTTCCAGTATGGATCCAGAGGGCCCAAAAACTGGTCCCGGCTTCAAACGGTATGCGAGATGTGGGTAGAAGATGTTGCACACCGATATTCAGCATGTGTCTTCTACCTGGGATTCCAGCATGATCCACAGGCCTGCAGCCTATGCAGCACCCTTTAATCCTCCACCTTGGAGGACCACTATGCCTGCCTCTTCTTGGGTTGCCCGGACCAACAGGACCCTCCTGTCAAGTTGAAGGACCGTAACAAGATGGTTTCCACAGCAGCTGGTTCTGCAGCCCAGCTTGCTGTCCTTAAGGAAGCCCCAGCTCAGGCTGCCTTGGGCACTTCATCTGCCCTTGTTCTAGTGGGCTTGGGCACCTAGTTCACTGGGGCATTCCAGGACTTATGGCAGTCCTTGCCAACCCTTTGGGAAGGCCCCTCCCAGGGGTCCAAATCCTCTTAGGACAAATCCAAAAAGTTCTGTTGCAGGTCATGGGATCAGGAGAGGGACGCTTCTCCTGTTCCCATGCTTCTGCTGGCTCAAAAGCCGTCGAGCCACCGGCTTCGGCCGACACTTCTATCCAGATCCAGGCTGCTAGCCCAGTGGAATCCCCATCAGGCTTGCCAGCCAAGACAGCGGTCGACCAGCTGGTTGAGATTTATCTCGATCTAGTCAACTCGTCATTGGACAAAGGGGAGAGTCTCATTGGACAAAGGGGAGGACTCTCTCTCTTGAGGACTCTGGTCCTCTCCCAAGAGGGACCAGATCAGCACGCCAAGCCGGCTGCCTCCTCTCAGGAGCCCGAGCCTTCGGGGGTTTCCAGATGTCCCTTTCTCTGCCATGCTTCTCCTCCCTTCTGACTGGTGTATTGTCGACAGTCGAGGTACCGCAGGTCTCGATCGCGGCCAAGGGACTCTCAGTGCTCCCGTTGGTCCCATTCTTGGCCCTCGGCTAGAAGGCACCGTCGATACCCCTCATCTTCATCTTCGGGTGAGGATCGACTCTGCCATAAAATGCGGCACTGATATGAGGAGTTTCTGTGGCAGCAGTGGATTCTTGGCCAAGGTCGTATGCCACAGCCTACTCAGGCACTTCCTTTGCTATGTGTGCCATGGCCCATGACAGTTCTTCTGGTTGTGCCAATGCCTGCCTCCCCACCCATTTGGGTGGAACCACTGCCTCCCACAGCCTAAGGAGGGAGATTCTTCCAAGAATGCACTGCCGCCAGGCTTCCCAGCTGGCTGTTGGTAAAAATCACACAATCTGATGAGCCTCGTATTGTCAGCTGGGACACAGGTGCACGGGCTGTGTTTGAGGAGTCCTCTGACTCTGAGGACCCCTCCATGCACTCCCACTGGACCCCAGGCTTTGACCATGAGTCCAGGGAGGATCTCTCCATGGAACAAGGGCCAGCCTCTTTCAGGGCCCTACGCCATTTGATTTCGGAGTCTGTGGGGATGCTGTTGGAACCTGTCCAAAAGCGGGCTAAGTACCCCTTGATGGAGATCCTGGACAGGGACAGCTCCCCTGGGGTTGCCTTCCCTGTAGCGGAGGCCATCTTTGGCCCCACTTTGGAGTTGTGGCAGTGATCTGCCTCCTGTCCAACACAGTCAGCCCATATGATCTGCAAGTACGCGGTGCCTACTGGGTCACTGCCAGTGTTCACCGACCTGCCTTCAGCTGAAGGGCTACTCCCCGAATCAGTGTTTCAGTGCACTGGCAACGTCAGGGACATCCACAAACCCCCCCTAACAAAAACTCTTAAGAAATTGGGCCATGCAACCAAAAAGGTCAGTGCTGCCTCATACCTTGGACTTTGGCAGGCCAGTTCAGCTGTAACGATGGACAGTTTTGCCCATGCTGTCTTGGGCATGGACCAAGTTATCTCCAGTCTCCAGCTGACCTGCAGTTGCCAGTCAAGTTGATCCACAATCTGGGATATGCCGTAGCTATACAGCAGCTCCGAACAGCCCTGGACATTGGCAATTCCTGTGCCAGGTCTGTGGCCATGGTGGTGGCTATGCGCCACAGGGATTTACAGCCGACACTTAGCACAAGTTGGTGGACATCCCCTTTTTTGGCACCAACTTGTTCGGGCCCAGCGTCAACGGACATCTTACTCGCATAGAGAAGTTCAGTGCCACCCTGAACTCTGTCACATCCTCTCAGAAGGACATTAATGGCCAGAAACAGCAGAAGAAGCCCTTTCAATTTCAACCTTACTCCACGCCTCCAGCCAGACCACTGCAGGCCCAAGCGGGGCAACAGCAGACCCGCCGCCCAAGCCAAAGCCAGCCTCCTCCAGTGCCAAGAAGTCAGCAGGGATGCTGCTGCCTCAGCCAGCCCCGCAGCTGCTACCAAGTCTGCCCATTGGTTGTGGGTATCATTCCCCTGCCCAACCCAGGACCACCCGTGAGGGGCCGGCTCCGCCACTTCACTTCCGCTTGGTCTGACGTAACTTCGGACAAGTAGGTGCTCACAGTGGTGGGTCATGGACGGCCTCTGGAGTTAGAGGGTTTCTTGCCCAGCCCGTGCTTCACAGGAGGACGTGGTGTCCGTGGACATGTTGCTCAACATTCAGGAGGACATTGCCCAGCTTCTCCAGAAGTCCGTGCTTGGGATGCCACATAGAAACATAGAATTTGACGGCAGATAAGGACCGCTTGGCCCACCCAGTCTGCCCATTTCTCTGCCTACTGGATAAGCTGCAGATCCTAGTTAACCAGCAGCCTACTTCTTCCTACCCCATCCCCTAGAATTGCCTTATGACTGTCCCATGCATGCTTGAATTCTACCACTGTTTTTGACTCCACTACCTCCTCCGGAAGGCCGTTCCATGCATCCACATCCAGCCCAGGGTTCATCTCCAGATACATCCTGGTTCCAAAACACACGTGGGAGGGGGAGTTGGCACCCTGTACTGGAACTGCACAACCTCAACAGATATCCAAGATCGTGCAAGTTCCAGATGGGCAGTCTGAATCGGATCATGCCATCCCTGGAGCAAGACATGTAGTTCTGCTCTCTTGACCTTCAGGATGCCACCTTTCACATCCATCCGTCCCACTGGCAATTCCTGCAGTTCCGAATGGAAGGGATCCTGTACAAGTTCCAGGCAGTGCTCTTTGGCCTTTTCTCGCCCCCCCCCCCGGGTCTTCAAGTGCATAGCAGTAGTGGCAGCCTTCCTACGGCACCGGGGTGTCCGGGTGTACCCATACATGGATGATTGGCTGATTGCCGGTTCTTCCAGATCGGAGATGGAGCAGTCCAGAGATCTGGCCCTTCAGACCTGCTTGGCTTTGAGCCTCCTGGTCAACGAGGCCAAGTTGGAGCTCCACCCACAGGTCATCAGTTTCATCGGGGCGGAGCTCGACTCCCTTCAGGCCAAGGCCGACTTCTGGCGGACAGGGCGTAGGACTTAGCTCCTTTGCCTGATCATTTCAGGTTGTGCAATTGTGCCCTGCCTGGGACTTGCACCTGCTGGAGTACATGGCGGCTTGCACCAGCATGGTCTGGTGGGCCCACTGGAGGATCTGCCCCTTGCAGTGGGGGCTGGTCCAGCAGTGGTCTCAGCACCTCAGTTACCTTGACCAGCCAGTCATGGTGACACAGCTGATGTGGGACACCATCCAGTGGTGGCTAGTCCCCGAACATCTACAGGAAGGAGTCCTGTTTGTCCATCCAGAACTGACGGTCACTCTCATAACTGATGCCTTTCTGAAGGGCTGGGGAGCCCACCTAAGGGCTGAGAGTACATGGGCGGTGGACCCCCAGGGAGTCCCAGTGTCACAGCAACCCATTGGAGCTCTGTGCAGTGCATCTAGCACTGAAGTTCTTTGATTCGCATGTTCGGGGTCAGGTCATCCACAAGTAGTCCCTTCGCTAAGAGGTAGTCAACTGTCTGTTCTCCCAGTGGGGCACTCTCCAGGTCGACCTGTTTGCCTCTTGAGAGAACGTGAAGCTGAGGCTGTTTTGTGCCCACCCACCTCAGTGCGGGACACTGCTGGGGGATGCCTTCATGAGGCCGTGGACCCCGGGCCTCTTGTACGCCTTTCCTCCCTTTTCCCTGATCCACAAGGTGGTGATCAAGGTGCGGAGGGGTAAGGCTCAGATGATACTGGTAGCTCCAGACTGGCCGCATTCTCCTCAGCCTCAGCAGTGGGCCTCCTGGGAACTGCCCCTCCACCAGGACCTGCTGTCAGGGGAAGATCCTCCACCATCAGTCCCTGCACCTGACGGCCTGGTTCTTGAGCGGCTAGAGTTCCAGGCTTCGGGTCTCTCCAGTGAGGTCCTCCATATTGTCGAGGCCTCTCAAAAGGAGTCGACTCACTAGTGCTACGCCTTCAAATGGAAGAGATTTCCATGTGGTATCAGAGCAAGGAGCTAGACTCCTTGTCCTTCCCGGAGGCGAACGTCCTGTATTACCTATGGTCCATCTCCCAGTCGGGCCTACGGTCAGCAACCCTCAAGATGCACCTGGCAGCCATCTGCATATCATGCACAGGTTGGTATGCCGACAGTGGCACAGGGAGAAGGAGGTTGGGCGCTTCTTTAAAGGCCTTGATTACTTGTCCCCACCTTTGCATGAGCCACCACCACCTTGAGACTTCTTGCTGGTTTTGGCAATGCTCATGGGCAAGCCATTAGAACTGATGCACAGGTGTCATGTCTCCCACCTATCATGGAAGTCCACCTTCTTAGTGGCTATCACCTCAGCCAGAAGGATCAGTGAGCCCCAGGTGCTCTCGGTGGAGTCTCCTTATTTGGTCTTGCACAAGGACAAGGTTGTCCTCTTCCCCAACCTGAAGTTCCTATCGTAGGTTGTTTTGGAGTTCTACCCTAACCAGGTGATTAACCTCTCAGTGTATTTCACTAGTCCGATCTCGGAGGCCAAGCTCAGGCTTTATTCGTTGGACATAGAAACATAGACTTTGACAGCAGATAAGGACCACTTGGCCCACCCAGTCTGCCCATTTCCCTACCTGTTGGATAAGCTGCAGATCCTACTTAACCAACAGCCTGCTTCTTCCTAACACCCACCAGAATTGCCTTATGTCTGTCCCACACATTCTTGAATTCCCCAGTTTTTTTTTGACCCCACGACCACCTCAAGGAAGGCCGTTACATGCACCCACCACCATTTCCATGAAAAAATACTTCATGTTGCCCCTGAGCCATCCCCCCTCTATCTTCAAATTGTGCCCCCTTGTTCTTGCACATCTTTTTCTGAAAGATGCTACCCTTTTGGACTGTGTTGATTCCCTTGAGGTACTTGAAAGTTTCTATCATGTCCCCCCTCTCCCTCCTTTCCTTGAGGGTGTACTTATTAAGCTCTTTTAGTCTCTGTTCGTATGGCTTCTGGTGCAGACCCTGCACCATTTTAGTTGCCCTCCTCTGGACTGCCTTCATCCTGTCTATGTCCTTGTGGAGATGGGGTCTCCAGAACTGCACGCAGTACTCCAGATGGGATCTTACCAACTGTCTGTACAGAGGGATAACAACTTCCTGTTTTCTACTGGTGATGCCTGTCCCTGGACCTGCGGTGAACGCTCACTTATTACAAGAAGCGTATTGCTGGAGTTCAGGGAGAGGTTTGGCAGCTATTTGTCACCTACGCTGAAGTCGCACCTGGCAGACCGGTTGCTGAGTGGACGATTGACAGGTGGATTGTCTTGTGCATCAACTTCTGCTACAGGTTGGATGGTAGGGGGTCCCTTGCTGGGCTTAGTGCTCATTCCCCCAGACATACCACTGTCTCGGTGGCTGCTTCCAGGGATGTCCCTGTCCAGGAGATCTGCAGGGTTGCTACCTGGAAGTCAGCACACACCTTCATTTCCCATTACCACATTGACCTTGAGTCACGCCAGGATGCTGATTTTGGGGCCTCAGTTCTCCAGTCAGCTTTTTCCTAAATAGGGGTGTGCCTTGCCCCAGAGGACTGCTAGGAGGTCTGCGGAAGTGTATGAGCACATCATCTACACACACCCCTAGAATTGAGGGTTACCCACATGTAACCCCAGTTGTAGGAGTGGTATATGGTGTACATCCACACACCCCACCCGACCTCCCCTGGCAAGTGACACACTGTATGTTACTTCTAGTGGGTCAGATATGACATCACGGGGCGGTGCCAAGGAGGATGCCACCCGGGTGGGTGAAAGGAGCCAGCTTGAAGGACTTCCGGACTCTGATCTAAAGGGAAAGAAATCTGCCAGAAGTGTGAATGTACACCATATACCACTCCTAGAACTACAGTTACAGGTGAGTAACCCTCATTTTGTCCCCTTTTGAACTCCCTGAGCTATTCTCTTCTCAGTTTGTGCCTTTGCGCGCCGTACCACCCTGCTTGCCTCCCTCTGTTTTCCCAGATGCACATTCGTATCCTTCTCTCTCTGGGTCTTCTTGTACTTTCTGAATGCTATCTCTTTAGCCTTTACCTTTTCTGCTACCTCTTTTGAGAACCATAGCAGTCACCTCTTTCTTTTACTTTTGCTTACCTGTTTGACACAGGTTTGTTGACTTTACTGTGCCCTCTTTTAGTTTGGCCCACTTTTCCTCCACTCCCCTAGGGCTAAGGGGTCAATCATCTCCATTGCAATTCTCTCAAAAGGCACATCTGTCAAGGTTAGGTGCACCAAGGGCACCTTGTGTATTTTTTTTTTTTTTATGTATTTTTTAAGTTACTAGGACTACTTTCTGATAGTGAGCACAAAAACCGCAATAGGTAGCAACATCCTCATGAATCCCAGGCTAGTAAGATCTGTACAACAGTCTGGCAAGGGTGTGGCCCCTCCCCTAGTGACTAGCCATAGAACTATTCACTCCTATTCCCCCCACCGTCTCCTGCCCTCTTTGCCCCTAATGTCAGCCCTGTTTGCCCCTGGTGACAATGTCAGCTTTAACTGCCTCATGACTTACGATGTGTGTAACTGCATTTATTCTGCATATTTCATTCCTGTTATGTTTGTTATCCACTCTGCCCCTGATGTCAATGTCAACTTCGGCTGCTACATGATTTATGTAGTGTGTAATCTGCATTTATACTGCAGTTGTCCCTTCCTGTTATGTGTTGTTCACATTACTGTAAATCGGTTGTTGTTGTTTTCCTCACTGTGTTTCGCATTGTATACTTGTTCTTTGTATTTTCTGTCATCCTATTCACTTGACATGGAGCCTTTGTAAATAACTCCCTGACTCAAAGGTGTTTAATACCGAGACTTAAATAGATAAAAACTATCATGTGCTATCAACAACTCAGATCTATACTTCTTTGGTATGACCAGCTGTTCTATCCATTTCTGTGTCCAAGGATTAACCCAGACTCTATACAGTAACCCATTACTGTTTTTGTTTCACACCCAAGTGCTTAAAGGAAAACTATCTAAATCTTTGAGTCCCCAGCCCCTCAAAGGCTTGCCCCCTGATTAAGCTTTTCCCCAGAAAAGCTCTTACCTTACTTGATGCAGCTTACTGTATTTAAATTTTTTAGTGTCAGAGAATCGGGAATATGTCCGACTCTGCATGGCTCTATTTAGTGCAAAAATGCAGCGCTGCACTGCTCGCTTAAAATGCATCTGCATTGATGCGAGTGGTGCAACCTGCACTTTGCACTAAATGACACGCAGCCGCCCTCGGACACTAAAAATTAAAATACAGCCGCCCGGTGGCACTGAGGGCTGAAGCTGGATGCCACACCGCATCTTATGCTGCCACCCGGGTTCGGCACAGACTGGCCACCGGGCGGTCAGCTGGGGAGGGAGAGGATTGAACATCCGAGGACAGCCTCCTCTCCTCCTCTTCTGGGGTGGGCCGCGGTCTCTGTTCAGACTCTGAGAGCGCCCCCGATGGAGATCAGGACTTTGCAGGGGCCGCACAATATGGGTGCACTGCGGCAGATACAAGTAGCATGCCTACACAGATGTAATTGCACAGTGCGCTCCAGGGGAAAAAAAACACGAAAACTCAAAAAGACCCTTGCCCTTGGTAGGCAGTGGTGGAGACCAGGGACCAACCTCCATGCCCAATGCCGGGTTCCCAGTCCTCCTTCGGTACTCCTCTCGCTCCCTGGCAACCTGACTAGATTGCAGAAAGGTTTCCGGGAGGAGTTGGCGGTCCCGTTCCGGGAGGTCAGGGGAGTCAGGAGAAGTGAGCAGGAGTAACTGGCATCCAAGATGGTAGACTGGAGCTTCAGGTGGACGGGACAGGGTCAAGTTGCAAGTCCCACCAGAGAGAGTCCAAGAGCAAGAGAGAGGAGGCGCATAAAGAGAAGATTAAAAAAAAATTTAAATACAGTAAGTTGCAGCAAGTAAAATAAGGGTTTTTCTGGGGAAAAGCTTAATCGGTGGGTAAGCTTTTGAGGGGGCAGGGACTCAAAAATCTAGAGAGTTTTCCTTTTAAATAACCTTGGACAGAAACATTGTTAGTTTGCATAGAAACAAAATCGCAATCAGTTATCAGTTTATTTTCAGCATTTTCATACATCAACCGCTTATGTGCATCAGTCTTTTGTTGCCACTGCTTTTTCGTATGTCTTTTTTCTTTACTGGATTTCTGGATCTTGGAGCTGGGCTCAAACAAGTCTAATCAAAGTCACCAAAAGGAAGAGGGTCTCAAACATATTAGATTTTCTTTGTGCTCTTTTTATCACAGCTGTTGAAACAATAGGGTTTTCTTCCTCTGTGATTAACTTTGCAAATCCTGGAAAGTCATTTCCAATAATCACAGGTACAGGTGCTGGTAACTTTGGTACTACCCCCACTTTCATTTGGTGTGACACCCCATTAATGTTCAGAGCCACTTGGGTAGTGAGATAGTATTGAGTGTCCCCGTTGCTGCATATGACCCCAGTATCTGCTCATTTTGCACAGTGTTTTCCCAGTACTTCAGCATACACCTGGGTCTGTCTGTTTCCCAAATCTGTGTCCCTTCACAGTCTTAGCTCCCACCTTGACATCTGTTAAATACTTTCCCCAATTTGCTAGGGCCAAATTTGCTCCAATGTTGCCCTCCTTATTTTTATGGCCATTTCTTGTAGTATGTCCTGGCTTATACAGTTATAGCAAACAGAGTCTTTGGGTGCAGATTTGATACCCCTGTCATAGTTCTTATCTGACCTGGAGTTAAAGCAGGAAAAAGAGGGTTTTACCATTCTTGGCTGTTATTTCTGTGCTGCGGTGTCTGGCTGGCTATCTGATAGTCTTCAACCGAAGAAACAGCTTCTTCCCCACTTTCTTGTCAGTGTTCTTTTAGCCAAAGCTGCCTGTTTGTGGGAAGGATGTTGATGAAATGTTCTATTGCAAATAGGTCAGTGATCTTTTGGACTGTTTTGCCAGCTGGTTGAAGCCATTTAATGAGGAGTTTTCTGAGATGGGTGAAGGTTTCTCGAGGACAATTGGATGAGTTGTACATCTGGACTGGAATCCCTGCCTGTAGGTCTCTCCTGAGATGTCATACCTTTTAAGGATTTCTCTTTTCACAGTGTCATGGTTTTCTGACTGTTCAGTCTCCATATTGCTGTAAGCAAGTTGGGCTTTACCTGTTGGGTAAGGTACCAGCCTGATTGCCCATTGCTGTTTTGGCCATTGGCAGGCTCTGGCAACCCTTTCAAATGTTGTCAGGTATGCTTCGATATCATATGAGGGACACAACTTTGTAAGTTTAATCTCTTTTTAGTTGTTGCGTTTTGTTGATCTGCTGAACCTGTAACAGATCCTCCAGCTTTAATAGCTTGCAAGGCATCCAGCCATTGCTGCATCCCTTCTTTTCTTTGCTGCTCCTGTCGCTGCATCTCTTCTTTTCTCTGCTTCTCCACCTCTCTTTGTTGTGCCATCCACCATTTGAAGAAGGCGGACATGCTTTCAGGTTCTGTCCCTGCCAGTTGTTGTTCTTCCATCACTGGTTCTGACTATGCAGTCTTCGTTTGGACTTTTGTTTCTGCTGCTAGTTTGGGTGCCATTCTCATTGTAATCACTCCTGGGCTTGCTGTTGCAGGATCCATACCTTTCTTCTATGCTTCCCTGGTACCTTGTCTAGTACCCACCCACAAAACTCCTTGCTGAGAGTATGCATGGCGTAAATCCCACTTTGTCTGACACCAACTGTCATCAAGGCACAAGTGAGCAAGTATAGGCAAACCAGGAGAAGTTATAAAATTTGTAATTAGCATTTTATCAATAATAAAATAAAAAACTAAAATTGTGCAGGATAGCTCTTATACAGGCAGTTCAAACAAAACCGTCATTCCTGTGAGGTTATCTGTAAATCTAAATCTCTCTCCTTAACAAAAGATTGTTCTCTTTATCTAATGTCTTTTCCTGGCAGTTAACATCTGTACCCTGAGCTCGTTAAGATACATACGAACAGCAGAAGAAGGCCATTTGGTCTATCAAGTCTGCTCGTATTGCAGGTTCCACAGCTTGAGCTCAGGTCCCCGCCTTCCCTCTCCACCCATGATCCTTACCGTCCCCCATGCCTATCCCAGTATCTTTTAAAGCTGCCTACTGTCTTCAACGAGATTACCTCTTCCGGCTGCGCATTCTAAGTGTCCACCACCCTCTGTGTGAAGAAGTGCTTCCTGACCTCCCTCCTAAACCTCCCACCCTCCAGCTTAAGACTGTGCCACATCGTGTTATGGTTGCCACTCAGCTTAAAGAGACTCTCCTTAACAACCTTATTTATTCCTTTCAAGTACTTGAAGGGCCAATCATGTCCCCCTCTCTCTCTCCTGTCTTCCAGGGAGTACATGTTCAGTGCACTCAATCTCTCCTCGTATGCCTTACCCTGCTGACCTGCTATCATCTTTGTAGCCCTCCTCTGGACCTTCTCCGTCAAGTTAATGTCTTTTTTGAGGTGTGGGCACTAGTACTGAACTCCATACTCTAGATGTAGCCTTACCAGTGACCTGTACAAGGGCAGTATAACCTCCTCTCTCCTACTACTGATTCTCCTAGATATGCACACCAGCATCTTCTTTGCCTTTGCTGCTGCTTTCTTGCACTGTGTGGAGTGCTTCAGGTCACTAGTGATCATCACTCCCAGGTCCTTCTCCTCCTCCTCTAATGCAGATACTCGGACTCCATCCAGATAGTACTCTGTCGTGGGATTCTTGGCTCCAATATGCATAACTTTGCATTTCTTGGCCTTGAAGCCAAGCTGCCAGATTCTGGACCACTTCCCCAGCTTTTTCAGATCCTTCTGTAGGTCCTGTATCCCTTCAGCTTTATCCACTCTTCCACAGAGCTTGGTGTCATCCGCGAATAGGCACATTTTGCCCTTAATGCCATCGCCAATGTAATTGATGAAGACATTGAACAACACCAGCTCCAGCACCAAGCCCTGCGGGACAACGCTGGTTATCTCTCTAGTGCCAGATAACTCTCCCCTCATAACCACCCTCTGGGTTCTGTCCCTCAGCCAGTTTTACACCCATCTGGCCATCTTTTCCCCAACCCCGAGATCCACCAACTTCCTGATCAACTTTTTGTAGGGCAATAGAGTCAAAGGCTCACAAAATCAAGTGACCGCGATGTTTCTACCACTTGGCCCTGTTCACTGTCTTAGTGACAGTCAAAGAAATCAATCAGATTTGTTTGACACGATCCCCATGAACCCATGCTGCCTCACATCCTGAAGACCATGCTCCTCTAGATATTCCACCAACCTCTCCTTTAGTATGGTCTCCATGAGCTTGCCCACAATGGAGGTCAAACTGACTGGTCTGTAATTCCCTGGATCATCCCTAGGACCGCTTTTGTGGAGGGGCACTACATGTGCTGTTCTCCAGTCCTGTGATACCACTCCTGACTCTAGTGAACTATTAAATAGATTTGCCAGTGGTCCTGCCAGCTCTTCAGCCAGTTCCTGTAGTACCCTTGGATGTACTCTGAGCCTGATGATTTGTTCACCTTCAATGCCAGCAGCCCCTCCCTTGCTCTGTCCTCCTCTATCACTACATCTGTGTTCCCTTCCCCCCCCGCTCCTCTTTTCCCTCCTGAAGGCACTGGTCTGTCCTTCTCCCCGGTGAAGACAGAACAGAAGTATTCATTTAGTATCTCTGCTTTTCCCCCATTATCCTCCACCCCTTTCTTAAGCCTAACAATCCCTTCTTGTCCCTTTTCTCACTTATATGTTGAAAGAAAGCCTTCTCCCCCTTCTTAATTCCTTCAGCTCCTTCTGTGCCTTTGCTCTCCATACTTCCTTACTTGACTCACTAGCCAACCTTAGGTAATTTTCCCCTATCCACCTCTGTCTTGGTCTTCCTGAATTTTCTTTAGGCCAACCTCTCTTCCCTTACTGCCTGGGCAACCCTGGAACTAAACCAGCTGGGCGCTTTGGCCCTTGTGTTCTTACCCCTGAGCCTAACGCACTCATCTGTGGCAACTAGTATTCCTTCCTTAATGATGGACCTCCTTTGGTCCACCCCCATATCTGCTCTGATGCCCACCAGATGACTCCTTAGCACTTTGCCCATTTTACTGAAGTCCACCCTCTTGAAATTCAAGATTTTGGTCTTGGTCGGGATGCTTTCCCTGCCCATATCCAACTGAAGCCACACTGTGCAGTGGTCACTTCCACCCAGTGACTCCCTGACCATTATTTCCTGTATATGCTCCCCATTTGTGAGCACCAGATCAATAATTGCCTCGGCTCTTGTTGGTTCAGTGATGCTCTGAGTCAGGAACCCACTCTGCAGTTCTTCCAGGATCACCTGACTCCTAGCACATGTTGTGGACCACCTAGGGCAGGTTGAAGTCTCCTTTCCCTGCAGCTTCCAATATTTGTGAGTTCAGTTCCCTGTCCCTCTCCTCATCCTGACAGGGTGGTCTGTAAACCACCCCCAACCTCACCTTTCTCCCTCTATTGGACCTTAACTGAACCCATAATGCCTCCACCTCCCCTTCTTCTGACTTCTCTCTCGTGCAAGTTATTCAGTCCCTGATATAAACTGCCACCCATCCCCCTTCCCGACTACCCTGTCCCTCCTGTATAGTTTATATCCAGGGATTGCAAGGTCCCAGTCATGGTGTGATGTTGCCCAAGTCTCAGTTACTGCAGCTGTGTCCACCCTCCTGTCTGCTAATAGTGCCTGCAGGTCGTCCCTCTTGTTTCCAAGACTCCGTGCATTCAGAGACACCACCCTCCACCTAGAATCTGACCTTCCTTCTCTTCCCCCTGTTCTTCTATTTACATTTATCTCCTCTATGTGCACCCCTCCACATACACTTGCTATGTGTTCCTCACCCCCTCCACCCATTGCTAACTGTGTTCTTGCCCCTTCCACCTCCAGACCTGTTCCATCACTGTGGGGGGGGGTCACTGACCTCCTCCTCCTCTCGGAGTCTGTGGGCCTGCACCGCCGCTGCCCCCCCCAGTAGTTTAAGTGTAGTAGATGTATGTAGATGTTTCTGTTCTTCCTTTCTTTCCTTGCTCCTCTGTGGTTAAAAATATATATGAAATCATGTGTGTAGTGGTGATACATCTCCTGTTTTTCACAAAATATATCAGAATTTTATCAGTTTATTTCCTGCCAGTGTAACAAAATAGAACACTGGTTCCCAGAACTGATCTCCTGTTGACAGCTCTTCAAATGAGCTTGTGGAGGTCAAACTGCATCTCATGGTTAACCCACTGAGTTCCAAATAACTTTTTGTAATCATTTCAACAATATAACTGTATACTAACTATGTATACGCTTGCAAACCAAGGGATCCCAGTTCCACATATGACTTTGCATATATTTTTAACCACAGAGGAGCAAGAGAAGAAAGAAAGAAAATAAATGGCAAGTAAAGGAAGGGAGAAAATGGAGAATTGTGGGACCGTCAGAGTGGCCAATTCCAAGGGTCCGCAAAGAAAATATGATTGCGAAATCGGACAAGCAAGAGATGGACAAGTGACAGAATAGGAGAGAACAGAATCAATCAGTCAGTCTTTGTTTTACCAGGCAAAGCACCATTGAGCGAGCTCATTTGCAAGGTGGACCTGGACAAATGCACTTAAAAGTAAACGGTATACAAAGGAAAAAATTGGGTGCACAATCAAGGAATACAATGTAGAAAAGGGCATAAAACAGGATAGAGCCTTGCTTTTAATTCTGTGCATAATAAAATGGGACTGGGTCTTATCCAACCCCGTTACACAGGCCTTGGGTCTCTGTGAGGATGTCCTACATGTGCTGGAGGCCTCTAGGAAGAATCAACTCATAGGTGCTATGCCTTTAGATGGAAGAGATTTTCCATTTGGTTTCAGGGCAGGGAGCTTGATTTCCTTGCCTGCCCTAGCCTGGGACTGTGAGCGATGACATGTAAGGTGCACCTGGTAACCATCTCTGTATACCAGGTGTGGGCCGTTATGCCATGGTGGCTGAGGAGAAGGTGGTCACGCACTTTTTCGAGGGCCTCAACCACTTGCCTTCTCCAGTGCGTAAACAACTTCCACCATGCGGCTTACTGCTGGTCCTGGCTATGCTGATGGGCAGGCCTTTCAAGATGATGCACAGGTGTGATTTATCACGCCTGTTATGGAAGACGGGCTTCCTGGTGGAAATTAGGTCTGCCAAAAGGATTGGGGAGCTCCAGTCACTCTCGATGAACTCTCCCTGTCTGGTCTTCCACAGAGACAAAGTTGTCCTTCATTCCAACCCAAAGTTCCTCCTGAAGGTGGTATCGGAGTTTCACTTTAACCAGGTGATTAACTTAACGGTATATTTTACCAACTTATCTTCAGAGGCTGACCACAGGCTCCACACCCTGGACCTGTAGGGAGCACTGTCCTGCTGTGTGGAGCATATGGCTGGAGTTTGAGGACAGGTTCACCAGCTGTTTGTCACCTATGCTGAAGCTGCACCTGGCAGATCGGCAGCAAAGCGGACAATTGCAGGGTGGATCATTCCTCCAGACATACCACTGTCTCTGTGACTGCTTCCAGGGATGTCCCTGTACAAGAGATCTGTAGGGCTGCTACCTGGAAGTCAGCACACACCTTTATTTCCCATTACCGCATTGACCTTGAGTCATGCCAGGATACAAGTTTTTGAGACCTCAGTTCTCCAGTCTGTTCGCTAAATAGAGGTGCACACCTTGCTCCCTCCTCCTGGAGAATTGCTAGGAGTCTGACAGTTTGTAAATAAGTGAGCCATGCTAGAAGCATAAGTTACTCACCTGTAACCATAGTTCTAGGAGTGGTATATGGTTCACATCCATGCAACCCACCCAGCCTCCCCTGGTAAGTGGCTCCTGATCCTTCTTCCAGCATGCGATATCTGACGTCACCAGGTGGAGTCGGGGTTATACCACCCGGGTGGTAGGAGAAGCTTAGCTTAAAGATGTTCTGGCCAATAACATCATTCCAGTGGAACTGCCAAAGTGTAAATGTGAACCATGTATGACTCCTAGAATTACGGTTACAGGTGAGTGACCTGTTCTTTCCCAACCTCCATCCCCAACATGTTGTACTGCAGCGTTTATTACAGGTCACTGCAATGTCTACATTTCAGTTGCCCAATGGTTTTATTGGGCAGTTTCTGGTGATCTGCTTTCCCCGCTTGTCATGTATGATTGGTCAGGGATGGATTTGTGCTTTCCTGTTGGTCAGTAACTTTTGGAACTCCATTTATCAATGGCAGGAACTGAAGTGGATATGATCAGTTGCATTATATAGGTGTTGTATGTGAGGACATAGACATAGACATAGAAGGTAGCCCCAGCCGAAAAGTGTCCATGAGATCCTACCTCTGTCTGCTTACAGCCCAGTGAGAGTCACTCAGTGGAGAAGATTCTCTGGAAGATGTACTTTTAATTGGTAAGTAACAAATCTTTGTTCATTCCTTCTATGTCCCACACTCCCACCCCACAGAAGTACAACCTGAAATGGTCAGTAAGAAGCAGGAATATTCTGAATGCTGACAATAGATCAGTTACCGTCATTAAGTGTGCAGTTGACAAAATTCTTAGAGCCTGGGTAGATGGGGCAGTGTGTACCATTTCTGTTTTTGATCTGTATGCTAACAAGGTTATTATTTCTGTCTTCACAGCCATGGCTTGACAATAAACACACAGTTTTCGGCAGAGTGACAAAAGGAATGGAAGTTGTTCAGAGAATCTCAAATGTCAAAATCAATCCCAAAACTGATAAACCCTATGAAGATATTAGCATAATAAACATCACAGTTAAGTAAAAAACCAAGAAAGCACTGTTAGAAAATATAACTTTTAGTGAAAGGTTTATATTCAAAACAAATCATTTTGTATTTCAGCATGAAAAAATTATACAAGATGAAACTGTAAATAAAGTTTTAAGAAAATGAGAACTTGTATATGCACAGGGGTTCTGGTGTCAGTGTTTTTCTGCCTGTGAATGTCAGCAGTGCTATCATAAGATGAACTTTGGTTTGCCCAGCAGCAGTGAGCATTCAGTTGTATCCCAAGAGGTGAGATCTTGCTCCCAACCTTCACAAAACATGGGTTGGAACCTTCAGACAAGGTGAAGTGGTGGAGCCAAATCCAAACATAATGCTTTTTGTCACTTGAAAGTATCAGTATATGGGAAGAATAGCAAAATATGAAATAAACATGCTTTTGACTAGGTGATATATAAAACTTTTGACTCCCTAATCTGGAAAACGTTATGTTTCGTGGAAATCCCTGAAATCACACAGCAGTTACATTTGCACAAGGCTGTATACTTTACGTATGGATAAACTTAGATCTTTATCGATGATATCTCCTCCATTGGGTTACGCCTTTGGAACTGTAAGCCATTTACATCAGAACCACTCAGAAACTTTAGCTAGTCGGAGGCCGCCTAAAATTATGTATGCCATTGATGCCTACATAACTTAGGCAGCCCCATCCCTCCTCGGTTCTTTGCCAGTGACAGACTTGAGAAAATCCTTCCAGGAGGAACCAGGAGGCCAGTCCAGGATGGCACCTATATTGTGGACAGCCCATTGCTTCTCAGTTCTTTCTTCCGCCGCTCTCCGCTTGTTCGGCTTGCAGAGAAACAATGCTGTCATTTTCTTCAGTGTTATTTTCTTTCATTGCTTTTCCGTTTTCAATGTTATCCTTTCAGTATAAAAACAGAATTTGACGGCAGATAAGGACTGCTTGGCCCACCTAGTCTGCCCATTTTCCTACCTGATGGATAAGCTGCAGATCCTAGTTAACCACCAGCCTACTTCCTCCTACTAGAATTGCCTTAGGTCTGTCCCATGCATTCTTGAATTCCCCCACTGTTCTTGACTCCACAACCTCCTCAGGAAAGCTGTTCCATGCATCCACAACCCTCTCCGTGAAGAAATACTTTCTCACATTACCTCTGAGCCGTCCCCCCTCTATCTTCAAATTGTGCCCCTTGTTCTTGCACATCTCTCTTTCTGAAAGATGCTACCCTCTTGGACTTTGTTGATTTCCTTGAGATACTTGAAAGTTTCTATCATGTCCCCCCCTCTTGTCCCTTTCCTTGAGGGTATACATATTAAGCTCCTTTAGTCTCTCTTTGTATGTCTTCTGGTGCAGACCCTGCACCATTTTGGTTGCCCTCCTCTGGACAGCCTCCACTCTGTCTATGTCTTTGCGGAGATGGGGTCTCCAAAACTGCACGCAGTACTCCAGATGGGGTCTCACCAACTGTCTGTACAGAGGGATGACAGCTTCCTGTTTTCTACTGTTGATACCTCTCCCTATGCATCCCAGTATTCCCCCATCCCTCCTCGCTGCCTTCTCACATTGCTGCCTAACTTTAGGTCATCTGATGTAATTACTCCCAGGTTCCTTTCCATTTTTGTTGTTGTTAGTATCTCACCCCGATTGTGTACTCTTCCCCTGGGTTTTTATTTCCCAGTTGCATTACCTTGCACTTCTTTGCATTGAATCTGAGCTGCCATACATTTGACCATTCCTCCAACCTAGCCAAGTCCCTTCTCGTCCTTTGTACCCCACCCTGTGTATCAACTCTGTTGCAGATCTTTGTGTCATGTGCAAAGAGACATACTTTCCTTCAGTCCCTCTGCTACCCTTATAAAGACATTAAGAGGACTGACTGATAACCCTGCGTACCCTGCTAGTTACCCTCCTTTCTTCACTGTGGACTCTGTTTACTATTATCCTTTGTGTCCTGTCGTCCAGCCAATTTTGTATCCAGGCTACCACCTTGGGACCCACTCCAAGGCTGGCTAGCTTGTATATTAATCTTTTGTGTGGGACTGTGTCAAATGCCTTGCTGAAATCTAGGTAGGCCATACCCACAGCCCCTCCCTGGTCTACTACTTTGGTCACCCAGTCAAAGAAATAGATTAGGTTTGTCTGACACAACCTTCCCGCTGTGAATCAATGCTGCCTTGGGTCCTGTGCCCCACTGGCCTCTAGGTACTCAACAGTTCTTTCCTTCAGAAGTGATTCCATCATTTTCCCTACCACTGAGGTCAGACTAACTGGTCTATAGTTTACTGCCTCTGTCCTGCTCCCATTTTTGTGAAGTGAAATCACATCCGCCCTCTTCCAGTCCTCCGGTACCACCCCATCCTCCAATGATTTGTTAAAGAGAGTAGTCAGTGGGTGTCAGTAGTTCAACCCTTGGTTCTTTTAGAATTCTGGGGTGAAACCCATCAGGCCCCATTGCTTTATCCACCCTCAGTTTCGAGAGTCCTTTCAAAACCCTTTCTTCTGTGAAGGGACTGGTGGCGACTCCCCTATCCAGGGTGTTTCTCTTGTTTGGTTTAGGTACCTCCCCCTCCTTATCCGTTGTGAATACTGAGCAGAAATATTCATTCAGTATCCCTGCTTTTTCACTGTGACCCTCTGTCCACATTCCTTCCCCTTTATTAAGCCTCAGTATTCCTCCCCTGGGCTTTCTTCGCTCCCTAATGTACCTATAAAGGGTTTTATCCCCCTTCTTAACAGTTGGCTATCTTTTCCTCGGTTTGGGCCTTTGCTATTCTGACTGCTTTCCCTGCCTCCTTCTGCTTTAACTGATAAAGTTCTCTGTCCTGCTCCTTCTGTGTCTCCTTATATTACCTGAATGCTGTCCTTTTCTCCTTAACCTTCTCTGCCACCTCTTTTGAGAACCATAGTGTTTTTTCCTTTCCTTTGTTTTGTTGATTCGCTTCACACAAAGGCTTGTTGCCTCTGTGATGGCTGTTTTGATTACTACCCATTGTTCCTCCACCCCTCCTTCTTGCCCGTTTGCTAGTGCTTTTCTGAGGCACACTCATTTTCCCAAAGTCAGCCCTCCTAAAGTTCAGCCAGTACTCTTGCTTTTGTATGGCTTGACTCTATGGCTGTGTTTATCGTGAACCACACGGTTTGGTGGGCGCTTGTTTCCAGATGGCTACCCATTTCTAAATCTGAGATCCTTTTTCTGTCCCCATTTGAGAGTACTAGGTCTAAGATTGCTCCTTCCCGAGTGAGTTGCAACACTAGCTCTCTCAGGCATCCCCTTGTAGGGCATCAAGATTGACCCTGCTCTTAGATGTGCCTGCAGCAAAGGTGCTCCAGTTAACATCTGGCATATTCAGGTCCCCCATCAACAAGATCTCCCCTTTTTCTGTCATTCTAAGGATGCCGTCTGTCATTTCGTTTTCCATTCCCTCGCCCTAAGATGGGGATCTGTACACAACCCCCATGCGGATTGTGGTGCTATTTCCTGTCTCCAGGGTGACCCATAGTGCCTCATTTTCTCCCTATTTACTCTTTAGTTCTGTTGCTTTAATCCCTTCCCTTACATAGAGAGTTACTCTTCCTCCTCTTTTACCCTCCTGTAGATAGTGTATACTGGTATGTTGACATCCCAGTCATAGTTCTGTGTGTACCATGTTTCAGTGAATGCCACAATATCCAGGCATCCCTCTTCCATCAAGGCCACTAGTTCAGGGAGCTTGTTACACAGACTACAGGCATTGATACTCATCACTCTCCATTTTTTTTTTTTGCTCCTTACTTCCCCCTGACCTGCCTCTCCTTCCGGCTGCTCATGCTTCCTCCGACCCCCTCGCCCTGACCCCTTTCCCCCTCACCTCAGATCGCAGCTGACCCAGGGGGTGGCCCGGCGTATCCCTTCGCCAGGTGGGTCCCCCTCCTCTGAGGGGGAAGGCGCCAGGAGGGGCAGCCAGCGCACTAGGCAATCAGTTCCTGGGCGCTGCTGAGGTGGGTTCAGGGGCACCAGGGCATCTCGGGTCGGCAGGAGCTTGGCAGCCATCATCTGGTAGGCCAGAAGGCCTGGATTTCCGCATTTTCTCCTGGGGGTGTGGTGTGCCACAAACGTCTAGGTGAGCGGCGCTCACCAGCCCCCATATACAATGGGCTGCGCTTAGGCTGCTGCCTCGGCTTCCGCCAGGAGGTAGCAGACAGCGAAGCACGCCCTCCTCTTCGAGTAGGCGAGCAGTCGCAGGACGCCAAGCTTACTCCCGCAGCCGGCTCTCCAGCAACCCGTCCAGTTCCCGAACCCGGTGCGCCCGGTCATGGCGAAATCAACCACTCGCGTACGTGACGAGCTGGCACCTCCATTTTTTGATGGCCTTACCCGTTTTGCCTCATCCCTGTCCCTTACTGCCTTTACCTTTTTGCATTTGCCCTGTCCTGCTCCCTAATGACTTCTCGACCTTGGTGTTTACCTCACTAATTACTGTGTTTTGTTGGGGGAGGCTGGGATTACCCTGCTCCTTTTCAGTGCCCCCCCCGGCTAGTTTTAAATGCTTGCCAATGAAGCATTTAAACCTATCACCTAGGATCCTGGTTCCCACCCTGGACAGATGCAGACCATTGCACCAGTATAGGCCTGTATCCCTCCAGGTGGCTTCCCAGTCCCCAATGAAGCCAAAACCCTGAGCGCCACACTAGTTTTTCAACCATTCATTGACTCCCATGGTGCAGAATACCCTAGCATCACCCTTTCCATAGACAGGTAGCGCCTCCGAGAAGGTTACTGTACATGCTATTTGTCTAAAGCCCCTCCCCAACTCTGCAACTCCTCCTGCACTGCTCTGATTCCATTCCTAGCCAGGTCATTTGTCCCTAGGTGGACAGTGACATCCAGCTCCCTCCTCGTGCAGCTGCTCCCGCAATCCTAAGGGTTCGCTTCCTGTCCCTCCAAGCCGTGGCGCCAGGTAGGCACCTTACCTCCCGCTCCCCTTCCTCCCCCACTTCTACCCCCCTAATGATTGAGTTCCCCACCAGTTGTTTCCTTCCCCTGTGGGGTCTCGTGCCACCCTGCTTTGTGGAGGTTCCCAACATCCTCCTTGGTCTCCACTGCAGGTGCCTCCATAGAGGAACCACTCTTCACCAGAACAGCATATGAATTGTGCAGAGGTACAGTTGGAGGGATGCACCTCTGTTCCACCACCCTCTCCCCACTTTGGTCCAACCACTCTCTTTTCTTGGCAACCTCTGAGGTAGCGGTGGTGGCCCTGATGGTCCCTGGGTGGGGGAGGAGGTTTCACAAATCCGAGCCAGGTCAGCCTGGAGACTGGTGACCACCTCCCTCAGACCCGAGAGGTGCCTGCAAATAGGGCAGCATCGCAGCCTCCAGAATGTCTCCCAGAACACTGCCGCCCACAGCCATTGCACTGCACCACTCCCATCATGTCTTATTTTGTGTTCCCTCTCCTGTTCCTTTGTGTACTTACTCTTCCCTCCCTTTATGTATTTTTCCACGTACTTTACTACTGGCTGTATGCCTTTACAACTCTTACCCTTCCTGTTCTGGGACAGGAAATTCCTGCATTCTTAAGTAGTCTCCTTCTTCCTTGCTCGGACTCAGACCTTCAGCAGCTGTGGGGAGAGCTATTATTTTTCCTTCAAGGTTGATGAAACTAAAAGTGTCTGTGATCCTTCCCTTCCTGCTGCCAAACAGGAAGTTCCTGTTGTCCGTCAAATCCAGTGGCTATAAAAGCGTCTATAAAAGTAGATCTGGCTTGGGGTGGGGGCAGGGCAAGTACTAAGAAAAGCTGTAGCTGTTAGTCAGGTGTTTTCTGCTATGAAAGCAAGATTCTTCTGCCAGAAGCTAGCAGCAGGAAGCTGTAATTGGAGACACCTGCTTTTGTACTGCTCAAGCCACACCCCCAATTAACTTCTCTCCTCCTAACTTGGCAAACTAGGTTGATACAGTCCCCTTCCCTAACACAGAAACACACACTGACTTTCTTTTTTTTTTATATATATATATATATATATACACATATATAAATGTGTGTGTGTATATGTATATATATATATATATATATATATATGTATATACGCTAAATGAGACCCCCCTGCTTCTAATAAAGTATCTGTTTGCTTAAGTCCAACAGGCACGGACTCCTGCTGAGATAAAAGTTTATCAGTATGAAAAGCTGTAGCTTTTAGTCGGTAGCATGTCAATTCAGCGTGTTAATTACAGCGAGTAATATTCAGCCACTGAAATGTTAGCGAGTGAGGAGTATTAGCGACAATAGCTTATAGTGACACGGTGTAATATAACCTACCTCCGAGGTCCATGTGCGCCTCGGAGGATGTTAATTTAGAAATAGCGGGGGGTTCAGGGGCACAGCCCCCCTGCATAACTGTAATTAATTGGTTAGAGGTGTGGGATGGGTATTTAAAGGCGCAGTCCCTGGAGGGGTGTGATCGAGGATGTCAGTGGAAATCATACGTAGTCAGCGTGGTATGCCTTTGCTTGTGTATGGGGGCTGTGTTCATCGGCGGGATAAGGTTGTTGCTCAGAAGGTGTACTGGTGTTGAGTGGATGCCCATCGCTATGGATGTAGAGCACGGATACATACAGTTGTGGATCGGGTAGTGGCTACGACGAGGGACCATAACCATGTACCGAATGCTGCAGAGGTGGGTGCTAGAAGGGTTATGTGTGGTATTAGGGAGAGAGCACGGAGCACGGCAGATACCACAGCACAGGTAGTGCTTCATAGCACTGCCGGAGCACCCGATGTGGTAGCAGGGGCTTTGCCAGACATACGTGCCCTACGACGGACTGTTTAGAGGAGGCTGCGTGGTTTGGCTTACAATTTCCAGCTCAACATGTAGCTGAATTTGTATGCGCTGATATTGACGTTTGCCGTATTTACCGTCGCTATAAAAAAGACGCTGAAATTGTAATCGCCGTTGGTTTTTTTTTTGCCGAATTGACATGAAACCCTTTTAGTCGGGTGTCTCTGCTGTGAAAGCAAGATTCTTCTGCCAGAAGCTAGCCATCTTCGAAAGAATATTTAGGTTTTGTACCTGTGACTAAAAGGACAGTGCTCACATGGTTTGTCTGCTTTTTGGGCTTGTCCCACAACATCAGGGCCTGCAAGGTCTGCCAGGGATTCAGTAAGGTCAAAATTGAAAGAAGGCTCTAGAAATCTTCCATCACCATGAAGTCTGTGGACGCTCAAGCCAAGGCCGTGGGCTCCAAGTTGGCTTCTCTGTCTCATTTGACTGTTTATGAGAAGGACACTATGCAGTGTTCGGCGCCAGTGTTGCCGCTACAGTTGTCAAGGGCGAAGGACAAACCAGGGATAAATTGCTGTTGAAGTCTGCCTTCAGCCATCACCACAAGCATAAGGATAACACTCATACTTCACCTTTAAGGTCAAGTTTCCTTTTAAAGAACGATAAGTCCTTGTCATCGTTCGTGTTGGCAGTGACAATTACAGCCAAACCCCCTGCGAGCATCAATGAGACACCAAGGACGCTGTCTGGCTCTGACACTGCCGTACCTACTATGGATGCTATGCAGCCCCGTCGTCAGGTTCTACCCCTTTGTCGTTGCTTGCCCCAGGGCCTTTACAGGGAGCTTTTGACTCCCAGGTTGTGCTAGTGCCATTCTCTGTCACCTATCATTTCTCCATCACAGTCACTGCCTCCATCACTGGTTACATTGATTGCTCCTCACTGGTTACATTGATTGCTCCTGATCTTACTTAGAGGGAGGCTCTTGCAGCAGGCCAATACCAGTAGGACTTAGCCGCCAGAAGCCAGGACCACACGGACACTTTCTAGCTAGCAGTCTGCCACGGGGGACCGCCCACCACCGACGTCCTCCTATCCTCTAAAAACAGGCAGTCCCCCACACCCTCCTCAGTTCTTTCCCACCGCCAGCCCATGCACACCAGACCCCATAGCTACAGTCAACCCCCATTGCTCATGCTTGCCATGCTTTTTGTTTTTTTCTATCAGTGTAAACTTTGATTCTAGGGACATGGATATGTTATTCAATCCACACTTACTGGCAGGTTCCTTGCTGCTTTAAATCTTGCCAGAAGGTCTTCAAGCTGACTCCTCCCACCCACCCGTGTGGTAAAACTCTCGGCTCCACCCCACGATGCCAGATCTTCTTTACCGCTTGGAAGCTCAGGTTCCCTCCTTAGCGCTCTGCGTTTTAGGCCTGGATCCACACGCTTCGGTTAAACCGAAACTTGTTCTAAAATTTAAAAGACTTCGGTCTTCTTTTTCCCTCGCAGCTGTGATGGACAAATCGACTCTCTGATTTCGTCGGTGCCCCTGTGGGCAGAAGATGTCTCGGACCGACCTGGACTCCACGCAAGTGCTTACTGCCTAGGACTCGGATAGACCTCGTAGGCTTGCGAATTATACAAATCCTTTCGGCTTCGGGTCTTGGAGGACCACGCTGCCCGACTGCTTTGGGGTGCCCCTGAAAAACATTATCCTCTGTTGTCAAGGAGGCCCGCTGGGCTGTGTCCACTTATGGCGGGCTCGCAGACCAGCTGAGCAGATCATCGCCCCCGAGGAGGAGGCAGCCCAGGCCGCATCTTCATCTTCCTCGGTCGTGGCATTTATCCCGCCTCCTGGGCTCTTCTTATACAGCTTTTTTTAAGGAGCTTTGCCAGTCCCTCTCCACCAAGGGGGAAGGACCATCGGGACATTCCAGTCAGTCCAAAAAGGACTCCAAAGGTAAGTCCCACTGTCAACGTTCGTAGAAGCAGAGAGTTCCGCTTCCCCGGATAGTCGACAGTCAACTCAGTCAAGGTTGCGGCTAAGGCCACTGGTTTCACGGTGTCCCCGTCATGTCAGCCGGCCGAGACACCGTCGACTAAGTCGAGATTTTTCTCAACCCGTCGGATGGTTTGTCAACTGGAGAAGCAGACAACCCTTCTTCACCAGTTCCCCCGGTAGAAACCGAGGACTTGACTGTGCCTCCTATGGCCCGGAGTCCCCGGTTAAGGTCCCTGAACCAAGGGAGGAGCGGGGTTCCCCCGCCCCCTCTCTGACCCACCCTCAGAATCCCTGAAGGTCTCGGTCTCTGACCTCTTCCAGGTCCAGCCGGTCCCGCCGTTGGTGGTCTCAGTCTAGGCACCATGGAAAGTGGTGGCACCACTCATCCTCATCGTCCTCTTTGGAGGATAGGCTGCGGCGCAAGTTGCATCGGTGCTACGAGGATTTAATGTGGCAGCAGCTCTTAGTCCGGGAATAAGCAGACTCTGTCACCTTCTCTGGCCACTAAGTAGCTGTCACCAGAGCGGCCAAAACAACCCCTCGTAGTGGTCGAGGAGCTGAAACCAGCTGCACCACCTGTTGTGGTGGAACCTCTGCCTCCACAACCGAAGACTGGGGCCCCGACCAAGGATTCTCTGTCGGGTCAGGGTTTGCCCCATAGGTTGTTGGTCACCCTCACTCCCGATCGACCTCAGCATGTGGAAGGTGGCTGAGGCGCGCGGCAGCTGTTCGCAGACTCCTCAGAGTCTGATGACGACTCCTTGTTCTCCAGGCAGCTTGACCTGGAGTCACGGGGCGGTCAGTTGGTGGACGAGAGCCCATCTTCGTTCTTAGGAATGCTTTGACTCATTTCAGAATCCACTGGGATGAAGCTCGAGCCCATTTCAAAATGGGCCAGGTATCCCCTCACGGAGATACTGGAACGAGGAGATTCCCCTACGGAGGCCTTCACAGTGGCTGAAGCCATTGTTGGCCCGGATCTGGAGCTGTGTCAGCGGCCAGCTTCTTGTCAATGCCTGCCGCCAGGATGGCTCCGGTAGCTGGGTCCCTACAGCTTCACTCTCCGGTTTCTCGGAGCACCCCTCTGCAGAGGGGTTAGTGACCAAGAGCATTCTGGGAACCGCTCAGGATGTGGACAAACCTCCCGATAAGGAGTCCAAGAAATTGGACTACTCAGGATGGAAAGTATATGCTGCTTCCTCCCTAGGTCTTCGTCAGGCTAGCTCAGCCGTCCTGATGGCACACTTTTCACATGCCCTTTTTGGCTTCCTGGATGAAGTGAATCTTCATCTCCCGGCTGACCTTCAAATGACAGTCAAGCAGGTGCAGGACCAAGGAAGGGCGATAGCCAAACAGCAGCTCCAAACTTCGTTGTACATCGCTGATTCGTGTGCCCGGTCAGTAATGGCCACAGTGGCCATCCGGCACGAAGCTTGGCTGTGGATCTCCACCTTTACAGCAGATACCCAGCACAAGCTGGCAGACGTCCCCTTCCTGGGTACCGACTTGTTCGGTCCCGGGGTGGAGGGTCATCTCCAGTGGATCAAGAAGTCCAGCGCCACCTTGGACTCTGTCACGTCTGCCCAGAAGGACAAAGGCTACCAGCAGCAGCATAAGCCCTTTCGTCCTTCAGCCCCTGTGGCACGTCCAGCCCAGCAACACCAGCATCATGGCCAGCAGGCTCGCACTTGGCACCCCAAAGCCAAGCCTGCTGCTTCCTCCAGCAGGAAGCTGGGAGGGAAAGGCCCAGGCAGCTCCTCGGCCGGCCCTTCCTCCAAGCCTGCCCAGTGACGGGTTGAGGGGTGTCACCCCCCCAATCTCATCACTCCTCCCCGGGTTCCCCCTGTGGGGGGACGGCTCTGCCACTTCCTTTCCACCTGGTCTGATATCACCACGGACCGCTGGGTGTTGGAAGTGGTAGGCAGGGGCCTGCCTCTGGAATTCAAGCAGTCCCTATCCTATCGAGCCGTCGCCCTATGGGGGGCTATGGGTTCCGCAGCCTCTCTGTCAGCTCTTCGAGCAGACATTGCCCTGCTCCTCCAGAAGGAGGTGATCAGGGAGGTGGCGGACCCTCCTCCAGACCCAGGGTTTGTGTCCAGGTACTTCCTGGTCCCAAAACAGAAGGGGGGCTTGTGCCCCATTGTCGACCTACATGAGCTGAACAAGTTCCTAAGGTCTCGCACCTTCAGGATGGTCACTCTGGCTCAGATCATTCCAACTTTGGAACGAGGCATGTGGTTCTGTTCTCTGGACCTTCAGGACACGTTCTTTCACGTCCCAATCCATCCATCTCACCAGCGATTCCGCTGCTTCAGGGCAGAGGGATCACTTTACGAGTTCCGGGCCATGCCCTTCGGCCTCTCTCCAGCTCCCAGGGTCTTCACCAAATATGCATAGCAGTGGTGACAGCATTCCTGTGGTGCCGAGGGATCTGAGTGTACCCTTACCTGGATGACTGGCTGATTGCAGCCCCCTCCAAGTTGGAGGTGGAGCAGTCCAGGGATCTGGCCCTCCAGGTCTGCTCTCAGATTGGCCTCCTCATCAACGAGGCCAAATCGAAACTTGTGCCATCGCAGGTGATTCAGTTCATTGGGGCAGAGCTAGACTCTCTTCGAGCCAGAGCACGGCTCCTGGTGGACAGGGCCAAGGTCCTTTCCTCCTTTGTCCAATTATTTCTGGTTGGGCATTTGCGCCCTGCCCGGTACCTCCTGCGTCTTCTGGGCCTCATGGCGGTCTGCACCAGCGTGGTCCGTCGGGCCCGCTGGCATATGCATCCCCTGCAATGGGGGCTAGCCCGCCAATGGTCACAGCACTCCGGTCCTCTGGACCAGCCATTGGCAGTGACCCAGGAGATGTAGAATGGCCTCTAGTGGTGGCTCATTCCAGCTCATCTGCAGGAGGGTATCCTGTTTGTCCGCCCCGAGCCGACTGTCACTCTGACGACCGACACCTCTCTGGGTTGGGGTGTCCATCTGGGGGAGCTCAGAGCTCACGGCCTCTGGTCCTCTCAGGAGTCTCGATGCCACATCAACCTGCTGGAGCTTCGAGCGGTCTGACTAGCCCTCACCGCCTTTCTTCCATTTGTACGGGGTCAAATGGTCCAGGTCCAGATGGACAACACCACGACCATGTACTACCTTAACCGACAGGGTGGGACGCACTCTTTGCCTCTGTGCAAGGAGGCTGTTCCCCTTTGGTCTCTCGTGAGCAGACTAGAGGCGGATCTCCTAGCCATCCATGTGGCAGGAGCCTCCACCAGTCTGGCCGATGCCCTAAGCCGGATAGGCGCTGCATCTCACGAGTGATCTCTCCTGCCGGAGATAGTACAAGATCTGTTCTCCCACTGGGGCACCCCTCAGGTGGACCTGTTTGCCTCCAGGGAGAATGCGAAGCTGAGGCAGTTCCATGCCCGCCCCCCCCTCAGCAGGGCTCACTGCAGGGGGATGCCTTCTCGAGGCCATGGACCCCGGGCCTCTTCTACACCTTCCCCTTGATCCACAAGGTGCTTCTCAAGGTGAAGAGGGACAAGGCGCAGGTGATTCTGGTAGCCCCAGACTGGTCTCGCCAGTTCTGGTATCCAGATCTCCTCAGCCTCCACTCCAGGCACTCGAGGCAGCTTCCAGCCTGCCTGGACCTGATCTCAATCAACAAGGGGAAGGTACTCCACCCGGATCTTCCATCCCTGCACGTGACAGCCTGGTTCCTGAGCAGCTAGAGTTCCAGGCCTTGGGTGTTTCTGACGAGGTCCTCAACGCCGTTGAGGCATCCCTTAAGGAGTCAACCAGAAAATGCTATGCCTTCAGATGGAAGAGATTCTCCATTTGGTGTCAGGGTAAGGGGCTGGACCCTTCCTCCTGTTCTTTGGCTAGCATTCTGGACTACCTGTGGTCCCTCTCTCAGCTAGGGCTTCAGTAAGCGACTGTAAAAGTGCACCTGGCAGCCATCTCTGCTTGACGAGGGGCGGCAAGCAGTCGGCGCAGGAGAAGGTGGTCAGGCGCTTTATCAAAGGCCTTGATCACATATCCCCTCCGGTGTGAGAACCTCCACCTCCATGGGATCTACTGCTGGTATTGGCTAAGCTCATGGGCAAGCCATTCAAACCATTGCACAGGTGTGACATCTCTCACCTGTCATGGAAGACCGCCTTCTTGATGGCTGTCACATCAGCCAGAAGGATGAGAGCGCTCCAGGCGCTTTCCATCGAGTCTCCTTATCTGGTCTTCCACAGGGACAAGGTATTCCTGTGCCCCACCGGAAATTCCTTCCGAAGGTGGTGTCGAGATTTCCACCGTAACCAGGTGTTGACTCTGCGGTGTTCTACCCCAGTCACACCTCAGAGGCCAAATATAGGCTCCATACTCTGGACCCTAGAAGAGGCGTTCTCTTTATAAGGGAGACGGCTGAAGTTCGGGGAGAGTTCGCCAGCTGTTTGTCACCCTACGTTGACCCTTTGCCCTAGCAGACCTGCAGCCAAGCGGATGATGATAGGCAGGTGGGTCACCTCCTGCATAGATCTGTGCTATAGGTTGGCTGGCATGGAGCCTCCCAAAGGGATAAGAGCTCATTCTACCCACCATACTGCTGCTTCCAGGGAAGTCCCTATCCAGGAAGTCTGCAGGGCTGCTACTTGGAAGTCAGCACACACCTTCATTACCCACTACCACATTGACCTTGAGTGACGCTAAAGCCGGGATGCTGGTTTTGGGACCTCGGTTCTCCAGTCCTTATTTCCTAAGTAGGAGGTGCGCGCCTTGCCTCCCTCCTCCCGGAGAACTGCTAGGAGTCTGCCAGTAAGTGTGGATTGAACAACATATCCACGTCCCTAGAAATACAGGTTACTCACCTGTAACAGGAGTTCTAGGAGTGGTATATACTTGTTCATCCCACCTAACCCACCCGACCTCCCGGCCCCGAGCGCAACCTGGCTTCCAGCGGGCTAGATCTGGCATCATGGGGTGGAGCCGAGAGTTTTACCACCCTGGTGGGTGGGCGGAGCCAGCTTGAAGACCTTCCGGCAAGATTTAAAGCAGCAAGGAACCTGCCAGTAAGTGTGGATGAACAACATATACCACTCCTAGAATTCCTGTTACAGGTGAGTAACCTGTATTTTTTCAGTGTTACCGCTGTCGAGTTTATCTCCTCCACCTGCCTTGCCTTCCGACTGCTCCACAAAGTGTACCTGCAGCAAACAAATTCCTGAAAAAGACTGCCACTCTGCATGCATCCGGTGCCTAGGCCCCAGCTACAACACCGAAGCCTGCCAGATTTGCCAGATGTTCAATCAGGCACTTGAAGACATCGTTTTAAAATACTGGAGAGCCATCTTGTTGAGCAGAAATTGGTCGTGGTGGAAAATGAGCTCCAGGCCAGGAGCTCTTTGGCCTCACCTGCAGTCTTCCAGGGCTGCTGCTTCATTTCAATTCTGGGAGAAATCTGGCAGGAAGCACACACACCGGGACAAACACTGGGACCGGGACCAGTCTGCTTCCCACTCGCGGTCACCGCTTGAGCCCTCAACCGTGTCAGGGTCATCGTATTGTGGGGCGTCTGCCCCTATTGCTTCATTTGCCCTTACCTCCACTGGGCTGCTGTTGGCCCAGCTGCCCACCTCTATTTCTATCATGGGCGGCAGCTCTTCAGGGCAGGGGACTCTGTCTCCTGTCCCTCCACCCCTGACGTTCAAGATCATTTCCTCTCCTGGTTCTCAGCCAGGAGGCTAGGCTGGTGTTGGCACTACTGGTGTCAGCTCTTCAACCATCACACCCCCCCCGCCAAGGCACTGCCTACATCGGTCCTCTCTGCGGTACCCAATGTCAGCCCTTCCAGGCAGCCGCCACAGCAGTCTACCACTATCTCGCCTAGTCCAGCGGCCACCTCTGCGCCTTACCTGGGTGGTCTCTCCGATGCCTGCTTCTCCTTCAAACCTGGCACCGGCGGATCTTTGTCGAAGGCATCCCCTACCGACGCCCACTGGGCCACCGCTGGTTCTGCCACTGCCCCAGACTTCGGGACAGGCGCTGGCGTCACCTCTCCTGCAGCCTGTGCCCTTGCCAGCCCATAGTCAGTGCCGGCTGGTCCCCTACCAGGGTACCCTACACCAGCTTCACCAGCCTCACCGCCATCATACCCTTATCTAGTGCCGGTTTACCCTTACCCACCGTTCTACAATTTCCCGGCTCTGGTGGACTACAGTCTGTTCTTTGTTTGGTAGTCCTTCATACAGAAGCAAACCCCCACTTCCGGCAGCCAGTAGGGGACCTTCCACCCCGGGATAAGGGATAGTCTGGTGCTGGCGATCCCCGGATGCTAGGGTCTTCAGAGTCCTGACCTGACGTTTGTTCCAGTTCTCAATAAGAAGGGTGCCCGCCACCTGAGAGCGATCAGGAGAAGCTGGATGAGGATGACTGACTACTCAAGAGTCTCTCTTCACCCCAGGGGAATCTTCCGAGCGTGAGGAGCCTACTAAAGTGATTCCTAAACCCCCTCCTGACGATCCAACTTCATGGATGTCATGAGACATATCCAGTACATGGGCTGGGAAACAGAGGAGCAAGACCCAGAGAGGTGTCGCCTGGCCATTTATTTAAGGCAGCAGGATGCCTTTCCCGTGGTGGTGCCACCCTGATTGACTCTTATGACAGTGTCACCAGGGTGGCTTGGAATCGCCCCTCATCTATTCCATCTCTACCATGCTTCAGCCGGTAAGCCTTTTAACGCAGCACATGACCGTACCAGGAATCTCAAGCACAATGTTGCTCTCCCCCTGGACAGGGAATCCAGACAGCTGGACCACTTGGGTGACATCCATTACCCTGGCTATCTGGGCCATTACCTATCTGGCCCATATGGTCCAATATCAGAACGTCCTCTGGGACCAGACCAGGGACCTTGTTCAGGCTTTCCCACCAAAGCACAGCTCACCCAGCTACTTAAGTCAGGCTCCAGTGTTAGCAGTCATGTTCTTCGGGCTGCCTGTGATGCCGTGGACGCCTTGGGCAGGGAAGTGGCCACTGGTATCTGCCTCCGGCGCTATTCATGGCTCTGGGTATCCGGTTTTGCCTCAAATGTGCAGTCCAGCATTTTGGACACCCTCTTTCAGGGATCGGTCCTCATTGGAGGAAACGTTCAGGGTATAATTTCCACCCTTCTCCCAATGCAGAAGGCAGTGCTCACAAGCAAGAGAGGGTGGTAGGAAAATATATAATATATTGAATCATAAAGGCCTCCTGACGAAGGGGTAGCACACCCCTGAGGTGCTGAGGCTCTGCTTGTATCAGTGTGGGAGCTGAATTTTAGTTTGATTTTCTTGTCATTGCTTATACATGTTGCACTGTAAGTACTGGCTGAACAACAGTAAAAAAACAATATACGTTCACTGAATTTGTGTCTGGAGTGCTGGTTCTTCATGATTCACTATAATTTCCACCCTCCAGAGTCAGGCCATGCCCTCCAGTCTGTTCACTCACTGTACCACACCTAGCCTAGGGTGGGTCAGCATCCTTCATTTCACTGCTCCTCCAATAGGCCCTTCCGCCAGCCTGCCAAAGGTCAGGGCAAGCACAAGGCAGTGCTGGCCTCCTTTGCTGCTGCCGCCAGAGCCCCTAGAGCACCTGCAACCCCTCTCCCAGTGCTCACTCCTGCTTTCTGACTCCTTGACTAAACCCCCAACCAGAAAGGGTTCTGGGGAGGCTGTCGTGGGTCGGTTCTCCCTCCACCTGGATGGGTGGAAGAACATGACCATGGACAACTGGGTGCTACTGATCATAGAGCACAGCCACATTGTAGAGTGACCCCCAGCAAATCCTTTGGTAAACTCCTCTTATCCCCTCCAGCTCACCTGCTCCTCATCTGGGAGGAAATTCAGGCTCTTCTGCAAAAGGCCATAGAGCCCATCCCTCCAGCTCAGTGGGAAAGGGGTTCTACTCCCACTTCTTCCTTGTCCCCAAAAAAGACCAGGGATTTCCGGCCCATCCTGGATCTGAGTCATTTGAACTTGTACATAGAGTACAAATATTTCAGGATGGTCACCCTTCAGGGATTGTTGCCCCTTCTGCACTGGGGAGATTGTCTCTGCTCTCTGGATATGCAGGATGCATACTTACATATCCAGATTTTTCCTTCCCATTAGTGCTTACTCCACTTCCAGTTTCAGGGAGCCCATTTTCAATTCCGGGCCCTCCCTTTTGGCCTCTCCTTGGCCCCCAGGGTCTTTACCAAGTGCCTGGTGGCAGTGGTGGTAGTTGCCCTGAGGAGGCAGGGCTTCTACGGTTTCCCCTACCTGGATGATTGGCTATTAGCGGCACCCTCCAGGGACCGTCTGGTCTAGACCCTGGAATACACCTTCTGTCTGTTTCAGGCCTTGGGGGATCATCATCAGTCTGTTGAAGTCCTGCCTCTCTCCTTGCCAGCACCTCCAGTACATAGGGGCAGTTCTGGATACTGCCCAGGGCATGATCTTTTTGCCTATGGACAAGGCAGAACACCAGATGGCCCAGGTCCGTCTAGTTTCCTCCAGTCACCAGGTCCCTGCCAGGGTGTTCCTGCAGCTTTTGGGTCATATGGCGGCAGCCATTGCCATGGTTCGCCTCGCCCAGCTGCACATGCAGGTTCCTCAGTGGACATTAAGGGTCCGGTGGGCATGGATGACCTGGAACAGATAGTCATGGGCTCCAGCCCGGTCAAGAGAGTCCTGTCATGGTGGCTGGGGCTGGCCAAACTCCTTCAGGGGGTCTCCTTTCAACTCTTTTTGCCCTCATCAGATTCTCACAATGGATGCCTCTGGTCTGGACTGGGGAGCTCATCTGGCCAGTCACCAGACTCAGGGCACATGGACGGACGTGACTATATCAATGTCTTGGAGATGCGAGGAGCTCTTTATGCTCTGCAGGCCTTTCAGACTCCTCTCCTCCCCAGTCTGCTGTTGGTACAGACAGACAACATGTGCGTGGTTTATTACATCAGCAACAGGGGGGTACCCACTCTAACCCCCTTTGTCAGGAGGCGATGAGGGTTTGGTATTGGGCCATAAAGCATGGGCTGGAGCTCTCAGCCATCCATGTTCCAGGCATCCAAAGTATCCTGGCAGACAGTCTAAGCCACTCCCGGTCACAGGCTCACGAGTGGGAGTTCCTGACCCCAGCGGTCAAAGATCTGTTTGACAGGTCGAGTCAGCCAGAGTTGGACCTTTTTGCATCCCCACTAAACGCAAAACTGCCACTCTTCTACTCGCACAATCCTGTGCCTGTAGTTTTCTGGTGAGATGCATTATCCCTTTCCTGGAAGGGGAGGTTTCCCTCCTTTCCTACTTCTACAGATGGTCCTGCTCAAGCTCCAGTTGGAAGAGGCAGAGATGATCCTCTTAGCCCCCTTCTGGCCATGTCATATTTGGTTCCTCTTGCTGTAACTGCTGATGGTGGAACCTGCAATGCCCTTACTCCTGTGCACCAGCTTGCTCTCCCAGGACCAGGGCACCCTGGTCAATCTGGATCTAAAGTTTCTGCATCTCCATTTGTGGCTCCTGCGGATTTAGCTATCACCCACTTTGGAATGTCCTCTAGGGTTGCAGATGTCCTGGTGGTTGCTAGAAAGCCCTCCACCAGGGCCACTTTGACAATGAAATGGAAGCATTTCAGCCTTGGGCTGCTTCATGCCAACTGGACCCCTTCACCTGCCTGGTGAATCAGATGTTTGAGTACCTTCTCTCCCTCTCAAACTCGTGCTTGGGGTACTCCTCACTCAAAGTGCATCTTTCTGCTATCTCTGCATACCATGCGCCTATCGAGAGCAGGGCAGTGGCTCAGCTTGAGGTATTCCGCACCTTTCTGCATGGCATTTTGCATCTGAAACCTCCCATTCAAAACCTAGTCCCTCCATGGGACCTCCGTTTTATGTTGGAGAAACTCACATTACCTCTCTCTGAACCAGCTGCTAGTTGTGAACTGTGCTCTCTGTCATGGAAAGTGCTCTTTTTAATTGCTGTTACTTCTGCTCGAAGGATTTCCAAGCTTCAGGGTGTCCTATGTAAAGAGCCTTATTTGGTTTTCCACAAAGACAGGGTGTCTTTGCGTACTAATCCTAAGTTTCTTCCCAAGGTTGTGCCGGAGTTTACTTTGAACCAGTCCATCCACCTACTGGTTTATTATCCTGAGTATTCTAATCAAGGGGAGGCTTTGCTCCACACTTTGAATGTACACAGATTTTTGCAATACTATATGCACCAGACCAGTATTTCAGGGAAGTCTGATCAGTTTTTTGTTTCGTTCGCCTCGAAGAGAGAGGGTGCTCCGGTTTCCAAATAGTGTTTGTCTAAGTGGTTAGCCAATTTCATTGTTTATTGCCACCATAAGGTTCTTCCAGGAGTGGTTAAGGGCCATTCCTCCAGGGGTGTGGCTGCCTCAATGGCTTGTTTCAGAAATGTCTGCTGCGGACATCTGTGCTGCTTCCACCTGGAGTTCTGTCCACACCTTCACCAAGCATTACTGTCTGGACGTTGCCTCTCAGTGCAGGACCAGTTTAGGCCTTGCCATTCTGCAGGGCTTCTCTCCCTGACTTACTGGCTGCTGCTGCTCCTCCTTCCAGTGCTGTTTTCCTAGTTATGCCCATTACTGCATTAGACTCCATCCTACCAGTGTTGGCCTGCTGCAGGAGCCTCCCTCGAAGTAAGATAGTACAGTTACGTAAGAACTTACTGTAACTGTAGATCTTCGAGAGGAGCTCTTGCAGCAGGCCCTAATTTTCCCTCATTCCTTCCCCCTTCTGTCTCCGCTGTTGCTTTTTTCCATTTGCACTACTGTCTGTTTTCCCTCTTTTGGCTCTCGGGAACATCCTTAGTTCTGCATTCGCTGCCTGCTCGGGGTCTCCAGTGGGAGAACTGAGGAGGGTGTGTGGGACCTCCCACTTTTATAGGATAGGCTGATGTCAGAGAGTGACGTCAGCAGTGGGTGGTCCCCCCGATAGACTGCTAGCTAGGCTGACATCAGAGCCAATTGCATTTATTACTACTGTTAAGTACAGCAAGGATCTTCCAGAGTGGTTAAGGCCACCATTCCACCAGGGATATGTAGAAAGTTTCCATGTGGTCCTGGCGCCTGGTGGCAAGTCCTACCAGTGCTGACCTGCTGCAAGAGCTCCTCCCAAAGATCTACTGTTAGGTAAGTTCTTACTTAACTGTACTTTGGCATTCCAGACGATGGGATAGAATACAGTCCTGATCTCAGTATGGAGGAGGATTTGAAGGTTGATGAAAGGAATAATGATCCCTTTGAGGGAAGGTTTTCCTTTAAGCGCTACCCTCTCTTCATACAGCATGGACTGTGTGGTGTATACCCCCAGATCACCTCCTAAGGAGCCCTGTTTTCAGGCTTTGCACAGACAAGTACAGAATGTCATGGGATTTGAAGCTGAGGAGTAGGATTCCAGTAAGAAAAATGCAAGAAGAATCTGTATTTATATAGTGCTTTTCTTTTTTTTCAATTGTTTTACCAGGAGTGGCACACTAAGCTGAAAACTTGTTTACAAGTGCGACCTGTGAGCACAGAGAAGTTAAGTGACTTGCTCAGGGTCACACAGGATGTAAGTGGAGGCTGTGGGATTCAAACCCAGGTCTCCAGATTTGCAGCTCAGAGCCTTAAACCACTACGCTATACTGCCTCCCAGAATAGTTTCATACACAATGTATCCCAAAGCGCTTTGCAAGCAATGCTAGACTGGTAGTGAAGTGACTGAATGTGTAGTGGCAGCCATATTGTACATCAACACCCACACACAGCCTGGACAGTTGCAACTCAGTGGAGTTTTTGGTGGATTCCACTGCACCCATCCATTGTGGCTCCTGTATATACTGCTTTAGAGGATGCTACCTTTGTAGCTTGGCATAGGCCTAATACCTTGCCTGCAGTGCCCAGGAAGGCTGATAAACCATATCCTGCTCTGTTCGTTAAGCCTCATTATGTTTCCCAGCCTGAAACAGGTTCTGTAGTTATAATGGCTATTCATGACCGCTCCCGAATCTCCGTCTAGACACGTGAGCACTTTGCTTCCTGACAAAGAATCCAGGAGGCAGGATGTTATGGGGAAAATAACTTAAACTACTGCATCCTTGGGCCTAAGAATTGCAAACTACCAGGCCTACATGATTAAATATTAGAACAGCCTGCACATATCTACTGTGTCTGCCATTTAGTCTTTACCTGATGTTCCTGCTAAGGCTGACTTGTTTAACGTTGTCTCAGCTGGTGTGGATACTGGCAGGCATCTGTTACACTCTGCATATGATGCTTCTGATGCCTCTGCCTGGACCGCTGCCTCTGCCGTATACCTTATGAGACATTTCTGGCTTAGAGTAGCTGGATTTGCCAGTGATGTAAAAAAAGGCTGTGTTAAATACCCCTTTTAGAGGCTCCAGGATCTTTGGGAGTGATGTTGAAAATGCTGTACATGAGTTTCACTCCTCCAGGATGACTGTAAGGCCATTCAAATCTCTGACCCTTCATCCCACCCATGGGCATGGTAGAGATTACACAAACCAGCTGCCTGTGGTGGCCGTGCCTCCTGTTAGCAGACCTGTGCACAAAACTGTGGTGGTGGTCCCTTCCTGGGTCCCCTCCCCCCTGGTGCCCATGCAAAGGCACCTAAAAGTATCAGTCGGGTGCGCCCCTGGTATCTTCTGACTCCCCATTTCCATACTCTCCATTCTTACATTTGGGGGCACAAGTGGGGGGAAAGATTTCCTTTCATCTGCCAAAGTGGAAGGAGATCATGTCTGACGACTGTGTCCTGGAAATAGTGGAAAAGGGGCATGCTCTGGAATTGTTGTCTACCTCTTCAGTTCATTCTCTGCCTCCTTGTCATTATCCTCTAGGCCGCTTGTCCTTTCTGCTAGAGGAGGCTCAATCACTTATAAACAAGTGGGCTATCAAAACCATTCTTTCCCCAAAGAGATGCAGTGGGTTCTATTCCAGATACTTCCTGGTTCCCAGGTGGACAGGAGATTGACATCCTGTATTTGACCTGAGACACCTAAACCCGTTCATCGTATGCAGAAATTTTCAAATGGTGTCTCTTCAGGCTGTCACCCCCCTTCTGCAAAAGGGGACTGGCTTTGTGCCCTGGACATTAAGGATACATACCCTCATATCAAGATTCATAAATGTGGCCTGCCCAGTGCCGCTGAGGGTTGAGGCACTGGACGCCACACCTCGTGCCATGCCGGCGACCCGGGTTTGGGAGCGAGCTTGGGCTGCCGGGGGACTGCAGGGGTGGGTGAGGATTGAGCACCTGTTGGGCTGCTACCCTCACCGGGGGGGGGGTTGGGGTTCACCCGGCGTGCCAGTGGCTCCTGGTGGAGACCAGGGGTGCTGCAGCACACTCGGCTGCATGTAATCCGCATGCCCTGGCACAGGCAGGGGTTGCTGTGTGCCTAGCATCAGGGAAGTGTACACACACAGGAGGGAGGAGAGATCACCAGATTAAGGAAAAGCCCGGTCTGTGGGGTAGGCGACAGCATCTGCCCCCATGCCTATGGCCGAGTCCATCCTGCCTGGCTTTCCAGGTTCCTCCACCCAGGTCCTGTCCCACGTCGGAGTCTGAATATAAGAGCGCCCAAGAGGAGGAGCAGCCCTACCCCAGAGGGGTTAAGCCAGGGGTGCTGACCGTGGACAGAGGAGGCAAAGGTAGGAGGACTTCAGGAAGGGGCAGGAGCAGGCAGGCTTCCTGAGAGAGACCCCTCAGACCACGACCGGAGGGAAAAAAATTGAAAAAAAAAAAGATTCACAAATGCCACAGGCAGTACCTCTGCTTCATGCTGGAGGGCAGCCACTAACAGTTTTGAACCTCACCCATTGGTTTATCCTCAACATCGTGGGTATTTACTAAATGCTTATCAGTTGTGACAGAAGCCCTTCGGAGGGAAGGGCTTTTGTCTTCCTGTATCTAGACGATTGGCTCCTGAAGGCCCCATCCAGGAAGTGATTCTGTAAAAACTGTAACAGGCCATTCCATTCTTTTCCTCTGTCTCCTTTGCAGATCCTCACAAGGGATGTCTGAGGGTCCGGCTAGGGTGCCCATCTAGGATCTTGTCAGACCCAAGGTTCCTGGACCGTTCTGGAGTTAGAGCTCCATGTAAATGTCCTGGAGATGCGAGCTGCTGTTGGTCTCCAGGCCTTCCAGGAGCACTTTAGCCCTGGTCCCTTGCTGATTCGACAGATAATGTCAGTGTCATGCATTGCATAAACAAGTGGGGAGCACTCATCCTCTGTGCAGGGAAGCAATGACTGTGTGGTACTGGGTGATGTCTTATGGTCTTATCAGCTGTGTTTCTCCCAGGTGGTCAGAATGTCTTGGCAGACAGGCTAAGCAGGTCTCGGTCCCTGGTACATGAATGGGAACTGCTCACTTTAGTGGTAAACAACCTCTTTTGCAAGATGGGGTTCCCCAGAGCAGGACCTTTTTGCATCCCTACACAATGAAAAACAGCTGCATTTCTGCTTGCTTGCTCCAGGCCTTGGAGTTTTTTGGTGACACATGTCCCTCTCCCTGAAGTGAGATTCCTTTGCGACTTTCCTCTGATCCTTCTCATTTGGTGGGTTCTACTCAAGCTGTGGGTGGAGCATGCCTCCCTAATACTGATGATTCCCTTCTGGCCTCGCCACATTTGGTTTCCAGTTCTGTAGCATCTGGCAGTAGACCCTTCTGTTTACCACTTGTGGTCTGCTGTTGCTGGATCAGGGATCTCTGGTCCATCTGGACCTGTAATCCCTGCATCTGCATGCCTGGTTCCTAAAGACATAGCCATTGCCCATTATGGGATTTTGCCTCAGGTGGCTGATGTCTTGTTTGCAGCTAGAAAGCCTTCCACAGGATACACCTACTCTTTGAAATGGAAGTGCCTTGCTATGTGGTGTGCTTCCCATTCAGTGGACTCATTTACATGTCCTGTGAATACTGGACTACCTTGTGTCCCTATCTGACGCCAGTCTCCAGTATTCATCCATTAAGGTGCATTTGTTTTTTGTTTAGGTTTTCCATGCCCCTATTGATGGGTGTACCATGGATCAACTAGAGGTGTCGTACACATTTTTGAAAAATATTATACACATGCATCCCCCAATTTGTAAACCAGTTCCTCCTTGGGACCTCAATTTCATTTTAGAAAAGTTGACTTTGGCTCCATTTGAGCCTGCCACAACCTATGAGATGTTTCCATTCATGGAACACTGTCTTTGGTCGCCATGACTTCTGCCCATAGGATTTCCAAGCTTCAGACTCTTATGCCTGCTTATTTGATTTTCCACAAGGACAGGTGTATTTGCAGACCAGTCCTTGTTTTCTGCCTAAAGTGGTCTCTGATTTCACATTAAATCAGATCATACGCCTTCCTGTGTTTTATCCAAAGCATGCAAACAAAGGTGAGGCTTCATTCAGTACCCTTCATTTTCATGGAACCTTTGTTTCCACCTTGATTACACTAAGGACTGCAGAAAGTCCTCTCAACTTCTTGCTTCATTTTTCCTCTGAGAAAGAAGGTGCCCCTGTGTCAAAACAGTACCTACCCAAATGGCTGGCTAATTATATTATGTTCTGCTGTAGTACATACAGTAAGGAACTTCCTAGTGCTGCCCTTGGCCACTATACATGTTATATGACCAGTTCCGCTGCTTGCTTTCCGAATGTTTCTGCATCTAAAATATGTACTGCTGCCACATGGAGCTATGTACATACTTTCTCTAAGCTCAATCAAGACATTGTATTTTGTAGATATGCTGGCTTTGATCTTGTGGGTGTTGCAAGACCTTCTGTTCTGGTTGCATGTCAGACTCTGCCATCCTCCCTGGATACTTTGTACTGCTTGGGAATCATTTTTGAGAAGTGTGGCCCAATGAAGACTACATCCATGAAGACAGAACATTTACTCAACATAACAGTAGATATTTGAGAGAGACTCCTCCATTTAGCCACAGCGCACCCACCCTCCTTCCCCCTTTCTGAGTTATAAGCAGACAGGTTTGTCCACTGTGTTGTTTGGAGATGTCCATAAATGACTTGTGTGTACTGTATTTCCAGTCCCATGTCTATCCTCATGTGTCTGGTACTGGTTTGGTCTCCTGGTTCTTCATGGTAATAGGCCCTCGGAGCTTATCTTTAGCAGGGAACTGAAAAGCAGTGGGGCTGTCCATGATTATATAAGCATCAACGTTGCATGTTATCATGGGCAGCCCCTGGCTAACAATATTTTTTGAGTGGTCCTGATGCCATTGGCTTACAGTTCAAAAGGTGTGGCCCAGTGGAAGAGATTCTCTTGAAGATCTACTGTTGCAGTGAGTAACTGTTCTCTTCTTATTATTGGTACTCTTGTTGGCTGACCCAGTGCTTCGTTCTGCTGCTGGATGGGTCGGGTTCACCTGTAGACTTGTGTGTTTACCCTCTGAGCAGCTTGGGCTTTAGCTGTAAAGACTGTCACCTGCCTCATAGAGGATAAGTCACAGCTGCATCACAGTTTGAGGAGGCACTTATCCCACAAAAAATGATTGCCACTTTCATTATGCTAATAATCAGTAAGACCTGAGATGCATCATTGGATGTGGCTTTTATACGTACATGAACTGGTACTGTATTTGTACTATTAAAGGGACCTTGTCAACTCCAGTTGAAGTTTCTGAACATTGTATGCAACTAAAACAAGGGATCTATTGTGTATAATTGAATTATAGAATGGTATGTGGTTCAGTGTTGTATATGGAAATTTATCCACTTCCAGATGCTGTTGTGCCACATTACTGTTGTCAGAATGCTGTTGTACCACACCATAGAATCCTGTATCTTAGATTGCTTAAGCTTACCTGCATTGCAGATTCATCATAGTGAAGATGTCAACAAGACTGATACCCCAAGTGAACGTTTTTTTTTTTTTTTTTAAGATGAACTACTAGAAATGTGGCCAGCTCATGTAAAGTAGCTGTTAATAAAATCACATTAAATGTTTTGAATCTTATACTGTTGGTTGCTTTATTTTATTTTGGACCAAAGTTCAAGACAGAATTAGAAAAAGAAAAATGATTAAAACAAACATATACTGTACAGAATGTATGAGCAGCCATACACAATAAGGTTGATGTTTTCAATTTGGACTGACTCAGCTTTCAGGGTCTATGATATCTCACTTCACAATGGAAACAGCCTTGTTCTGTGTGGTTGCCCGTACATTATTCTAAATACATTATAGTTGACCCGATTACACACTAATTTGCAGTTGCTGAGAAACTCTGTTACCCACTCTGGTGACATCACGCAGTCGGTAACTGATCATTGATGTGTCAGTTAACAGTTATTCACTGTGTGATGTCACTGCAGCAATAATGGTTTAACTGACATGTTCATCAGTTACCAGCTGCATTATATCACACATTCTGTTTTTTGACTGCAAAGGTAAACTAAAGCTAAGCTGCATAAACCAAAGTAACCTGGCCCTTCACTGATTGTTTTATTTAGCTTTTGTTGACCGGATAAGCACACTAGACAGAAAATGACCATTTTCGGGTGTGACCCGGAAGATTACAGTAAGATGTACAGATGATACAGTAGGGGAAACATGCAGATGGAGAATTGGAGGGCATTTACAAAAGATGAGACTTCAGTAAAATAGGTTGTATGTGTTCATACATAACATTGTATTACATACGATGAACAGAGTACAAGTGTAATCAGATACGCATTTCTTAGATTGCCATATTGGCGAAAGAGAGGCATTTATAAGTCAAAGATAAGAATGGGAACAAGAGTTAACACAAATGTACAGTACAGAAGACTGGCTGAGAGGAAACAGAAGATGGGGGTTAGGGGGCAGTGGCAGGCTGAAAGGGTGTTCAGATGTTCCCACAGGGATTTTTTTTAAACTTATGTGTGCCAGCACAGCGAACAATCACAGGCAGGGTGTTCCAGAATCTGGGAGCACAGACCGCAAGAGCCCTGTCGCCTGTCAAGGAGTGGGATTTAGGTACGGAGAATGTGTGAGAGCCATTTGATCATAGTAGATATGTAGGTTGGTCAGGTTTAAGGAGGCTTGACAAGGCAAGAAGGGTAGCGGCTCTGACTATCGTGTCAGTAAAGCAACACAGGGCTAGGGAGCGGTAGTTGGATGGGGACAGCCAACCAAGTTTATTGTACAGGTCACAGTGGTGAGTGAGTTGAGCAGCAAGAGCAAAGCAGCATACATTATTATATGCAACATCCCACTTAATTAGGCTAGACTGTGCCACTGGGGGAAGGTTGTAAGTCCGTGCAGTAGCTGAGCATAGGTAGTAGTACTCCTTTGGCCAGAGCAAGGCAAGCAACTACAGAAGAGCTTCTTTTGCCCTATAGGCTAGGCAAAACTTGGCATTTGTAGCCCTACACACATTGTGGATGTGCAGCGAGAGGTCCAGTTGAGGGTCAAGTGTGACTGCCAGGTATTTAAAGGAGGAGGTGATACCTACCAAGGATCCATCGATACCCTTAATGCACAAGGGGGCGGGGGCACAATTTTAGTTTAGCTGGAGAGCCAAAGAGCATAGCCTGTTTTTTGTTGGTTGTTTTTTTTTTTTCAGGTTAAGAATGAGCTTTTTTGACAGGAGCCAGGATTGTAGATTGAGGAAGTCCCCTTGCAATTGGAAGTTTGACACACATATCCTTCGAGCTGGCAAGCAGTATCAGATCATCCGCATATAGAGTAGGATTGCAATGAGAGGTCTCCCAACTGGAGGTCATTGACAAACAGGGAGAACAAGATGGGGCCCAGGATGGACACCTGTGGTACCCCAACATTGATAGGTGAAAGTTCCGAAAGGGCTCTATTATACTTAAACTTCTGCCTACCATTATAGAACCAAGATAAGGCTGGTGGGGATAGTCCAAGCTTGCATGGTTTTGAGCACAAAAGGGTATGATCCACCAGATCAAAGGTTTTTGAGAGGTCTACAAAGATCGCTCCAAATAACGTACCATGGTCTGTTGCAGTCCTAATATCAGCTGTGACCTTGGCAAGGGGCATGGCTGTGCTGTGGCCCTTTCGAAAAACATGCTGCTCTGGGGTCAGAAGATCATACTTCTGCAGATATTCCGACAACTGAACTTTAACCACCTTTTCCAGTAGCTTGCTAACAGCCGAGAGGATAGCTATGGGCCGGTAGTTATCAGTGCACTTTTGATCTCCTTGTTTGAAGTTTGGTACTACCCTGGCTACTTTCCAGACAGGCGGGACCACCCCAGTAGTAAGGGATAGACTGAAAATGTGGGATACAGGGAGAGCAAGAAAAGGGGCTCCCGGATGTCACATAGTCTTTCACGGACTACAGTACAAAAAGAATCTGCCCTCAGCACAAAGTTAACACTGTTCCCCAATACAAAATTCACATAACAGTATAGCAAAAGTCCTACAGAAAGAAGAAACCAATTAACCATGCATCCCTGAAGCATTATCACATCAGCTGTTCAGCTCAAGCAAACAGTAACCATGTGATTAAAATGCATCTTACTGTTAGCATATAACAAGCAGTTACTGTGAGAACACAGACAAACAGCCATCTTAAAAAAAAAAAAAAGGCAGCAAATAAGATGGCAACTTAATTCCATTGATCCTCACCTCATGGCTAGCAAGCCAGAGCAAATATAGTGTTTTCAGGTCCATCACAGTCTGTGATTTTAGTAAATATCAAATGCAGGGAACATATTGGAGCAGATGGGTTGAGATTCTCCATGCAAGCACAGTAAACTGAGTCCATCTCCACAGCTGCGCTCTTCTGAAGATGAGGTTCCCCCAGAACATTGCAAGCAGCAAAAACAAAAGAGCTCCATGGCTTGGGGAAAGTGATTGTAAAGCTCACCTCAGAAATCTCCTCCATGAAAGATAAAGAGACTGATTTGCAAACCATGATGGACAAATTTAGTCAGAGATCTGACGCTGCCGATATGAGGACCCAGGAGGCAGAGGATAAGCTTGGGCAAGTGAATGGGGATTGGGCAGAACTGTGCGCAGGAGGCAACATGGCTGAAAAATAAGGTAACAGACCTGAAAGAGCATATTGTTTGGATCATGAACATAATCGAAAAAGCAGAGAATAAGAACCTGTCAGGCTTACTGCAGAACCATTCTACCAAAAATGTTAAAATGTGACTGGAATGAGCAGATAGAACAATGTGCTTTCTCAAATTCAATCACATTCCTGCCAAAATTGCATGACAAACTGCAAACATTCTTGGCCCAATTTGAAAGAAAGACCAGAAGAAAGTTAAGCAGAGAGCTGAAAGTGATCAAATGGAAAGGATCAAGAATGTACTTTTTTCAAGCTCTGCCAAGGAAAATAATTGAAATGTGCATAAAGTATGCCAAAGTGAAAGCAACATTAAGAGAGGTGGCAATCAGGTACTGCATTGGTTTCCTGCAGTGCTTGGCTTTCACAGCAGTGGAGCTCACCATAAGTTTGATTACCTCAGCAAAGCGGTAGACTTCATCAACAAAAGGATTAGAAAGACATCTGAGAAAGTGGAGCAGACCTTAAGGACTGGGAGGGGGGTGTGAGTAATAAACTGTGTGGCCATTGTGAGGAGCCTGAAGCAGACACTCTATGGAGGACTCCAGAGTCCAGATCACACTGAGTTTTTAAAAATTTCTAACAAATAAATGGACTTACAACCTGCAAACTTTTAAATTACCTGATCGCACTCAAGACCAGCAGTAAGTGGGTGAAGTTTTGAGTTTCTTCAGGATGGGGAAGCTTCAGCAAGGAGCATCACAAGAGATGCAGCAACAGCAGTAGCAATGGCTGGATGCCTTGCAAGCTATCAAAGCTGTAGAATCTGATACTGGTCCAGCAGATCAATCGAACACAGTTTAAAATATGTTAAACTTATTAAGTTGTGTCCCTCTGATGATGCTGAAGCATACCTGACAACTTCTGAAAGGGTCACTGGAGCCTGCCAATGGCCAAACAGCAATGGGTAATCTGGATGGTACCTTATCTGACAGGAAAAGACTAATTTGCCTACAGCAATATGGACACTGCACAGTCAGAAAACTGATGCTGTGAAAAGAGAAATCCTTAGACATTACATCTCAGGAGAGACCTGCAGGCAGAGATTCCGGTCCCTGAAGTAAAACTCATTCAACAATCCTTGAGAAGCCTTTAGCAAACTCCAGAGAATTATTCATTAAAAAAGTTTTTATTTATTGAACATTTCGGGTTTGCAACCTTTGAGTCAGAGACTCCTTTCCAAAGGCACCACATCAGTAGACAAGTATACAACAGTTAGGCCAACATATACAGTTTGGGTACATAATATTGTATAGTAGATAAGCATCGCAACAAAAGACAGTCGCAGTCAGGATGCAGGTTTGACAGAGTCGAGTACAACAGGTCAACATATACAGTTTGAGTACAAATGTTGTACAGTATATACAGTGCAGTTTTGCAGTAGATAAACATTGGGACTGAGTAAGTCGTAGCCAGGGCATAGACCTGACAGTGTCAAGTTCAACAGGAACTTTGAGAGCAAGGGTTGCTGTTAATTAGTAAAATAGAGCTGCAGCTAGGGTGAGGGAGCAGGAGGGGAGTCATTTGTCAAGGGTATTAAGGACAGTCACAGTCATTGATGGTCTTGAGGTGGCCTTTGAGGAGGGTTTTGAAGAGGCCAAGTTTGGGTTTGGACATAATGGGATGAGGGGTGGTGTTTATCCAGAGTGGGGCTCGGTAAGCAAAGGTTTGCTGACCAAGTAACGTTCAGAGGCAGGGACCAGAAATGGGGATTTAACGGAGCTGCAGGTGGTTTTTGTTTGGGGAGCAGGCATCAGGAGGGGAGCAAGACCGGGGAGGATAGCTCAGTGGTGACCTTTTTGGCCATGAGTCAGGTGTGGTATTTGAGGCTGTCATCGAAAGTGAGCCTGCTGGACTGCTGGTAGAGGGAGCATGTGTGAGTGTAGCGGTCTCAGCTTAGTATAAGGTGGCAGGCCTTGTTGAAGGTTACTTTAACTCTCTGGAGGGATGTAGTATTAGCCGCTCCATAGATGAGGATCCCATAGTTGATGAGGGCAAGGGTGGAGGGGGAAGTCAGCAAGATAGAGGGCTTCGTGGGTGAGGTAGTGTTTGACCTGATGATGTAAGCTGATCCTGGTATTTACAGCAGTGCAGAGGTGATGTATGTGAGTGTGGAAGTTAAGGGCAGGGTCCAAATAAATTCCGAGGTACTTGAAGGACATAGCATGGTTAAGACTTTGAATTGAGGATACTGGGGTTGGGGTCCTTATGTCGATTCTGGGGGTTAGCAAAAAGCTTTACTTTTGTGTTTTTGTAGTTTAGGATGAGTCAGTGTTCTGTGAATCAGGACTCCGCTTCGGAGAAGGCCTTTCTTAGATGGAGTTGGAGTTGTTTGGGTGGGGGGGGGTCTGAGTGGAAAGTGAACAGTATGGCATCATCTGCATAGAGAACCAGATGCCCAGAGCAAGCTGTGGGGAGGGTGTTGAGGATTATGCTGAAGAGGAGGGGCCCAAGGATAGAACCCTGTGGGACCCCGGACCTGACATGGAGGGATGAATAGAGAGCAATGCCTATCTTTACTTGCTGAGTTCTACCTAAGAGGTAGTTGGTGAACCATCTAGTGGCTTCAGGGGACAGACCAGTGTTGGTTAGTCCAGATAGGAGGAGGGAATGGTTGACTGTGTCGAATGCCTTCGACAAGTCCATGAAGACTTCCCCTGCAAGATGGCCTTTGTCGAGTGCAGAGTGCAGGGGGGTAGTGAACTTCAGCAACGCAGAGGTGTTGCTGTGGCCCTGGCGAAAACCATGCTGCTGCTGCTGCTTGCAGAGTAGATTGTATTTAGTGAGATGTTCAGTCAGTTGGTCAGAAATTATTCTTTCTAGGGCTTTAGAGAGCGGGGGAAGATAGAGATCGGCTGGTAGTTACCTGCATTGGAGAGGTCCCCACCCTTGTGTATTGGTGTGATGACAGCAGCCTTCCAAATGGAGGGGAAGGTGCCTAGGCAGAGGAAGTGGTTGATGGAGGTGAGGGGGAAGAAGATGGTGTTGAGCGTGAGGTGTAGAAGTTTAGGTCAAGGGAATCTGCACTGTAATGGGCGTGTCCTAAGGCCTTTAGCAAGTAGGACCTGGCTTCAGAGGGGGAGACCATCTTGAAGTGAAAAGGCGGGTTGGGGGAGGATCGAAGAAGTGAGAAGGGAGTATCCCACTAAGATTGGAGAAGGAGGTATTTAGGATATCGTTTATGTATTTGGGGTCTGAGACAGTGCCATTGCTAATGATGAGGGATGGGGGAATGACACATGTTTACCATTTAGTTCTTTCAGGTTGTCCCAGAACTTTCTGTCTGAGCCCCAGGTAGAGGTGAGGGAGGAATTGTAGTGCTCGGCCTTTGCTTTACGTGTCTCCCAAGTGCATTTGTTTCTCATGGCCCGATAGTTTTGTCTGTCGACTGGTTTGCCCGAGTTGAGGGCACGCTGCCACAGGGAGTCACGAAAGTGCATTAGATCCAGGAGGATCTGGGTAATTCAGGGGGTGGAGTGACCCTTGATAACACATTTCACAAAAGGGGCAAATTTGTCTCAGGTGGTGGAGATAAAGTGGTCAAGCTCCATGTTGACATCAGGGGCATTATGGATGGGTGACCAGTCTAGGGAGTTGAGGTGCATTTTCAGGTATTGGAGCATGCCTGGCTTAAGACGCCATTGAAAAATGAGTTTTGGGGGGGGGGTTGGAGTTTTTACAGGACCAGGTACAGGTCACAGGGGAGTGGTCACTCATGGCATTGGGGAGCACTGTTATGCTTGAGATTCTGGAAGGGCGGTTAGATAGTATCAGGTCAAGCAGTGTTGTGGCGCCAGTTTTAGGGTTTGCCTGGTGGGGGTGGAGATTAATTGGGAGAAGTCCATTGCAGCAATGGCATCCTTAAGTGGGGAAGCTGAGAGGGAGTGCCAGTTAACACTGAAATCTTCAAGTGCTACAGTAGGCACTGGGATTTAGGGGGCAGCTGAGTGAGATAGTCAAGGGTAGTGAGGAAGGCAGGCTTTTGGTTCCTAGGTGGGATGTAGACTGCAGTAACTAGAAGGTGGGCAGAGACTTTAACAGTGATTTGTGGAGTGAGGGTTTGGGCACCGTGGTCTAGGTGGGCTGGGGGGGAGAGTGAGACACTGCAGAGAGTTGTGTAGGTAGATGGCGCAGCCCCCTCCACGTCTACCGCACCTGTTAGCCTGGGAGACTGTGTAACCAGGGAAAATGCAAAATAATTGCACAGATCATTGATGTATTTGCAGTGAAGCAATTCATCAATGTCCTTCCCAGACAGACATGCAGTTTTGTGTAAAAGAACACTGAACAGAAGGTGGGGAAAATGTTTCTTTGGTCAAGGGCTATCAGATGACCAGACAGACACCACAGCATTGAAGTAACAGTAAGACTCTCTTTTTTCTGATTTAACTCCAGGTCAGATAAGAACCCTGGAGGCGTTAAGAAATCTGCACCCAAAGACTTTATTTGCTAAAACTGTAATAAGTCAGGCTATATAGGGCAACACTGGAGATATTTGGCCTTAACAAGTATTTAACAGATGTCAAGGTGGGGGATAAGGCTGTGAAGGGACTTATAGATTCAGGAAGCTGGCAGACTCTGGTGCATGTGGAAGTTCTGGGAAAAGACTGTGCAAAAGGACCAGGTACTGGAGTCATATGCATTCACAGGAACACTTGATATCCCACCACCCAAGTGACTGAACATTAATGGGGTGTCGCACCAAATGAAAAGTGAGGGTAGTAAGTGATGAGGTAAAGCCAAGGAAGCCTCATAGTGCTGCAAAGAACCATGCGCTGAGATGAAGCAGACAGTAGGTGGAGGAGGGACTGCTCATGCACGAAGATGGTGACTGAATGAGCTGTTGTAGTACAGCATCCTGCTCCAGCTCCTGATGTTTGGTTGAGCATCAACAGCAAGCATATAAGCCTTATAAAATGACAGTAAAAAGTTAAATATGTACAGTTGCTGCTGTGGTATTAGAAAGTTATAGAAGCATTGGATACTTTGTCAAAAAAACTACCTGATTTGTTTTCATAAATAGGAATATTAGAGATAAATGAACAAATGCTTTACTGGAAGGAGATGGAACAGGGACACCTGGGCAAACTGACTAGAAGTTCAATATTTTTGAATGGGGGAGTTAAGTGAGTATCAAGATAAGAACAAATGGAAGATGATACATAGGTGGGGGGGTATTTAATGTACAGTTATGTGTGCTACGAGAATTAAGAATAGCTATTGTGTATAATATAAAAAGTTATACTGTTAGGTTAAGTAAGTTACTACATAATTGCATAAGGGATAATAGAGAAATTATTTAAAAAGTTAACGAGCAGTCAGCTAGGTTTTTCAAATATGAATGGTCATGCAACTCAATAAAATGATGAAATGTGCTACCTTTAATGTAAATGGTTTAAATTCACCAGGTAAAAGGAATGGGGTTCTCACCTATGTTAATATAAAATAAAGCAGACATAATCGCCCTCCAAGAGACACATTTGGAAGAAAAGGATATAAAACGACTTAGTAAGACTTGGATAGAGAAAACATGTTATTCAGTTGGAACAAAAAAACAGGCAGGAGTGGCACTTCCTATAAGGAAAAATCTGGACTTTAACTTAATTAAAAAATGGACTTATAAAGAAGGGCAAATAGTATTAATAAAAGCTAAAATTAGGGGAAATATATGTACTATTGGGTCCATCTACATACCATTTGGCAATTATCTAGCATTTCTTGTGGACATAACTAAAGGGTTATTGGAAATTGAAAATATATTAATGGGAGACATGAATGGTCTTATGGATATGGTATAGACAAAACATCTCCCGCAACACAAAACAATAGACGAATTTCAAAATTACTAAAACATTTCCTAGAAGAACAACATTTGATATATGGCGTATGCACAATTCAAAAGTTAGAGTTTACACATTCTGACCATAAAACAAAAAGCTTTTCTAGAAGTGATTATATTTTTCTTTCAAAGAAATTGTGTGAAGATCTATTTGCCACATTCATAGGATGTCTGATATCTGATCATGCAATTGTTGAATTAGTTCTTAGGAATACACAAAATAAAAATAAGAAAACAACCTGGACATTTGATGATAAACTTCTGAAAATACAAGACATTATAAATAAAATTCAAACAGCTATAGCTGAATACTATTTTTTTTTTTCTTTCAATTATTCAGGCCAGGATTCTGTATTAAGATTATGGGATCTGTTTAAGGCAGTGTTAAGAGGAGCAATAATATTGTATCAAATATGGCATAACAAGAAGAAAAGATTAAAAGAACTGGTTATATTAGTTCTAAAAGATAAGACAAGGTATTATAAAGAGTGGATGGAAGTCAGACTTCAAAAGCAAAACCAAATTAATAAAGAAACTAAAAAGAACTTAGAGTAAAGGGGATACATTACCTACAAGGTGATAAGTCAGCGGAGCTATTGGTTAATCTCCTCAAAAAATGGAAAGAAAAAATATAATAGCACTGAGACATGATTCTTGCAATTTAGTAACAGAAGTAAAAAAAATATGGCAAAGATTACAGTAAAATGTTTTACCAATATCTATCAGAAGGAACAGGCTCTAGATATAACAATGGAGGATTTTTTTTTTTTTTTACAAGAAGTTCGTTTTACACAATTGCAGGTGTCAGAAAGAAGCTTTGAAAAAGCTCAAATAGTAAAAATAATTAAATCACTACCAAAAAATAAATCACCTGGTACAGATGATTATACAATAGAATTTTTCCAAGTGTTTATAGAAGATTTAGTATCTTGGGGCCAACTAATGATAAAAGAGCTGATGGACGGAAAGGGGCATTTACCATGAACAAAGCTAATGTAATAGTTACCAAACGAGGGAAAAGACAAAGAATATATTGAAAACTATTGACCCATTGCTCTATTAAATGTAGATTATAAGATTGTGGCTAAGGTGATGGTGGCAAGGCTCCTACCGACGCCCCTTTCTGTCCACTAGGATCGGTATGGATTTATTCCAGGCTGTACATTGACACAAGCTACCAGAAGAGTACAGTCTTTAATGGAATTCATCACACTTTTGCCTAATAAATAAAACCTTTGCTTGCAGTCAAAGCATAGTATGTTATTAACAGGAATTACATGTTCAGAGCTTTACAATTATGGGGTGTACCAAAGAAGATTTTGAATGCTATAAGCCAATTATATAAAAATGCTAAATCCTGCTTTTCAAAAAATAATTGCAAGACTGGTTTTATAAAAATGAGCAATGGTGTCAGGAGAGCCCCCTCTCTCCAGTAATTTTTATATTATGTTTGGAGGCATTACTACATAGAATAAGGAGGAATAATGTCAAGGGGTTACAACTAGGCCAACAAACGGCCAAATTGAATGTTTATGCTGATGACATTTTATTAATATTTAGTAACATTGCATCTTCTGTAACATCTTTAATGGACCTGATAAACCAATTTTCAAAATGTGCAGGATACAAATTGAATACGTCAAAATCAATGTATTATGCCCCTACAGGAAAGGGAGCATTTAGAATACGAACAATTAAAATTGTTCAAAAAATCTGATCAAATCAAATATTTGAGCCTAATACTTACCAGAAAAAGAGAAGACAACATACAAATAAATTACAAGCTGGTAAAAGAAAAAAATTCAAACACATTATCACAATGGCAAACGATCTCCTTGTGGGGTAAAGTAGAGGTCATTAAAATGATGACACACATTTTATATTTGTTCTTCAAGCCTTATGGGGCCTGCTGGGTAACAAATGGTTCTCTACTATTAAACAGATTTTTTCAAAATTTTTATAGAGGGGAGAAAACCTCAGATAGCATGGAACTGTATAGTGGGAGGTAGAGAAATGGGAGGACTGGCTGTCCAGATCTAAATAAGTATGTAAGGGCACACGTAATATCCATATTATGGGACTGGGTTATGAATCCACAAGAAGAGGATAAAGTGATAAATGAAGTATTAAAGAAAAAAGGATATGAAGTTACCATGAACTCATTATTATTTGATAATTCCTTTAGAACATTTAAAGATACAACCTTTATGAAAAAGTGTTTATACTAAAAGTAAACCGGCAATACAAGACTGGCAGAATAATAATATACCTTGGCTTCGTGCCAACATCAAAGATTTCAATAAGGGAACCAATCATAATTACAGAAACACATGTAATAAATTACAGAAAAAAAAATTATAAAATGGGTAGACCCATTAAATGAAGAGGGGGTTCATGAATTATAGCCAATTTACACAAAAATTCAAATGGCCAAATTTGGCAACTTTATACAATACAACTTACTTTATACTACTTTTAAAATGCTAATTAATAATATGGGAATACTGAGTAAATGGTTAAATAGCAGGATAAGTATAGAAAACACCTTATAAAAACTTAAAAACAAATTTGATCAAAAACTTATTATCAGATCATAGACAAACCATTAACATGTAGACACAAAATATAAGAAAAATGGCATAAGAAATTAGAAGTGATACAACCTACCAATGGCAATTATTACAAAAAGGAGCCAATAAAAAGTATGTATCTGCATAAAATAAATCTATCCAAATTAAAATAATAAATAGGGCCTAAGTCACACTGTCAAAAATCAATGAAATATTTCCTGTATCCTGAATAAATGCTGGCATGAATGTGGGCAAACAGCAAATCTAACACACAGTTTATGGAACTGCCAAGTTATGTATAAATGGTGGCAGGATACTGCGGAAATGATAAAACAAATTCCCATATCCCCAGAAACATTATTATTTAATAAGGTTAATGCATTAAATTTAAAAAAGATCATGTAAAAGTGTTTTGCCTAGGTATTATTGCTACCAAAATTCTGGAAAACTCATGTCCCATCATCCTCCATTAAACAACTATGGTGGCACAAGGTTAAAGAGATGTTAATATATGAAAAATGATGGTACCAAACAGAAAGCCCAGATGATCTAATTGCTGTTTTTTAGAATGAATTTATGAATCAATTACCACCCTTTATGCATATTTAAATATAAGAAAAGTGGATATATATACAGAAATATGGAAAAATTGCACCCCACCTCAAAGCAGATGGAAGGGAGGGGGTAGGAAATACTGTATAGTTATACAGTGCCTTCAGAAAGTATTCACCCCCCTAGGATTTTGTCACATTTTGTGATGTTGCAAACTCAAATTAAAATACTTTTATATGGGATTTTTTTGTCAAGTAGCTACACAAATTACTCTATAATGTCAAAGTGGAATGAAATGTCTGGAATTTTTTGTACATATAATTTAAAATAAAAACCTGAAATGTCTTGATTTGACAAGTATTCACCCCCCTTTGCTATGACACTCTAAATTGAGCTCAGGTGCATCCAATTTCCTTGTGAGATCACTCTAAAACTTGAATGGAGTCCACCTGTGGTCAGTACAAATGGTTGACATGATTTCAGAGGAAATACACCTGTCTATATAAGGTCCCACTGTTGACAGTGCATGTCAGAGCAGAAACTCTACCATGAAGACCAAGGAGCTGTCCGTAGAACTCCGTGCTAGAATTGTGAGGAGGCATAGATCTGGGGAGGGGTATAAAAACATTTCTAGGGTGTTGAAAGTTCTCAGGAGCACAGTCAAGTCCATCATTAGGAAATGGAAAGATTATGGAACCACCCAGACTCTTCCTAGAGCAGGCCATCCTCCCAAACTGAGCAACCGGGAAAGATGGGCCTTGGTCAGGGAAGTGACCAATGACCACCCTGACAGAACTACAGAGTTCCATGGCTGAGATGGGAGAACCTGTCCAGAGGACAACAATCTCTGCAGCACTTCACAGATGTAGCCTCTATGGGAGAGTGGCTAGACGGAAGCCACTCCTGAGAAAAGGCCACATAATACCATGCCTGGAGTTTGCAAGAAGGCACATGGCAGACTCTGAGATCATGTGGCAAAAGATTCTCTGGTCTGATGAAACAAAAATTGAACTCTTTGACCTGAATGCAAAGCGCTATGCCTGGCGCAAACCGAACACAGCTCATCACCCATGTAACACCATCCCTACCATGAAGCATGGTGGTGGCAGCATCATGTTATGGGGATGCTTTTCAGCGGCAGGGACTGGGGCACTTGTCAGGACAGAGGGAACAATGAATGGAGCCAAATACAGGCACATCCTTGAGGAGAACCTGCATCAGTCTGCAATAGACCTTGGACGGGGGGAAGATTTATGTTCCAGCAGGACAACGACCCCAAGCATACAGCTAAAGCAACACTGGAGTGGCTTCAGAACAAGAAGGTGAATGTCCTTGAGTGGCCCAGCCAAAGCCCAGACTTGAATCCCATTGAGAATCTGTGGAAAGACTTAATGATTGTGGTTCACTGACGCTCCCCATCCAACTTGACAGAGCTTGAGCAAATCTGCAAGGAAGAATGGGCGAAAATCCCCAAATCCAGATGTGCAGAACTGATACAGACATACCCAAGAAGACTCAAAGCTGTAATTGCTGCCAAAGGTGCTTCTACAAAGTATTGACTCGGGGGTGAATACTTAAGTAAACAAGATATTTCAGTTTTTAATGTTTCATAAATGTTTGTTACACAATAATAATATTTTTGCCCCTTTATATTGTTGAGTATGCTGTGTGAATCAAGGGGGAAAAATAATTTCAATGCATTAAAAATTCTGGTAGTAACACAACAAAATGTGACAAGATCCAAGGGGGGTGAATACTTTCTGAAGGCACTGCATGTAATATTGCTTAATAAGTCATATAATATGTGTGAAAGTTGGGACTATAAATTTATCAACAGTATTATAAAATTCAAAAGAACTATACTGATATATAAAAATTAATGAAATATTATTTAGAAAAAGTGGGGGTAGTACCTAAGTTACCTGTAGCTGTGATTATTGGAAGTGACTTTCCAGGCTTTGTGAAGATAATCACAGAGGGAGTAAATCCTACTGTGTCAGCAGCTGTGATAAGAGCACAGGCAGAGAAAATCTCAGATGTTGGGGACTTTGATGCAGTCTTTTGTTAGCCCAACTTCAAGATCCAGTAGTCCAGGAAAGAAAGAAGACACCTGAAAAAATAGTGGCAACAAGAGACTGATGGACACAAGAGTTGATATATGAAAACGCCGAAACTAAACTGATAACTGATTGTAATTTTGTTTCTGAGCAAACTAACAATGTTTCTCTCCAAGGTTATTTTAAGCAGCTGGGGCTGAAACAAAAATAGGGAGAGCCAATGTTTAAAAAAAAATGTAATGGGCTACTGTACAGAGTTTGTGTTAATTCTCAGACGCAGGAACAGATAGAACAATTGGTCATACCAAAGCAGTATAGAACTGAGTTGTTACAGATAGCACATGATAGTCCTATAGCTGGTCACTTGGGGAGGGAACATACCCTTGCCAGACTGTTGTACAGATTTTACTGGCCTGGGATTCATGAGGATGTTGCTACCTATTGCAATTCTTTTGCTGAATGTCAGAAAGTAGCCTCAGTCACTAATAAAGACAGGGTGCCTCTGATGCCCCTGCCCTTGATAGATGTGCCTTTTCTTGTACTTTATTTTTATTATATTGCTTAAAAGCAGAAGAAACATTACATTTACATTACTTAGGTACGCACTGCGGCGAGCACACCTAGTTATTGCTGTGTGTGGTGTTTCTTGTGAGAGAACAAACCACAGGCTCTATGTGTGCTTCATGAAACATTGACTTTTTATTGCTGAATTTGTGCTTAGTGTCACTGTGTAACCTGGAGTCCTGCAGTGAGATAGCAGGAAGAGGAGCTGTAGTCTTTTTATTTCACAAAGGACTACAACTCAGTGTCTGTGCAGTCAACTTTATTTGGGGACAGGACATGGGCTTTTACTAGTAGCCCGTTTAGTTGGGCAAGATTTTAAAACAGTTTTTAGAGCTGATTGTGGAGTTTTTCACTTCATGCTCATCTCCCGACCTTGGAAAATACTTCTGGGTCATCAGCTACACTACTTAGGTGTGCACTGCAGTGAGCAGGGTGGCAGGCCCGAGAGCAGGCTGAGATGCCACACGCAAGACATCGCAAAGACACACACGTCTGCATGTGTTTTGCGTGTTTGGAGGGTGTGGAAGAATTCTGGTGATTTTACAGTCTAAATTGATCAATAGCACAAGGTAAGCTGCCTACTTTAGTTGAGAAGACACTGCCATATTTATATCTACGTCCAGAGTGATTAAACTTGTAGGATTGAATGTGCCTGACTCTCTAATACTGGGTGTCTTTATACCTGATTTTCAGAATACTTTATCCCCTCTACATACTGTATGTACAGTACTAGTAATTTAATTGTAGGTATTTCAGAACTAAGTTTGTTTTAGTACTAACTGTACATACTCTGTGTGTGCTACTCTGTCAAGGTGTCAACTGCTGACAACATAAGCACTGTTCACTCACTATATTGCATGTAATTTAACTACTAGTTATAAATGGATATTAATGAAGGAATTGTTACCCTTACTACTGGGGAAATTGCTATGGCATGCATTTTGCATAATAACTTTTGCTTAGAAAGTAATACAGGATTTGAGGGTCTAAAATGTAACCAATGTCAAGAAAATGAACAACTAAGAGAAAAGATACATGACTTACAGAAAACTATTGACCAGTTCATGCAGGCTAATAACATCTTAAACCAAAAGTTCTCTCTCTTAAACACACAAAATACCAATGGGGCTAAAAACAATGAAAATCAAAAAAGAAATAGAGAAGAGGACAGTGATGATGAGCAAGACTGAGAAATTGTAACTAACAAAAATAAGTGTAAATGAGGTAGAAGAGCTATGGATTTTGAGATCCCTATTCATAATTCCTTCACCCCATTAATAGAGTTAGAGTCAGGCCCGGTGGTTGATGATTTGGTTAACACTACTTCTAACGCTAATTCTGGATATAAACAAATGACTGGAGCAAATATCAATACGCATAATCAAGTCAAAATCACTAATGTATAAGTTCATGCTGAACATGATCCAACTGTTAAAATATCTATTCCCCAAGATAAATCAGTCAGTAACATGGTGGCCCAACCATTGGTATCCCCTCCTACTGTGGTTCCCTCCATAGAGAAAGATGAAATAAGTGAATATCCCTTACATTCTGTCTCAGTAGATATCACTGATACCATCCCCTCCAGACAAATGTATGTATTGGGAGACAGTATCATCAAATACACAGATGCCCAAACTTGTAAGAATGATAAAGAAAACAGAATGTACTCCAGTTTCCATAGAGCTTGGATTAGGGATATAGAATAAATGGCACCCAACATCTTGGAATCTGCAGGCCTCAACCCTTTGGTGGTGGCCCATACAGGAACAAATGATGTGAACAAATTTACCATTGAGGATATTAAAAATAGTTATATTTCCCTAGTTGATTTACTAGAAGATAGGGGTTGTGATGTTATCATCTCAAAAATCCTACCAGTTCCCAGAGAAACTATTAAAATTCAAAACAAAATTAAAACAATAAATGAATAGTTAAGGAAATGGACTTAAATAGACATATTGATTGTCTAACTTATTGGGAAACATTTATTGATTATTACAGTCTATTTAGCTGGGATGATTTACACCTGAGTAAAAAGGGTAGCTCAGTACTCAGTAAAACTATGTTAACAAAGATTGACAAACATTTAAACTAAGTACTCGGGGGGGGGCAACAAGGGGTCCAATTAAACCGGATAACCCAAAATCCCGACTTCAAAACAAGACCTCCACCACTTCTTATACAATTCTTACAACCAACGCTAGAAGTTTGAACTCTACTAAACTTAGTGAACTTTCAGCTATTATTAGCAGTAAAAATATTGACATTATTGCCATCGAAACATGGTGGGATGGCTTATCCGATTGGGTTAATATTCCTGGTTATAATTTAATTTACAAAAATAGAGTTATTAAAAGAGGAGGAGGAGTCTGCCACTATTTAAAGGAGTCTATCTCCTTTCGAGAGATTAACAATATAGATGATACTATAGAAGGCTATTTCGTTCAACTTAAAAATAAATCTGATAAACCTTTTAAGGATTGTGTATAGACCTCCTAATACAAGCTATATTGAGAGTCTATGCTCTTTATATACTTACTTAACCAATAAATCAGACATCCTTTTAATGGGAGACTTTAATCTTCCAGGAGTAACTTGGGACCATTTAACAGCAAAAAATCAGTCTCAATCCCAATTTTTGGACCTATTTATAACTCTTGGCCTAAACCATTTGGTGACTGAACCCACTAGGGACAAAACTATTTTGGATATAATACTGACTAACCTTGAATCCAATTTCCATAACTAATCCCCGAAGCAATAGTGACCATAATTTAATGCCTGATTACTTCTATAACCAGTAATATAACTACTAAATTTAGATACAACTATCCTAGTGGTAACTATGATGCAGTTAGATCTTCCCTAGATAAAACTGACTGGTCCATCTTATTATCCAACCTCAAGGTTAATGAAAGTTGGAATCTATTAAAAATATATTAGTTAAACTGGAATCACTATATGGTGCAATTAAATCGATTAATAACAAGGGTAAGAACCCTCCATGGTTCACTCCAGCAATCAATAAACAAATCAAAAGAAAAGGCAATATATTATAAAATGAAAAAATGATGCAGAAACTATTTCATTATTTAAAAAGGGTGTCAAAAAAAACTAAGGCACTAATCAAAGCAGAAAGAAAGAAATTAGAATTTAAATTTGCACTTTCAAAAGGGAATACCAAAGTGTTTTATACATATGTTAACTCCTATAAAAAGTGTATGAACCCAATTTCTTCTAAGCATAAAGATGGTCAGGATATAAATAATACTCATGAGATAACCAAACTCTCTAATGAGTATTTTGGTTCAGTCTTTTCAGGGCATGATACCATCCTTCATTCATCACATCTCCCCTCTTATCATCATGAGTATATTACATGTGATGAAATGAAAGTTGCTATGCATTCTCTAAATAATAATTCTTCCCCTGGTCTAGATAATCTGAACAACTATTTAAAGAGATTATAGATCAATTGGTTATCCTGTTATACATCATTTTTAATAAATCACTGGCCACAGGGGAGGTTCCCAATGACCGGAGAGCAATTGTTGTTCCTGTTTTCAAAAAAGGTAATACAAAATTAACAAAAAACTATAGACCAATTAGTCTAACCTCTATTGGAATAAACTAATGGAAAACATTTTGAAAAACAAAATTGAAAATGAAATAAAAGTCTTTGGTCTAACAGATACTACCCAACATGGCTTCCAAAAAGGAAGATCATGCACAACCAATGTGATTGCTTTTTATGAAAACATTAGTGCACGTTTGGATTGCAGCATCCCAGTGGACATCATATATCTTGACTTCAAAAAGGCTTTTGATTTAGTGCCACATCTTTCTCTAGTAAATAAAATGATTAGTTTAGGGTTCAGTGACTATTTGACTAACTGGCTCAGCAACTGGCTAATGGATAGGTCACAAAGAGTGAAAATAGGTATCTCATTGTCATCTAACATTAAAGTGACTAGTGGCGTCCCCCAGGGATCCATTTTAGGCCCCATAATGTTTGGTATCTACATTAGTGACCTCCACAGTGGTGTGTCCAATAATATCTGCAAATTTGCAGATGACACACAACTTTTGGCCAAGGTTGACACTCCAGAAAACATTTTACTCTTACAGAAGGACTTGTGTGTTATAGAATTGTGGGCATGTAACAATAAGATGAAATTTAATTCTGAAAAATGTGCTGTTATCCATCTCGGAATAAAAAATATTATTTCTGACTACTACCTAAACAATTCAATAATAAATTATTCAAAAATAGAAAGAGATCTAGGAGTAATTATTAATAGCTCTTCACTTCTACTGACCATTGCAGAAAAATTGCTCAGACAGGTAATAATATACTTCAGCCATTAAAAGAACTTTTGTCAGTAGGAGTGAGTGCTGTTTACTACCTCTATAATTCTTATATTCGTCCACATACAGACTATGCAGCCTCTTATTGGGCACCTCATTACAAAAGAGATCAAAAAATGGTAGAGTATGCAAAGAAGAATAGCTAAACTGATACCTAGAGTCAAATATTTGCCATATGAACAAATACTACAGGTCTTAGACTTATATGATCTCAAACTGCGAAGAGATCATGGTGATATGTTGCTTCTATATAATGTCTTGAAGGACATTACATTAATGGAAAGTATCAATATTGAAATTGCTTCCAAACCTAATAATCTTAGATGTCATAACAGACAAATTAAGATAACAAAGTTTTGTACTACAAAAAAGATAGTTCTATTTTGCAATAAGAACTGCCTCTCTTTGGAAATCATTACCCAACTCAGTGATTAACATGACTTCTTTTGAGTCATTCAAAGCTGAACTGGACAAACTTCTCTTGGGCTAGTGTTTAGTCTACCCTGCATGTGTAGGGAAAGTGGTCTCGATGGGCCTAGAGCCTCCTTCTACATACCGAGTAATACCGAGTAATATGCCAGACATCACATTTGATACTAGATCCATCCAATGGTACAGAATCTCATAGTCTAACACATAGATTATGGAGATGAGGGGTATACCAATAAAACCATGGCTAAATATAAGTCCAGAAGCTACACCTTACAAGAGTTTAGGGGTCAGTCTAAATATGATGAGTCTGATCATTAAGTGGAAAACAGCTATTATAGCTGATATGACCCCTCTCCAAAGATATTCCCCAAACATTTTAGTGATTCAGAATACATGCACTTGGCAATAAAAGTATAACTCATTATCTGCTACAGTATTTAAACTAAATTATTTGTTACATACATTATCAAACAGGGCATATTTCTCTTTCAATCTCTTGTGAGAAAAAGAACAGTGCTAGATTACAATTGGCACTAAGTGGCATCAATGATTACAGCCCTGTTAAGAAAACCTGAAGTCCAGCAGAGTCCAACAAACAAACTTTCAGTCCATATTATATTGGATACAGCAGGATTTGATCCAGAACCTTTCATCATTTCAAGTCTCTTCTTCACCAGAATTGGAATTTGATTCCTCTGAGCAGCAGCAAACTCCTTTTCAATCTGTTGGACCCAATGACCCACTTCCTCAGGATCTGTGAATTGATATGCATGGCCCCCATAAAAGATGCGAAGGCGGGCCAGCATGAGTAGAGAGTGAGAGACCCCCAAACTATGGAGTTTTGCTCTACCTCCATCAAATTTCTTGCGGCAAGATCGCGTGGCAAAGGAGAGATCGGGGAACATATATATTGTGTGCCCCATGTAATTCAAAAGATCCGCTGACCTCACCGCCTGCAGGATGGTGTCTCTAGTAGTGACTCCATCCGTCACCAACAGAACAGTCCTGGGCAAGTCTTGCTGAGACATTGCCATCCATGGAGAAATCAGGTAGGCTGTATTTAAATGGGAAGCCAGGTCTGGGGCCAAATTTAGCACATTAAGCAGCCACTGCTTGAGGAAAAGAAAAGGATCTGCTTCTTCAAGATGCTCTGGTAGACCAACCAGTCACACATTGGAGGTTCTGTTGGCATTTTCCAGGGCCTCCAGTCTATCATGCAAATTTGTGTTTTCTTGCACCAATTTAGTCGATGTTGTTAGTGCTCTGGTAGCCTGCGATTCTGCGGTTTTAGTGACTGCCTCAATTTTCACATCCCGATCCCCCATTCTTTGAAGAAAGGTTTCGATCTTCTTGTCAATGGCCTACATTGATTGACACCTAGAGAGCTTTCCATGGTGGTTCCTGCCCTGCTCGTTCTGGCACAGCAGTCGAGGCCTGTGGCTCCAATTGTAGCTGTGACTTCAAGCCCCAGGGCCTCCTTTGTTCATCCTCCCCATCGCTGTTTTTGGTATCGTATAAATCTGCTCCACTCGATGTGTAATTTTACTTTCTGCAGGCAATTTAGACTTTTATTTTAGTTTTAAGCACTTTTTTAAGGATAAAAGATGTGCCAAATACAGAGCAGATCTAAATCACGTCTTCTCAGTAAGATGCTCCACAGTGCCCAAGATAGATGTGCCTTTTTGAAAGAATTGCAGTGGATGTGGTTGGCCCTTTAGACAAAAGTGAAAAGGGTACTTGATTCATTTTGGTAGTACTTCACTATGCTACTCAATACCCAGAGGCAATTCTAATGCGTACTGTCACAACCCCAAAAGTGGCAGCAGAGCTTGTCAAAATTTTCAGCAGGGTGGGCATATGTGAAGAGATTATTACTGATCGGGGTAGTACTTTTGGTGCTGCATTACTGAAGGAGCTTACTGACTACTAGGTATCACTGCCGTGAGAACCTCCCCTATCACCCTCGGATGGTTTGGTTGGGCATTTTAATTAAACCCTAAAATGCATGTTAAAAAGGTTTGTGAAAGGTGAAGGGGAAAGATTGAGACCTTTATTTACCTTACCTGCTTTTTTTCTTGCAGGGAAGTGCCACAAGCATCAATATGTTTTTCACCCATTGAAATGTTGCATGGTAGACAACCTAGAGGGCCACTAGATGTAATAAAAGAAACATGGGAAGATAACCCCCATCAGAAACAATCTATTACATCTTATGTATGTGCACTGAGAAAGAAACTGACAAAATATGTTGAAACTGCCCACAGTAACCAGAAAGAGGCCCCAAAGTAGCAGAAAGGTGTATTATGACCATGGAGTAAAAGAAAAAGTTTTTTGAGCTAGATGAAGAGGTCTTATTACTGTTACCCACTACAGAAAACAAACTGTTAATGAAGTGGCAAGGGCCTCACAAAGTGGTTAGACATACCAGTACAGTTAACTGTGAGATTCAGATCACTGATAGTAACAATCCTAACAAGATATACCATGTTAACCTCCAGAAGAAATGGGTTGAAAAAAATAACACGTTGCTTTGTTAGTATTACGAGAAACAGCTAAAGAAGATACTGATACAGCTTATGACAGACTGAAATAAACTGTAAGTTCTGATGCTGTGAAGGTTAATGTTTCCTTACCTACAGAACAAACCACAGAAATTCATAACATGTTATTAACATTTAGAAGTACTTTTACCACAGTGCTAGGCTGAGCAAAATGGGTCAAGCACTTAATAATGGCAGGGAATGCTCACCCTATCAGACAAAAGACATACAGATTACCAGAGCAGCTAAAAACTGATGTGGTTAAGGAAATACTAAAAATGAAAGAGTTGAGTATCACTGAATAATCGAGAAGTGCCTGGTCCTCACCAGTGATGACTGTAAATAAAAAAGAAGGGGGTATAAGAATCTGCCTTGATTTTAGGAAACTTAAGTGTCTGCGTTTGACAGCTTTCCAGCTATCCCATGCTCAGGACAGATGCTGTGGTGGACAGACTGGGAAGTGCCATGTACATTAGTACCCTTGATCTCACCAAGGGTTACTGGCAAATTCCCCTAGCTAAAGAATCCAGAGACAAAACTACATTTTCCACTCCAGCTGGATTCTATCAGTTCACCACCATGTCCTTTGGTTTACATGATGCACCTGCTACATTCCAGCAGTATAGGGATGTAATTGTAGCCCCTCACACTGATTATTGTACTGCTTACCTGGATGATGTGGTGTACAGTCCAAACTGGAAAAGCCACTTGGAACACCTATGAGCAGTTATCTAATCTATCAAAAATGCAGGTCTGACCATTAATCTTATTTGGGTTATATTTAGGTTATATTTTGGAAAATAGAGAAGTAAAGCCAGAGATTTCCAAAATAGAAACTGCAGCTAACAGTCTTGTCCCTAAACAAACATGTCAGGTAATATAAAGGTCTGCATGATTACTAACAGAGATTTGTTCCCAGTTTTGCCCAGTTAGCTTCTCCCCTCACTAAGCTCACAAAAAAGATGGTACTCGAATAATGTGAAATAATCCCCAGAGTGTGATGAGGCTTTTCAGGTCATGAAGACTGCCATTATATTCAGCCCCAGTTTTAAGAAGCCCAGACTTCGGGAAACAACTTCTGTTAAAGACAGATGCATCAGAGGTAGTCCTAGGTAAACTCCTGAGTCAGAATATAGATGGGAAGGAACATCCTCTTCTATATATAGTCGGAAACTGCCTGATGGAGAGAAAAAGTACTCCACTATTGAGAAAGAATGTATTTCTGTGAAATGGGCAATGGAGTCTCTTAAATTTTATCTACTAGGAGCTGACTTTATACTTATAACAGATCACAGTCCTCTCTGTTGGCTTAATCAAATGAAGGATAAGAATCACAAGGTGGTACCTGGCACTATAGCCACTTAAATTCAAAGTGATGTACAAATCCAGAAAAAAGAATGTTAATGCTGATTTTCTGTCAAGATGTGGTTCAGGAATTTGTAATTCAGAAGGTTGAAAAAATGTGTATGTTTATCTGAAATGTTCACTGTAATAGGTGTGATGAAAAAAGGGATAACACATATGCAAAGAAATATAAACGTTATATGGTAATGTTAAAAGAGAAATAAAACAAGGTTTTAGAAACCTGTCTTTAAAAAAATCCTTCTTAAAGAGGGGGATATGTGACAATGTTGGGTAAGACTGTGTCCCATTTGTTATGCAGAGAGAGTTAAAAGGAAGGATCTGTTTTGTCCTCTCTCCTATTCTGCCTTTTATCTGTCCCTTGCCTGTCTGCACAAATATTCCTTGTGGCACCTAGGAATTGACCACTCTGACAGTCCCACAGTTTCTCCCTGTTTTCTGTCTTCTTTCATTTCCCCCTTCACTTGCCATTTCTAGTCTTTCTTTCTTCCCTTGCTTCTCTCTCTCTCTCTCACCTCTATATATATATATATATATATATATATATATATATATATATATATATATATATATAGAATCTGTATGTGAGACTGGGCTCTCAGTTTGCAAATGTATACAGTTACATTGTTGAAATTGTTACATACAGCTATTTGGGTTGTTTGCAGAATTATCAATAGGAAACTAGCCCTGAGACAGGATGTCTTAGCTGGTTGCACCTGTTAAGAAAACTAATGTACTCTTCAGGCTGGTCACAGGAAAGAAATTGACAAAGTCTTGATATATTTTGTGGAACACATGTGGTGTAATTTACAAGACTGGATGCAGAGGTTAAACTGACAGAGAGCAATGTTTTGTTTGAGATAGAGATAGAGATGGAGATTTTAGAGACTCTCAGATGAAGGACTTATGTTTGTTTGAACTGCCTGTGTCACACTTCCTGCACTTTATTTTTTTTATTATTATTATTATTAATAATAATAATAATAATGATAATAATAAAAGGCTACTTGCAAATTTGATAACTTCTGGTTTGCCTATGTTTCCTGACCTATGCCTTGACAAGGTCATGTCAGACAAACCCAGTAGACTTTTTCTACTGGGTCACCAGGGCTGTGGACAGGGGCCCAAGTGGTTGATGTCCTGTACCTGGATTTCAGCAAGGCCTTTGATTCTGTACCTGGTTATGTGGGTCAGACGTTGGCTAAAGGACAGAAGCCAACATATGGTAGTGGGGTGGGGGGATTCTTGAAAGCTAGACACGTGACCAGTGGGGTCCCACAGAGCTATGTGCCTGGCCCAGTGTTCTCAAAGGAATCACAAGTAGGAAGGCAGAGGTCACTTTTCCACAAAACAGGTCTCTGGTAAGATGGCATCTGGGGTACAGTGTGCAGTTTTTGGTGCCCCTGTCTCAAGAAGGGTATTATTTTGCTGGATATGGTCCAGAAAAGGGAAACAAAGATGATCCGGGGCCAGCAAGTCAACACCTATCAGAAGAGGCTAAGGGGACTGAACCTGTACTCGCTTCAGGACAGAAGGGAGAGGAGGGATGTGATTGAGGCCTTCAGGTACCTCATGGCCATAAACAGGGTGAGCAGTGAGTGTCTCTTCTGCCTTAATGGTAGCAAAACCACTAGGGATAACACGAACATACAAACACACAAAGAAGCCAGCAGAAGAAGGCCATTTTGGTCTATCAAGTCTGCTCATATTGCAGGGTCTACTGCTTGAGCTACTGTCCCTGCCCCCCCACTCCTCTCATCCTCCCTACCCATGATCCCTATCTTCCCTCTTTGCCTATCCCAACCTCTCTTGAAGCTGCCCACTATCTTCAACATGACCACCTCTTTTGGCAGCGCATTCCAAGTGTCCACCACCCTTTCTGTGAAGAACTGCTTCCTGACCTCCCTCCTAAACCCCCCCCTTCAGCTTAAGACTCTGCCTCCTCATGTTATGGTTGCCACTCAGCTTAAAGAGACCCTCCTTATCCACTTTATTTATCCCTTTCAAGTACCTGAAGGTCCCATCATGTCCCCTGTCTCTTTCCTTTCCTCCAGGGAGCACATGTTCAGTGCCCTCAACCTCTCATTGTATGTCTTACCCTACTGTTCCCCTATTATCTTTGTAGCCCTCTTCAGGATCTTCTCCAGCAGGTTAATGTTCTTTTTGAGGTGTGGGCACCAGTACTGAACTCCATACTCTAGATGTGGCCTCACCAGTGACCTGTACAAGGCTGTATAACCTTCTCTTTCCTACTACTGATCCCTCTAGCTATGCATCTTGTTTGCCCTTGCTGCTGCTTTCTTGCACTTTGTGGAGTGCTTCAGGTCACTAGTCATCATCACTCCCAGGTCCTTCTCCTCCTCTGATGCAGATACCTGGACTCCACTCAGGTAGTAAGTACTCTGTCCTGGGATTTTTGGCTCTAATGTGCATAACTTTGCATTTCTTGGCATTGAAGCCAAGCTGCCAGATCCTGGAACACCTCCCCAGCTTTTCCAGATCATCCTGTAGCTCCTGTATCCCTTCAGCTGTATCCATGCTCCCACAGAGCTTGATGTCATCCGTGAATAGGTACATTTTGCCCTTAAAGCCATCCCCAATGTCATTGATGAAGACATTGAAAAACCCCAGCACTGAGCCTGTGGGACCCCACTGGTGACCTCTCTGATACCAGATAACTCTCCCCCCAACAACCACCCTCTGGGTTCTGTCCTTCAGCCAGTTTTCCACCCATCTGGACATCTTATCCCCAACCCTGAGATCCACCAACTTCCCGATCAACCTTTTGTGGGGCACAGAGTCAAAGGTCTTTCTGAAATGCAGATAGAGGATGTCTGCCGCTTGGTCCCTGTCTACTGTCTTAGTGACCCAGTCAAAGAATTCAATCAGATTAATCTAACACAATCTCCCTCCCATGAATACACGCTGACTCACATCCTGGAGACCATGTTCCTCTAGATATTTTACCAACCTTTCCTTGAGTATGGTCTCCATGAGCCTGCACACGATTGAGGTTAGACTGACTAGTCTGTAATTCCCTAGGTCATCCTTGGGACTGCTTTTGTGACTTTTAATAGACTGAAGCTGTTGGGGGAGGTTCAGAAGAGAGATGAGGAGGTACTTTTTCCTCCAAGAGGGTTGTGGTTAAGTGGAATGACTGGATAACTGCTTGCCCAGCCAGCATGTGACACTTCAATGAGCCTCTAATTACACTTTCGAGCATCACTCATGAAGTCTGTAGTGATCAAAACCCCTTTGCGAGAGCATATGCTGGTTGTGCATGGTTGTAAAATCAGTATTGCTAATATGAGTCTGTACATTAAGCCAATCACCACTATTTTAATATCATCTGATATAATTCCATTTATATGTATATAGAATCAATACATTTGACACTGTAAATGCAAATGGTAAACATTATTGATGGAAAGCTAAACAGTGTTACCTTAAACATTACATGTCTGGATTCAGTACTCAATAGGAATTGGCTCAGTCCAGTAAATTACAGTAAAATAGCTTTTTCAATCACAATTCTACTAACACTATATAATATAGCACATGCACACTAAATACAATCAGAAAAGACATGCATGCAACATTAAGTTATTTACCTGAATTCAAGGAGAAAAGAGATGTAATGTCTTGTTAGCTTCTACAATTCTGTTCTACCAGAGGCTATCTAAAGGAGAACTGTGCTAAACTCATAAACCATTTTCCCCAGTGGCAGCTGTTTTTATTTATTTATTTATTTAATATTCTTTAGAAATTACATACAACCTTTGAGTCAGAGACTCATTTACAAAGGCTCCGCGTCAGAGGACAGACAGACAGACATACAATATACACAGTCACAGCATATAAAGGGTTACAAGGCAGCAGCAGCTTACAGTTTTACAATATTACAGCTACAGGCTGTATAGTACATTCAGCAAATAATCTACAGATTATAGTTTACAGTAACACTTGGGTTCGCTAAAGGAGGTTATAGCTTTGATTAAACATAGGAATGGAGAAACTAGCATAGGTAACAAGCATGTGCAGCCAAAAGAGGCCTTGTCAAGAGGTTAAATTTAGTAGCCAAGGAATACTAGACATGCAGAGTAAGTAATTATCTGCAGCAGGTAGCATCACTAGGTGGCCTAAAGTAACATAATATGTACAGAGGATATAATATGGCCTGAGAGCAATCCAGCAATGGCATTGGCATGGCAACAGCTGCCACAGGGGCAAGAGCAGTGACAGCCAGTGGGAGCTTGGCAGCCGGGTGAAACATGGTAGGATCCTAGACTAGGTGGTACATTGGCAGTGCCATGAGGCAAGTATATGTTCTTTGAGAGCTAGCTGAAAGGGACCTAAATTGGAGATGGAGGAGATATCAGAGGGGAGTTCATTGTACCAGACTGGAGCTCTGTAAAGGAAAGACCTTTAGGTTAATGAGGTTTTGACCCTCAGTATATACCACACCTGTTTGTTGGTGGTGCGGGTGTTCACTGAGGTGTGAGGGGACTGGAGAGAGGCAGACACCCCCAGGGGGGTTAGTCCCAGGTGAATTATTTTAGTGAGGAGACACATTTGATAACGTAGTCTTTCGCCCAGGGTGAGGAGGTTTCTCAGGGTATACAGGGTACAAGTATGGGTACACTTATCCACCCTGGAGAGGAGTCTACACGCTTTGTTGATGGCCAGATGGATTTTGTTCAGAGCTGTAGGATTTTTAAGTACTGGTCCAAATTTGTTATTGTTCCCTCTATACATGCCTTTTACTGAACACTGTAGGTGTTTCTGATTTGCACTCTGATGCTAAGTGCCATTCTGGAATTGCATGATGTAGTTTATGTCCCTCTCAACCACAGAGTTCTATAATAGAACATGGATGCATTGTACCAACAATGGAAGAGCTGAGCAAGGGACATAAACTACATCACACAGTTCTAAAATGGCACAACACTTGTATGTGACTAAGAAACAATCACTAGAGTAACTAAAAAGCATGTAGAGCTTTAACAGTAGCACAGTTTCAACTAGTATTTAAAAATTGTTTTTTTCAGGGGGAAATTACATACTGGTTCAGTGCAGTTATCCATCAACTCTACCTTATTGATTACAACTTAACATGAGTTAGCATGAGAAAAGAGGAGAGCTGCAGACATGCTTATCACTGCAACTACACTCTGTCCTTGCAGCTCAACAGTTAATCCCTCAAACATTCCTTTCTAAACAATTTATAATTGCCTTCGCTGTTCATTTTTCAAACACAGAGGTGTGGTGTGCTCATTAATGGAAGCCAAACAGAGAGAAGAGAAAGAAATAAGTGCCTTAGCTGTGACTTGAATCCAGGCCACCTGGAATACTGTTCCAGTTGTGCTAACAGCTGTACCAAAAAGGCACCCTTGTAATTGAAAAATTTAATCATCTATGCAGCACCAGGTTGTGCATTAAGGAAAGAGTATGGTGCCTCAGGACATCCCAGTTTCCAGTTGCATTGGTGGCGCTGCTGCTAGCGCAACCAGAAGAGCATTTCAGGTGATCTGGGTTCAAGTCCCAGCTAAGGCACTTATTTCTTTCTCTCCTCTGTTTGTTTTCCATTAATGTGGACCCTTGTGATTGAAAAATGTAATTATCTGTACAGCACCAGGTTGTGCTTTAGAGAAAGAGTAAGCTGTCTCGGGTTGTCCCAGTTTCCAGTTGTCTTGGTGGCACAGCTGGTAGCGCAACTGGAATGGTATTCTGGGTGGCCTGGGTTCCAGTCTCAGCTAAGACATTTATTTCTTTTTCTCCTCTGTTTGTTTGGGTTCTATTAATGTGCACACTGCACCCTTGTGATTGGAAAAAATGTAATAATCTGTACAGCACCAGGTTGTGCATTAGAGAAAGAGGTGCCTCAGGACATCCCAGTTTCCAGTTGCCTTAGTGGCACAGCTGGTAAGGCAGCTGGAATGGTATTCCAGATGGCCTGGATTCAAGTCCCAGCTAAGGCACTTATTTCTTTCTCTCCTCTGTTCCTTTTCTGTTGATGCAGTTTGGCACATAGAACCTACAGAAGATGGAAGTCTACTGCAGCCATGTTGGTCTATTAATTAGCCAAAAACAAGCACCTTACAGGACAGCATTCACTGTTCTCGATGCCCTACGGGGGGGGGCATGCCTCAGACAGCTAGGTTTGGAACCCACTCATGAGGGAGTAATCTTAGACCTTGTACTCTCAAATGGGGACAGTGAGAGAATCTCAGATCTAGAAGTGTGTAGCCATCTGGGAACAAGTGACCACCAAACACTGGTTAATGATAAACTCAACTACAGAGTCAAGCCATACAAAAGTGAGGGTACTGGACTTCAGGAGGGCTGACTTTGGCAAGTTGGGAGCTTGCCTTAGAAAAGCAGTAGCAAACAGGCAAGAAGGAAGGGTGGAGCAACAATGGGGAAACATCAAAATTGCCATCACAGAGGCAACAAGCCTTTGGGTGAAGCAAATAAACAAATCAAAATGAAAGAAAAAACCACTATGGTTCTCAAAAGAGGTGGCTGTGAAAGTCAGGAAGAAAAAGATAGCATTCCGGAAGTATAAGGAAACACAGAAGGAGCAGGACAGAGAGCTGTACCAGTTAAGGCAGAAGGAAGCAGGGAGGGAAGGCAGAATAGCAAAGGCCCAAACTGAGAAAAAGATAGCCAACTCGGTTAAGAAGGGTGATGAAACCTTTCATAGGTACATCAGAGAGTGTAGAAAGACAAAGGGAGGGATAGTGAGGCTGAATAGAATGGACGGTGGGTGGACAGAGAAGGACAGTGAAAAAGCAGGGATAATGAATGAATACTTCTGCTCAGTATTCACAAAAGAGGAGGAGGAGGTACCTAATCCAATTAACAGAAGCACTCTGGATAGGGGGGTTGATTCCAGTCCTTTCACAGAAGAAAGGGTTCTGAAAGAACTCCTAAAACTGAAGGTGGACAAAGCAATGGGGCCTGATGGGATTCACCCCAAAATTCTAAAAGAATTAAGGGGAGAACTAGTGACACCACTGAGTACCCTTTTTAAAAAATCATGGGAGGATGGTGTGGTACCCGAGGACTGGAGGAAGGCGGATGTGATTCCCCTTCACAAAAGTGGGAGCAAGACAGGGGCAGGAAACTACTGACCTGTCAGTTTGACCTCAGTGGTAGGGAAAGTGATGGAATCACTTCTGAAGGAAAGAATTATTGAGTACCTAGAGGCCAGTGGGGCACAGAACCCAGGGCAGCATGGGTTCACAGTGGGAAGGTCATGTCAGATGAATCTAATCGATTTCTTTGACCGGGTGACCAAAGTAATAGACCAGGGAGGGGCTGTGGACATGGCCTACCTAGGCTTTAGCAAGGCATTTGACACAGTCCCACACAAAAGATTAATAAACAAATTAACCAGCCTGGGAGTGTGTCCCAGGGTGGTAGCCAGGGTAAAGCATTGGCTGGACAACAGGACACAGTAGGTAATTGTAAACGAAGTACACTCTGAAGAAAGGGGGTTACTAGTGGAGTACTGCAGGGTTCAGTACTGGATCCGGTCCTTTTTAATGTCTTTATAAGTGACATTGCAGAGGGACTGGAAGGAAAAGCATGCCTCTTTGCAGATGACACAAATATCTGCAACAGGGTAGATACCCAAGGAGGCATGGAAAGGATGAGAAGGGACTTGGCAAGGTTGGAGGAATGGTCAGAAGTATGGCAGCTTGGATTCAATGCAAAGAAGTGCAAAATAATACACCTGGGAAACAAAAACCCAGGGGAAGAGTACACAGTGGGGGAAGGTAGTAACAACAACAAAAATGGAAAGGGACCTGGGGGTAATCATATCAGATGACCTTAAGGTTGGCAAGCAATGTGAGTAGGCAGTAGGGAGAGTTGGGTGGATACTGGGATGTATAGGGAGAGGCATCACCAGCAGAAAACAGGAGGCTGTTATCCCTCTGTACAGACAGTTGGTGAGACCCCATCTGGAGTACTGCATCCAATTCTGGAGACCCCATCTCTGCAAGGACGTAAACAAGATGCAGGCAGTCCAGAGGAGGGCAACTAAAATGGTGCAGGGTCTGCAAGAGAAGCCATACAAGGAGAGACTAAAGGAGCTTAATATGTATATCTTGAGGAAAGGAGGGAGAGGAGGGACATGATAGAAACTTTAAAGTACCTCAGTGGAATCAGCAAAGTCCAAGAGGGTAGCATCTTTCAGAAAAAGAGATGTGCAAGAACAAGGGAACACAATTTGAAGATAGAGGGGGGGGACAGCTCAGGGGCAATGTGAGGAAGTATTTTTTCACAGAGAGGGTGGTGGATGCATGGAACAGCCTTCCTGAGGAGGTTGTGGAGTCTAAAACTGTGGGAGAATTCAAGAATGCATGGGAGGCCGTCCCAGTGGCGCTGAGGGTTGAGGCGCTAGATGCCACACCTCGCGCTGCACCGGCGATCTGGGTTCGGGAATGGACTTGGGTCAGCGGGAGTGAAGGGAGGATTAAGCATCCCAATGGATGCTCTCCTTCCTTTGGGGGGGTTACCACGGGGTGCCTTGCGCACCTGCTTCCTGAGGAGAGCAGGTGGAAGCACGGGCTCTCCCGGGCTCTGACGGCTCCATTTACTGGAGTCGGGGAGGGGGGACACTGCCAGGCACTTGGGAGAAGACGTGCATCAGCACGTCGCCTCTCTGGACTTAAGTCCTCACGCCGGCATCCCAGGGGAGGGCTGGGGGAGGAACCACAGAAAACAGAAAATGCCTCAGTGAGCCTAGATGATGGCCGCTCCTAACAACCATCCAGGTCCAGAACCCATGGGCAGATCTCCACTGTGCAGGTGCTCCGTGAGTAGGAGGAGGAGGTAAGGAGTTACCGGGCACTCTAGGGACAGATACCGTGGTAGTGGACCTAAGAAGGACTTGAGCAATGCCTGAAGGAGTGGAGCACTGGGGGAGTACAGGAGGGGGTATAAAGGGACAGAAAGGTGTCCCAAAGTAAAAAAAAAAGAAAAAAAAAGAATGCATGGGACAGACATAAGGCAATTCTTGTGGGGGGTAGGAAGAAATATGCTGTTGGTTAACTAGGATCTGTAGCTTATCCTATAGGTAGGGAAATGGGCAGACTAGGTGGGCCAAGCGGTTCTTATCTGCCATCAAAGTCTATGTTTCTATATTTACACACTATATTTACAGTGTGACAGTTTACAATGTAATAGTCACCTCATTGCCTTATGATGGCAGTACAGTGATTACGGTATCAGAGAATAAAAGTTTGTATTGAGTATGGTGCACCACAGCTTGTCTAGTCAGATCGTCCTGCGGATATATTTCATGTAAATAAGAAAATCATCCCAGTGGATAGTAAGGCACTATAGTTATGTTTTTGCCTGATCCACGGCATGGACTACACCCATTGGATGGTCAGGTTTTCATTGCATATGGCCCTGCAGTTCATAGGGGGTTCAGCATGTCAAATGTATAGCAAAGCATTCTGCATCATGAGGATGAAAAAAAGGGGGGTTTGGTGCAGGAATGTGGCCAGGGGCTGTATGATAGGCAGTAGGCTCCAGTTATACAGAGGAACTCTTGGTGAAATGTTCACCTCTGTGGCATCAGCATGCCTTTTTCAACATGCTTTGGCTTCACCCTCTCTATTTGAAGGGTCCAGAGCCTTTAAGTTCCAATTCCCAAAGAGGGTTCCACATCCCATGGCTGTGGTTGCTGCCCACAACTCCTGTGTTATAGTAGTCCATACTTTGTCTTGGCTAGAATCAGTGTAGCACTCCCCCCCCCCACCATTAAAGTATAATAGATGTTGGAGTTAACATGCACAATTCTAACCTTCCAGTTTCATGAAGAAGGAGGGTTAGAAGTGGGGTAAACTCTTGAGTCATTATATATATTTTATTATAAGGGCGCAGTCATGCTCATATAGTTAGGGTTAAGTAGGCACTTTAATGTCAAACCCCAGTTTTCACACTTTAATAACTTTGCAACCGTTCAATGGATTTGCATGAAATTTTGCATGTGCAGTCTTGTGGGGTAGATCTCTGGATGTTGTTTTAGTTGGATGTAAAGATTTGGAGTTTTGGACAGTGCAAAAAGTAAATTTTCACCACTTTCTTCCCCACTGGTTTTAATGGGTTTTCATCTGACACCTGTAGTACCCACATAATTTGGAATTTTCATCTGACATTTTCTGGGTGGAAAAGGGCTGGCCCACAGATATGCTTTTTGCTGGTTTGGTGAGAAAATATTAATCTCTTCAAATGTTATTTAATTTTAAAAATGTTATAATTTGGTTCTGAGCATGCTCCTCAAGATCGCTGTATGAAACCAAAAAATAATCTTTCTGCATGATGATGTCATCCTTTTTCATGAGAGGAAAATCCTTTTTTGTTTGGCCTCTATCTTGTTTTCCATTTTCCTACAACTTCAAATTTGAAAAACCGCATAAATTACATTCTAGACAGCAACCAACACATGTATCTTGCGTATCTGGACTCCGTTTGCTGGATTATGCCCTTAAATGTTGAGGAAATGTCATTGAATTGTGCTTTTTTTAAGATTAAAATTATTTTTTCGTGACTCGTGATACAAAAAAAATCTTTTTCATATGACATCATCCTTTTTTGTCAGGGGAAAATCTTTTTTCGTATGCTGCCATCTTGTTTTACCTTTTTCCCTACAACTTCACAAATTCAAAAGCCACAAAAATGACATTCTGCAGAGTGACCAGCACATGTATCTTGCTTATCTGGGCCCCATTACCTGAATTTTGCATTTAAATGTTGAAGAAATGCCACTGAAATTTTCTTTTTTAAGATTAAAATTCTTTTTTCATGGCTCAGGAGATGAAAAAAGAACTTTTTTCATATGATGTAATCCTTTTTAGTGAAGGGAATTTTTTTTTGTTTGCCTACTTGGTGCTGCTTTCTTTTTCTAACACCTGTAGTGCCCATGTGCTTTGGAATTTTGGTCTGAAATTTTCGTGGTTGAAAGGTGGTGTCCCACAGATGTGCCTTTTGCAGGTTTGGTGCAAAAATAGTCATCCATTCAAAATTTATGAATGAAAATATCAGATTAAAATACTTGCTGCTGCTTTATTCTTCAGAGACCTATAGTGCTCAGGTGCTTTGAAATTTCCATCTGAAATTTTTTGGGTAGAAAGGCGGTGTCGCACAGATGTGCCTTTTGCTGATTTGGTGCAAAAATAGTCATTCATTCAAAAGTTATGAACCACAATATGGATGGATGGATGTGCATGGCCTGGAGGACCCATGTGCTCTCACATGCAAATAAAGATACAATTATAGGGGGATTGGAGCACAGGGCCCAGAGGACCCTGTGCTACCACAGGCAAATAAGTATACGATTACACTATCTTTCAAAAATTATGGCTGGATGGGAGCACAGGGCCACAGGCAAATAAGGATACAACTATACTATCTCCAACAGAAAAGAAAGTCATTGCAAAACAACTTTGTTAAAACACTAGTTATGGTTAAAGCAATAAAAGTAGGGAAATGTGACATTAGGGTTTCCAACCTAACACCCCACCCCACCCTGCAGGCAGCAACAGGTGTGGGGTGTGCCTTGGAGTTGTCAACACTAACGCTCACCCCATTATCATATACTGTACCCATCTCAGCTTATCTACTCATGGAATGGGGTGAGCGCTAGGACTGACAACCCCAAGGTACATTCCACACCTGTTGTTGCCTGCAGGGTGGGTGTGAGGTGTTAGAATGGAAACCTTAACACCATATTTCCCTACTTTTGTTGTTTTAACCCTAACTAGTACATTAACAATGTTTTTGCAATGATGCTATCTATCTTATAGGGGTGTGGTCACGCCCCAATAGTTATGGTTAAACCTTCACTTCTATGTTAAACTCAAGATTTTGCACTTTAATAACTTCATGACCATTCAACTGATTCACATGAAATTTTGAATGCTTTATCAGGGATAAACGATCTCTTGATATGCCAAGTTTCATTTCAGTCAGATGTGTTGGTGCAGAGATACGGAGTGTCAAAAAATGTGAAAATTACCATTTTTGTAAAATTCTTTGTCATGCTACTGCACAAAATCAACTTGGGAGTTGGTCTGAAATTTCCAGGGTAGAAAGATACTGTCTCACAGATGTACCTTTTGAAGATTTGGTGAAAATATATTAATCTGTTCAAAAGTTATTAATTTTAAAAAATTCCCATTAGTTTCAATGGGAAAAGTTAGATGTGAGCCTTGAAACAGGATTGTGTCACAAATGGGCAATCCTGTGTCACAAATAATTAATCCTTTGTCGCAAATGGGGAATCTGTTTTTTTGATGATGCCATCTTGTGTTTTTTCTTAGCAAGGCAAACAAAGTTCAAAAAACAGAAAAAAATCATATTTTTTGAAGTAACCAACGCGTGTTCTGCTTATCAGGATCCATTCTATTGGATTCTGGTGTTAGTTTTTTCATAAATCACATGGAAATGTGTTTCTTTAACATGACAAAATCTTCTTCACAAATTTGCAAAAAAAGAATGACAAAACAGAATCCTGTTTCGCAATTTGCAAAAAAGGATTTTTCTTTTTTTGCAAATTGTGAAAAAAAGAACACAAAACAGGATTCTGTTTCACAATTTGCGAAAAATTTATTTTTATACTTTTTTTTGTCACTTCACACTGAAGAAACGGTTTGGAATTTTGGTCTGAAATTTTCAGTGTACAAAAGGCTTGCTCCACAGATGTGCCTTTTTCTGGTTTGGTAAAAGCAGTTTACTTAGGTATGGAGCTCTTTGTTTCACATACGATATCATTGTAATGTGAGGCCTATACAGTTGTTTCTTTGTCATTCTGCTGTGAAGACATGGCGTCCAATTTTTGTATGAAATTTTCAGGGTACAAAGGGCTTGCCATGCAGATGTGCCTTTTGCTGGTTTGGTGAAAAGATATTCATTTGGTGTGGAGTTATATAGGTTTCATTTTCCTGTGATTCTCATAGGATAACACTGCAATGTAAGGTCTATTTTTGGTGCTGTGCAGCACGGGATGGGAGATAACTACAGTATCTTTAAAATTATGAATGGATGGGAGCACAGGACCCTCTGGGCTCCCACACATAAATATGGATACTAATGTGGACTGATCGGAACGCAGGGGCCCAGAGGGCCCTGCGCTACCACAGAGAAATAAGGATACGATTACAATATTTCAAAAACTATGGATGGATACTAGCACAAGGCCCAGAGAGCCCTGCAGTCCCACATCAATTACAGATACTGTTGTGGACTGAAGCGAGGGAAATAAGGATACAATTACAGTATCTAACAAATTATACATGGATGGGAGTGCAGGGCCCATAGGGCCTCTGCTCCCACAAGCAAATAAGGATATGATTATACTATCTCAAAAAGTAAAGAAATTCTTTGCAAAAAAGCTTTGTTAATGCACTAGTTAGGGTTACAGAATCAAGGGTAGGGAAATGTTGTGTTAGAGTTTCCAACCCTAGCAACCCACCCCCACCCTTTAGGCAGCAACAGGTGTGGGGTGTGCCTTGGGGTTGTCAACCCTAAAACTCACCCCATTCTCATATGCTGCACCCATACCAGCTTATTTACTCTTGGAATGGGGTGAGCATTAGGGTTGACAACCCCAAGGCACACCCCACACCTGTTGCTACCTGCAACCTGGAGGTTGGAAACCCTAACATGACATTTCTCTACTTTTGATGCTGGAACCCTAACTAGTGCATTAGCAAAGTGTTTTGCAAATAAGATAGATATATATTCTTTGCAAAAAAAAAAATGGGTTAATGCAACAGTTAGGGTTCAGATTAAACCAACAAAAGTAAGCAAATGTGATGTTAGGGTTTCAAACCCTAACACCCCTACCCCACCTCTGAAGTGAATGACAGGTGGAGTCTTCCTTCGGGTTGTCAGCTGTAATGTTCACCCCACTGCAGTAACAAAAAAAGTTGAGATGTGATGGAGACAGGTGTGTATGTTTCATGAGTGTATAGAATGGAGTGAGCATTAGGGTTGACAACCTCAAGGAAGACTCCACCCCCTCATTTGCTTTGGGGCAGGGGTGTCAGGGTTTGAAACCCTAACATCACATTTGTTTACTTTTGTTGGTTTAATCTGAACCTAACTGTTGCATTAACGCAGTTTTTTGCAAAGAATATATATCTATATCTCTATGTATATATATATATGTATATTATTACTTTATTTTAGTTGTTTAACCAGGAGTTGCACACTAAGCTGAAAGCTTTTTTACAGGTGCGACCTGGGAGCAGAAAGAAGTTAAGTGACTTGCTCAGGGTCACACAGTATGCAAGTGGAAGCTGTGGGATTCAAACCCAGGTCTGGTCTGCTGGATGTTACCAGATTTGCAGTTCAGAGCCTTAAACCACTGCGCAATACTGCCTCTATATCTATAGCTAAGCTATATATCTATATGTGTGTATGTGTATATATATATATATATATATATATATATATATATATATATCACACACACACACACACACACACACACACACACACATATACATATATATATATATATACATATATATATATAAACACACACACACATATACATATATATATATATATATATATATATATATATATATATATATACACACATATATATCTTATAGGTGCGTGGTTGCGCCCCTATAGTTAGGGTTGAGCATACCTCTCAACCTCCTGCCTCATAAATCGGGGACAAGGCTTAAAAAAATCAGGGACAAAGGACCAAAATCAGGGACACATCTTCAAAATTGGTGATATCCACTCAGGAACCTGGTAGAATAAGGGGCTTAGTGTCAAATGTATTTTCTAAGGAAGAACAAGTCTGTAAATTTAATGTTTGACATTATTTTGTGCTTACAACCCCCACTGATTGGTCACAGAAACACAATTTTTAGGAGGGACAGAGTAAAATTTTGAGGCAAAATCAGGGACGTCCCTGAAAATCAGGGACAGTTGAAAGGTATGGGATTGAGTAGGCACTTTAATGTTAAACCTCAATTTTTGCACATTAATAACTTTGCAACCTTTCAACGGATTGGCACGACATTTGGAATGTGTGGTATGGTATGGTAGATCTCTTGACTTATCAAGTTGTGTTTCAGTTGGACTTATGGTTTCTGCACAGCAAAATGCTAAAAAAACACGTTCTTCGCCACTTTTGACAATTTTTTTGCCCATGACGCTGCGACCACACCGTGTGGTCTTTTGGTTTAAAATTTGGAACTTAGAAAGAGGTTGGGTCAAGGAATAATCCAGCATTGGTTTGGTAAAAAAAAATATTAATCCGTTCCAAAGTTATTACATTTTTAATTTTCGGGTTCTGAGCATGCTCAGTTCACTCCACGATTTATATGGTTATTTTTAAGACAAAGACTGGCTCAAGGTCAAGAATTTTGTAGCTCACAGACTAGGATCCTGGTCCCCCAGAAAATTCCTTGTCCATGAGCCGCCATCTTGTTTTTCACTTTTTCCACAAAACAAAATGTTGTAGCTTTCTTCACAGGTGATTTTTGGGCCAAATGAGGCATGGGTTTTTTCAGGGTGACTCCCTCTACAAAGCAATGCCTTTGGTTTGGTTCATTTTGGTCAAAAAATAGCTTTTTAAAATTAAAAAATTATTTGACCATGACTCACTAATGATCCTAGTCCGCGAGCTGTCAAAATCCTAGTCCGCAACCTCGCAATCACGGATTTTGCTACCTTGCAGACTAGGATTTTAAAAACTTAACCATTGCATTGCTATTGAACGGTTTGGTCTTTTTACTTGACATTTTCAGGGTATTGAGGGGATGCCCTACAGGTGTGAATTATGCTGTTTAGGTGCTGGAGAATGAAACAGTTCCATAGGTATGCCATCATGAAGTTGAGATTTTCCCCATAGGATAACACTCTGGCACCCATTGCACTTTTTGGTGCTCATATCTCGTAAAGATGTGAGATACAAATTCAGTCAATGTGGACATCTCACTGTCACAATTACAACACTTGAATTTTTTTCTAGCTGTTACAGTTCCTGAGATATCGGCAAATTAGTATTACAAGGGTTCCTTGCCCTATAGGGCTGTTGTATGGCTCTGTAGCTATGCATAAGTGGGAGTGCAGAGCCCAGAGGGCCCACACTCCCACAGATGCATATTGTTACACAGAAATGGTCAGCTTGATGGTCCCATGCTCCCACCAGCTCATGCTATTTAGTAGTTATATTACACTTTTTCAAAAAGTAAGGAAATTCATTGCAAAAAACTTTGTTTAATGCATCAGGGTTAAAGCAACAAAAGTGAGGAAATGAGATGTTAGGGTTGAGCCCCTAATCCCCCCAACACCCCATCCCCCCTCCTCCATAGACTGACAGGTGCCGGGGTGTGCCATGGGGTTATGAGGCCTAACTCTCACCCCATTCTCTTTCACTGTAGCATGTCAGCCTGTTTACACATGGAATGGGGTGAGTGTTGGGCCACATGACCCCATGATATATATATATATATATATATATATATATATAGATATGTATATAGCTATCTGTCATTAACTCAGATTTTTGCAAAGTACATATAAATTATACTGCCACGGTAGTGGAAGTATAGTTAGGGTTGCCTGGCCACTTCTGTGTTAAACCCAAACTTTTGCACATTAATAACTTTGCAGCCATATAACAGATTTGCCTGCAAATTTGCATGTGTGATCAGGTACCATAGATCTCTGGATCTGGGAAGTTTTGTTCTGGTCAAATGTGCAATTGTGGAGCTGTGGAGCACAAACTGAATGTGTAAAAACTCACTTTTTGGGCTATTTCTTTGCTCGGGGCTACTGTCTAAATAGTTTGTCCAACTGGTCTGACATTTTCAGGGAATATGCAATCTTGGCCACTGATGTGCCTTTTGAAGATGTGGTGAAAAAATATTAATCCGTTCAAAAGTTATTTAAATTTAAAGTTTCTCATTATAGTCAATGGGAAAAAAATATATGTGCCTCACGAAAACTGCCGCCAGTACATTTTACTATCTCAAATGTCCTCAGTAGTGTCGTGCTGCCACCGTCTTGTTTTCAGTTCATGGTGGAGAAAAAATGGGCAGAATTCAAAAGTTACTGACCCTAGGTAAACACTAACAGCTGTGTTTACCTAATTGGGGCATGCGGAACACAATGCTGGCATCAGAATTTTAAAATTCCCCCCAGAAATATGTTTTTAAATACTGGACCCCCGGTACTGTCGCAAATTGCGAAAGAACAGATGCAACACTTTCGCAATTTGTGACACTTTCGCAAATTTTTGCGAAAGTGTCACAATTTGCGACAGTACTGTACCAAAAAACACCATTTCTTTGTCACCTCATTGCAAATAAATGGTTGGGTCTTTTAGGCTGAAATTTGCAGGGTGGCAAGCCTTTGCCCCACAGATGTGCCTTTTGCTGGTTTGGTGAAAACATTTGCACCGGTTCCATAGTTACGGCTTTCTGAAGTTGTGAAATTTCCCATAGGATAACATTGGGTCACCAGCAGCGCCTGTATCTCAAAAATGATGTGAGATACGGATTTTACGCTTAAGTATGTGTGGAGGTTTCCAAGTCATGATTACAACTGCAGTGGAATTTTTTTGCATAGTTCCTACGATCACTGAGATATTGTCAGATTAGTGTTACAAGGGTTTCTTTTCATGACTCTAGGGCTGTGGTATGTCTCCATACTTATGTGTAAGTGGGAGCGTAGGGCCCATGCTCCCACATATCCATACCAGTTACATTACACTTTCTCAAAAAGAAGGGAAATTCATTGCAAAAAACTCAGTTAATGCATCAGTTAGGGTTGATAGTACAGTGACAGAAGTTTGAAAATTCAGTGTTAGGGTTCCTACCCCTATCACCCCCCAACCCCACCACCATCCACACACCAACCAGTGTCAGGGTGTGTCATGGGGTTGTCAAGCCTACCTCTCACCCCATTCTCCTATACTGTACCATGTCAGCTTGTTTACACATGGAATGGGGTGAGAGTTAGGCCTGACAACCCCATGGCACACCCTGATGCCTGTTGGTGTGTGGAAGGTGAAGGGTTGGGGGTGATAGGGGTGGGAACCCTAACATCAAATTTCCAAACTTTTGTTGCTGTACTATCAACCCTAACTAATGCATTAACAGAGTTTTTTGCAATGAAATATATATTATATATGTACACACACACACACATATACACATATATATAATATACATATATACACCCACATATATACATATACACACATTTATACATACATATGTGTGTATATATATACACATATACATACATATAGATATATACATATAGGTATATATATTATGGTAGCACAGTAATGCTACCATAATTAGGGTTGAGGAGCCATTTACATGTTAAACCTAAAATTTTGCACCTTAATAACTTTGCAACCATTCAACGGATTTGGCTGAAATTTGGAATACATGATCAAGAACCATACATCTTGGGATCTGCCAACTTTCGTACTGTTCGGATATATGGCTGTGGAGTTATTAAGCGTGATCTGCACGCACATTTACACTTTTTTGGAACTCTTTGCTCATCCCTACAGGTTGCACGGTTTGCGCGACCAGTCCAAAAACTTCAGGGAACATGCAACCACAGTCCCCGATGTGTCTTTTCAAGATTTCATGAAAAAACATTAAACGGTTCAAAAGTTATTCAAAAAACAATTTCCCATTATAAGTCAATGGGAAAAGTTAACAAAAAGTTTGACAGTGTCACAAATGCACTTTTTATGTCGCAAATGGCCCTAGTAGTGTTGCAAATCTGCCATTTTGTTTTCAGTTAGTGATCAGAAAAATACTAGGCATTTAAATTTGGGACCCTCTAGCAACACAATTCTTTTTGTGTTTACCTAGTCGGACCCTGAGGATGCTAGACATGTCTTATTTTGAGGTTAAACACCCTAGAAATATGTTTTTTCAATTTCTGGAAAAAATAGTGTTGCAAAGTAGTGTCGCACTCATGAAAGTGTCGCAAATGCTTGCAAAAGCTGTCACAAATTGCGACACTACTTTTCCAGATTATGGCCCAAATGACAGCAGTTCTTTGCCACCCTGCTGTAAATGAACGGTTTGGTCTTTTGGGCTGGAATTTGAAGGGAAGGCAGCCAACATCTCACAGATGTGCCTTTTGGTGGTTTGGTTACAAAATATTGCATGGATGCAAAGTTACGGTACTCCAATTTGACAGTTTTTCACATAGACTAACATTGCGGCGTCCGCTGCATGACAGGAATTCTTTGCCACCCTGCTGCAAAATAACTGTTTGGTCTTTTACACTGAAATTTGGAGTGAAGAAAGCCAACATCCCACAGATGTGTCTTTTTGTGGTTTGGTGAAAAAATATTACAGGGTGGCAAAGTTATGGCACTCCGAACTTCTCTTTTTTTCCCATAGGATAACATTACGGCTTTCGCCGCGCCTTTCCAGGACCGATATCTAAATGGTCGAGATACGGACTTTCATCAGAAAAATGCTTAACCCCTCATGAGAGCTTGCTATAAAACTAGCCAGGAAAGTCATAAATCATACTACTTTTTAAATTTTTTCTACATTAGTATTTCATCCTCATTTTCTGCTTGGAACCCATTATTATGCATACATTCTTTGTATTATTGTCTTTTCTTTCATGCAGCTTTTGAGAAAACCAGCCTGTGCGCCACATTGCTGTTACCGCTACTCTCTTCCACTTGGCGTTCCTGCACTGCTTCACTCATCTGCTCCTGTCCACACCACCATGTGCTGCTATCTTTGTGTTATCATTTGTGCTTGTGTTTGCATTATTTTTACCATTTCTGTCTACAGTACTGTTTCTCTTTCTGTTTTGCTTTAGCCTCCATGCGCATTACCATTTGCGTTTGCGGGCACCATGTTACTATGTGACAAGACATCAAGTGGCGGGCCCCGTGCTCCCACCGCCGCATTACATTCACTGTTTCTCATTATCATTCTCAAAAAGAAGGGAAATTAGAGGCAAAAAACTCTGTTTAATGCCTCAGTTAGGATTGTTCCACAGCAACAAAAGCGTGGAAATTGGTGTTAGGGTTGAAAGCCCCCTTGACCCCCCAGCCCACCCCCAACTGGCTTCGGGTGCGACAATACTGTCCTAACTCTCAGCCATTTGTGCTATACCTCTGCTTCTTTACACATGTGATGGGGTGAGAGTTAGGGCTGATGACCCTAATGTGCACCCCAATGCCAGTTGGGGTGGGCTGGGGTCCAAGGGGGCTTTCAACCCTAACACTGAATTTCCTCACTTTTGTCAGTGTGGAACAACCCTAACTAATGCATTAAACAGAGTTTTTTGCCTCTAATTTCCCTTCTTTTTGAGAATGATAACAAGAAATAGTGAATGTAATGCGGCGGTGGGAGTAACATTGTGCCCCCAAACGCAAATGGTAATGCGCATGGTGACGCAAAGCGAAACAGAAAGAGAAACAGTAGTGTGGACAGAAATGTTAAAAGCAATGCAAAAGCAAGCTCAAATGAAAATGCAAAGGGTAACGCACATGGTGGCGTAGATGTGACCGTTAAGTGAAACGGGAACGGAACTGCAAGCGGAAACGGTAATGGTAACAGTAATGTAAGTGCACAGGCTGGTTTTCCCCTAAAGCTGCATAGAGAAAGACAGTGAGTACAAAGAATGTATGGATAATAATGGTTCTAAGAGCAGAAAATGAGGAGTTGGAATACTAAATTGCTTATATCTCAGGAACCGTATGACGTAGAAAAAATTTTTAAAAGTCATATGATTTATGACTTTTCTGGCTAGTTTTATACTTAGCCCCTGCATTTTTCTGATGAAAAGTCTGTATCTCGCACCATTTCCGAGATACGGGCCCAGAAAGGCATGACGAACACAGTAATGTTATTCTATGGGGAAAAAAAGAGACGTTCGGAGTGCCATAACTTTGACTCCATGTAATATTTTTTCACCAAACCACAAAAAGGCACATGTGTGGGATATTGGCTGTGCTCCCTCCAAATTTCAGCCCAAAAGACCAAACCTTTATTTTGCAGCAGGGCACCAAAGGATTCCTGTAATGCGTCGGATGCCGTAATGTTATCCTATGGGGAAAAAGCATCAACTTTGGAGTGCCATAACTTTGCTGCCATGTAATATTTTTTCAACAAAATACTGAAAGGCTCATCTGTGAGATGTCGGCTGCATTCCCTCCAAATTTCAGGCCAAAACACCAAACCGTTCTTTTATAGCAGGGTGCCAAAGAATTGCTGTCATTTTCCCACGGCCTAGAAAAGTACTGTCGAAGTTTGCGAAAGTTTTCGCAAATTCATTCAAAAGTGTCACAAGTGCAACAGTACTTTGTGAAAGTACTTTTTCCAGAAATTGGAAAAACATATTTCTGGGGTGTTTTACCCCAAAATAAAGACATGGCTAGCATCCTCAGGGTCCGACTAGGTGAATACAAAAATAATTAGGTTGCTAGAGGGTCCCAATTTTAAATGCCAAGCATTTTTCTGATCGCTAACCGAAAACAAAATGGTGGATTTGCGATAGTAAAAGGGCCATTTGCAAAGTAAAACTGCATTTGAGACACTGTCAACTTTTGTTAACTTTTCCCATTGACTTATAATGGGAACTTGTTTTTTGAATAACTTTTGAACCATTTAATATTTTTTCAAGAAATCTTCAAAAGGCACATCGGGGACCCTGGCCACATGTTCCCTGAAGATTTCAGACCGGTCGCTCAAACCGTGCGACCTGTAGAGATGACAGTAAAATTCCAGAAAAGTGTAAACATGTGCGCAGATCACGCTTAATAACTCCGCAGCCATATAGATGACTGGTACAAAACTTGGCAGATCACACGGTGTATGGGACTTGATCATGTATTCCAAATTTCAGGCAAATCTGTCAAACGGTTGCAAAGTTATTAAGGTGCAAACATTTGGGTTTAACATGTAAATGGCTCCTCAACCCTAACTATTGTGGCACTACTGTGCCACTATTTTATATATATATATATATATATACACACACATATATATATATATATATATATATATATATATATATATATATATATGTACATACATATGTATACATACATTCATTATATGCAGGTATAGTTAGGTTGAAGGGCCACTTTAATGTTAAACCCCAAAGTTTGCATTTTAATAACTTTGGAATTATTTGTCTGATTTGCCTGAGGTTTTGCATGTGTGGTGTCCAACTGCATATCTCTGGATCTGGAAAGTTTTGTTCTGGTTGGATGAATGGTTGCAGAACCGTAAAGCATCCAAAACGTGAAAATTAGTCAACTTTTGTGCATTTCTTCAGTCGGGCATAATGGACTGAAGAATGCATCTGAGAGGATTCAAATTTGCATGTCTATATGTGGCCTGGGTTAAACTGGTGCCTTTTGAAGATTTGGTGAAAAAATATTAATCTGTTCAGAAGTTATGCAAGTTTTTCATATCCCATTGTAGCCTATGGGAAAATTTATATGTGCATTGTGAAAACTTTCGCAAAAACATTTTTTTGTGCGTGAAAACATTCCATCATAAGGTACAGGGATATCACGAAAACATTTTTATTGTCACAAAAGCATTTTTGTTGTGAAAACAATACTCCACAACATTGTCCCACGTGTTGTTTTCTTTGTCACTTCATTGTGCCAAGGTGGATTGTACTTTTGGGCTGAAATTTGCAGGGTGGCAAGCCCTGGTTACACAGATGTGCCTTTTGGTAGTTTGGTCCCAAACCATTCAATTGGCCCATAGTTACAGCATTACAATGTTTAAAATTTTCGGAGAGCTGTGAGACCCTGCTCAGTGCTCCAAACGGACTGGACTTGGCGCCTTTATTTAAATTTTTAAAGTACAGTACCTTTAAATGGTGAATTTAAATTCCCCCCCATGAATGAAGATAGTTTTTATCCCTGTATTTTTCTGTTTTCCCTTGTCCCCATGCCTGTTTGCATAAAGTACCTACAGGGAAAAAGAGACTGATAAGCTGAACCTTTTGTTTTGTAAACCCTGTGATTCCAGTGTTGCCCTGTCCCCTCGGCTGTTTGTTTAAAAGTAAAATAGTTTTGACAGAAAAGGAAACAGTGACCATCCTGTGCTGCAAGTTGTTAAAGAACCCGGAGCTGCAGTACATTTCGGAGACTAGGCTTTTTCGGCAGTTTGCTTAAAAGTAAAATAGTTTTTACAGGAAAGGAAACAGTGACCGTCTTGTGCTGCAAGTTGTTAAAGAACCCGGAGCTGCAGTACATTTCAGAAACTAGGCTTTTTCGGCAGTTTGCTTGAAAGTAAAATAGTTTTTACAGGAAAGGTACAGTGATCATCTTGTCCCCCTTCCCCCTCTGGCGTCTCATACAAGTCCCTCCTTAAAAAACATACCTGTACTTATATTTCTCCCTGTTTCTGCTTCCTTCCTCAGAAATAAAACGAATTTACAGACGGCAGCTCCCCAAGGGTCCGTGAGGGCTCAGGACACCCTCCCCCACCCCGCAACAACAGGTATGGCAGAAATCGCTTTCAGAGAGCTGTGGGACCCTGCTCAGTGCTCCAAATGGACTTGGCCCCACCATCGCTGCGCTCTGGCTCCCCACTGCCCCCACCACCACCCTTGGTCGTCACTGTATTATATAGCTAGTGACACATGACCATCGAAAACCAATCAGTCCATTTATCCATCTGCAAGCTATCAAATTCCACCACTAGTGGCCACTGCAATTTCCAAAAAATCCTCCAAACTTGCAAGCTATCTAGCTCCAACACTAGAGGCCACAACATTCTACAAAAACCTTTTTGACCATGTCACTCTCAGCATTATTTGTTCTTGCTCTACACTCTTGCATGCTATTTCAATCCCTCCCCTCACTCTCCGACATCACCACCCCCCATCTCGTTCTCCTTTCACCTACCCTCCCCTCTGCCCCGAACCTCCCCCTGTGAAACCCCTTCCCCTCTCTCCCTGGCACATCACCTCAATTCAAACCACGATCCTTCGCCCCCTCACATCGAATCCCCCTCCTCTCCCTCCTCAACCTTCCCCTACCTTTCACCCTTCCCTGCTCCACTCACACATGCTAAACCTAGAGGCCTTTCTCTGGTGCCTAAACTTACGAGCTTCACCCACAAGGCACTCAAATAGCAGACACAAGCAGCCCACCCACCTCTCCCTACCCCTGTCAGGTGATATACATCCTAACCCAGGCCCCACAGCAACAAAAGTTTCCCTAGCGTCACCCGCCCCCAACTCAGTTTCTCACCAAACTCGCTCCCAAAGGGCCTCTGCATATTCCACATAAATGCCAGGAGCCTTCTCCCCAGACTAGATGCCCTCTCTGTCTGGTCAGTACAGTACAAACCGGACATACTTTGTATCACAGACATTTGGCTCTCAGCCAAAATCTCCAACCCCTCACTCGCCATTCCAAACTATATCTTGTTCCGGCAGGACCGTGGCAAGCAAGGCGGGAGGTAGCGCTGTATATCAGACACTCCATTAAGTGCACGGTTATTTTCAAAGAATCGCGCCCATCCTCCCATGAATCCTTAGTCGCTCACCTATCCTTCCCCTCATCCACCCCTCTTTACATAGGTGTTCTGTATACCCCTCCTAAGCCTTCACCTGACTCCCTCATCTCAGCCATCTCCTCCATCTCTTCAACCACCTCAAATGGCAAACTTATTCTATTAGGCGATTTCAACCTAAACTGGCTCTCCTCCTCCACAAAACCAGCAGCCCTGAGGATCGAAGCCCTAAATCTCACCCAGCTAATCCAGGAACCCACCCATCTAAATCACCGATCACAAAAACACACCCTTCTTGACTGGATTCTAACCTCCCACCCCCACAGGATCACCACCTCAGGTATCCTTTCTGATGCCCTTAGCGACCACTGTATAACCTATTGTATCTGTAAAATCCATTCACCCCACTATGGCCCCAAATTCATTGTAACCCACCCCCTACACCTCCTTGATGAATCCGCCCTTCAACATGACCTGTCAAACACAGACTGGCTCCCAGTCCTTGCCTCACTCAATGTCGACACCCCCTTCTCCCACTTCCTCAGAATCTTCCTAAGCATATGGGACCGCCACGCTCCACTCAGGAAAGTTAGAGTCAGGAAACATCACCACCCCTGGATCACAGCTGACCTCATCTCCCTGGCTCGTGTTAGAGATAAGGCCTGGAGGTGTTACAAAACCTCTCTAGCATCCAGCGACCTCCTATCATACAAAATTCTTAGAAACAACTGCACAAAAGCTATTCGACAATCTAAGGCCCAGTATTTCAAGGCCCAACTTACCACTCACCAAGCCTCCCCGGCATCCTTCTGGAAGGTGATAAACTCTCTCATCAACCCAGCCTCCAAGCAAGCCAGCCCTAGCCTAAACATTGACGGCAAAATAGCCTCCGATCCTGCCATAGTCTCCGAACTCTTCAACTCTTTCTTCATCTCCTGCGCCATGCCTGACTCACCCCCCAACCTCATCCACAAATCCCCCACCCTCATACCACGGTTTCCACTTTCCCCCATTCACACCCCTGGAAGTTTACACTTCTCTCACCTCTCTGAACCAGTCAAAATCCAGTCCAGATGGCTTGCATCCCAGCCTGCACTGCATCTCCACAGCAGCCATAGTCGCACCTATAACCCACATTCTAAACCTCTCGATCGACACAGCCACTGTCCCCTCCACCTGGAAACTTGCCAAAATCCTACCTCTCCCTAAAGGTGGTGACCCCTCCCTCCCTTCCAGGAAATTAGCCAAAATCCAAGAATCCCTCATGCTATCAAAACTGTCCCCCTTCCTCTCTACAAACAGCTCCCTCTCCCCCTTTCAATCAGGTTTCAGAAAATCTCATTCTATCACCACTGCCTTACTATGAGTAACCAACACCATTCTCTCCGCCATGGACACCAGGCAAACCACTACTGCCATTTTCATTGACCTAGCCAAAGCCTTTGATTCAGTCTCCCACCCTCTACTGCTAGGCAAATTGAGCTCCTTCGGCCTTGCCAACCAGGCCATAAACTGGTTCCATTCCTACCTCCAAAACAGGATGCAGCAAGTACAAATAGGAGACACCCTCTCCAACCCTCAACCCATCCTCATGGGTGGCCCCCAAGGCTCCATCCTTGGCCCCATCCTTTTCTCCCTATTTATAAACGACCTCCCCTCAGCCTGTCTCACCTCAAATGTGCACCTATATGCTGATGATACCATTATCTACACCTTAGGCCCCTCCCATGTCAGTGTTCACCCAAACCTCCACAGCGATTTCAAACGAGTACAAGTTAGCCAGCCTGGGAGTGGGTCCCAAGATGACAGCCTGGGTAAAGAATTGGCTGGAGAATAGGACACAGAGAGTAACAGTAAATGGAGTCCACTCTGAAAAAAGGGGGGTTAGTAGTGGGGTACCGCAGGGTTCAGTATTAGGACCGGTCCTCTTCAATGTCTTTATAAGCGACATTGCAGAGGGACTGGAAGGAAAAGTATGTCTCTTTGCAGATGACACAAAGATCTGCAACAGAGTTGATGCACAAGGTGGGGTGGAAAGGATGAGAAGGGACTTGGCAAGGTTAGAGGAATGGTCAAATGTATGGCAGCTTAGATTCAATTCTAAGAAGTGCAAGGTAGTGCACCTGGGAAACAAAAACCCAGGGGAAGAGTACACAATGGGGGTGAGATACTAACAACAACAAAAATGGAAAGGGACCTGGGGGTAGTCATATCAGATGACCTAAAGGTGGGCAAGCAATGTGAGAGGGCAGCAAGGAGGGCTGGGGGGATACTGGGATGCATAGGAAGAGGCATCACCAGTAGAAAACAAGAAGTTATCCCTCTGTACAGACAGCTGGTGAGACCACATCTGGAGTACTGCGTACAGTTCTGGAGACCCAATCTCCACAAAGACATAGACAGGATGGAAGCTGTCCAGAGGAGGGCAACTAAAATGGTGCAGGGTCTGCACCGGAAGACATATGAAGAGAGACTTAAGGAGCTTAATATGTATAGCCTCGAGGAAAGGAGGGAGAGGGGGACATGATAGAAACTTTCAAGTACCTCAAGGGAATCAACAAAGTCCAAGAGGGTAGCATCTTTCAAAAAGAGTGTGCAAGAACAAGGGGCACAATTTGAAGATAGAAGGAGGCGGCTCAGAGGTAATTTAAGAAGTATTTTTTCACAGAGGGTTGTGGATGTATGGAACGCCTTCCAGAGGAGGTTGTGGAGTCAAAAACAGTGGTGGAATTCAAGCATGCATGGGACAGTCATAAGGCAATTCTAGGGGGTGGGGGTAGGAAGAAGTAGGCTGCTGGTTAACTAGGATCTGCAGCTTATCCATCAGGTAGGGAAATGGGCAGACTGGGTGGGCCAAGCGGTCCTTATCTGACGTCAAATTCTATGTTTCTATGTTTCTTACAAGCCTGGCTCTGGGAAAATCAGTTAAAACTCAATGCAAAAAAAACTGTCTCCATGGTATTCGGCACAAGACAAAAACTCGCCTCCCTACCTGCCCCCCCTCCGATCTCCACCCTGGATGAAATACCCCTTGAGTCTGTACCCACTTTTAAGTACCTGGAAGTCTGGCTGGACACAAATCTCAACTTCTCCACCCACGTCGACGCCATCTGCACCAAACTCCGGCCCAAACTTGCCATCCTCTACCGCCACAAAGACTGCCTCCCCTCCCTACTTGGGTGAACTCATACGAAAAACCATCTACCAGTACTGTGGACTACGCAGACGTCATTTGTAAGCCAGCCCTTCCTCCTCCTTACCAAACTCAACGCCTGCTAAACTCCTTCGTAAACCTCGCTACTGCCTCCCCCCCACTCACTCATCACTGCAAACTATTTTCAACTCTATCTCTGATGCCACTCTCACATAGGCGGACCACCCACAGTGCTTCACTCATAGCAAAATATTGGCTTGGCTCCTTTCCCCTCTACCTCTCCTCCCGCCTCTCTCAAGCCAACCCCCCTGGCTACTCACTTCGCCACAGACATGCATGTACCTTCCACCTCTCACGCCCCCTCTCAGCCTCTGGGCAAGCTGCCTTTTCCTACCAGCTCCCACTCCTATGGAACAACTTCCCACCCAACCTCCACCTGGCCCGCTCCCTATCAGCCTTTAAACAGCTCCTCAGGCTTCTCCCTCCCACCCCCTGCCGCAGCTGTGCACCCAATCCCTCCTTACCTGGACCTAGTACTACCCTCAGTAGCCTCGCCAGGTAAAAAATAACTCCACATGCCAGCTCTTACTGTTAAACCACCCCCCCACGGTACCTTCTCCCAAAACTCAAATTTTCGTAAATCCACTACTGTAAATATGTAAAGACACACACTTAGAATTTAAGGTAATGGTCTAGAAATGTAATGAATCAATTTTTCCACTCTGCTGTTCAAACAAAGTGAAACCTCACCACCAAACTCTATGTAATGTACTATACTGTATTATTAGTACATTACTTGATATTTTGCTGTATTTCCTATCCCACCTTGTACTACTTACCCGGTCGACGCGAAATGAGCCTCGGCTCAGTGTGCCTTTCCCGGTCACCAATTTTAAATAAATAAATAAATACAAAATGTCCCATAGGATAACATTGCGATGCCTTTTGGTGCCCATATACATGTACAATAGACTGGAAGGAGGGGATCCGGCGGTGGATCAAGGCACCCCTAATTACATGAGGGTTGGGGGCTATGCACTATAAAGCCTCGCGCTGCACACTTCATTGAAATTCCACCTAGATACAAATCATCCCGGCTGCAGGTGAGAGCTGCTTATTGCCGGTATCTACTGAGACTGTGTAGCTGTGTTTAAAACAACTTTGCCTGAATCTGCCTGGTGTTCTACAAATTGCTACTCTCATTAGACTGCCAGAATCACTGTATTTGTTTCGGGACATTTGTGCAATAGACTGGAAGGAGGGGATCCGATGGCGGATCAAGGCACCCCTAATTACATGAGGAGTGGGGGCTATGAACTATAAAGCCTTGCGCTGCAGACGGGCGCGAGCGCTGTGGCATGAGCGGTGTGAGTGGCGCGAGCTCCACTCACGAGAAATAAAACTGGTTGCAGTTTAAATCGAGGTGTAAATTAGATAGGAAAATGAGTCCTGCACTTATTTTGAGTGTATGGTTAATATGGGGGGTTTGTCTTGTGAACTATACTGTAAAAGATACTGATTGTAACAGTGTTAGTAAAAGAGTAGGCTTAGTCGCCATGGGGGGAATGTTTTATCCCAAAGACACAAGATTTGTCTTAAGAAGAAATACATTTACAAATGAAAGGAGGAGTATTAGAAAACAAATGGGACCTTTGACAGTATCTCATCAGATGAATAACCTGGGGCCAGGAAGCTTCTTCTGCTTATGTTTGTTAATGCAAAGCGGTGATATTGAAGTTAATCCTGGCCCAGGATTCACAGGTGAGATTACTTTAGTTCATGAGAATGTAAGGAGTATAGTTCACAAAACTGATGATTATAGGGCTTGGGTTGCTAATAAAAATTTTGATTTATTGGCCTTGTCGGAAACTTGGCTTCATTCAGATATCTGTGACCAAGAAGTACATCTTGATGGGTACAGAATAGAGAGAAATGATAGAATAAAAAAAAGGGGTGGGGGAGTTTCAGTGTATATTAAAGATAATTTAGGCCCTTATCAGATTCTCTTAGCAGCCAGTTATGAAGAGATAGATTGTATATTGATTGAACTGCTCACATTAAAATTGGTAGTGGGAGTATTTTATGCCCCCCCCAAAAAACAAAACTTAAATGTTTTGATTCCCTTACAGAGCTTCTCTCAGAATTAATACAGGATAAAAAGACAGTTTTTATGGGGGATTTTAATGCGGATTGGAATCAGGCTAGAGGTGTAAGGCTCAGAAATAATTTTGAAACCCTGGGATTAGAACAGAGGATCGAAGATCCCACCAGAACCACTTCAATTTGGGGTCAGGGGGCTATACTCGATCTTCAGTTTGCCTCCCAGGATTTGGATATAAAAAAATGGGAAGTATTGCCAATAAACTTGGGAGATCATAGCCCCATAATGTGTATTATTAACTTTCCTATCTTGTTAGTACAACAAAAGAATGATTACTGGGCCAGAGATTTCAGGAATTTTAAAGAAGTTAGTTTAAAAAAAACTCTTATAGAATTTAATTGGGACAGATTGTTTATGATTCCAGACATTGAATTGGCAATTCAAGAATTTAATGATTGTTTACTATCCATGATTCAACTCCATGCTCCAAAAGTGCAGAAATGTAAATGAGCAAGAGAAGATTCATGGATAACAGATAAAATAAAGAAACAACTTAGGATTAGAGATAGAATATGAAAAAAAGCTAGGAAAACAAAATCATTGGATGATTGGGAAAGTTTTAAGCAATGGAGAAATAAATGCTGTAAAGCCATTAAAAACGCAAAGAAAAAGTATCATCTTGACAAATTAAATAAGGCAAAAGACCAAAAAATGTTTTGGAGACATAGTTCTGAAATTAATCATTCTACCAGAACTACAAAAGAGATAAGTTTTCTGCAAGGAGAAAAGTTGATTGATGAACCAATGGAAGTGGCTAGAATATTAAATTCTTACTTTGTTGAATTAGGGGACTTAAATATTCCCCCTCCAACAGAACGTACAATTGATTTGTCAGTTAATAAAATAATTGCGGAATTAAAAACAAAACAAATAGTTGAACATGAAGCTAAATTTAACCTTAGATTGTTAACTTTGAGGGAAGTACAATTAGAATTGCAAAATTTAAATATTAATAAAGCCGGTGGTCTGGATGAAATTGAGGCAAGATTTCTAAAAATTGGTGCGGATGTTCTTGCACCCATAATAACTTAATTATTAAATTGGAGCCTTAGTAGTTCTACTGTCCCAGAAGTATGGAAAAGGGGAAAAGTAATACCACTTTTCAAGGGTGGGGATCATACTGTACCATCAAACTACAGACCCATTACCATACTTCCTGTGCTTTCAAAAATAATGGAACGTAGAGTACATTCTCAACTAAGTCAATACTTAGAAGATAATGTAATATTATTTGATAATCAACACAGATTTAGACCTAATAGATCCACAAACACTGCCCTGTTAAACCAAAATTGCAAAATTTTGTCACTGTGACATCAACCTTAACTGATGCATTAATGGAGTTTTTAGCAATTAATTTCCCTTCTTTTTGAGAAAGTGTAATGTAAGCGGTTAGTGGTATGTGTTTGTGGGAGCACGGGTCCTCTGGGCCCTGCGCTCCCTTCACGTTGCCCATTTTTTGTGTAATGGTATGCGTATGTGGATCAGGACCAATATTGGATCAGGGGGGAAGTACCGGGGCAGTGTTCGTGGATCTCAGCAAAGCATTTGATTTGGTTCAACACAGGAAGCTCTTGGAAAGGCTCTGGTAGGTTGGAGTACAAAAGAGTTCCTTGCAGTGGTTTATATCATATCTGGCTGGCCATAAGCAATGTGTGGCTAATGGAACTATGATATCGTGCTTTGAGGAAATAAATCGGGGGGAGGGGTTCCTCAGGGATCGATTTTAGGGCCATTAATGTTTAACATCTATGTTAATGGTCTGGTACAAAATATTAGAAATGGGGAAATTAGGATGTATGCAGACAACACAGTATTACTGGTTTCAGCCAAAAATTTAGAGGAATTAGAGCTGAAACTGCAGGGAGACTTGATTCAACTGGAGGGGTGGATGAGTGACTCTGGACTGCTTCTAAATGAAAAAAAAAAAAACAGTGCATGATGTTTTGTTCAGGTCGTGTTGAGAACAGACCACAGTTGTAGATCCACCTATCCAATGGTACTCAACTAGGAAGTGAAAAGTTATAGGTACTTAGGAGTGCAAATGGACTCACACTTGACGTTTAGACATCATATCAATATCCAGGTTAGAAAGGTAAACCAAAGGTTGGGGGCTCTTAGGAGAGTGGCAGGAATATTTACAAGGGAAGTTAGAGAGAAGCTGGTTAAGCAGATGATAATGCCAGTATTAGAATATGGAGCACCCATATATATGAATACTACTCAAAAATTATTAAATAAGGTAAATCAAGCTTATTACAGATTGGGGAAATTTATTACTAAGAGCAAACACAAAAGTCGTCATTGTGTAATATACAAACAGATACATTGGTTAAATTCTGATGCTCAAAGAAACTATATTTGGCTAACAATTTGTCATAAAATTATATTTTCTAAATGTAAACATCCATTAGCAAAATTTATTACATCAATCAAATAATTTGACTTATCAAACAAGAAATGCTAATATAACAATTTCAATGTTAAAATATCATAACAAAATTGGAGAGACAAAGTTACAAAATAAAATAGCTAGGTATTGGAATAATTTGCCAAATAATTTAAAGATGATAAATAATCTGTCCATTTTTAAAATTAATTTGGCTGAACATTTACAGACTGAATGTATATGTTATGTATGATGCTGGATCTGAAGATATGCAGATATGTAGTCTGTTTTTGTATGTTTAATGTTTGTATTTAAGATAGAGTTTAAATAGATGTTGTTTGTATTTTATTTCTTTATGTATCTTAGAACACAGGACATTAGTTGAAAACAGGGCCTTTGGTCCTAATCTATTTGTTTCCTGTATAAAAATAAAGTTTTATCAATCAATCAATCATATCTCGAAAACAATTCGAGATATGGATTTTTCTTCAAAGTCATAGATTACATCTGCAGTGGAATTTTTTTCATAGCTGCTATGGTTACTGAGATATTGCCAAATAAGTGTTACAAAGGTTACTTTACAGTACTATGGGGCTGCTGTATGACTCCGTATTTAAGTGTAAGTGGGAGCACAGGGCCCACCCTGCACTCCCACATATGCATACCATTACACAAAAAATGGGCAACGTGAAGGGAGCGCAGGGCCCAGAGAACCCGTGCTCCCACAAACACATACCACTAACCGCTTACATTACACTTTCTCAAAAAGAAGGGAAATTAATTGCTAAAAACTCCATTAATGCATCAGTTAAGGTTGATGTCACAGTGACAAAATTTTGCAAATTCAATGTTAGGGTTACCACCCCTACCACCCCACCCCCTATTTTGTTATACTTCGTTGTATTTTGTTTGTATTTTATTTTAATTTTACTTGTTTTATCTGCCATTTTATTTTCTGTTTTCTTGGAGAGTTTGTTTTGTGTGCAGCTTGAATTATGGTTTGAACTTTATGATCCTATCCTTCTTTGTAGAGCCCAAAGAATTCCTGTCATTACCGTACCTAATACTCCTCGTGCATAATACTCCTTGTCCAGTTTTGTGACATCTGGTCTGGAGAGTGAGGAGTGGGAAACGACAAGCTGGGAGTAATTTTAGCGAGAAGAGGAGTGAGGAGCTAAAAGGAGGAACTCTAATGGGACGAGGGGTGTTAAAGAGGAACTGGTCAATTTAGTAGTTTAAAGGAATACTGCGGGCTGTGGAGAGCTCAAGAGAGGGAGCAGGATGGTTTTAAAGCTAGCCAGGATGAAAAGCATAAGGTGAAAAGGAGACCTATCGAGGGATTTATGGTTGTTTTTTTGCTTGGACCTTGGATGTGAGCTGATCCTGTGTTAAAATTGAAGCCGAGTACTGGGTCTGGAAGTGTATTTGATGGTGGCTGGTGACAGGAATGGGCCCGACTCTATTGGATGTTTCTCGGTGGGATTTGCCACCTCCCGGGGGGGGTCAGGGTATTTACTCAGCCAGGGAGCTGGCTGGGATACTGTGTTCCCCTTGACTTGTGGGTTTGGCTGCAGCGTGACCTTACCCGGGAGTTCTGGTGGGGCTGCATTATTTCCTGCGGGGTTTTGCATAAGTTGGAGTTGATGGTGTCCTTAAGCTGCTGATCAGAATCTTCTGGCTGGTTCCGATAGATTTCGGATTTGACCTGGATCTGGGCTCTCCCTTGTATTTTATGGTAGAGTAATATTTTGGATTTTTCCTTCTGTTTTAACTCTTCATTTCAGCTGGCTGCGAGTGGCTCGTTCCTGGTTTTCTCCTCTGATATTATGGATATGTAATATTTTGGTCTATCTCCTGTTCTGAATTTTGTGACTCCTACACTTTATGGACAAAGACTTTTGGAATTAACTGCACCCTGCTCGGGAGTTAAAGATTTTTTTTTCGGTGGACTACCTGGTGGTGAGAGGACCTAGGCGTCCACATATTTTCTTTAATTTTTAATTTTTTTGTGTTAAAGGTTTTGTGATTTTGTTTGCTGTGGACTGTGACTTTCTGCTTGGGCAGCGAGAGTGCCTGAACTGCCCTGTCTCCCTGGCCATGAGAGGGCATGGGGTGGGGGTAAATTCCATTACTCATAATTACACTTTGTATATCTGTGATCTGCCTGGGCAGTGAGAGTGCCTGAATTGCCCTGTCTCCCTGGCTATGAGAGGGCTGGGGGGGTAAATTTCATTATTCATAATTGTATTTTGTATATTTGTGAGAGGGGACTGCAGTGGTTCCAGAATTAAGTATAGGAGTGACCTTCTTAGTTAATAGGGGATAGGGTGGTGTTTTAAGGTGTATTTTATTATATATACGGTGGGTTAGTTGAGTAATTTGGGGGTTTGTTTTTGCCTTATTTTAATTTTATTTTGTTATTGTGAATTTTGGGATGATATTGCTTTGGGTGGGGTTGGGTTATAATAGAGTGGGTTTGTTTAGTGTATTTATTAATTTGTTATTGTGGTTTATAGTTTAAAGTTTGGGTTAGTTGTTTTAGTTGGGGTGGGTTTGGGGGGAATTTATTAGTTTTATTATTAAGCGATATACCATGATATTTGCTATTATACAATGTTCAACTTGTTTTTTTTGTTTTTATAGTCATATAAAACTTTTACAGTGGGTATACTGGAGGATTTATCACGGTCATGTGATGTGTTTTGACCAATTAGGTTACTGGATTTTCATACCCCATTGTATAATTTTTGTTTATTTATTTGAGCTGCAGAATGTGTTGGATGCTAGACCCCACAGTTGTGCGCTACTCATCCTGTGTTCTTCATGCCCTTCACCCTTTTTACACTCCTCCTCTCCAGTTTGTAACCTACCAGCACTGTAGATCACTGGGTATTATCTGTAGGAGAAAGAGGAGGGTGGGGAGTTATGAACAGTGAAGGATGAATGAGGAGGGTAACCGAATTGGGGTGGTTGGATCCAGAAGATGCCCTGGGGTGAAATGGAATCCAGATCATGGTTCGCCATGTCTGGTGCCCATACCCAAGGGCACTACGGATTGTGGTAGGCAGCTGGCCCGAGCGGCCCACGAGGTTCGTCCAACTCGGGTGGTGTTGTGCAATGCCAGGTCCATTAAGAACAAGACTGCAGTTATTGCAGAACTTGTTGATACAGTGGACCTGGCATGCATCACCGAGACCTGGCTGGATGAAAATTCTGGCCCCATTTTGGAGGCTATGACTCCAGCTGGGTACTCGGTGATACACTGCCCGAGATTGGATCACGGGGGGTGCGGTCTGTTTCAAGACTGAACTGAACCTCACAAGGGTATTAGTTGAGGAGGTTGAGTCTTTTGAGTGTACAGTAGTAGCAGGTGTAGGCTATCAAATCGCTCTCATCTATCGTCCACCTGGTGATGAGAAGAGATTCCTTCAGGAAGTGGTGGACTTCGTCGTCGATATGGCGTTTGAGTCACCCAGATTGATGGCTGTGGGCGACTAACACCTGGGTTGATGATGAACTCTCACAATTTGGCCAACACTTCCTCCAGTTAATGACATCTCTGGGCCTTACATAGGTGGTTTCCACTGCTACTCACAAACATGGACACTCTCTAGACTTAATCTTCCTTATAGGGATCAAAACATCTGACTTGGGGGTGGAACCAGTTGGGTGGTCTGATCATTACACCATGGGATTTAATTTTAGCACCCCCCCTCAAAGGCCTACCCATGTGGAGATGGTTAGATACCGCTCTTTACGAGATATAAGTTCCCATGGCCTTGTGGCAGTCCTTGACCTCTCATCCCCCGCATTGGCAAACAATGATCCAGAGATCCTCGTGTCGGCCTATAATACAGCCATTTCAGTGGCTCTGGATTCTATTACTCCAGCCTGTGTTCACCCTCTCTCCCTTTGCCCCAGGTCCCCTTGGTTTAATGGGACTTTGAGGGAGATGCAGAGACTAGGGCAAAGGTTAGAGCATTGCTGGTGAAAGTCCGCCCTTGATGCCTACCACCTTAGATTGATGGACCATTATTTAGTCTATCAATCTGAAATCACCTGTAAAAAGGCAGAATTCTTGTCCGAGAAGATTGCGGCTGCTCAGAATTGACCAGTTCAGCTATTTTGAACTGTGGACAGACTGTGCAACCCAGCCTGTCTGCATGTTCGGAAAGCTTTTTCGCAATTAGAGTGCGATGAGGATTGGGAGAATGATGGAGTTGGGAATAGACAGAGAAACCCTTCCCTGGTTCGATTCTTATTTGTCAGGTAGAGTTCAACAAGTTTATATTGGTGATATTTCATCTAAACCAGCATTTATAAACAGAGGAGTCCCTCAGGGCTCGATTTTGGGCCCTTTATTGTTTTTAATATATGTAAATGAACTCCCATCAGTGGTACAGAATTGAGTATGTACGCTGATGACACTGCACTGCTGGCCAGAGGTGTTACAATTCAGGAAATGGAGAAAACCATTCAGAATGACTTCAGTAGGATGGAAACATGGTTATATAAATCGGGGTTGGTATTGAATAGAAAAAAACTAATTCAATGGTATTTTATAGTAAAGGAAGAAATAATAAAAATTTCCCCAAGATTTCAATTAAAACAGTTAAAAATGAATTTCTAAATCAGGTAGATTCATATAAGTATTTGGGGATTACTGTAGATAGTAGTTTGAGTTTCAACTGTCATATAAAAAATCTTGTTTATAAAACTAATAGCAAACTAGGGGCATTTCGTAGATCTAAATATTGTTTGGACTACAAAATGAGAAAAGATATAATAAATCAATTGATTATTCCCTGCATAGAATATGGAATACATATATATGGTATGGCAAATAAGACAAATTTGAGGGCAATACATGTCCTTCATAATAATTTAGCTAGATTTATATTAAATTGTGACTATTATATCCACCATTGTGAAATGTTTAAGATCTTAAAATGGGATCAGATAGAACAAAAAAAGAGATCAAAAATGATTAAAACAAATACATGAGGTAGTTCATAAACAAAACCCCAAGTATCTGGTGGATAAAATTCCATGTCAAATACATGTCCATCAATATAATTTAAGAGGTAAGGTGGGAAGTAAATATGTAATGCCTAAAATAAATGACAAATACAGAGAAATGACCTTTGGCATAAAAGTTATAAATTTGTGGGAACCCGTAGATCTGGAAACGAAGCAGATTCAAAAATCCAACCTTTTTATGAGACAAATTGATAATGGATTGGAAACAAGATGTATGTGTAATGGGCGAAAGAAGACTTTTGGAGGGAAATATAAATAACAAATGATGAGGGCCTGAAAAATTTGTGGACAACTCAAAACTGTGAAACAAATGTTATATTATAAAAATGTGATGTTGTTGAATGGAGTATTACATAAAACCATGTTGTTTAGTGTAAATTATGCAAATGTATGTTGTATAAATGAATGGATTGTACCTTTATGTATTTTTTTTTTATTTTTTTAAAGTAAACAGGTACATCTTGAAAAAGGGTCTGTGACCTAATGATGAAACAAACCACCTTTACCTGTATAAAAATAAACTTTACTACTACTATGAGCTTGCTCAATTCTTTGCAAATAAGGTGGCCGACATCAGGGCGGTACTGCAGCCAGCACACCCTATGGGGGCTGTTTGTGATCAGTACAGGGTCACTGTACCTCAGTTTTCCTGGAGTACCTTCAGTCGACTGGAGTTCATGAATGTCATGAAGATTATCCAGAGAGTGCGCCCTACATGCTGTAGTTTGGACGCTGGACCGACTTCCCTAATTTGGGGTTATATTGACATAATCAGTCCGGTCCTTGTGCGGATAGTTTAGTGCTCCTTGGAATTGGGAGAGTTTCCCTGCTCCCTGAAAGAGGTGGTGGTGACACCACTCTTGAAGAAAGCTACCTTGGACCCAGACTGTTTTGCAAACTGCAGACCTATCTCTCACCTTTCCTTTGTTGGGAAGGTGTTTGAGAAAGTAGTGGCAGCACAACTGGAAGACCATTTGACCATCCATGACATCTATGAACCGCTCCAGTCCGGTTTTTGTAAGAGACATAGTACCGTGACAGCACTGGTTCGGGTGCTCAGTGATCTGATGGCGAGAGATCGGAAGAGCCGTTCCATCTTGATTCTTCGGGATCTTTCTTCAGCTTTTGACACCATGGACCAGAAGGTGTTGATAAGACACCTGAGGCATATCTGTGGAATGTCTGGGACAGTCCTCAGATGGTTTACATTGTTTCTCACGGGTAGAACACAAAGAGTTGTGTCTGTTTTTTTTTTATTCAGGCCCAACTGCTTTGTCTTGTGGGGTGCCTCAGGGTTCTGTGCTGTCACCCATGCTGTTCACAGTGTGTATGCTACCCCTCAGAGACATTGTAAGAAGGTATGGGCTGAGGTTTCACTGTTACTCAGATGATACCCAGCTCTACCTTTCTTTTGCACCTGACCAGGATGGAGCTCTCTCGGTCTTTAACAACTGTCTGAAAGAAATCCAGGAGTGGATGGATTCTAGTTGGCTGAAGTTGAACTCGAAAAGACTGAGGTACTGGTTGTGGACCGGGTTGTCAGGACGGGGGTCGAGTGTTGGTGCACCTCTGGAATTTTCTTGGTGGCGTCTCTCTCCGACCTCTGAATGGGTGCATAACCTGGGGTAGTTTTGATGGTAGACTGACCCTACATTCTCAGGTGTTGGCTGTTGTCAAAACCTCCTTTTATCATCTTAGGAATATCACCAGGGTTAGGCATCTGGTTCCGTCTGACGACCTTCCCACCCTGATCCATGTCTTTGTGTCCTCGCGCTTGGATTACTGCAGCTCCCTTTATCTAGGGCTTTCTGGGGTTGAAATCCATTGCTTGCAGCTGGTGCAGAACGCGGCAGCCTGGCTTTTGACAGGTTGTACTCAATCCTGCCATATTATTCTGGTGCTGCATGAACTACACTGGCTGCCAATATGGTGATGGATCACCTTTAAAGTCGGTTTACTGACTTTTAAAGCCCTAAATGGACAGGGCCCGGACTATCTGAAAGAGCTTCTGGTTCCCTACTGCCCTGGTCGATCACTCCGCTCAGCAGATGAGGGGTTGTTAGAGATTCCGAGGGTGAATTTGAAGTCATCTGGTTCAAGAGCTTTTGTCTATGCAGCTCCCACCCTTTGGAACTCTCTACCCTATTGGTTACAGGAGTGTACAACTGTGGAGGAACATAGAAACATAGATTTTGACGGCAGATAAGGACCACTTGGCCCACCCAGTCTGCCCATTTCCCTACCTATTGGATAAGCTGCAGATCCTAGTTAACCAGCAGCCTACTTCTTCCTACCCCCACCCTCTAGAATTGCCTTATGACTGTCCCATGCATGCTTGAATTCCACCACTGTTTTTGACTCCACAACCTCCTCCGGAAGGCCATTCCATGCATCCACAACCCTCTCTGTGAAAAAATACTTCCTTAAATTATCTCTGAGCCGCCCCCCTTCTATCTTCAAATTGTGCCCCCTTGTTCTTGCACACCTCTTTTTTTGAAAGATGCTACCCTCTTGGACTTTGTTGATTCCCTTGAGATACTTGAAAGTTTCTATCATGTCCCCCCTCTCTCTCCTTTCCTCGAGGCTATACATATTCAGCTCTCTTAATATGTCTTCCGGTGCAGACCCTGCACCATTTTAGTTGCCCTCCTCTGGACAGCCTCCATCCTGTCTATATCCTTGTGGAGATTGGGTCTCCAGAACTGCACGCAGTACTCCAGATGTGGTCTCACCAACTGTCTGTACAGAGGGATAATAACTTCCTGTTTTCTGCTGGTGATGCCTCTCCCTATGCATCCCAGTATCCCCCCCCCAGCCCTCCTTGTTGCCCTCTCACATTGCTTGCCCACCTTTAGGTCATCTGATATGACTACCCCCAGCTGCCTTTCCATTTTTGTTGTTGTTAGTATCTCACCCCCCATTGTGTACTCTTCCCCTGGGTTTTTGTTTCCCAGGTGCATTACCTTGCACTTCTTAGCATTGAATCTAAGCTGCCATACATTTGACCATTCCTCTAACCTTGCCAAGTCCTTCTCATCCTTTCCACCCACCTTGTGCATCAACTCTGTTGCAGATCTTTGTGTCATCTGCAAGAGACATACTTTTCCTTCCAGTCCCTCTGCAATATCGCTTATAAAGACATTGAAGAGGACCGTCCTAATACTGAACCCTGTATGTCACTAGTAACCCCTTTCTTCAGAGTGGACTCCATTTACTATTACTCTCTGTGTCCTATTCTCCAGCCAATTCTTTACCCAGGCTGTCATCTTGGGACCACTCCCAGGCTGGCTAACTTGTATATTAATCTTTTGTGTGGGACTGTGTCAAATGCCTTGCTAAAGTCTAGGTAGGCCATGTCCATAGCCCTTCCTGATCTACTACTTTGGTCACCCAGTCAAATAAATCTATCAGATTTGTCTGGCATGACCTTCCACTGTGAATCCATGCTGCCTTGGGTCCTGAGCCCTCTGGCCTCTAGATACTCAACAATTCTTTCCTTCAAGTGATTCCATCATTTTCCTACCACTGAGGTTAAACTAACAGGTCTGTAGTTTTCTGCTTCTGCCTTGCTCCCACTTTTGTGAGGGAATCACATCTGCCCTTCTCCAGTCCTCGGGTACCACCCCATCCTCCCATGATTTGTTAAAGAGGGTAGTCAGTGGTGTCACTAGTTCTACCTTAGTTCTTTAGAATTCTGGGATGAATCCCATCAGGCCCCATTGCTTTGTCCACCTTCAGTTTTAAGAGTTCTTTCAGAACCCTTTCTTCTGTAAATGGGCTGGTATCAACTTCTGTATCCAGAGTGTTTCTACTGTTTGTTTTAGGTACCTCCCCCACTTCCTTTGTAAATACTGAACAAAAATATTTGTTTAGTATCTCTGCCTTTTCACAGTCACCCTCTGCCCACCCTCCCTCCTCTTTATTAAGCCTCACTAGCCCTCCCTTGGTCTTCCTTCGCTCCCTGATGTACCTATAAAAGGTTTTATCCCCCTTCTTAACAGAGTTGGCTATCTTTTCCTCGGTTTGCTTTTCGGTTTGCCTTTGCTGTTCTGACTGCCTTCCCAGCTTCCTTTTGCTTTAACTGATACAGTTCCCTGTCCTGCTCCTTCTGTGATTCCTTGTACTTCCTGAATGCTTTCTTTTTCTCTTGAGCCTTCACTGCCACTTCCTTTGAGAACCATAGTGGTTTCTTACATCGTTTCGTTTTGTTAATTTGCTTCACACAAAGGCTTGTTACCTCTGTGATGGCAGTTTTTATTATTCCCCATTGTTCTTCCACCCCTCCTTCCTGCCCATTTGCTAGTGCATTCCTTAGGCACTCACCCATTTTAGCAAAGTCAGCCCTCCTAAAGTCCAGTACTTTTGCCTTTGTATGGCTTGACTCTATTGCTGTGTTTATTGTGAACCATACTGTTCGATAGTCGCTAGTTCCCAGATGGCTACCCACTTCTACATCTGTGATCCTCTCTTCATCTCCATTTGAGAGAACCAGGTCTAAGATTGCTCCCTCTCGAGTGGGCTCCAATACTAGTTGTCTAAGGCATGCCCCTTGTAGGGCATCTAGAATAACCCCACTCTTTGAAGTGGCTGCTGCAACTGCATTCCAGTTAACATCTGGAATTTTCAGATCACCCATCAGCAGTATCTCCCCTTTTTCTGCCATTCTAAGTATTCTTTCTATCATGTCCTTGTCCATTTCCTCCCCCTGAGAAGGGGGTCTGTATACAATTCCTGTGCGGATTGTGGTGCCATTGCCGGTCTCCAAATTTACCCACAGTGCTTCTTCTCCTCCCTGTTTTCCCTTTTGTTCTGTTGCCTTGATTCCTTCCCTTATGTAAAGAGTTACTCCTCCTCCTCTTTTACCCTCCCTGTCCCTCCTGTAGATAGTGTATCCTGGTATGTTTACGTCCCAGTCATGGTTTTGTGTGTACCATGTTTCTGTGACTGCCACGATATCCAGATGTTCCTCCTCCATCAAGGCCACTAATTCAGGAAGCTTGTTACTCAGACTATGGGCATTGGTACTCATTGCTCTCCATTTTTTGATGGCTTTACCTTCTTTTGCAGCATTTAAGAAAGGTGTAAAAACCTATCTGTGGCAAAAAGCTTCTTTAGATAACTGAAGCTTTTATTATTGTATTGGCATACAATTTTAATCTGTATTGTTCTGTCATTTGATGTTACATGATTTGTTTTTATATTGTTAGGTGCCTTGGCAATGGAAAGGCGCCATATAAATAAAATTATTATTAATTATTATTATTATTATTACAGGCACCAACAGGCATTGGGGCATGCCATGGAGTCATCAGACCTAAATCTCACCCCATTCTCTATACTGCAGAGTGTCAGCTTGTTTTACATGGAATGGGGTGAGGATTCATCTGATGACTTCTCTTCCAATGCTACCCCCAATACTACCTGTAGAACTGAGGTAGTTGGGATGTTGTTGGCAAATTAGTGTTACAAGGGTTCTTTTTCAGGTCTACAGGGCTATTGTATGGCTCCTTTGTTATGTGTAAGTGGGGGTGCAGGGCTCGGAGGGCCCACGCTCCCACAGACGCATATCATTATGCAAAAATGGGCAGTGTGGTGGGAGCGTGGGGCCCTTTCCCACTAACACATACCATTTACTGGTTTACATTATACTTTTCCAAAAAGTAGAGAAATTCATTGCAAAAAACATCATTAATGCATCAGTTAGGGTTGATGTCACAGCAACAAAAGTTTGGAAATTTGATGTTAGGGTTAAATCACCTGCCAGCTCAGATCTGCCTTTCATCATCCAAATGCTCCCTATCCTCGGCTCTCACTAATTTCCTTGCACCTAATTGCTTCTGCCCCTGACCCTTTCCCCTCCTGCTTCCTCCCACCATCCCTCCCTTGTGCTTGACCAGCGGCTTGGCTTTCACCATATTGCCTGGCTTATACACTGCCCTTCCACTTATCTCTCCCCCTAATTGTTACTCTCCTTACCTCCCACCCTCCTCTCTCCCACCTCCCTCCCATTATCCATGCTCTCACCCTCACGCACTCCTACTGCTCCACCCATCCCAGCCTTGTTACCCCCTCCTCTCCTACTTCTACTTGTCAAATTGCTGCACCTCGCTTTAGCTACAGTTCTGCTACCGCCACTCATGCTTTGCTACTGGCACTTAAACTGCTACCGCCACTCATGCTTTGTTACTGACACTTAAACCTATTTTAATCCGGAATGTTCCATGTTATGTATACTGTATCCTGCATGTATGATCTCTGTACTGTTCTCCTTTTGTTAAATGCGTTATAGTTCTACTGTATTGTTTCAGCTTATCCCCCCCCCCAGTTATGTACATCACCTACATTGTAATCTATTTCTCTTGTCTGTTATATGATCTGTTATATGTACTGCCTCCACTGTAACCCTTCCCCCCAGGTCACACCGGGAGATGAGCAGCTTGTTGCTCAGTGTGCCTTTCCTGGTAAAACAATTTCAATAAATAAATAAATCACTCCCTACCACCCAACCCCCACCCCATCCTCCACACACCAACAGATGTCGGGGTGTGCCATAGGGTCATCAGTCCTAACTCTCACCCCATTCTCCTATACTGTAGCATGTCAGCTTGCTTACACATGGAATGGGGTGAGAGTGTGGTCCGATGACCCCATGGCTCACCCCGACACCTGTTGGTGTGCGGAGGATGGAGGGTGGTAGGGGGCTTAACCCTAACATCAAATTTCCAAACTTTTATCGCTGTGACATCAACCCTAACTGATGCATTGACAACATTTTTAGCAATGAATATAGATATAGATATAGTTCCACAGTAGTGGTACTATAGTTAGGGTTGAGCAGTCACTTCTATGTTAAAGCCAAAATTTTGCACTGTAATAACTTTGCAACTGTACAATGGATTTGTCTGAAATTGTGCATGCGTGGTGTGGTACCATAAATCTCTAGATCTGATAAGTTTTGTTCTGGTTGGATATGCGGCTGCAGAGCAGCGGAGTGACAAATAAAGTATAAAACACCACTTTTTGGCTATTTCTTTGCTCAGGGCTACAGCCCAAATGGTTTGGGTTTGTGGTTTCAAATGTTCAGGGTATATGGGGTCTGGGTCACTGGTGTGCCTTTTGAAAGTTTGGTGAAAAAACATGAAACCGTTCAAAAGTTATCACAGATTGAAGTTTCCCATTATAGCCTATGGGAAAAAATATATGTACATCACAAAATGTTTTTTCAGTTCGGCCATTGGTACTTTCTAAATTTGCAAAAGTATGGTACTTTTATGAAAGTACATTTGTGAAAGTTTCACAAATTTGCTAAAGTGCAACCCAAACACCTTTTGTTTCTTTGCCACTTCATAACAAAAAAAATGGTTAGGGCTTTTGGGCTGACATTTGCAGGGTGGCAAGCCCTTGCCCCACAGAGATGCCTTTTAGTGGTTTGGTGAAAAAAATGTACACCGGTTCCATAGTTAGGGTGTTCTAAATTTTAGAAATGTCCCATATTTTAACATGGCAGTGCCCTGCTGCATCTTCCGGAGCCTGTATCTCAAAAACAATTCAAGATATGGATTTTTCATTCTGGGCAGCTTAAGCATGCGTGAAGGTTTTCTAGTCATGATTACAACTGCAGTGGAATTTTTTTCATAGTTGCTATGGTTACTGAGATATTGGCAAATTAGTGTTACAGGGGTTCCTTTTCATGACTCTAGGGCTGCAATATGTCTCCGTAATTACGTGTAAGTGGGAGTGGGCCCACACTCCAACATATGCATACCATTATGCAAAAATGGGCAGTGTGAAGGAAGTGCAGGGCCCAGAGGGCCTTCGTTCCCTCAACCACATACCAGTTACAATACACTTTCTCAAAGAGAGGGGAAATTCATTGCAAAAAACTCTGTTAATGCATCAGTTAGGCTTGATAGTACAGTGACAAAAGTTTGGAAATTTGACGCCTATTGGTATGTGGAGGTGGGAACCTAACATCAAATTTCTAAACTTTTGTCACTGTACTAGCTGACCCTAACTGATATATTAATGGAGTTTTTTGCTATATATATATATATATATATATAAATAGGCAATAGGGCTACTGGAAAAATCATTGATATCCCCCCCCAAGTGCAGTTTGACCTTAACCTTATGACCTCATGAGTGGTGGAGCCACGAGTGTGATCACAGGTCAAACTGCACGGGGGGGAATATCAGTTATATTTCCATTAGCCTCATTGCCTATTTCATTAAGTGATGCCTTTTCATTTTCCTTGTGCTGGTTTTTCTTTACTTTATTTTTTAGTATATATTTAGAATGTTTTTTTGTCCATGCACTGTTGTTGTGGCCCAACTGCAGGTACTAGTAGGTAGAGATGCTAGCGTGGTTGCTAGGGTCCCTACGTACTGTCCTTGCCAACGTAGCATTTCATTACCCACAGTTTTGTGTGGGCGGGCTGAGCAGGTTTCTCAAACATATTGGCAGAGCTACCACTTACCAAAGGAGCCAGGTTGCAGTGCAGTAGTTTCTTTTTTTTTTCTTTTTTTTTTCTTTTGTCACTCTCCAGTTTATTTTTAAAGTGTTCTCTATCTAGTTGATTCTGCCTTCTGTTTGGAGATCCTTCAGGCTGCAGAGGACGTCCTTGTCGGGTACCGAGGCACCCTGAGGTACAGAGTGGATGTCGGGGCTGGGAAGGGAGGGAGGTATTGACTGCCCTGCATGGTTTTGTATGCCCTGTTCACGGTTTTGTTTGCTGTTTGTTTTATTTCTATATGGAAGCTGCAAGGGAAAAAAAAAATTAACCTCTCAGTGTGAATGCCGGTTTCACACTGAAGATGTTCGAAGTTGGAGCTGCCCAGCGAGTGAGTGAACTTGGAGATCTATATGGAAGTTGAGCTCTGGTTGCCTGCAGTTTCTGCTTGTTTTCTGGCTAAGTGCAGATAGTGCCTTCCGGTCACCTAGTGTGTGTATATAAATGACCTACAGTGAGGATAAATGCAATATCCTCACTGTAGGTCTGACCACCTTGCAGATATTGAAATATATTTGCCAGAATTTATCCACATAGATAGATAGACAGACAGACAGATATTGATATAGATATATTACAATGTCTTTAAAAGAAAGCATAATTTCATGTGCTTATGTTTCAAAAGGAGAGGGTACTTACTTTTTTGGACCGGCACTGTAGCAAATACTTCTGGAAGGTAGTTGTGTTTAACATGTCATTGTCTGTTTGAGAAGGGGTCTTTAAGCTTTTTAAGGTACTTTTTTCCATAGCTTAGTAATACGCACAAACACTTGTGCTCACACAATATAAATTTCAAGTTTGAAACCATAGCATCCTATGCTGCTTGGGACTGTGATGTTCTTATTAAAAGAAACCAGAACTGCATGCTCTAGAGGTGAGGTATTTAAAGGTTTCTATCATATCCCCCCTCTCTCTCTCCTCTCTTCCAGTGTGTTCATAGTTAGGTCCTTAAGTCTCTCCTCACAGGGCTTTTGATGCAAACCCTGCACCATTTTAGTTGCCTTCCTCAAAACTGCCTCCACTCTGTCTACATCCTTCTGGAGGTGCGGTCTTCAGAACTGGACACAGTGCTCTAGGTGGCATCTTACTAACAATCTATACAGGAGCAATACCACCTTCCTCTGCTAGTGATACCTCTCCCTATGCACCATAGCATCCCACTTGCCCTCCGAACTCCCTTATCACATTGCCTGGCCACCTTTAGGTCATCTGATATGATCACCCCCAGGTCACTTTCCTGCTTGGTGGTTATCAGTACCACTCCTCCCATTTTGTACTCTGCCTCTGAGTTTCTATGCCCCAAGTGCATTACTTTGCACTTTTTGGCACTGAAATCAAGCTGCCATACCCTTGACCACTCTTCGAGTTTTCTCAGATCTCTGCTCATCTTTTCCACCCCTTCCCTGGAGTGTCAACCCTATTGCAGGTTTTGGTGTCATCCAGGAAGAAGCAGACCCTCCCTCCCTTCTAGCTCCTCTGCAATATCACTTATAAAGACATTAACAAGATACCCTGCTGGTCACCCTCTCTTCCTCTAAGTGAACTCTGTTTACCACCAGTCTCTGTCACCTATCCCCTAACCAATTTCTTACCCAGTTTACCACCTTTGGACCCACTTCTAAGCTACCCAGCTTATTTACTGGCCTCCTATGTGGAATGGTGTTAAAGCCTTACAGAAATCTAGGTAAGCCACATCCACTGCTCCACCCTAATCTAATTCCTTGGACACCCAGTCAAAGAAATCCATCAGATTCATTTGACATGACCCCTCCCGGTGAATCCATGTTGCCTCAGGTCTTGTAACCCATTGAATTCAAGATATCCCACAATCCTGTCCTTCAGCAATGACTCCATTAACTCTCCCACCACCAAAGTCCGGCTGACTGGCCTATAATTACCAGTTTCTTCCTTGCTACCACTTTTGCGAAGTGGGACTATATCTGCCCTCCTCCAGCCTCTGAAACCACTCCAGTTTCCAAATGAGCAAGTCCCTTCAGGACACTCTCCTCTGAAAATGGACTAGTGTCCACCTCCCTCAGTCCAATGCTCTTGTTACTTTTTTGTGGCCCCTCCTCTTCTTCTGTGAACATTGAAGAAAAGTATTTGCTCAAGATGTCTGCCTTTTCCCCCCCCTCTGCACAGTCCCCTCCACCTCCCTTTTTAATCTTAAAATCCCACCCCTGGTCTTCCTCCTTTTGTTTACATGACTAAAAAATGTCTTGTCCCCCTTCATCACAGCCTGGGCTAGCATTCCTTCAGTTTGTGCCTTCATACTCCTTACTGCTCTCCCTGCTTCCCTCTTTTTCCTCTGGTACACCTCCTTATCCTCCTCCCTCTGTGTCTCCTTACATTTTCTGAATGCTGTCCTTTTAGTCTTTACCTTTTCTGCCACCTCTTTCGAGAACCATAGCAGTATATTTTTCCTCTTGCTTTTGCTCACTTGCTTGATGCAGAGGTTTGTTGCCTTCCCTGTGGTCCCTTTTAGCATTGCCCACTGTTCCTCCACCCCACCCAGGTCACCCCCCGCCCCGCTCCCCAGTCATCCCGGAGGCATTCGCCCAACTTTTTAAAATCTGCCCCCCTGAGGTCCAGGACCCTTGCCCTTATGTGGTTGGATTTCATAGCCATCCTTATACTGAACCACACTGTATGGTGATTGCTGCTTCTCAGGTGGTCTCCTACCTGGACATCTGCAACACTGTCCATGTTAGTGAGCACCAGGTCAAATATTGCACCATCACGACTGGGTTCACTAACTAGTTGCCTGAGGAATGCCCCCTGCAGAGAGTCCGGGATGTCCCTGTTTCTAGATAAAGCTGCAGCTGGGTGGTTGCAATCTTCATCTGACAGACTGAAGTCCCCAACCAGCAGCACCTCCCCCTTTTCTGCCATCTTGCCAATAGCTTCCTTCAGTACTTTATCTAACTCCTCCCCCTGTGACAGAGGTCTGTAGATCACACCAGTGTGCATAGAGGCTCCATTTCCTGTCTTTTGGGTGAGTAGCTTGGCAGAAGACACCAGGAGAAAGGACTGCTGTGTGACTGGACTTCTCTGCTGGGACTAAAGAAGAAGAACTCTTGTACTTGGACCTTTAATTTAGGGTAAAAAATACTAACAAACAAAACAAAAAAAAAGTGTGTGTTTGTCTGAGTTAACTGAACTGAATGGTTTTCTGAACAGTTATCTAGGTGTAAATCTCAGGTGATTGAAAGGACTTAATAGCTGTGAGGTTTAAATTACTTGTAGAAAGCTCTAGTAAGTAGGGGGAGTGGCTTAGTTAGAAGGAAGCTACATTTAAAGACTGCTTTAGAAAGATTTTGCTAGTAGCTTGGCAGAAGACACCAGGAGAAAGGACTGCTGTGTGACTGGACTTCTCTACTGGGACTATATTGCCCTCCTTCCATCCCCTCCACCCTCCCACCCAAAGCTAGTTCTACTTTTATAGGCACAGGATTTGACTGACAACAGGAACTTCCTGTTTGGGAGCCTGAAGTGAGTGATCACAGAGCCATCAAAGACCCACCATCCTAGAAGGGCAAGAGTAGCTCTCCGGTCCCCTCTAGCTGCTGGAGGTCTGCCTCTGAGCAAGTAAGGGGTCTACTGACAAATTTAGGATATTCTTGTCTCAGAACAGGACAATCAGGAGCTTAAAGGGCACACAGACAGAAAGTAAGGAGAGAGAGAGAGAAAAAAAAAACAGAGGAAAGAGTAAGGATTGCAAACAGTTAAGGGGCCAGAAATAAGACATGATTGGAGTGGTGCAGTGCAGTGGCTGTGGAGCAGCAGTCTTCAGGAGACATTCTGGAGGATGCGGTGTTGTCCCATCTGCAGGCACCTCTCTGGGCTGAGGGAGGAGGTTGCTCATCTGCAGGCTGAGTTGGCCAGGATTGTGGGACCTCCTCTTCCATCCAGGGACCACCAGTGCCACTGCCGTTGCCTCAGAGGTTGCCAAGAAGAGGGCGGTTGGACCACAGTGGGCTCAGGGAGGGTGAGGGTGGTGGAACAGAGGCACATCCCTCCAGTTGTACCTCTCACAATTCCTATGCCATTCTGGCAAAGTGTGGTTCCTCTATGGAGGCACCCACAGTGGAGACCAAGGAGGATGCTGGGAACCTCCACAAAGGAGACCCACAGGAGGGTGGCAGGGGACCCTGCAGAAGAAAACAACTCCTGGTGGGGGACTCCATTGTTAGGAAGGTAGAACAGGGGAGGAAGGGAGAGGAGTAAGGTGCCTGCCTGGCGCCAAGGCTTGGAGGGACAGGAGCGAATCCTCAGGATTGGAGCAGCCTGACAGGGGAGGGAGCTGGATGTCATTGTCCACCTAGGGACAAATGACCTGGCTAAGAAAGGGATTAGAGAAGTGCAGGAAGAGTTTGTGGAATTGGGAGGGCCTTAGACAAGTAGCACACGGTAACCTTCTCAGAGTGCTGCAGTCTATGGCATAGGAGAGGCTAGGGTGTTCCGCACCATGGGATTCAATCAGTGGTTGAAAAACTGGTGTGGAGCTCAGGGATTTGGCTTCATTAGGGACTGGGGGTCCACCTGGAGTGATGCAAGCCTATACTGGCATGATGGGCTGCATCTGTCCAGGAGGGGAACCAGGATCTTAGGTGATAGGTTTAAATGCTTCATTGGAAAGCATTTAAACTAGCCAAGGGGGGAGGCACTGGAAAGGAGCAGGAAATCCTAGCCCCAAAAATCACGGTAGTAAGAAATGCAGCAAACACCAACATAGAGGTGTCAATAGGGAGAAGGGCAGGGGTAAATGGAGAAAGTGACAAAGGCAAGAAGGACAGGGATGGGGCAAAAAGGAGTAAGGCCATCAGGAAATGGAGGGTAATGAGTACCTATGCCCATAGTCTGGGCAACAAGCTCCCTGAGCTGGTGGCCTTGATGGAAGAGAAGATGCCTGGATATCATAGCAGTAACAGAAACATGGTACACAGAGAACCATGACTGGGATGTTAACATACCAGGGTACATAACCTACAGGAGAGACAGGCAGGGGAGAAGAGGGGGAGGAGTAGCTCTTTATGTAAAGAAAGGGATAAAAGCAACTGAACAAAAGAGTAAACACGGAGGAGAGGAGGCACTGTGGGTCACCTTGGAGACTGGAAAGGGCACCACAATCCACACAGGGGTTGTGTACAGACCCCCATGTCAGGGGGAGGGAATGGACAAGGATATGATAGAAGGCATTCTTAGAATGGCAGAGAAAGGGGGGAGATACTGTTGATGGGAGACCTGAATATGCCAGATGTTAACTGGAGCACATTTGCTGCAGCCACATCCAAGAGCAGGGCCATTCTTGATGCCCTACAGGTGGCAGGCCTCAGACAGCTAGTTTCAGAACCCACTCGTGAGGGAGCAATCTTAGACCTCATACTCTCAAACAGGGGCAGTGAGAGGATCTCAGATCTAGAAGTGGGTTGCCATCTGGGAACAAGTGACCATCAAACAGTGTGGTTCATGTTAAACTCAGCTACAGAGTCAAGCCATACAAAAGTGAGGGTACTGGACTTTAGGAGGGCTGACTTTGTCAAGATGGGAGAGTGCCTCAGAAAAGCACTAGCAAACAGACTAGAAGGAGGTGTGGAGTAACAATGGGAATCATCAAAACTGCCATCACAGAGGCAACAAGCCTTTGTGTGAAGCAAATAAACAAATCAAAACAAAAGAAAAAGCCACTATGGTTCTCAAAAGAGGTGGCTGTGAAAGTCAGAAGAAAAAGATAGCATTCCGGAGTATAAGGAAACACAGAAGAAGCAGGACAGAGAGCTGTACCAGTTAAGGCAGAAGGAAGCAGGGAGGGAAGTCAGAATAGCAAAGGCCCAAACTGAGGAAAAGATAGCCAACTCAGTTAAGAAGGGGGATAAAACCTTTTATAGGTACATCAGCGAGCGTAGAAAGACAAAGGGAGGGATAGTGAGGCTAAATAGAATGAACAGTGGATGGGCAGAGGGGGACAGTGAAAAAGCAGGGATACTGAACAAATATTTCTGCTCAGTATTCACAAAAGAGGAGGGAAGTGCCTAATCCAATTAACAGAAGCACTCTTGATAGGGGGGTTGATCCCAGTCCTTTCACAGAAGAAGGGTTCTGCAAGAACTCCTAAAACTCAAGGTGGACAAAGCAATGGGTCCTGATGGAATTCACCCAGAATTCTAAAAGAATTAAGGAGGAACTAGTGAAACCACTGGCTACTCTTTTTAATAAATCGTGGGAGGATGGTGTGGTACCTGAGGACTGGAGGAAGGCGGATGTGATTCCCTTCACAAAGTGGGACCAAGACAGAGGCAGAAACTACAGACCTGTCAGTCTGACCTCTGTGGTAGGAAAGTGATGGAGTCACTTCTGAAGGAAAGAATAGTTGAGTACCTAGAGGCCAGTGGGGCACAGGACCCAAGGCAGCATGGGTTCACAGTGGGAAGGTCATGTCAGATGAATCTAATAGATTTCTTTGATTGGGTGACCAAAGTAGTAGACCAGGGAGGGCTGTGGACATGGCCTACCTAGACTTTAGCAAGGCATTTGACACAGTCCACACAAAGATTAATAGTCAAATTAACCAGCCTGGAAGTGGGTCCCAGGGTGGTAGCCTGGGTAAAACATTGGCTGCACAACAGGACACAGAAGGTAATTGTAAATGGAGTCCACTCTGAAGAAAGAGGGTTACTAGTGGGGTACCACTGAGGTTCAGTATTGGGTCCAGTCCTTTTTAATGTCTTCATCAGTGACATTGCAGAAGGACTGGAAGGAAAAGTATGCCTTTTGCAGATGACACAAGATCTGCAACAGGGTTGATACACAAGGAGGCGTGGAAAGGATGAGAAGGGACTTGGCAAGGTTGGAGGAATGGTCAGAAGTATGGCAGCTAGGATTCAATGCAAAGAAGTGCAAAATAATGCACCTGGGAAACAAGAACCCAGGGGAAGAATACACAATGGGGGGGTAGTAACAACAACAAAAAAGGAAAGGGACCTGGGGGTAATCATATCAGATGACCTTAAGGTTAGCAAGCAATGTGAGAAGGCAGTAGGGAGGGCTGGGGGTATACTGGGATGCATAGGGAGAGGCATCAGCAGCAGAAAACAGGAAGTTGTTATCCCTCTGTACAGACAGTTGGTGAGACCCCATCTGGAGTACTCGTCCAGTTCTGGAGACCCGATCTCATGAGGACATAGACAGGATAGAGGCAGTCAGAGGAGGCAACTAAAATGGTGCAGGGTCTGCAAGAGAAGCCGTATAAGGAGAGACTAAAGGGCTTAATATGTATACCCTTGAGGAAAGAAGGAGGGGGAACATGATAGAAACTTTTAAGTACCTCAGTGGAATCAACAAAGTCCAAGAGGTAGCATCTTTCAGAAAAAGAGGCGTGCAGAACAAGGGGACACAATTTAAAGATAGAAGAGGCGGTTCAGGGGCAATGTGAGAGTATTATTTCACAGAGAGGTAGTGGATGCATGGAACAGCCTTCCTGAGGAGGTTGTGGGGTCTAAAACTGTGGGAGAATTCAAGAATGCATGGGACAGACATAAGGCAATTCTTGTGGGGGGTAGGAAGAAATAGGCTGTTGGTTAACTAGGATCTGCAGCCTATCCTGTAGGTAGGGAAATGGGCAGACTAGATGGGCCAAGCGGTCCTTATCTGCCGTCAAAGTCTATGTTTCTATGACCAACAGTACCTCTGTTCCCCCCTATATTCCCTGTTGGGGTTGTGGTAAAAAAGACAAGAGTACAATGGTAAACCATAAGGTGACTGAAAGATGTTATTAGAAAATAAGTCTGTCATTTAAACTAAAGAGCTGATGGGAGTCTAAGCAGATGATCAGCTTGGTTTCCATGTTTTTTTCCTTTGGTCTGCATCTCGGAAACCCTGCTGCAGGACACACACAAAAAGATCATTGACATTATGGTCCCTGGAGGTAAAGTGGGATACAATGGGTTTACCAGTGTCTCCATTCCTGACTGTCCTGTAATTTTCCCTGAATTAGTCAGCCAGGCCTCTGCCAGTTTCTACAATGTAGATAGCTGCATACTTCTTGCAAAGAATACAATATATAGCATTACTGGACGTGCATGAGAACTCCTTGATGATGTGAAAAACACCTTGAGGGCTTTGAATTTCAGTGACACTAGAAACAAATTTGCAGGTATAACAGTGAGTTATTTTGCAAGCTTTGGTACCTGGAAGGAATTGTTAGGAGTATGTAGGCTGCTTTGTATAACATAGTACAGTTTTCTGGTACCTGTATTTTCAATGTCTGTAGCAAATTACAGTAAGTGAAAAAGCTGACTTAACAGTGAATGACTGTTGTTGAAAATGCTGCCTCTGCTGCTTCTGCAAACCACATGAAGCAGTGACCAATAACTGGTAACATGTAATAGGTTACTGTAATTAACAGTATTTTAAATACATTCAAAAGATTACAGCAGCGGAACAAAAATAAAAACTTTTTTTTTTTAAATCACTCTTTAGTCCCCTACATCCTGCAGACCCAACCCTTTGGGACTGCCAAGGAGTCATCCCCTCCTGCCTCACTCACCCTACCCTGACCTACCTCTCCAGTCCCAATGTAGTCTCCAGTGCTTTCCCTATCACTGATCGCCATCCTGAGTAGAACAAAAGACGTCTCCCTGGTAGTCTAGTGGTCCCTCCCCCACAATGTCCAATCGCCTTCCCATATGACAAAATAATTGTCCCTGATATCCTAGTGGTCCCTCCCCCATTCTCTGATCACCATCCCGTATTACAAAATAATTGTCCCTGGTAGTCTAGTGGTCCCTCCTCCTTCCCACGTTTGTTGATCGTAGGCCCATTATTAGAAGATGAATGATTCCAGTGGCCTAGTAGTCCCCCCACCCTATCCTTAATCCCTCCCTGTCAGATTTTAAAAAGTGACCCCGGTGGTCTAGCAGCCCAGCAACCCATTCCCAATCTGCCCCTATATGAAATGTAGAGATTTTCCATGTGTAGTGGACCCCCGCCCCCTCCACCCAGCCGTTAGTGTCCCACCACCCCACTCCCTCATCCAAAACCAGGCTGGTGACCAGCACAGCCCCCCTCTCACTCAATTATTTTTTTCATATGGGATGGCCATCGGACATTGGGGGAGTGGGGAGGGACCACTAAACTACTGGGGACAATTATTTTGTAATATGGGATGGTGATCAGAGAATGGGGTAGGGGGAGGAACCACTAGACTACCAGGGACAATTATTTTTGTAATACGGGACAGAGATGGGACATCAGGGAGGGAGGGACCACTAGACTACCAAGGACAATTATTTTTTTCATATGGGACAGTGACAGGAGAACGGGGGAACCACTAGACTACCAAGGACAATTTTTTTTTTATACGGAATGGCGATCGGACATTGGGGGAGGGGGGAGGGACCACTAGACTACTAGGAACAATTATTTTGTAATACAGGACAGTGATTGGAGAACAGGGGAGGAGGGAGAGATGACTAGACTACCAGGGACAACTATTTTGTAATACAGGGCGGTGACTGGACAGCGGGGGAGAGACCACTAGACTACCAGGGACAATTATTTTTTCATACAGAATGGCAATTGGAGAATGGGGGAGGTGGAAGGGACCACTATACTACCAGGGGCAATTATTTTGTAATATGTGATGGTGATCGGAGAACGGGGGGAAGGACCACTGGACTACCAGGGCATAACTTGTTTTTTTATTTTTTTATTTTACAAGAGGATGGCACTTGGCGATCGGGAAGGGGGGAGGGACCACTGGACTACCAGGGACTCGGTGCTGTGGGTCAGGGGGGCACCTTGCATTACTTCCAACAACCACTAGGGCTGCGCAGAGTTAAGAGGAGGTTTTCCTCTGTGGTATTTTCTCCATGCAAGGAAAACCTGCGAAAGGCCCTTGCATGGAGAAAATGCTTCGTGCCTGGGACTGCACCAATATGCAGGCCCCTCCCAGTCATTTGCATTGTGGCCCCCTCAAAAATTTGCCCAGGCACAAACCCAGTTTGTGGGTGAAAACTGGACTTTTGTGAATACCACTTTGCCACAAAACCAAGTATGCACAGCACAAACTGGGTTTGCACCAAGGCAAAGTTTTGTGACTCTAGCCCCAGGTCTCTTCATTTATACAAGGCACCCAAGTTTTTTGTGTATCTGGCTGCAAACTAAATCCGTATGCATTTCAAAATTTAAATGAGAGTCAAGGGTCACCCCCAAATACTTGAAGTGGCTCACAACCTCCTACAATACTCCCTCACTGTTTTTTATTGACAGATTATCCTTAATTCTACTAGGTTTTTGTGAAGAAGAAAATAACATAACTTGTGTTTTCCTATCATTTATCACCATCCTGTTTTCAAATGAACAACTCTGTAAACAATCAAATTCAGTATTCAAGTTTTTGTTTTACCCATTCAGATCTTGATGTGCCGTGTAAATTAAGTGATCATCTCATGAACCTGCCTTTTACAGAGTTATATTCTAGGATACAGAAGAAATGTGTTAGCCTAGCTACTCTTTCCCCAACCCACCCCTCTTCAACATACCTCCTATCATTCTAAATGGTTGTATTAAATCCTAAATCCTCTTATCCCAGAGAACATACATTCTGGACCAATGGGTACTGGAAAAGAAGCATAACACACCTGCAACTTATGCTTTTGCGTTAATAAATTAAGCCTTACTTCCCCCTGATTTGGGGGGGGGGGGGTACGGAAAACACAGGACACACCAACAGCAGAGTGAACCAGCTTTATTATGTCTGCACATGAACAATATACCTTTCATTTTTCCTTTTCCATCTTAATATGTTAGCAAACTTTAAAGTTAAAAAGACATGTTTTACATTGCTGAACATACTTATTATGAATGGAAGCCTGTACACCCTGCACTATGTTGAAAGTTTTAATAAAAAATTGAAATTATAATAAAAGAAATTATGTGTTAGCCTAACAAACACCTACCTACCCTTAGTTCTTTCATCCCAGAATTCTAAAAGAACTAAGGGTAGAACTAGTGACACCACTGACTACCCTCTTTAACAAATCATGGGAGGATAGGGTGGTACCCGAGGACTGGAGAAGGGCAGATGTGATTCCCCTTCACAAAAGTGGGAGCAAGGCAGAAGCAGAAAACTACAGACCTGTTAGTTTAACCTCAGTGGTAGGGAAAATGATGGAATCACTTCTGAAGGAAAGAATTGTTGAGTATCTAGAGGCCAGAGGGCTCAGGACCCAAGCAGCATGGATTCACAGCGGAAGGTCATGCCAGAAAATCTGATAGATTTCTTTGACTGGGTGACCAAAGTAGTAGATCAGGGAGGGCTGTGGACATGGCCTACCTAGACTTCAGCAAGGCATTTGACACAGTCGCACACAAAGATTAATATACAAGTTAGCCAGCCTGGGAGTGGGTCCCAAGATGACAGCCTGGGTAAAGAATTGGCTGGAGAATAGGACACAGAGAGTAATAGTAAATGGAGTCCACTCTGAAGAAAGGGGGGTTACTAGTGGGGTACCGCAGGGTTCAGTATTAGGACCGGTCCTCTTCAATGTCTTTATAAGCGATATTGCAGAGGGACTGGAAGGAAAAATATGTCTCTTTGCAGATGACACAAAGATCTGCAACAGAGTTGATGCACAAGGTGGGTGGAAAGGATGAGAAGGGACTTGGCAAGGTTAGAGGAATAGGTCAAATGCTGGCAGCTTAGATTCAATGCTAAGAGGTGCAGGTAATGCACCTGGAAACAAAAACCAGGGAAGAGTACACAATGGGGGGTGAGATACTAACAACAACAAAAATGGAAAGGGACCTGGGGGTAGTCATATCAGATGACCTAAAGGTGGAGCAAGCTTAATGTGAGAGGGCAGCAAGGAGGGCTGGGGGATACTGGGATGCATAGGAGGCATCACCAGTAGAAAACAGGAAGTTATTATCCTCTGTACAGACAATTGGTGAGACCCCATCTGGAGTACTGCTGCAGTTCTGGAGACCCAATCTCCATAAGGATATAGACAGGATGGAGGCTGTCCAGAGGAGGGCAACTAAAATGGTGCAGGGCCTGCACCGGAAGACATATGAAGAGAGACTTAAGGAGCTGAATATGTATAGCCTCGAGAAGGAGAGAGGGGGGACATGATAGAAACTTTCAAGTATCTCAAGAGTAATAAAGTCCAAGAAGAGGGTAGCATCTTTCAAAAAGAGGTGTGCAAGAACAAGGGCACAATGTGAAGATAGAAGAGGCGGCTCAGAGGTAATTTAAGAGTATTTTTCACAGAGAGGGTTGTGGATGCATGGGTGGCCTTCGGAGGAGGTTGTGGAGTCAAAAACAGTGGTGGAATTCAAGCATGCATGGGACAGTCATAAGGCAATTCTAGGGGGTGGGGGTAGGAAGAAGTAGGCTGCTGGTTAACTAGGATCTGCAGCTTATCCAATAGGTAGGGAAATGGGCAGACTGGGTGGGCCAAGCGGTCCTTATCTGCCGTCAAAATCTATGTTTCTATGTAACAGCATGCACATTGCATTCTAGTATTTCTATCATAAAGCAATTATCTTGGTTAAGCCTAAATAAGGCAGATATTCCTTAAAAGAGCAATCTTTCTTGGCCTGTAGCCTGATAACTAGTCTTTTTTGCATGAAAGAACTAATAGTAGAAGCTCAGAGCTGGTCAGTTCCTTACCACTTCGTCTGTCTGTAGCCCATCAGCAATGTCCAGCTGAGACCTGCTGAGACCAAGACACATAGCAGCCATGTTCCTAGAGCTTGCCCACAGAGTGTCCTCCTGCTTACAGGAAGACTAGGATACTGATAGTGTTGTCTCAAGGAGTTTTCCAGGCCGGAGTTGCCCAGAGGGAGAACATGGAATTTACAGCTAGTGGGTATGCCAAGAAATGGTCTCATAAGTTCTAGTAAATGATAGCATAAAAACATGGTTATTTTCCAGACGTCTTCTAGCTGGTAATTTGCATGAGACTAAGTTGTAAAAAAATAAATTGTCTCATTACTGGCAAAAATGTACACAGTTATCAGCACCTCATAGTTTGAGAGGTGTTTGCCATCAGAGACTACATGGTGTGATCTGATTACAGGATTTCTGCAGTCACTGCGTAATTCCCCTACTTGTTGGCAATTTTTGTGTAACACAAGCTATGTCTTTAGAATGTCAGCATTATATTACAGCTTACAAGCTACGCCTTATTTTCACTAAAGTCCTCTTAGTTGATTTTGGCTAGAATGGTTTGGCCTAGCTGAGATGTACCCAGACTCAGGTCCCTTCTGGTTACTTTGTCCTTGGTGTGCTCTGGCCTGGCCTACTTGTACTCAGGCCTAGGTCCTGGGGAAAGGCTTCCCTGGTACCATAGGTGGATTGTAGGTACTTTGTCGGTTAACCAGTTTTTCATTAAGACCTCCTCTGCCATTAATAGACATATAGAGATTAACTTCCTACTACTTGGACTTCAGAATCGCTCAGGCATGCTGAGAAATAATATAGCATGTCAGTGTAGGAAAAAATGTAGGGGAGAAAATGTCTTGTAAGTCTGTTTGGTGTTGGGCCCTGAAAGGTTGCAGTGCCAGGCAGGTCCAAAAGATGTGAGAATAAGAGGCTTTGTACCAGATTCACACCATGGAATTGCCAAACTGAAGTGCATACTTCACTTGGTATGAGGGAGTAGTAAAATACCAAATCACACACTTCCAGGAATATTCTTTCCATTAATGTAAGGAAGCAGGTCTATGGATACAGGTACAGGTACAATTGTCAAGGATCTGCACTAGTAATGCTCAAGCAACCTTAACGAAAAGAACCGATTCTTGGCTGGCCCTCTGGCACAGCAGCAAGGCATCCACTTATGGTGCCGATATCCCAGGTTCAGCGACGGACTTGGGAGTCAGAGGGCTGGCTGGGGGCAGACGGATTGAGCATCTTGGGGACTGCTCTGCTTCTCTGGGAGGAAGGGGAGCAGAGTGTCTGGTGCCTTGTGGACCCCTGGCGGAGGCTGAGGGTACCACTGTAGCTGGCACCGTAACCTTAGGGGGTGGGGCAGATGCTGGATGTCATTGCATGTCCCCGATCCAGAGGTCAAGCAGCTAAAAAATAGGTCCACTGAAAAATGACATCAGTGCTGGTTCTGCGTCACAGGTCAGGTCCTTTCCTCGCCCAGACTGATGTAGCACCACTGGGAACCTGCCGGCTCCTCCCCGGGGGGCAATCCGGGATACAAGAAACCCTCCTTCCCCAGTACTGCTTCAGATTCACTGGGAAGCCAGCGGCTCTGCCCCTGGGGGTAATCCGGGGTGCTTGGGTGTAGGAGGCTGGGGGCAGGTGCTCCGTGAGGCGGAGTGGGACTGGCGACCAACCAATAAGGGTCAGATCGGACAAAAAAAAAAAAAAAGCTGATTCTTGTGTGAACATATTTTCAAGTTGTGGAAGGGGGGGCAGGGTTAGGGAGTATAAATGACAGTGAGGGATCCCTGATAAGAAACAACATTACTACAATAAGCAATTATTTTCTTCTAACCCCAGGAATCCCTTGCTGATGCTTTACACAATCAGACATCACCGCAGTGCCCTGAAAGGCTTGGTCTAGTACCTACTTAGGAAAAAGATTCTGCAAGACAGCAGTTCCAAAGCTAGCATCCCTTCTGGGCTGCATGTCTTTCAGAACCTTTTTCCTAAGTAGGTTCTGGTGTGAATGGTGCTTTGTGAAGGTGTGCACTGTTTTCCAGGTAGCTGCTTTGCAGATGTCCAATAGGGGGATGCCCCTTGTGGATGCCACAGAAGCAGAAGTACCCCTTGTGAAATGTGCCCTTAGGCCTCTGGGGGTATTTTCCCATTTTTTTCATAAAGCTGTATGCAGGAGACTATCCAGCGATAAATAGTCCTTTTGGTTGCTGGTTTACCTTTGCCCATCTCGCCACAGGTAACAAAAAGCTGAGTTTCCCGAGACCCGACATCCTTTGTCTGGTCCAGGTAGCTGCCCGGTACTCACTTCAGATTTAAGCAGTGCAGTTTCTGCTCACCTGGGCTGGAGTACTCAGGACAGAGCACAGGAAGAACAACAGAAACGGAGCTTGACAGCAGATAAGGACTGCTTAGCCCACCCAGTCAGTCCATTTTTCCCTACTACAGTGTCACCAAAGAACCTACTTGATCTCTGGCTCTTCCCCACCTTGCTTTCCACTAAGATTCCCTTATGCATATCCCATGCATTCTTAATTTTTTTGTATTGTTTCTCTCCCCCGGCGGCCCTTAATCAGGCGGGCACTCCAGCCCATCCCCCGTCTGCTGGCACCAGCTTCTTTCCCCCAGGGCTACCCCCCTTGTGTGGTCGGAGGGGAGTGCTCACCCCCACTGCTTCCAGGATCCAGTTCCGCTGGTGTGACTGACTGGGGCTGGGCCTGCGGGTGCCTGCTGTCATCCAACCGCCGGCAGTGTCCCTGTTTTTCTCCCCACGAGGGTGGCATGCAAGGACCCCCAATGGCAGTGCTCCGCACACTTCTGTATGCTGCACACCGGCATCTGCCCCGCCTCTGCCCCTCAGTCTTGGCAGCATCAGTGTGCCAGCCCTTGGCCTCACTAGGGGCCAGGCTAACGCTGGCTGCTGCATTCCCCCCCTCCCTGGAGGACAGCTGTCCTAGGGATGCTCGATCCTCCTCCTCCCTGGCTGATCCCTGGCAACCCGCTTGCACCACGAACATGGGTCACCGACGTGGCAGAAGGTAAGGCATGGATGACTCAACCCTCCATGCCACTGGACCAAGTATCTTTTTTCTGAAAAACACTCTCCTCTTGAACCTTAATTACTCCCGTTAGGTATTTAAAGGTCTCTGTCATATCTCCCCCCCTCCCAGGTGTACATATTGAAGCCCTTTAGACTCACCTCATAGGGCTTCTGATGCAGACCCTGCACCATTTTAATTGCCCTCCTCTGGACAGACTCCACTCTATGTCCTTCCAGAGATGTGGGCTCCAGAATGGAACAACGTAGTCTAGGGGGTCTCAACAGTGATCTATACAGAAGCAACACCACCTTCCTTTTTCTGATGGTGATATCCCTCCCTATGCACTCCAGCTTTCCACTAGCCCTCACAACTACCTCACTGCACTGTCTGGCCACCTTTAGGTCATCAGATATGATTATCCCAAAGTCTCTTTCCTGTTCAGTAGTCATCATTACCTCTCCACCCATGTTGTACTCCGGTTCTGGGTTTCTGTGCCCTAAGTGCATGATTTAGCACTTTTTCACACTGAAGCCCAGCTGCTATGCAATTGACCACTCCTCGAGTTTTCACAGGTCTCTGCTCATTCTTTCCACCACCCCCACTCCCACCCCTGGAGTGTCCACCCTATTGCAGATTTTAGTGTCATCCACAAAGAGGGAGACCGTCCTTTCCAGCTCCTCTGCAATATCATTATAAAGACATTATAGAGGACAGGTCCCAGTACTGACACCTGAGGCACCCTGCTAGTCAACTCAGTTTATCCTCACCCTCTGTAGCCTATCCCCTAGCCAATTTCTTACTCAGTTTATCACCTTTGGACTCGCCCCTAAGCTACCCAGCTTCCTCATGAGTCTACTATATGGAATGGTGTCAAAAGCCTTACTGAAAACTAGGTAGGCCAAGTCCACTGCTTCACCATTATCTAGTTCCCTGGTCACCCAGTCAAAGAAATCTATCAGATTCGTTTGCATGACCTCCTCTATCGTGAATCCATGCTGCCTCATGTCTTGTAATCCGTTGGATTCAAGATATGCCACAATCCTTTCCTTCAGTAGTGATTTCACTAACTTTCCCACCACTGGTATCAGGCTGACTGGCCCATGGTTGCCAGCCTCCTCCCTGCTACCACTTTTGTGAAGTGGAATTACATCTGCCCTCCTCCAGTCCTCTGGAACCACTCCTGTTTTCAGGCAGTTGCTAAGCAGGACTGTCAGAGGTGCAGCCTGTACCTCCCTGAGCTCCCTCAATACCCTTGGATGCACCCTGTCTGGTCCCATTGCTTTGCCCACTTTCAGATTTGCGAGTCCCTTCAGGACTCTCTTCTCCAGAAAAGGACTAGTATCCACCTCTCTCCCTCCAAAGCTCTTACTACTTTTTCTGTGGCTCCTTCTCTTCTTCTTCCTCTGTGAACACTGAACAAATGTATTTGTTTAGGATCTCTGTCTTTGCCTGGTCCCCCTCTGCACAGATCCCTTCCCCCTTCCCTTCTTAACTTTACAACTCCTTCTCTGATCCCCCTCTTTTCATTTACATACCTAAAAAATGTTTTGCTCCCTTTCATTACCACCTAGGCTATTCTCTCCTCAGTCTGTGCCTGTGTGCCCCTTTCTGCTTTCCCTGTTTCCCTCTGTTTCCCCAGATATATCTCCCTATCCTCCTCCCTCTGTGTCTCTTTATACCTTCTAAATGCTATGCTTGTAACCTTTACCTTTTTAGCCACTTCTTTCAAGAACCATAGAGGTCTCTTTTTTTCTCTTGCTTTTGTTCACTTGCTTGATGCTGAGGTTTGTTGCCTTCACTATGCCCTCCTTTAGCTTCACCCACTGTTCCCCCACCCCACACAGGTCCTCTCCCCCACCAGGTCATCCCTAAGGAATTCACCCATCTTTTTAAAATCTGTCCTCCTGAAGTCCAGTACTCTTGCCCTTGTGTGGTTCAATTCCACAGCCTTCCTTATGTTGAACCACATTGTACGGTGATCATTGGTTCCCAATTACTACTAAGATGGTGGTCATGCTGAGCTGCCATCTATTTGGTCTCTGAATTGAGAGCAGCGTTTATGCTTGGAGCCTCTTCTGCTTTTATCTGCTTTTAATTTCTTACTTTTAAGAGCATAAGTAACATTAGGAGAGCATAGTTTGGTGCGTGTGTGCATAGCAGATAACGTCGACTAGAGCACCTAAAATTGTGAGGGAGACTTTGTTGTGAAGTTAGCACTGAGTTAGGGCTCCTAGTTATAGGCAGGGCAGGGGAGTGAGACAGACATAGAAGTTAGTTTTTTTTTGTTTTTTAGGGGAGAGCTGACCTGCAGATTTACTTCTTTTACCTGTGCATCCCATGGAGTTGCAGAAGCTGCCATTGCCTTGATTCTGACTGTAACATTGCCTTTCCAGCTGTTTACCCATCTGCAGACAACCAACGACAGAGTGGTGCTGGACCTGCTATCCAGCCCATTTTGGAGGGTGTCTGTTTTTTCACGGCGGGACCAACTGCCATTGGGGGTGGAAAGTATTCCCCGAACTGGTGCTTGCTGTTGGAGGGACCAGAGAGCAGAGGCCCCAGTGATGGCTGGAGGCTCCTCTTAGACACCTTACAAGGGGGATGGAGGTGCGACTGGTGTCTGCTGTGGCTGGACTTCCTTCCCAGGGGAACATGGGTGTATAGAGGGCACCATCCGTGTTTTTCTTTGTCCTAGGACTTTTAAATCTGGAGTACAGTCGGGGAAACTTTTGTCTCAATGAGTACCAAACTCTGGATATCTTTTCTACTCTGGGCTGTTGTGTTTCCAGCTACTGAACATTGGAGACTATTGGTGACTGTTGGAGGGATTCTGTTGTGACTACAGTCAGCTTCAGGATTATTGGCAGACTTTATGTCCCTGTAACATTTTTACATCTTTTCCTGGAGTTAGTGAGAGGAGCCCCAGGGCATTAAGGAAGGTGCTTTCTTCATGTGGACTGTACAGGTATATTGCCGGTTCCATTGACTTTCTGCCCAGCAGAGACTAGAGGCAGTGAGAGGACCCATGGCCTTCTGATCATCCTGGGCTAGAACGGGTTCTCTTTCCTTGCATATTGACTGTTTCTTCAAATTTAAGAGACATCTAGCTCTGTCTTGTAGGGCATTATTTTAAATTTTGCAGGTTGCTCTCCTGGAAGGTCGAGAAGCTTGGCACCTTGTCTGTTTTTGCTCTTTGGTGGGGATGCTTTGGGGGGGGGGTAGAGTTGGGGGGTTGGGGTTTAGTTTGAATGTTTGTGTTGAATGATTGGTTAGGTCTGTGTATATTATCTGTGTGGATGTTTGCATGATTGATAGTTATTTTGCTATTTATTGAGGCTTTCTTGCTAGGACAATATGTGTCTGGGGAGTCAGGGGGCCTGGGGTGGACTAGGATTGTGTACGAGGTGTCCTGGCTTTGATCTGCAGCCCTTTACGAAGTCCCAGTTTCCAACACTACAGCTCTTCACTGTAGGGAGGTTGGAATTAAGAGGGCTCACACTGATCGACTTTGGCGGGGCACCCCGGACAATTTGGAGGGGTGGATTGAGGTTACTGGGTGCAGAAGGCACCCTGAGCATTGACAGGCCTTAGGAAGAGGCCAAACATGTTTGGTCCCCACTCCCAGGGTCTCCACCGGACCAAGTGGACTAGTACCCAGAAGGGCTACACTGCCCACCAATCCCGAGGGCAGTGCTTTGCAATGCCAGATCGATCAGGAACAAGACTGCGATTATAGTGAACTTGGTTTACGTGGTTGATCTGACATGCATTACTGAGACCTGGATGGGTGATGATGCTGGCCTGGTTCTAGAGACCACGGTCCACCCTCCCTCCGGTTACTTGGTGGTGCACTGCCCTGGAGTGAAACGCAGGGGTGGGGGAGTGGCCACCTGTTTTAGACCTGAGATTGGCTTCACTGTGCACCAAGTGGGAAGACTGGGTTCCTTTGAATGTGTGGCCGTATGTGGGGGTCCGGGTGCAGGCTGCAGGATTCTCCTGATTTACTGCCCCTCGGGTCAGCAGGTGAATTCCTGCAGGAGGTAGCTGACTTCATCATCGGTGAGACGTTGGAGTCCCCCAGATGCTTAGTTCTGGGGAATTTCAATGCCTGGGCCGATGATGAATCCTCTAGGCTAGGTTATAACCTCCTCCAGACAATGTCATCTCTGGACCTGTCGCAAGAAGTTTCTTCCGTGATCCACCAGGACGCCCACATGTTGGACCTGGTCTTCTCACTTGGGCTTGAGATTAGCATCCTCAAGACTGATCAGGTTGCTGGGTCAGATCATTGTACAGTGGAGTTCTTGTTAGGACCCCCGAGCCCTCCCCTACTGGGATGGTAGGCTACCGCCTTTTGAGGGGTTTGACCCTAGAGGGATTTCTGACAGTGGCACATCAATCCAGTGTGAGTAGTACATGTGTAGGGGGTGCAGGCGAAGCTCTTGCCGCCTATAATAGGGCGATGTTGGCCACACTTGAATCTGTCGCACCAGTCCGTGTACGACCCACATTTTTTCACTTGGGGTCCCCGTGGTTTGAAGGGCAGCTCAAGGCAATGAAGATTATGGGTCAGAGGTTAGAGCGCTGCTGGCGGAAGTCCAAGATAGAGTTGGACAGACTGGCCCTGCGCTCTCATTATGATGAGTATCAGGGGGCAATCACCCATAAGAATGCAGAGTTCCTGTCCACGGAGATTGCTGCCAGGAAGAACTGACCAACTGTGCCCTTTTGGACAGTGGACAGGCTGCTAAATCCAGCCTGTCTGTAGCCAAAAAAAGCCTTTTCTGATGTTTTATGTGAAGAGTTTGCTTGTTTCTTCTCAGACAGGGTGTCCACTATCCAGCAGGGCATTCCTCCAGTGTGCCACATGGTGGCTGACAGTGATTGCCTTAGGTGTGCGAAGAGCACTCCGCCTAGTTGGGGGGAGTTTAAACCAGTGGAGGTGGCTGAGATCATTGAGGTTGCCCTCAGGCTAAAACACACATACTGTGAACTGGACCCGGTGCCAACACATTTTCTAATGAGATGTGTCAGCTCCTTTAGCCCAGTGTTTGCCTTGATTGTCCGGTGCTCTATCTCAGAGGGTTTTTAGATGCCTTGAAGGAGGCTCTGCTTAGGCCGCTTCTGAAGAAACCATTGTTAGACCCTGGCGTCATGGCGAATTACCATCCAATCTCCAACCTCCTATTTTTAGGGAAGGTCATCAAGAACATTGTGACGCAGCAGCTAGAGGAACACATCATGATCTTTGACCTGCATGAGTCAGGATTTCGAGTGAGGCATAGCACGGAAACCGCATTAGTTCAGGTGCATAATGACCTCCTCAATGCTCGAGATCGAGGATAGGGGACAAGTCTCATTCTTCTTGACCTTTCTTCAGCATTTGACATGGTAGACCATTGTGTGCTGCTCGACCGCCTGAGGGAATTTTGTGGACTCATCGGCACTGTCATCTGCTGGTTTGAGTCCTATCTCATGAACAGGTGGCAACGGGTAGTGATGGGGAATTTCTCCTCCTCCCTTAGCCTCCTGACATGTGGAGTACCTCAGGGTTCGGTTTGTCACCAATGCTGTTTGTTGTGTACATGCTGCCCCTGGTAGAGCTCATTAGGAAATACAGTTCGGGTTTTCATTGCTATGCTAATAATATCCAACTCTATCTTTCCTTTGCCCCGGGACATCCAATGCGGTGGAAGTGATAAATAGATGCCTTGCTGAGATCAAAGACTGGATGACCTTCAGCTGGTTGCAACTAAACCCTGATAAGATGGAGGTACTAGTGGTGGAGTTGAACAGAAATCATGAGAGGAGGGCCTCTGCTGCAGATACTGGGATATTCATGGGGTCTGTGCCATTGAAGGCTTCCTCTAGGGTGCGTGACCTTGGAGTGACTTTCGACAGCAGATTGACATTTGAAGCACAGGCATCATCTGTTGTCGAGACCAGCTTTTACCATCTTAGGAAGATCGCCAGGATCAAGCCCCTAGTTCCGCCTATGGACCTCCCCACTTTGGTGCATGCCTTTGTAATGTCTAGGCTTGATTACTGTAATGTGCTCTACTTCGGGGTCTTGGGTGGTACCCCCCGCAGGCTGCAGCTAGTGCAGAATGCAGTCGCCAGGTTGCTAATGGGGCAGCCCAAATACTGCCACATCACCCCGGTGCTGTATGAATTACACTGGCTGCTGGTCAGGTGGAGGATCCTCTTCAAGATGGTCTTGCTTACCTTTAAGGCCCTACATGGGCTGGGCCCTGGTTACTTGTCTGACTTTCTGACACCTGCTGCTTCAGTTTGCTCTCTCCGTTCTTCATCTAGGAGCCTTCTTGCAATTCCCAGGATGTGGCTAAAGACCTCCGGCGACAGAGCTTTTAGTGTCGCTGGCCCCATCCTGTAGAATTCACTGCCACCATCTGTAAGGGAGGCCCTTTCGGTGGAAGTATTTAAGGCCCATCTCAAGGCCTTTCTGTTTAGTCAAGCCTTCCCAGACACTATCTGTTAGTATTTATTTCTGGGATAGCCTTTTAATGATCACCGTATTTTAACTGTTTTATATTACCTGGTTTATTTATTAGTGTTTTATTTATATATGTGCTGTAGCCTTTATGATTAGTTTGTATTTATTTGTATGGCGCCCAGAGCCTCCGGGATTGGGCACCTTAAAAAATAAACTTCGCCTTGCCTTGCAGGTGGCCTTGCACCTTGATGTCTGCAACACTCCCTGTTAGTCGGTATAAGATCCATTATTGCTCCATCATGAGTGGGCTCCCTAACTAGTTCCCCAAGAAATGTCCCTTACAGGGAGTCCAGAATGTCCCTGCTTCTATCTGAAACTGCAGCTATAAGGCTCCAATCTACATCCAGCAGACTGAAGTCACCTATCTGCAGCACCTCCACCTTTTCTGCTTTTTCTTACTTAGGCAGCAGCACTTTCTCCTTTCACTAACCCTTTGCTACCTGACCTTAGACTGACTGCTATCAGTGTCCCCCATACCCTCCTTAAATTCCTTTATACTCCTACCCTAGATAGGGTGTGCCACCTATTCCTAGTTTTGGCCTACCTTTGACCCTCTACTCTTCCCTCCAGTGAGTGTTACAACAGGAGTGAACAGGACACTTTATCTTAGTTGCCTGGCAGAGCCTTGTGCTTCACTGCTTCCTTCTGCTGACGCCTAAGATGCCAGTTATCTGTTCCACTCCTTCACTGTTTCATTCACGCATTGGGACAGAAGCATGCAGGGACATGCTAGGGTAGTGGAATTTAAACTCTGTTTAGGGCCTCCTGCTCTCCAGTTAGTCTAGCAGCTGCTTACCATCTCCGATCATCCAAAATAGTGGTTCTTTTCTTCCTGTTTCCTGTCTGGAGAAACCTGCACAGAAAGAAAAAGGTAATTAAAGCCCCAAAAATACACAGGAGCAGTGTGATTTGGCAGCCTCAGAACCCTTGTGTGAAGTCTCTTGCCAGACTCTGTCTGCGGCCCCTAGACAAAAACTTCAGTTTTAATTAACCCCCTGTTCAACCCCTCCTTCTGTTCTTCAATTGGTCTAGCAACTTCTATTCCCACCTCTGGCTATCCAAAATGGCCGTTCTTCCTGTTTCCTGCCCGGAGAAACCTCAGCAGAAAAAAAGATAATTAAAACCCCAAAAACACAGGAGTAGTGTGATTTGGTGGCCTCAGACCTTCTTGTGTGGAGCCTCTTGCTAAAATCTGACTGATACAGGTGGAATTCTGTTACCAGCTTAGGTAGGAACTTACTATTGGCTCTAAGGACTATGTTGTCCATGTGGAAAATCATGCAGTTTTGTTCTGTGCAGCGGTCTTGCAGCTCACTTACCCTCCTAGTAGATGTCATGGCAATCAGGAAAATGTATTTTCCATGTGACATATTTCAAATCAGTAGTAGCCTTAGGTTCAAAGGGGTTTTCCATCAACTGGAGAAGCAAATGTTCACATCCCATGGGGTGGCTGGGTCCCTCACAGGTTGATATTTGTAAATGAGGCCTTTAAGAAACTTTTTAAAAATAGATTGAGAGGCCAGTGACTCGCTCTTGCCTGCTGATGTGTAGGCCAACACTGCTGTGTACCTTTAGTGTTGATGACCTTAGGCCTAAGGACTGGAAGTGTACTAAGGAGTCCAGGACTGTGGGCAACCCTGTCTGCTCTCGGATTACTTTTCTGGTGGTGCACTAGTATGAGACTTTCTTCTACCTAGAGGAGTATACTCTTCTGCTTGTTGGTTATCTGGAATATTTAAGCACTCTCAGGACCTCCTGATCAATTCAACCCAGAATATTCTAGTTCTTCAAGAACCAGGTCCTCAGGCATAATGTGCTGGGGTCTGGGAATGTTACCCTACCCTGAGATAGGTTCAGCAAGTTGTAACTCAGTAGCAGGCTGATTAGATTCTTGCTAGACAGGACAAAGAGCACTGAGGACCAGGCCTGCCTGACCCAGTCTGAGGCTATTAGGATCATTGTTACTGGCTCTTTCCTGAGCTTTAGGAGCATTCTCTGTATGAGTGGAAATGGTGCGAAGGCGTACAGAAACCTCCACATCCACGTCAAGGCTACGGCATCTTCTGGGACTGTGCCCTTGGCTAGTGGCCTGCAAAAACATTTTGGCAGCTGACTGTTCTCCCAGGATGCAAACAGGTCTATTTCTGGGTGCTTCATCTTCTGAAAACCATTACCAGAACCTGCTGGGTCAGGGTCCATTTGTGGTTTCTCTGGCTGATCCTGCTTAGGGAATCTGCTAAGACATTGTCTTTATTTTATTTATTTATTTAGTTAGTTTGTTTTTGTTGACTGGGTAAGTGCACTAGACAAATTCTGTCTATTTTCAGGCATGACCCAGGGAAGGGGGATACAGATGAATGCCAACTGACCTTGAACCAGATTAAGCTGTTGGTGGCATTTTTAGTGAATGGGGGAAATTTGGCCAGGGCACTGGGGAAATTTCCCTACTGTTTGTTGGAGTGAGTGAGCACGGATGTGTGAGACAGAGGAGAGGGCCTCCCTCCTGATCTTAATAACACTAGAGGCTATGGAGCGTGAGTACGGTGTGGAAAAGAATGGAGACGTATAAGAGCCTGAAAGTCAGGAGATACTGATGGAAATTGAAGGAGCGCGATCTTCCATGGAGATGGAGGGTGCAGGAAAAGAACAGACTGTAAGTAAAAAGGTTTCTATATCTGTGGGAGTGAAAGTTAAAGAGAAAGGAAAAAATAATGTTGATGAAAGTAATGAGAGGAAAAAAATGGAGTGAGCACTGAAGAGTGAAGCGGACGGGCCTAAAGCCTGTCAAAAACAGCTGCTAAAGGTTGATGCAGCAACATCAAAGGGGGCCGCACCTAGTAGCTCTGAGGAAGAAAGCAGGGAAACCTTTAAAGGAAAGGCCAAAAGTTGGAAATGGCAAGGCCTAAGGAGGAAAATTGGAGATACACAAGAAAAGGGCAAAAGTGTGGGAAAAGTAAAAGCAAAATTAAAAGAAAAAACAAAAGCACAAGAAGTGGCTCAAAAAAAAGAGGAGGAGAAGAAGAAAATGTCAGAATTGGAAAATGTGTCGGAAGAAACTAGGTTTGGTAATTATAAAGATAATCCCGAGTGGGTCACGGAAGCATCGTTAGGGGCTGGTTGGAAATTAAAAGAGGTGGATCAGGTTGGGACCCTAACAGGCCCAGTACATCTGGAATGGGGGATAAAAACATGGAAAAAATGATGGAAAGGAGACAGAAGATATAAAAATACAAGAAAAGATACAGAAAACAAAAGAAGATGTGGGAAAGGAAAAACAAACTGAAATGAATGACACAAAAGAGATTGTAGTAGAAACAGGGGCAATAGAAAGTGAGGATACTTCCATGGAAGCAGAACAGATGACAATACAAATGGAGGAAGAGAATAAAAATAGAAATAGAGAGAAGGAAAAAAGCCTGGGGTGGTAATACAAAAGAAAAACTTCTCCCAAATGAAAATAAACTGCAGCAAGCCAAATGGAGAAATGTGGTTAGATTAAAATACAGAGAATCATCTGCATATGCACCAGATAGGATTTTTATGGGGAGAAAACTACTAAAAGAAAATATGAAGTTTTATCCCTATGAGATATATGCCCTTATACATGTCCCTGGAAGCACAGAGTATGATATTAGTTTCAAACACCAGAATGGTCGCGACAGATTTTGGAAATTATACCAACAAGAAAAATACACAGAACTTTGGAAAATTTAATTGCCATTCCCTTAACAAATCCAGCCTTCAAGATTGTAACAGTACTTTTGTGAAATGAGGGGGTAAACATGGTGGACATCAATTTTTGGATTAAACAAAGATGCACAATGCATGGCCCACCAGAACCAATCCTTGATGAGAAGTGTATGTGGACAGGGGGTTGGAAATACAAAGTCACTTTAAAGTAGTTGGAAGAGGAAATACAACAACTCCCAAATTATTTTTATCTTGGACAAGCTAGAAGAATTGTGTTTTATGTGGGACAACCCTGTGCATGCTACAAATGCGTGGAAAAGGTAAAATGCGGTCTGTGTGGAACTCTGGGTCATTAGGGTGCAAAATGCAAAAACAGAGTGAAATGTAGTTTGTGTGAAGAAGAGGGACATATTTTTGTAAACTGCCCCTGGGCATCGCATGGTAGTCCAGATATAGGAGAAAGAGCGGAACAAGATGTGTATTTAGCAGTGGCACAGAAAGAAAAAGGAAAACAGGATAAAATAGTACAGGAGGCTTTAAACAAAGATGATCAAAAATGGGAAGGAAAAGAAAATGAAAAGGAAAAAAGGAGCGAACCCCAGGAGGAAAAGGAGATAAGGAAATGGGGAAATCAAGAACAAAATATAGTGCAAGAAGATATACAGAAGAAGGAAGTGAGACTGAGGTCAAATAGCTTTACTATGGTAACCAGATAAAGAAATAAAAATCTAAGTCAGAAGAAACCCTTGGTGGAGAAGGACAGAGAAGGGGTGGAATTATCAAACAGGTATTCCCCATTAAGATGAAGAATTATCTACAGCTGAGTAGGAATCGGAGCAAGAGAGTTCTACCTCGTCTATAAGAGATGAGGGGATAGATGCAGGAACATCAGACACTCAAGCTTCAAAAAAAAGGAAAAAAGCATGGGATACAGGATGAGAGAGGAATAAGCAGAGGATTTTTTGTTTTCTTTTTTACAAATAAAAATAAATGGACAGCTTAAAGTGCATTACAAACAATGTAAATAGCATTAAGAATAGAATAGAATGAAAAGACTCCCCATGTTTAAAATTCTGAGTAATTTAAAATGTGACATTATAGTGTTACAGGACATGAGACGGAACGCCATTGAAGAGTTACATCAAGCCCAAAAGGACTGGATTTGAGGATCATCCTTATGGTCAATAAATGAAGAAAGGTGTTTGGGGGTGGGGTTGGGGGTGCTGTTTCTGACGTGAGAAATAAGTAAAATAATAGAACCAGTACCTGGAAGGGCTTTTATTGTCGACTGTATAATGAAAAATATAGCAATACGGATTGTTGTAATTTATAACCCGCAGACAAAAAAAAGGAAGTAATCAAGTGATGGGAATTATAGAGCCCTTTTTGCATACATCCAAATTAATGGTGTGGGGGCTGGATTTCAACTGCGGATTAACTAAAGCAGACTGGGGGAGTGTTTTGTGATACTAATCTGTTAAAAAAAATAATGGCAAATGCAGGGTTGGAAAATGTATATAAAATTATGACGAAAAAGGGAGACCACGCATATTTTGAAGGGGTAAGATCTAGAATAGTACCAAAGGATGTTATTCTAAATAAAGTTCAGGCAGTGCCAATCAAAACCAATCAAAACCACAGATCATATGGCTGTTAAAATTTAAATAAATTTGGGGAAGAAAATGATTTTTGGTAGAGGTTTCTGGAGGATGAATGTGGCAAAACTGGAAGTGGAAGTGGATAAGGAGAAGCGGATAAAGAGAAAATAAAATAATTATTAGAAGCAATGGAAATGGTTAAATTAACGTATGATAGCAAAAGAGAGTGGTAGGAGGATACTAAGAATGATATTAAAACATTATTGGTAGAAGAAGGGAAACAATCGAAGCTGAGAATTATGGGAAATATTTAAAATTAAGAGTTAAATTATACAAATTAGTAACAAGACAGGTGAAAGAAGGAATAAATGAGGAGCAACAAATACAGGGGATAAAAATACAGGTTACTCACCTGTAACAGGAGTTCTAGGAATGGTATATGTTGTTCATCCACACTGTCTGGTAGGTTCCTTGCTGCTTTAAATCTTGCAGGAAGGTCTTCAAGCTGGCTTCTCCCGCCGACCCGGGTGGTAAAACTCCCAGCTCTGCCCCATGATGCCAGATCTAACCTGCTGGAAGCCAGGTTGTGCGTTGAAGCCGGGGAGGTCGGGTGGGTCGTGTGGATGAACAACATATACCATTCCTAGAACTCCTGTTACAGGTGAGTAACCTGTATTTCTAGGGACATGGATATGTTGTACATCCACACTGTGTGGCAGACTCCTAGCAGTTCTCCGGGAGGAGGGAGGAAAGGCGCACACCCCCTACTTGGGAAATAGACACTGGAGAACCGAGGCCCCAAAACCAGCATCCCGGCGTGACTCAAGGTTGATCTGGTAGTGGGTGATGAAGGTATGTGCTGACTTCCAGGTAGCAGCCCTGCAGATTTCCTGGATAGGGACGTCCCTGGAAGCAGCTACCGATGCAGCGGTATGGTGGGTAGAATGAGCTCTTATCCCTCTGGGAGGCTCCATGCCCACCAACCTATAGCAGAGATCTATGCAGGAGGTGACCCACCTGCCTATCGTCCACTTGGCTGCAGGTCTGCCAGGTGCGGCTTCAGCGTAGGTGACAAACAGCTGGCAAACCTCTCCCCGAACTTCAGCCGTCCGCTCCTTATAATAAGCTAGCGCTCTTCAAGGGTCCAAAGTATGGAGCCTATATTCGGCCTCCGAGGTGTGACTGGGGTAGAATACCGGCAGAGTCAACACCTGGTTAAGGTGAAATTCCGACACCACCTTCTTGAAGGAATTTCGGGTGGGGGCGCAGGACAACCTTGTCCCTGTGGAAGACCAGATAAGGAGACTTGATGGAAAGCGCCTGGAGCTCTCCCATCCTTCTGGCTGCCGTGATAGCCACCAAGAAGGCGGTCTTCCACGACAGGTGAGAGATGTCCACCTGTGCATTGGTTCGAATGGCCTGCCCATGAGCTTAGCCAGTACCAGCAGTAGATCCCACGGAGGTGGAGGTTCTCGCACCAGAGGGGATATGTGATCAAGGCCTTTGAAAAAGCACCTGACCACCTTCTCCTGCACCACCAAATGCTTCCTGGCCCGTGCCCAGTAAGCAGAGATGGCTGCCAGGTGCACCTTAAGGGTTGCTGACCAAAGCCCTTGCTGAGAAAGGGACCACAGGTAGTCCAGAATGCTTGCCAAGGAACAGGAGGAAGGGTCCAGACCCTTGCCCTGACACCAAATGGAGAATCTCTTCCATTTAAAGGTGTAGCATTTTCTGGTTGACTCCTTATGGGACGCCTCAACAACGTTGAGGACCTCGTTGGAAAGACCCAAGGCCTGGAACTCTAGCTGCTCAGGAACCAGGCCATCAGGTGCAGAGATTGAAGGTCCGGATGGAATACCTTCCCCTGATTGACTGAGATCAGGTCCGGGCAGGCTGGAGGCTGCCTCAGGAGCCTGGAGCTGAGACTGAGGAGATCTGGATACCAGAACTGACGGGGCCAGTCTGGGGCTACCAGAATCACCTGCGCCTTGTCCCTCCTCACCTTGAGAAGCACCTTGTGGGTCAAGGGAAATGGGGGAAAGGTGTAGAAGAGGCCCTTGGGGTCCACGGCCTCGAGAAGGCATCCCCCTGCAGCGAGCCCTGCTGAGGGGGGTGGGCATGAAACAGTCTCAGCTTCACATTCTCCTTGGAGGCAAACAGGTCCACCTGAGGCGTGCCCCAGTGGGAGAAGAGATTTTGTACTACCTCCGGCAGGAGAGACCACTCGTGAGACGCAGCCCCTATCCAGCTTAGGGCATCGGCCAGGGTGTTGGAGGCTCCTGCCACGTGAATGTCTAGGAGATCTGCCTCCAGGTTGTGCATGAGAGACCAAATGCAGAGAGCTTCCCTGCACAGAGGCATGGAGCGCATCCCGCTCTGGCAGTTTAGGTAGTACATGGTCGTGGTATCGTCCATCTGGACCTGAACCACTTGACCCCGTAGAAATGGAGCAAAGATGGTGAGGGCTAGATGAACCACTCGAAGCTCCAGCAGGTTGATGTGGCATCAGGACTCCCGAAGGGACCAGAGGCCGTGCACTCTGTGCTCCCCCAGATGGGCACCCCAACCCATCAGAGAGGCATCGGTTGATGGAGAGACCATCGGCTCGGGGCGGACAAACAGGATGCCCTCCTGCAGATGTGCTGGAATGGTCCACCATTGGAGAGCATTCCACATGTCCTGGGTCACTGTCACCGGCTGATCCAACGGATCGAAGCACTGTGACCACTGGCTGGCCAGTCCCCATTGAAGGGGACGCATGTACCAGCGGGCCCAACGGACCACGCTGGTGCAGGCTGCCATGAGGCCCAGGAGGTGCAGGAAGTCCCGGGCAGGGCGCAATTGCCCAACCAGAAATGATTGGGCAAAGGAGGAAAGAACCTCGGCCCCGTCCACCGGGAGCTGGGCTCTGGCTTGAAGAGAGTCAAGCTCTGCCCCGATGAAATGTATCACCTGCTTTGGCATGAATTCCAACTTGGCCTGGTTGATGAGGAGGCCAATCTGAGAGCAAACCTGGAGGGCCAGATCTCTGGACTGCCCCACCTCCGCTCTGGAGGGGGCTGCAATCAGCCAGTCATCCAGGTAGGGGTACACCCAGACCCTTCAGCGCCGCAGGAATGCTGTCACCACTGCCATGCATTTGGTGAAGACCCTGGGAGATAGGGAGAGGCCGAAGGGCATGGCCCGGAACTCGTAAAGGGATCCCTCTGCTCTGAAGTGGAGGAATCTCTGATGAGATGGATGGATTGGGACGTGAAAGAACGTGTCCTGGAGGTCCAGGGAACAGAACCACATGCCTCGTTCCAAGGATGGGATTATCTGAGCCAGAGTGACCATCCTGAAGGTCCGAGACCTTAGGAACCTGTTCAGGTCGTGCAGGTCAAGAATGGGGTGCCAGCCCCCCATCCGTTTTGGGACCAGGAAATACCTAGACACAAACCCCGGGTCTGGAGGAGGATCCACCACCTTCCTGATCACCTCTTTTTCGAGGAGCAGGGCAATATTGGCTCGGCGGGCCGACACGAGGCTGCGAACCCCGTGGCCCCCCGAGGGGTGACAGCTCGAAAGGGTGGGGTCTGCTCAAACTCCAGAGGCAGGCCCTTTCATACCACCTCCAACAGCCAGCGGTCCATGGAGATAGTGGACCAGGCAGAAAGGAAGTGGCGGAGCCATCCCCCCACAGGGGGAACCCAGGGGGGAGTGACGAGGCTGGGGGTGACACCCCTCAACCCGTCACTGGGCAGGCTTGGAGGAGAGACCTGCTGAGGGACCTCCTGGGCCTTTACCTCCCTGCTTCCTGTTGAAGGAAGCTGCGGGCTTGGGTTTGGGATGCCAAGCGCGAGCCTGCTGGCCCTGATGCTGGTGCTGCTGGGCCAGATGTGCCTCAGGCGCAGAAGGACGAAAGGGCTGGTGCTGCTGCTGACGGTGGCCTCTGCCCTTCTGGGCAGAGGTGACAGAGTCCAGAGTGGCATTGGACTTTTCGATCCGCTGGAGGTGACCTTCCACTCCAGGGCCGAAGGGGTTGGTCCCCAAGAAGGGGATGTCTGCCAATTTGTGCTGGGTATCTGCCGTGAAGGTGGATATCCTCAGCCATGCTCTGTGGCGCATGGCCACCACGGCCACAACCGATCTGGCACAGGAGTCCCCCATGTCCAGAGCTGTTTGGAGCTGCTGCTTCGCCACTGCCCTACCCTGGTCCCGAACCTGCCAGACTGTGGTCTGGAGGTCGGCCGGGAGATGAGGGATCACCTCATCCAGGGAGCCCATGAGGGCGTGGGAGAAGTGTGCCATCAGCACGGCCGAACTAGCCTGGCGGAGACCAAGGGAGGATGCAGCGTACACCTTGCACCTGGCGTAGTCCAGCTTTTTGGACTCCTTGTCAGGGGGCTTGTCCACGTACCTAGCATTCCCAGAGCACCGGAAAACGCTGTCGGTGACCAACCCCTCGGCAGAGGGGTGCTCCAAAAACCCGGGCAAAGAGCCGGTAGGGACTGCATACTTCCTGGCCATCCTGGCCGAGGGCGCAGGGCAGGAAGCAGGCCGCTGCCAAAGCTCCAAGGCTGGGCCGACAATGGCCTCAGCCACTGGAAAGGCCTCCGTGGGAGAATCCCCTCAGTCCAGTATCTTCATCAGGGGATACTTGGCCAGTTTGGATACGGGCTTGAGCTGCATCCCGCTGGACGAGATGAGCAGAAGCAGACCCATGAAGGACGATGGGCATTCGTCCAGTGACTGGCCCCCAGAGAACTCCAGGTCAACCTGCCTGGAGAACAGGGAGGAGTCGTCGTCGGACTCCGAGGAATCCGCGAAGAGCAGCCTAGGGCCTGAGCCACCCTCCACCTGCTGAGAGCGGTCAGGAGTGAGGGTGACCAGCAACCTGTGGGGCAGGCCATGACCTGACCGAGAGTCCTTGGTCAGTGCCCCCGATTTTGGTTGTGGAGGCGGAGGTTCCACCACAATTGGTGGGGCAGCAAGTTTCAGTCAAACAACCAGCCCAGATATGGACATCTCGACTGCAGCGAGAGGTTGCTTCAGCCATTCGGGTGACAGCCACTTGATGGCCGGGGAGGGCGTCGGTGTCGACTTGCTCCCGGACAAAAGCAACTGCTGCCACATCAGCTCCTTGTAGCATCAACACAATTTGCGCTGAAGCCTCTCCTCTTCTGAGAAAGAAGACGAGGATGAGCGGCATCGCCGCTGACCTCGGTGCCAAGACCGCCGATGCCGGCGGGTTAGCTGGACGAGAAGAAGTCGAGACCGAGATCCTAGTGTATCAGGACGGGCCTGGGAAGGAGCGGGGGACACCCACTCTTCCCTCGGCTCAGACACTTTAACCGGGGACTGCTGCACCGAGGGTGCAGGCAGATCCTCGATCTCCACCGGGGAGACCGGCGCAGAAGGGTTGGTGGCTTCACTAGTTGACAACCCATCCGACGGGTCGAGAAAAATCTTGACAGCGTCGATGGGAGTCCCGGCCGGCAGGCCTGACGAGGACGCCGTGAAGCCAGTGGCCTTAGCCGCAACCTCGACTGAGGTCGACGGTCAGCTGTACGGGGAAGGGGACCTCTCCCACTCCCACGAATGCCGACGATGGGACTTACCCTTGGAATCCTTCTTTTTGGACCAAGAGGAATGTCCCAATGATCCCTCTCCCTTCGTGGAAAGGGAATGGCAAAGCTCCTTGAACGAAGCAGAATACGAGGTACCCAAAGAGAGTAGGATAAATGCCACGACCGAGGAGGAGGAAGATGCAGCGTGGGCCACCTCCTCCTCGAGGGCGATCATCTGCTCGAGCTGCTCAGCCGAGCCAGCCGTCGCGGTCACCGCCCAACAGGCCTCTTTCGACTTTACCAGCGGGTAACACTTCTCGGGGCGCCCAAGCTTCAAATGGGCAGCGAAGTCCTCCAAGACGCTGGCCAAGAATGAACAGCATGACTCGCAGGCCTGCGGGTCGTGTTCTAGGCCGAGGTAGTAGATGCACATGCAGTGCGGATCCATCCTGGACATCTTCTGCCCACAAGGGCACCGCCAAAAACTGGGAACCAATTTGTCCATCGCAGCCGTGAGGGAAAAGGAAGACCGAAGTCTTGAAAATTTTAAAACGAGTTTCGGATGAACCGAAGAGTTAGAATCCAGTCTATCACGCAGAGCGCTAAGGAGGGAACCTGAGCTTCTAAGCGGTAAGGAAGATCTGGCATCATGGGGCGGAGCCGAGGGTTTTACCACCCAGGTGGGTGGGAGGAGCCAGCTTGAAGACCTTCCGGCAAGATTTAAAGTGGCAAGGAACTTGCCAGACAGTGTGGATGAACAACATATCCATGTCCCTAGAAATGAAAATTATGTACCTGCCGTAATTCTGATCTTCCTGTGTATCGTCACTATTCATCACCTTTGGGTATAGTGGCTGGAGGTCATGACCCCATGGAAGCTTTTTTTTTTTTTGGATGGGTGGAGTCGGCACACCATCAGTACTGCCCTCGAGGCCAACGCACTGCGTGGCGCTCATGGTTTGGGCATTATGTGTGGTCGACCATACCCTCCCACCAGTTCTGAGTCACCGTAGAGTAAGGAAAAGGGACAAGGGAGTCCAAGGGACAGATAAAGGAAAGGATATACAAACTAAAAAGAGAAATAAATGACTGAGAGGACAGAATAAAGCTGGAAAACTAAGGGGATTGGGAGGGGCCCCAATCTCTGGAAGTAGAAAAGGAGGAGGGAGGGTAGGGGAATTTTAGAAGTAAGGATGTGGGGGGGGGAACATACCCTGGAACCTTGACCTGTCTCCAGATTGTATACGAACTGCAAAGGAGTAGCCAGAAGGGTAAACTGTCAGAATTCAAGGCACAGAATCAGTGGCAATAACCTCAACATTAGCAGAATCGGCTATTCTGAAAGAAAAGACAGGATACAGGGAATACCTTCCCCCCTCAAATCAAATTTTTGGCATAAGAAAACTAGTTTCTTAAATTAAATTGAGGTTGTGTCCAAAGGACAAGAAAATTAAAGGGAATTAAGGAAAGTTGATGGGGAGAAGGGGAAAGAGAGCAGGAAGGGGCAGCTTCAACCCCACCCAGGGGTGGGCCGAGGCACTGAGGAAAGAGTGCCCCATCCTAGCCACTCTCCCCTGAGAAAAAACATCCCCTATGTGCAAAGTCACCCCACTCCTGACCAACAGAAAGGAGAGGTGAAAAAGGCACAGAGAGAGGGCAAAGAGGGGCCCAGAGACTGAGGCTCCAGGGGGATGGAGGGTGGGACTGTGATGAATGGAGAAGATACATAGAAAGATCAGAATTACAGTAGGTACATAATTTTCATATCTTATCTGTGTCAATCTTCACCATTCATCACCTTTGGGTGAGTGCCGAGCCCCCCCGAAGGGGGCCCTGGACCCTGAAGGACCAAGTCCCTTAGCTCTCAGTGGGTGGCACACTGAGAGAGAGAACCTTCACGGGTCTGGAGAGGCCCGTGAGTGGGGAGAATGAGACGGGGACTCCTCGGAAGGAGTAGGAATTTGCCCCAACAGATGCTGTCTCACCCTATGGGAGAAAAGATGGGTTCTCTGGTAGAGGGAGGAAATCACCCTATGCTGGGCCAAGGGTGACAACCAGGAAAGATGCAGCCATGCCATTCACCTAATGCAGATTGCTGTCTCTACGACCCTGGAAGTACCTCGTTGGCATCGTAAGATGCACTCGCTTGGTGCCTTGCTAGCTTCAGGCCACGTGCAGAGAGTGCAATAGCTTGTCTGGTTACCTCCATGTCAGGCATAGTGGCTAAGAGTTGACCTAACCTGGACCACAGGAACCTATCATAGGTAACATAGTGGGCTTGATGTGCTGAAATTGAGAGCAGCAACTGTGCTGAGTAAAAAGTCCTCCTTCCCCAGAAATCAAAATCCATAGAATCTTGATCTGGGGGCCGGTCACCGTGAGTGGTGCGAAGCCCATCGGGAGTGTTCAGCTGCATCAATCCTGACTGAGGATGAGGCATAGAACCTGGAGACTCCGGGGCGAGGGCACAATATCTCTGGCAGAGATCCCTAGGGGCTGGGACTCTGGAAAAGGGTCTCTGCCAGAAACGCAACAACGCCTCCCAAAAGGGAGCAGGCCAGAGGGGCACCACAAGGGTGTCCACACTGAAATCCCTTAAAAAGGTGCACATCGAGTGCTCTGGATTGTGCTGCATGGGTGGGGTGATGTGCAGGTCCTCCAACATCCTCACAAGGAATTGGTGATACTCTGTGAGATCAGCAGCTGGGGAGATGTGGACAGACTGTTCCTCTCCTCCAGAAGAGGGGGATGAAGAGTCAGAGGACCTCAGGAGTTCAGAAGCTGGCTGCTCAGGGGAAGGTTGAAAAACCTGTCTGTCCATAACCCTGACATAATAGGGAAATTGAGCAGCCACAGCTCTGAACTGCTCCCAGGAGAGAGGTCTGCTAGGACCAAGAATACCTGGGAGCGCAGGAGAAGGTGGCAGAAGAGAGGGGACAGAGCCGAGAACATAAATTGGCTGTCATCTGCCTGGGCCGGAGAGCGCACCTGGATCCCCAAGGGAAGAGGGAGCTCCGGAAAACTCAACAGCCGACAGCTGGTCAATCATACTGGAACTACCTAGGCTGCACCCTGAAGAATCCCCCCGTGAGGTGACTGGGGCCATGAGAGTCCAAAAGGAAGGTTCCCTACCTCCAAAGAACAGGGCTCTCTCTCGAGGAAACTGAAAAGGAAGGGCGGAGATCCACACTATGACTCCTTCCGGAACCCAGGTGGTTCCCAGAAAAGGGTCACCGCATTGAACCCCTACCCCTCGACCCCTCAGAGTCTGAAAGAACCCTTCTCCTCGAAAAAGCCAGCCTAGGCAGCTGGCAGCCCTGGTCAGTCCCCAAAGGGACTATCCAGGGAGCAGCACTCTCCCCTCCTGTGGGTGCTCCAATTAGCCCCAAAGTTGGGTGATCCAGGCACACCACCTAAGTGGGTACCACCACTGGGGGGTCAGAAAACCCTCTGAGACCAGGTTGCAGGGAAATGGTGGCCTGCACCACTGCCTGCTGGTCAGAACCCCTGATCCTGGACCCGGGGGCAACTGTCCGCTCCTCAGAGGGGGGCTGACTCCAGCCTGTCAAGGACACTACCAAGGTGTCCACATGAGCAGCCAATTCCAAAGAGTCAGACTGCCTATCTGACTCAGAGTCCAATTCCACCTCCGAGGAGGTGGAGACTGAAGTCCTGTGCCAGACAGTACGTGGACACCCACTGCCATCCCAACTGAATGGGGCACAAGAACGAGGGACTGCACCAGAGTCAGCGCCAAAGCCCTCAAGTGCACTGTGAGCGGTGCGAGAAGAAGACACGGTGCTGAGGACAGCAGCAGTATCAGAGCTGGGACCTGTCACGGCACCGTCCCAACCCATGGTGCCACAAGTGGCTCCAAGACCAGAGATGACAATGACGATGGCCCTGACCACACCTTCGGTGCCACGGACGGTGCTGAGGATGGAAACCCACATGGTGCCATGTCCTTGCTTGGTGCCGTGAGCGGCACTAGAGCTGGATACGGTGCCATGCTCAACCACATTGCAGCGAATGGCACCGAGGTGAGAAACAGACAAGGATTGTGCCATAGAGCCTCCCACGGCACCATTGGCACCACAGAACAACTCCGACAGCAGAGACAGGTGCTGAGCGCGACCCGGCACTGACGAAGCGATGCCATCAGGGCCCCAGGCGCTGCTCGCGGCATCGAGGCCCAAGACGGTGCTGACAGACAGTGTTGGGGACAGTGCTGACCCAGGCTTCACAGCCTGGGGAAACAACACAGAGGAAACCTTCACCCCAAAGGGGCGATTGCCAAGGTGGTGCCTTCCGCCTGCCCCCCAGGAGGGGCGGACTGGGCCTCCTGCACCATGGAAGGGACTTCTGCAATGGCTAGGCTACAAGAAGCAGAAACCCCCTCCTCCGCAGCCCGTATAGAACTGGGAAGGGACCTGGAGGAAAGGCCGAGAGACCGTGGCTTGGCCCAGCAGTGCGCGCCCATCCCCCGAAAGTCGGCCGAGCTCATCCCACTTTCCACATGCATTGTTTGATGACACGATGGTTCATGGAGAAGCAGGCATTGCATGAATCCATATCGTGTAGCGGGCCAAGACACGTGAGGCAACAGTCATGCTGGTTGGTGACGGAGAACTTACGGCCACACGGGCACCGATGCATAGGTGGCCACCCCATCTTCACAGATTTCTTGCCCCTGACCGAGACATGACCTACGGGAAAAAAAACAACCTAAAACAAGACTCAACATCACAAGAATAAAAGGGAACAATCTTACCAGGCAACATTGAGTAGTGGCCGACACGGAACCGGCAGGAATAGAAAGCGGCATAGAGAAACACGGAGCCAAAGGCTTCAGTAACAGGAACAGGCCTCTTGCCGCAGAGATTCCACAAGGTGCGACCTCTACGGCAGGAGATGAAGAATTGGCGGGAGGGTGGGGTTGACCACACATAACAGCCAACCCACGAGCACCATGCAGTGCATCGGCCTTGGGGAGGGTGCTGATGGTGCATCGACTCCGCCCATCCAAAAAAAAAAGCGCTCCCACGGGGTCATGACCTCTGCCCACTATACCCAAAGGTGATGAATGGTGAAGACTGACACAGATAAGATCAAGAAATGAAGAAATATCAGTATAACAGGATGAAGTCACTGATAATGGAGCAAAAGAGTGGGACACAGGGTACAAAACAGCAAACAAACCCATTTGATAGCAATAGAGACAGGATAAAGGAACGTGTAATGTATGAATTACAAAATAAATGGGGATGTGACAACAGAGTTAGGACAGATCAAAAGGATAGTACAAGAATTTTTTAAAAGAAAAATATCAGCGAGGACATAGTGAGGTAGAAAAGGAATTTTTTAGTAATATAATCATGCCAAAATTAAAAACAGAAGAAGTAGATTTATTAAATGAAGGAATTAAGGTACAGGAAATAAGAGAAGCCATTAGATCATTATCAAGTAACTCTTCCCCAGGAAGTGATGGGATACCAAATAAATTTTATAACGTGTTTGAGGAACAATTAGCACCCATGTTATGGCATGTATATAATGAAATATTTAAGAAAGGGGACTTGCCGGAAAGTATGAAGTTAGAAATAACTGTTTTTCTATTTAAAAAAGGAGATCGAAAACATATACAAAATTGGAGACCGATAAGTCTGTTAACGTCAGACTATAAGATACTAGCTAAAATTGTTAACAATAGATTAAGATCATTCGCAGATCAGTTGGTAATGCAAACCCAAACATGTGCAATTCCAGGTAGAAGGATACAGCAAAACCTAGTGTGTATAAGGGAGATTATACAGAAAGGACAGGAAAAGGAAATAGAAGTTTTTTTGTATACATTAGATCAGGAGACAGCATTTGATGTAGTCAAACACAAGTACATATGGGATACTTTAAAAGAGTATACTATACCAGTGGAGTTAATTAATTTGATTAAAACACTATATAAAGAAGCACAAACATGCCTTATGATAAATGGTCATATGGGAATACCTATGTTTATAAAGAATGGGGTGAGACAAGGATGCCCGTTGAGTCCCTTATTATATGTGTTATGTCTGGATCCTATTTTAAGAAAGACAGAGGAAGAAAAAGAAATTCAGAACATAAAATGCAGGGAGAAGTTTTAAGCAAAACAAACGCATATGCCGATGATTGCATAGTGTTGGTCAAAGATCAAAAAGCAGGGGATAAAATACTGGAAATGGTGGAAAGTAATAGTAGATATACAGGTATAAGGATAAATAAAAACAAAAGTAAAGTATACCCATTAGGGAATGTGAGCAAAGAGCGAACAGGTAAATTGTAAATGGGGAAATAAGGATCTTGTGGGTGTTGTATGGAAGTCCAAGAGTGATGCAGAAGAACTGGGAAGAAAAGTTTGAAATGGCACAAAAAAAAAAGTGTGCAGAGGAAATGGAATATGACTAAGGAAAAAATAATTTACTTGATAAAAACTTTACTTTTACCAATCTTTTTGTACTTAGCTTATGTGTATCCAGTGCCACAACAGATGCAAGTGAAAATTTTATCACTATTTTTTCAAATGTTATGGGGCAGCAAATTAAATCCAGTTAAGAGAGGGATAACCTATAGAGAAATAAAAGAGGGTGGGTTTAAATATGCTGCAGCCAATTGTGTTTTTAGTGAGCATTTTTACGGCATTTAATATTGTACCTATGATTAAAGGGAAACAATCAGGATGGATACCGTTTACAAAAGGGTGGTTAGATCCCTTTATCAGGAATATGGGGAAGAAGGGAAGCTTAAAAGGTGGGTAAGTATGGCCTGGCTACATGGAAACTTGTAGGAATTATCTTACACAATGGGGTGTAAAAATAGATGATTTAATTAGGAAAAATAGGAAGCAGCTGTATAAAGAAATCATGGTAAGAAATTTATTTGAGAAAGAGGTATTTAAAGTTGATAAAGAAATAAGGGTGGATGATATTTTGGTTGCAACATTAGAAAAAAGAATTCCAAAAAAAATGAAGGAAGTTTGTTGGACGAGTAGTCATGGAAAATTAAATGTTCGAGGTAACCATAAACGCAAGGTTCTGGAAGAAAGAATATGTGGAGAGGTGAATTGCGGACTACAGGAAGAAACAATGAAGCATATGTTCTTTGAATGTACATATATTAAACCATTTTGGAGTATGTTAGCTAGTTTTTTGGGGATGAAGTGTTTTAAGCAGATGAATTATGATACATTAATTTATGGACAGTTGTCCAAGATATGGGAGAAATATGAAAGAAGCACAATATACTGTATATAATCTTGGCTGTGTTAAAGTGGGTAATATGGCAAAATAGAAGCTTAACATTCTTGCAGAAAAAATAAATAACTGTACAGGACTTGTTATTTAAAGTACAAGTAGAAATAGATAAGGTGTATAAAGAGGAATGTAGAATATTCGTGGAGGATAGAAGAATGAAAATGTGGAAAAATTTTACAGGAATAGGTTAATGAGTTTATTATAAAAGTTGTAAACATGTTGTATATAGTGTCTGTCAAAATGCATGTTTGTTGTAAATAAAAAATTCCCCTACTGTTTTTGAGAAGTGCCATGCGATATGTAACATCCACCTGAATAGGAAGATGGGACCATGGTTTAACATCTCATCTGAAAGATGGCACCTCAGGAGTACAGCACCCCGATCATGCTGCACTGCAGTGTCAGTATTGGGATATTAACCCAAGTGCCTGGTCTGGGGATAGAACCCACAGCCTACTGATCTCCCAGCCTCAGAGGCAAGTGTGCTACCTGCTAAGCCACTGACACTGCCTGGCAAGTATACTGCAGAGATCTTTAGATCTAGGAAGTAAGCCAGGTTCCACATCATCATTGCCTCTGTGTACAGTCTTGAGGATATTGCACCTCTGTGCTTATGTAGTACACTGCTGTGGTGTTGTCTGTTCTGATCCTGAAAAAAGAAGGGTGAAGGGAGGGATAGTGAGACTGAAGGGGTAGGACAGGGGCAGCGTGGAGGATGACGACAGTAAAGCTGACATACTGAACAGATATTTCTGCTCAGTCATTACTGAGGAAGGGGAGGATAATGGGCCTGAAGGGAGTACAAGGGGTGGGAAAGACACGGAAATGGACACAAGTCCCTTGACACGGGAAAGGGTCCTAAAGGAACTGGAAGGAATAAGAGTCTATAAGCAATGGGGCTGGATGGGGTGCACCCCAGGGTCCTAAAGGAACTAAGAGAGGTGGTGGCTGAACCTCTGGCAATCCTGTTCAGCCAATCACTGGAAACAGGGGAGGTACCCAAAGACTGGAGGACAGCAGATGTAGTCCCCTTATACAAAAGTGGGAACAAAGAGGAAGCGGGGAACTACAGACCAGTCAGCCTGACCTTAGATGGGGGAAGATCATGGAAGCACTACTGATGGAAAGATTGGTGGAACATCTGGTTGCCAATGGACTACAGGACCCAAGGCAGCATGGTTTCACTGGGGGGGAAGTCATGCCAGACCAACCTCATTTAATTTTTTGACTGGGTACCAAGGAAGGTGGATATGGGGAGGGCAGTGGATGTCTGGACTTCAGCAAGGTCTTTGACACTGTGCCACATAGAAGGGAATATGGGAGTGGACAGGACAGTGGTGAGGTAGGTGAGTAATTGGCTGGGTGGCAGGACACAGAGGGTGGTGATAAATGGCTAACACCCCACAGAGGGAAGAGTGACCATTGGGGTGCCGCAGGGATCAGTGCGGGGACCTGTCCTATTCAACATCTTCATCGGTGACATTGCGCAGGACCTAGAAGGCAGAATTTCCCTATTCGCTAATGACATGAAACTCTGTAACAGAGTGGACATGTCAGAGGGTGTAGACAGAATGAGGAGGGACCTGCAGAAGCTTGAAGAATGGTCAAGGGTTTGGCAGTTGAAATTTAATGCAAAAAAAGTGCAAAATAATGCATATGGGACACAAAAACCCTGGAACAACATATCAGTTGGGGGTGAGGATACAGCATGCACCAAGCAGGAAAGGGCCCTTGGGGTTATCATCTCTGATGACCTCAAGGTAGGGAAACAGTGCGACAAGGCGGCAGGTAAAGCAAATAGGATGATGGGATGCACAGGCAGGGCATCACCAGCAGGAAAAGGGAGGTCATAATTCCACTATACAAGACACTAGTGAGGCCCAGCCTGGAGTACAGTGTCCAGTTCTGGAGACCATACCTACATAAGGACATAGACAGGGTGGAGAATGTTCAGAAGAGGGCAACAAAGATGGTACAGGGATTGCATCACAAGTCCTATGAAGACAAGCTGAAGGACTAGAACATGTACTCTCTGGAGGGAGAAGGGAGAAATAGGGGATATGATAGAGACATACAAGTACCTTACGAGAAGGAACAGGGTGCAGAAAAATACTAGTTTCCGGTAAAAAAGTTGTTCCAGGACTAGAGGACATGAGATGAGGTTGGAGGGAGGGAGGGTGATTCAGAGGAAATGTGAGGAAGAATTTCTTCACAGAAAGGGTGGTGGACAAGTGGAACACCCTGCCTGAGGAAGTGGTGGGGGCTGAAACAATCACGGGTTTAAGAATGCATGGGAAAGACATAAGGGAATCCTGGAGGTCAGGGGTAAAGGGCAACAGACTTCTAGAAAAACAAAGTGATCTTACAAGCTCAAATGGGCAGACTGGGTGGACCATAGGCCCTTATCTGCCTACAGTATCTATGTTTCTATGATCTGGACAGACTGACCTAGTAGCTGGGATAAGGACTGCATTGCTAGAAATACTGCCCTGCATTCCAGGAGACTGATGTGCTCCAGGGTCTACTGCAGGCTTCAAATGCCACCAACTGTGAGGTCCTCCAACTGGATGCCCCACTCTAGGAGTGAAGCATCTGTTGTAAGGATATTTGTTGGGGATCACTAGAGGAAGGGAATGCCCTCTCTGAGGTTGCTTTCTTCTTTCCACCACTCTAGTGACTTTACCAATGCTTTTGCGACTGGCACTAGTTTGAAGAGAGTCCCATCTTTGAGACCAGTGGTCTCTTAAATGGTACTTAATGTCCCTCATTTGAAATCTGGCCCATGTGGCCAGTAGCTGTAGAAATTCTTTTGCAGGCCTTGGCTGGCCTACTATGAGGAATTTGCTGTACCAATCTGAGATGCTACTCTTGCCTGTGGGAGGAGAGCACTCCCCTGCAGGGTGTCCAGTTCTGTGCCTATGAAGTCCAGTACCTGTTTGTTTGGGACCTGCAGATTTATCAGGAATCTTCCACGGTGCTTTTTACCTTCTGAATAGAGCATCTTGTCTCTTGTTCTATTTTTCCTGAGATCAGCCATTCATCCAGGTGGGGCAAAATCATCACACCACACTTTGCCTTCTCAGGGGTGCTGCCACCATATTGAAGCACTTTGTGAAGACCCTTGGTGGTGAGTCCACAGGGAAGGATTGCAAACTGGTCCTGGCAGTTTCCTAGCCTGAACGAGATGATTTCTATGGGTAGGTCTGACTGGAACATGAAAATAGGCGTCATTCAAATCCTGTGACCCCAGCAAATGTGCCCAGTGTTACAAGCTTGAACCTTTCTTTTTGGATGTGCTTGTTCAGCGATCTCAAGTCTAAAATGGGTCACCACTTCCCATTTTTCTTGTGGGTCAGGCAGTACAGTACCTTGGAAACAGGCCCTTCCCCACTGTGAGGCAGTGACAACATGTGAAAATTATCGGCTTTGTCAGACACCCGGAATGTATCCGTAGGTGTGCCACAGGGCTCCATTATGGGTCCTCTCCTCGTCAGCCTTTTCATTAATCAACTGCCTGGTGCCTGCAGGTCAGTTAATGTTCTCCTATACACAGATGATGCTGTCATCTACACTAAAAGCAAAAACCCTGGTAACCACACCTCTAACCTGCAAGATGACTTTGAGGCCTTAGAAAACTGGTTCTCTAGTAATAAACTTGCCTTCCACTACAAAAACAAACAAAAAAATGAAAGAAAAAAAAGACATGCTTTTTACTAACCCACAGATGAATCAATAATAAAAGTCAGAAGCTAGAACAGGTAGAAATTTTTACGTATTTCAGCATGGTGCTGCATGACACTTTATCCTTTGCCTCATGCTGATAACCTGGTGCCATCTGTAAAAGGCAGCATTGGTGCCCTTTTCAGAAATTGGAGCAAGCCTATCTGTATACACAGCAGCCCGTGACTTGGTACTAAGCAGGGTAAAGGTGACCTACAATGAAGCCTGTCACTTTGTGTTAGGGGCTGATGAATGCACCTGGAACTGTACTCTATATACACAAATAAACTGGCTCCCTTTAACTAGTAGAATTAGGCTACAAAAATACATGTACACTAGCCAAGAAGACACTACTAGGCCTAACACCCCTCACCCTAAAAAGCTGTTTCCACCCTGTTGTAAATCAATACAAGGAGTATGGCCAGGAAAGTACTTGAACTACCTCTCCACAGAACTCAGCTGGACAAACATTCCTTTGCTGTTAGGGCTGCAGGTTGGTTAAATGAACGGCCTGTATCCATGCTGAACCTCCCGACTGACCAATTAAAAAGATCCCTGAAGGTTGTGTTAGCAACTTAGTGCAGCTGCACCAGTTAGTGAGCTAGCTCTGTCACTGTGTTTACACCTGTTGTCTCTCTATGCAGCTTGCTGTCTTCAACTTGTCCTTTTTGAATTTGAATGGGTTTTCAATATTATATATAGGATAGTGTATGGCATCCCATACACAACAAGGCAATTCTTCACCCGAGTGTTTTCTATGACGGCTACTGACCTCGAGAGCGAAGCTCGAGAGGTCCCTCTGCTGTTATAGAAAACACGGGGGGGGGGGAAGAGTTGCAGAGTTGTTTGGGATGCCATACACTGTTCTTTATAGTGTATCATGCTCAAAAAAACAGAATCATTTATGCTTTAAAGTAATAGTCTGCTGCTGCAGACTGCACTCCTTGTTGCTCCAGACCACTGCCCAGCTCACGCACCTGACTTGCCAACTGCCCCCTGCCCAATGAACAGCGCTGTTTGGGGGCAGTTGCATTGTGACATACGTACTAATGTAGAATTAAAATCATTCTGCGTTAGTAGGTACGTCACTACTACAGCAGAACGACTCGAGTGTATGGACATCCATGTGCAGTTATGTTCCATCATACACTATGTATGTTTATTGAACGCTTGATGAACACTTCCTTTGGAATTTGCCTTGATAGTTTGGCCCTTGTTTTGAATATAATAATGTAATCTGAGGTGGAACCTTTGTAAGAGAGCACTTGTGCTCAAAAGTATTGTCTGAATCTTCCAATGAATAACTATGATGAGTAATCCTCTGTAGGCCTTGGAGGGGAGCCAAATTTTTGTTCAGGTGAACCATCTAGTTTAACAGGTTCAGCTTCCACCTCTTCTTCATAGTACATTTCCTCCTCCTCCTCCTCCACAGGCTAGTAGGCTGGAACCTGCGCCGGGGGCGGGGGAGGCATATTCATAACATGTCCCATGACCTGAAAGGTCTGAAAAAATTGCCACATTTTTGCCATGCCCTCTATTGAGGATATTTGTCTTGGGTTCAAAGCATGCTCCATTCCTTTTTTAGGAAGTGTGTCAAGGATATTGTTTTCTTTATGTTTCTTTTTGTTGCTGGTAGTTTCCAATACTTGCTCTGAGGCTCTCTTATTTGTATTTTATCCATCACAGGACTCACCATTTCCCTTTTTGACACCCTGGTATCTTTACCATCTTTACCATGACTATCTGATGGCTAAGCAGTTTCTCTTTCTCTGTCCCTTTGACATGGTATACTGCTGTATTTGATATGCTTTCCATGATCATTAGGAACCACCTCAGAGCCTTTATTATGTTTTGGTGACATGGAGGCAGACAAAGAAGCCATAAACTCTTCTCTTCTCTTAGTACTTTTCGTTTGTGTTTTGGGGGAAAACTTTATACAAAACTGACAACTGCTACAATTATGATCTGGACCCAGGTACCTTAAACAGAACTCATGGCAGTCTGCCTCTGCCAGGACCTGAAAACAATTTTTACAGTTTTAAAAACTTGTTGGTCCTGTTTTCTTTTTCTTAGGTCTCTCAGTCATGCCAAGCACTGAAGACCACAATTAAATTACAGAGAAGGTGGTAGCTCAGTGGAATGCGTTACCTGCAGAAGTGGTATCCAGTAGAACAGTAGACTGCTTCAAAAAGGGATGGGACAGGACAAGGGGGAGGGTCAATGAAGGGGAAGGGTGGAAGGGAGGGGCAGCTGCAGAATAAGGGGTGCTAGCTGCACATTCGAGCAGACTTGATAGAACTCTAGGCCTTTATCTGCTGGCAATTTCATATGTTCATAAATTTAGTCAGCCCCCACCCCAAAAAAAACCCACAACAACACTATCCACAGAAGTATACAAAAAACAAAACAAAACTGGGCACTCACCACCTCCAGTTCTTCAAAAACTGACACCGCAGTTCAAAGTGCTTCATTTTATCAATATACAGCAGAATAAAAAAGCTAAAAGGTTTCGGAAAGCTTCCTAATGCGTTTCAGATCTGTACCAAGATCCTTGGTCAAAGACAACGTAGTACTGAAAGGGTAGCATTTAATTAATAGTACTTAGTGATTACATCATAACCTTACTTAGTTTCAATTTGTGAACTGCTGTTTAAAGCCTGTCCTGATTGCATGGCTTCATATATTAAATAAGTGCAATAAAAGTTTAAAAACGTACTATTTACAACATACAACTTATTTACACGCCTGAAAAACAAACTTTTGATACTATAGTTAAATAAACTTAATGACTATAGCTCATATCTTTATGATGACAATAAATACCTCCATTGTTAAAATATACATTGGATTACACAGTTCAAAATTTGAGTTTAGCATTCCTCAAATATCTTACTAATTTGTCACGTTAAATACAAATTGTTTCTGCTAAAAAACGGAACTGCAAAACCAGCAGTAGTGCAGTGTCACATGTGGTAACTGCCACTTGGGTGTGTATTTTTCTGAACCCAGTGCATACCTCATGTTCCTTGCAACATCTCTGGGGTGAAAACAACAGATAAAAAATAGCACTCATGAAATGGCTCCTAGCATATAAGAAATCTGATTGGCTACTACCTGTATGCTAAAGTGTCTAACACACAGGAAGAAGGTCCAACACTGCCCAGTGGGCATTGATATGGGTGATGTTGCCCACTCAGGACATTAAGAAAACAAAACATAGCCATCTTATTATGGCCAGAAGTGGTGTCAGCCTAACTGTAAAAAATAAAAAAAAAACATCTCTGACCTCCTGTTCACTCGGCCTCGGTCACCTCATGGATGCAGCATGTAGTAAATGGAAAGAAAAAAAAGTAATGGCAAGCAGCAAGACTAAAAAATCAATTACTGCCACAATCTCTTCAATCACTTCCCACTGCGCTCAACCATCTGCTTGCTCACTCCCACCCGCCGAGATATCCTCTCTTTCTTGCCACCTGTCCGGTCTCTCGATCACAGTCCTACTCAGACATAGCTGCCACCTGCTTGGTACCTCCTTATTGTACCCATTACAGTTTTTATGAGAAAAAAATAATGGAACTAGAGGGGGGGGGCAATGCCAGGACAACGCAAAACACTACAAGTATGTCAGCCTGCCTAGGTCAAAAATCCTCAAGTCAAAAAAAAAAAAAAGCAGACAGTAAACTGGCAGAGGAACTATTTTATTTAAATTAAAGAAAAGGTTTTACGTTTTTAATTACTTAATGCTGCTTTTTACCTTTCACATGCATCTATAATGTAGATGCCCATTTCATAAGTGCAATAAGCCACTCCAGGGTCTGTGTGTTAGACACTTTAACAGATGGCTAGGAGGCTGGATGCACTTGACTGCCTCCTAGCCATGTGTTAAAGTGTCTAACACACACCCCGTCATGTCTTATTGCTTACTTTAAGGAATCACAAGAGTATCATAAATTATTAATTTAATTTCTTGAGAAACAGTGCTAACTCAAATGCAATATTTAAACCCTGGAAATGTTGTGGCCCTCAAGTTATACATCCAAAATGCTTCTTGTTTTAGGATCACATTATCAAGGTGCCAACCACTGGGATTCAGTGTAACTTTACAATAGCCCTGAACCCTACTGATAAAGTTGCACTGAATCACAGGGGTGGGGGCCATGATAATGTGATGTAGCTAATTAATTAGTCACAGCTCCATCTAGCTATAGAAACCAATCTAACATTAGGGGCTATAGTGGAGGGTGACCACAGTGCAGAGTTTGAACCTTGATTCTAACTCCCATAATTAGCATATGGTTCTATCTCCAGGGCATCACTCTCCATTGGGAAGATGATGGCTGTGTAAAGCATCAGTGAGGAATTCTTGGGGTTAGAACGGAGGATTAAATTGGCCTCCATCTTGTCCAACTTTTCTTTTACAGGTGAGCACTCTCAAGTAAACGGTTCTGAAAGGGATAGTCTTATTTTCTGGGAATTTTTTTTTTTTTTTAAACTTTCTTTATTTAATGTAATTATTGGGCCGAGGCCCATACGACATACACAGACAACAAACATATGACAATCGTACAAATTGATTCATATCTATTGTAATCACTGGCAGGAGAGGTCTTATAGCAAAGCGGATGTACAATATGCAAAGTAAATCTATGCTGTGACATCTTAAAATATCTAGAGTACTCATCTAAATGCATCTCATAATAGCTTCATCATACATTCCCAACCTGCATCCCATAGGATGCTCCTCTCATGATAAGGAGAATCACTGGGGTGAGGGGGGGAGGGGTGGACGGAGTGCAGGCGCCCATCAAAGAGTGTACCAAAAGACCCACTGTTTTGTCAGTTTCTGCTTTGTTAAACCCTAATCTGGGCCTACACTTGCCCAGACTCAGGGAACAAACTCAGGCCTCTCCACTGCCATGTAAAAAAATCCATCGCCTCCATGGGAATTTTTTTTTTTTTTTTTTAAACATGGCTCATAATTTAGAAGAAAAGGTTCTGGCCCTAAGCATAAAACACAGGTTATGGCAGTCGGATGAATCAATTTTCTCATGACAGGAGACACACCTTTTTAAACCTGGTGTCCCAGTCCTTTTTTAATTTTCTGTAACCTACAACAAACCTAAATATATCTTATCGAAATGTAATTGGAATGCAACAAGTCTCAGTTCCTATTTAAATCCAAGAAGAACTGATTACGATCATAACCGACATACAGTAGTGAATGAGAACCCTTGAATGTTCCTGTATGATCAGTGCAAGGATCAGCACAAGACTTTGCACCAAAAGGGACTCTTTAAAGCTCCTGCACAGTTAAGACAACTTTGAGAAAAATTTAACATTCAGGCATAAATGTAGCCTATATTTTGTATTTTATTCTGTAAGTCTCATCCTCATTTCCTTATTACTAAGAGTATTTGCATTAATACAGTATCTCTGCCCGTTTAGCTCGGGTTCGCCTGCTCATACCGACATTTATAATTCTGTTTATGACATCAACGTATGTTGTTGTGGAGACAATTATGATGTCATAAACAGGGGAATGTGATGTCATATGTAAAGAAGCAGCCAGACTAGATATAGTCTAGGGGAGAGGGATCTTGTTTTCATGCAACTTTTTTCAGTAATAAAGAAAACAGGGAATTAATTACTGAAAATATACAAAGTAATAAAGAAAACAGGATGGAGCTGAATATAAATCTTACTTTTTTCAATGTTTTCCTAATGCTGTCAGGGGCTCTTTAACTTCAGTCCTATCACCAAGGATTTTAGCAGAGTAAGCCCCAGGGATCGAGAATTTACTGCAGTCAGAAATGATCTGGCAGCTGAGGTGCTGGGATCATGTAATTAATGCTAGGACTACTTCAAACATGTAACAATCACACAGGAGTGCAGTGTGCATATTTATGGAACACATACAAACAGAGGTGAGAAAGACGTAACTACCTCAGCTGGTACTTGAACTCAGACCACCCGGAATAGCGTTCTGATTGCGCTAACCAGCTGCGTTACTGAGACAACTGGAATCTGGGCTGTCCCCAAGCACATTACTCTTTCTCAAATGCACAACCCAATGGCAACACAAATATTTACTTGTAACAATCACACAGGAGTGTGGTGTGCAAACTTCGAACATTCCAGGAAAGACAGCATGTAGAGGTTACCTGCTTAAAGAGGTTAATTAGATTAATATTAACGCTGTTAGAATCCACTGCATTCCACAATCTTAAAGAATATAAGCAGTCCACAAATTCTAGATGTTTACATGTAAACATTGTGGTTTAGCCTATATATTTATTGTTAAAAGTGTTTACAGTGCATGTTACAATTTCAGAACTTGAAAACTGTGTTTTGACTTGTTTTGTCTCCATGAACATGATTAGGGTGACTATATTAAGCCCAGAACTATGCACAGTACTCCAGGTGTAGCCTGACCATGGCCTGATGAAGTGCTATGATTACTTCCCCTGCTCTGCTGGTCACAGCACACTGTTTTTCTCATCACTGGTGGGTTCCTCATTTCACAGGGTTCCTCCCAACCCCAATCTGCATCCAGTCCCAAGAGGACCTACTGAGGGCATTTCCGCAACTGAGGGCATTTCCTTCATAATGGGTTCCTCTGGGAATTTCTTCAGCTGTGATCTTCCACAGGTCCATCTTATGTTTGGGAACCAGTGGGTGATCAGGACTAGTGGGGCCTCAGGAATGCCATCATCATGTACATCGTTTCTAGTTTTGCCCTATCCTTAGGGCACAGCTGGCTAGGGCTCCCTGGCATGCATGCTCACGAAAGTGCATGGTCATGCACCGAAGCTAAGCTGTGTTCCCCCTCCTACTTGACTCTACAGCTGCACTGCCACCTGCGGTCATCCAGGTGGCAGTGTTGTAGCCAAGAGTACTGGTCTCCCTCTCCAGAAAATAAGAGCATCTGCTGGGATGTTCAATCCTCACCCCCTGGCTTGTTTCCAAATCTGAGCCGCCGGTGTCAACTTTTATCCTCCATACCTCTGTTTTGGCGGCCCTGGATCCCCCCCCCCCATCTCAATATCCTTTTTTTTATTCTCAGTTCTGTTTAAACCTTTCTGCCACCAGTCATGGCCTCCTTCAGTGCCTGCGAGAGCCACTTCCCATCCTCCTGAGGCCCTTCTTTCTTCCCTGACACCGAGGCTGTACCCTCCCAGCTTGCCTACAAGGACAGGGTTGCCTTCTGTTCCACGGTGAACACCCCACACCATCTGGTTGGTCTCTGCAGATGTGATGCCAGGAAAGTAATAGGGAGGTGAGGTGATGGGCAGCATGTCATCCCCTTGGCTGACAGCGGCCTTTCTGCTTTTCAAATCCCCAGGTAGAGCAGCCTTGTAATGATGTCCTAGAAATGTCAGGCATGCTCCCGCACCAGATGTGCTGACGTTTGCTGCTACTGCCTATCCTCGCGCATGTGTCAGTCCCATGCACACCAATCACAGGCCATCACCAGGGGTTGGACTACAGCCAGGCTCTGAATCCTAGAGGAGAGAGATCCTCAGGATGCTCGACCCCCCCCACAAACCCTCTGACGCTCAGGGCTTATTCCTGAACCCAGGTCATCGGTGCCACAAGTGGTACCACTACTGCTGCATCAGCAGGCCAGACCATCAATGTCCTTTTTGTACTGGTGCACCCAGAACAGTACACAGTACTCCAGGTGGGGCCTTACCAGAGCCTTGTGAAGTGGGAAGATAACTGACCCTACTCTGCTTGTCACCTCCCCCCAGCCCCATCTGCCACCCTTTTCTGCCACTTAACTGATCCCAGAGGGTCCACAAAGCACATTTCCTCAGCTGAGGGTATTTACTTTGAGAGGAGTTCTTCCAGGAGTGTATTCAGCCATAACTTCCCTTGAGTCCTTCTTATGTGTGGGGAGCAGTGGGCAGTCAGAAGTAGTGGGGCCTGTGGCACAACACACAATGCTGACACGGGTGCAGTCAGTCTTCCAGGCTATAATGAACTGGACTGGACTGGAATGCAAATATTCATTTTGACACTGCACCTTATAAATTAAACAGCTAGTGTACTGCTTGGAATGAATAGTAATTTTCAGATGCAGTCAGCTATCATTTCCAATATCTGAATATTTTTTTTATTTTCTGTTGACTAATTAGAAGGTTTTCCACCTGGCAGTGCTGGGGTGATGTGTAGAGCAGCACTTTGTCTGGAGGAGCAAAAAAAGTCAGTACTGTTCCTCCCAATATATCATCAGAAATGAGACCAAACATTTTGAGGCACCACAATCCTTGCAGCCTGAGCAGTGACTTTCACAAGCTAACAATCAAAATGCAGGAAATTATGACATCACCAGTAACCAGGCAGAGCCAGTCCCTGCTGCTTCATGTGAAAGTGAAATCTGGCAGTGAGAAATGGTTCTCATTGGTTACTAGTGATGTAACAGTGTGGTCTCGGTGTTGATGTAGTGGGAGGAACAGAACTGACTTTTTTTTTCCCTCCAAAGTGCTGCTCCACACAGCACCCCAGTACTGCCAGATGGAAAATCTTCTAATTAGTAAACAGAAAAGAATGAAATACCTGAGATATAAGAAGTGATAGCTGACTACATCTGAAAGCTACAATTAATTGCAGGCATTTTCCAGGCAGTACACTAGCTCTTTAATACTGAAGAGAATCACAACACTGATGACGGATACAAGTTTAAATACACAGTCTATCAATTAACACAGCACAGATCCTCTCCTTGATGAAACCCTTGATTGGCTGAAACATCGAGCATCTCTTGGGTAATTGCTGTCTATTGGAAAGGAACCGACTAAACCACTGACTACCATATAAGCAGTGTGTATGGCTGGTTCTGTATGATTTTGCTTCTATGGATCTTGCCCTTTCAGCCCTGAGATAACACAATGTTTCACCCAGGAAGAAGGGTAGCCACCCAGAGCTCATTTCTGTTTGACTAAATTTAAAGTGAACACATCAAAATCGTGAACGTGATATATTTAAAAGCAGACATGGCAACCATGAAACATGTTGCCGGGCACAAAACTTATGAGTGGTATTACAGAGATGTATATTCTACCCAGTCAATCCCCATTGTGTAAACTGGAACAGATATTCAGCTTTCACAGCCATCATAAATGTATTACATAAAACGCCAGGAACTAACGTCAAGGTATATACACGGGAACTGATAAGTCCTGGCACAAAACAAATTCACTAAAAATACCACCAACAGCTTAATCTGGTTCAAGGTCAGTTGGCATTCATCCGTATTTCCCTCCCCCAGGTCGTGCCTGAAAATAGGCAGGATTTGTCTAGTGCACTTACCCGGTCAGCAAAAGCTAAATAAAATAAAAAAAAAATTGACACACTCTATTTAAAGGTGGCATATTACCATGGTTGCTACAGTTAGGGGTATACACAATTTCATACATATACTCAACACTTATGGTTAAACATACCTACACAGGTACCATAACACAACAATACAGACAGACCCAGCACATTTAATGATTTGAAGGCAACATATCTGACATTTTTTTTTTACAATCAACAATTCAGCAAATAAAATGCACATACACCATACTGAAACATTTTAGTTTGGTAACCTGGTACACGCAGAAACAATGGGCGCACAAGAAAGCTGCAAGATCAAAGTTTTCATTCAGTCCTCTTCCCTCTCTCGCTCCCAGGGTGAATATTCAATAAGATTATCACTGGCCAATCTTTTTCTCCCAATCCCCCCCACTTGGGTCCATTACCACCTTTTCAATTCCTAGGAAGGAGACAGGAGTACCTCCAATACATTTTCTGTGCTGTACTATGAGGTATGTGGAATTCCCCCTTCTGGACAGCTCTAATATGTTCTCCCCTATGTGTTTCAAATTCACGTATGGTACAATCCACATAAAAAGTGAAACAGGAGCACTCGAGGAGGTATACTACCCCATAGGTCCCAAAATCTCTTTAGTTTTACAAACTCCCCATTTTTGGGGTTAAGAAAGGAGTCCTTTTTTTGATATACGGGCAGTATTTGCACTGTCCGCATCGGTGAGTGCTTGCTAAAAGTGGGGTTAGCCAAGTCTGATTCTCACTAGACTGGAGTTTTTGAAAACCATACACCACAGAATCCCTAATGGTGTTGGGCTTGTGCTCCCTTTCAGTTTCAGGTCTTCAGAAGAAATTAGACCTTTTAGCAACTATTTCTGATTCACTATCATTGAAAATCAACCTCAGTAAAACAAAAGTAATGGCGTTCAGTGCCAGAAATAATAGATACAAGAGGAAATTGCTAGATGATTACTTGGAAACAGTCCCATTTTATATGTGTCTAGGCATACTCTATTCTAATAATGGGTCTTGGACTAGACATTATGATCATATACTCTCCAAGACTAACAAAACAATAGGGGCATTGGCAAAATTTTAATCATTCTTACGGTGGTTATTCACTTAGACCACTGTTATCCACCTTACAGGCAAAGTATAATGCCTAATCCCTTTATGGGATAGAAATTTAGGGGACTAACCCCTTAGACCATCTAGAAAAAACAGATAAACTCCTGCGGAAAGTTAATGGTTGTCAAAGATTAACTCCTGTTTATTTTTAAAGGGCAGAAATAGGTATTCCTAACTTATTGGCCTTAGCCGACTCTAGACTAACCAATTTTTGGATTAGGTTATCAAGATTGACTGATGAAAGATGGGCAAAATTATGTTTATTGGAGAAAGAGTTCTGGGTACAGCATCAACACAAGCAATTGTTCTGGCTTTCCCACTTGAACAGAAGTCTCGGTAAGTATCTACTTTCTTTTTTGTTGGAATATAGACAACAGAGTGTGACTATTAGTGAGAAATATAGACCCTATGTAAAAAAACAAAATTGTACAAATCCACAGAGATCTGGATATGGCACATATTGCTGCTTCAAATTATTCTAAATGGTATACTCATAGTATAGATAACCATGCATATAGATTTTATCTTGACGTTTTGGAAAATCCAGATATTCGTAAAACGTTTACAAGATTCAGGCTTGAATTGTTTGAATCTAATGTTAAAAACACCTTGTACAAGAAATCTAGGGATCCTGTAGACACGAAGAGAAAGAGGATTTGGCCCATGTTTTCCCGAGGTGCCCCTGGTACACTAGAATCAGGAATAAGTGGCTCTTCCCATTGATTTCTGCAATTGCCACGTCTAGTGAATCAGAGCTCATTAGGATATTCCTTTCTTCTGAGGATCTTACCATAATACATTCTGTGGGGAAATCTGCACTTCTAACCAGGAAAATTAGGAGAAAGTTAATGATCTGAAGGCCTTATCTCTAGTGGCTTAGAGGTACATCAGCACCTCATATGATGCTATGTTTGCACAAAATTCATAAAAAGTTAATGCTTGGCACTGAGATGTAATTTGCACTATCTGAAGATAATGGCATATTTAATGGTTATCTTTATTGTCTCTGTCTGTGACACTGTTATTGTATGTGCATTTGTTTTCTTTTATGAATCTTTGTATTTTGTGATCATTTTTAAAGATTGAACAAATAAATGTAAACTAAACTAATGGCGTTGGGGCACCTGTACACTATATGGGGGTGGGGGTTACATTGTTTGGAGCCTATCATCAGTGAATAAAATACACCAGTTCCTGTTCACAATTATCTCATTGTCCATTGAGCTCTACAGAATGTGGTTATAAAATTGCATCTTTGTTGATGGATAACCTGATCCTGGGTGTTAATGTCCTTTCCCTTGGCATCTCATCAACCACTTCTACTCCATACCAATAACAGAAGTACTATACCCTCTCTCTGTGTGAACCATTTAATCTTTTCATTTTTATGATGGGCATAATCATTCTGCTATATGCAGTTTCTCAAAGTCTATCAACTGGCCCTTGGGAATATTCTTCGTGACATGGAAGAAGTGACAACTACTGGCAGGCAATGAACTATTGCAATCTGTGTTTTTCTTATATAAGAAGTGTCCATCCAACCCCCTTCTGACTTGAAAATGTCAAAGTCCAAAAAAGCAATTCCTTCTTTAGAGATGGTACCTTTAAACCTGAGGTGGGGACTGATTGTCTCAAGCCAATATGCAGTCACTGAAAAGCTCCTCTGTACCCCCCCCCCCCAAGACGATTAATATAGAAACATAGACTTTGATGGCAGATAAGGACTACTTGGTCCACCCAGTCTGCCCATTTCCCTTCCTACTGGATAAACTGCAGATTCTAGCTAACCAACAGCCTACTTCCTGCAACCCCCCACTACAATTGCCTTATGTCTGTCCCATGCATGTTTGAATTCCCCCACTGTTTTAGACCCAACAACTTCCCCAGAAAGGTGGTTCAGTGCATCCACCACTCTCTCTGTGAAAAAAAATTTCGTCACATTACCCCTGAGCCATCCCCCCTCTATCTTTAAATTGTGCCCCCTTGTTCTTACACATCTCTTTTTCTGAAAGATGCTACCCTCCTGGACTTTGTTGATTCCCTTGAGGTACTTAAAAGTTTCTATCATGTCCCCCAATCCCTCCTTTCATCAAGGGTATACATATTAAGCTCTCTCAGTCTCTCTTCATATGGTTTCTGATGCAGACCCTGCACCATTTTAGTTGCCTTCCTCTGGACTGCTTCCATCCTGTCTATGTCCTTGTGTAGATGGGGTCTCCAAAACTGCACACAGTATTCCAGATGGGGTCTCACCAACTGTCTGTACAGAGGGATAACCACTTCCCTTTTTCTACTTGTGATGCCCCTTCCTATGCATCCCAGTATCCCCCTGGCTCTCCTTACTGACTTCTCACATTGCTTACCCATCTTTAAGTAATTTGATATGACTACCCCCAAGTCCCTTTTCATTTCTGTTGTTGTTAGTACCTCCCCTGCTATTGTGTACTCTTCTCCTGGATTTTTGTTTCTCAGGTGCATTACTTTGCACTTCTTTGCATTGAATCTAAGTTGCCATATGTCTGACCATTCCTCCAACCTTGACAAGTCCCTTCTCATCCTTTCTATCCCCCCCTTGTGTATCAACTCTGTTACAGATCTTTGTGTCATCTGCAAAGAGGCATACTTTCCCTCCAGACCCTCTGCAATGACACCTATAAAGATGTTAAAGAGGACTGGACCCAGTACTGAGCCCTGAGGTACTCCACTAGTAACCCCCTTTCTTCAGAATGTGTTCCATTCACTATTACCTTCTGTGTCCTGTTGTGCAGCCAGTTTGCTACCCAGACGACCACCCTGGAACCCACTCCCAGGCTGGCTAACTTGATTAATCTTTTGTGCAGGACTGTGTCAAATGCCTTGCTAAAGTCTAGGTATGCCATATCTACAGCCCCTCCCTGGTCTATTACTTTGGTCACCCAGTCAAAGAAATCAATTAGATTTGTCTGACATGACCTTCCTGCTGTAAATCTACAGTATGCTGCTTTGGGTCCTGTGCCCGCTGGCCTCAAGGTACTCAACAATTCTTTCTTTCAGAAGTGATTCCATCATTTTCCCACCACTGAGGTCAAACTTACAGGTCTGTAGTTTCCTGCTTCTGCCTTGCTCCCACTATTGTGAAAGGGAATCGCATCTGCCCTCCTCCAGTCCTTGGGTACCACCGCATCCTCCCATGAACTGTTAAAAAGTGTGGTCAGTGGTGTCACTAGGTCCTCCCTTAGTTCATTTAGGATTCTGGGGTGAATCCAGTCAGGCCCCACTACTTTGTCCACCTTGAGTTTTAGGAGTTCTTTCAGGACTCTTTCTTCTGTAAATGGACTGGTGTCAACCGCCCCCCACAAGAGTGTTTCTATTATCCGGTTTAGGTAACTCCTCATCTTCTTTTGTGAATACTGAGCAGAAGTATTCATTCAGTATCTCTGCCTTTTCACTGTCTCTCCCTGCCCACGTCCCTTCTCCTTTATTAATTTTTACTATTCCTCCCTTAACCTTTCTATGCTCCCTAATGTACCTATAAAAGGTTTTATCCCCCTTCTTAACCGAGTTGGCTATTTTTTCCTTGGATTGGGCCTTTGCTATTCTGACTGCCTTCCCCACTTCTTTCTGCTTTAATTGATACAGTTCCTTGTCGTGCTCCTTCTGCGATTCCTTATACTTTCTGAATGCAGCCTTTTTCTCCTTAACCTTCCCTGCCACCTCTTTTGAGAACCATAATGTGTTTTTTTACTCCGCTTTGTTTATTTGTCCCACACAAAGGCTTGTTGCCTCTGTGATGATAGTTTTGATTTTTCTCCATTGTTCTTCCACCCCTCCTTTTTGGCCATTTGGTAGTGCATTCCTCAGGTATTCACCCATTTTGCCAAAGTCAGCCCTTCTAAAGTCCAGTATCCTTGTTTTTATATGGCTTGTCTCCATGGTTGTGCTTATTGTGAAGCACACTGTGCAGTGGTCACTTGTTCCCAGATGTCTACTGACTTCTAAATTTGTGATCCTCTCTCCATTTGAGAGTACTAGGTCTAGTACTGCTCCCTCCCGAGTGGGTTCCAACACTAGCTGTCTAAGGTCTGCCCCCTGCAGGGCATCGAGAATGACCCTGTTCTTGGATGTGGCTGCAGTACATGTCATCCAGTTAACATCCGGCATATTCAGGTCCCCCATCAACAGTATCTCCCCTTTTTCAGCCATTTTGAGAATGTCCTCTATCATTTTCTTGTCTGTTTCCTCCCCTTGAGGCGGGGGTCTGTATACAACCCCTGTGCGGATTGTGATGCCATTCCCTGTCTCCGAGGTGACGCAGAGTGCCTCTTGTCCTCCCCCCTTTACTTTTTAGTTCTGTAGCTTTGATCCTTTCCCTTATGTATAGAGCTACTCCACCTCCTCTTTTACCCTCCCTGTCCCTTCTGTAGACTGTGTACCCTGGTATGTTGAAATCCCAGTCATGGTTCTCCGTGTACCATGTTTCCGTGACTGCCACAATATCCAATTTTTCATCTTCCATCAGGGCTACTAGCTCAGGAAGCTTGTTTCCCAGACTATGGGCATTGGTACTCATTGCCCTCCATTTAATGTTGGCTTTATCCTTTTTTCCCCCATCCCTGCTCTTATTGCCCTTGTCTATTTTCCATTTACCCCTGTCCTGCCCTCTGTTGAGCTCTGTACCTCAGTGTTTACCTTACTACCTGCCATGTTTTGTGGGGGGAGGCTTGAAATTTCCTGCCTATCAGCACCCCCCCCCCCGGCTAGTTTAAAAGCTTGCCAAGGAAGCATTTAAACCTGTCACTTAGGAGCTTGGTTCCCTTCATGGACAGATGCAGACCATGTGTCAGTACAGACCGTCATCTCTCCAGGTGTATCCCCAGTCCCCAATGAAGCCAAAGCCCTGTGCTCTGCACCAGTTTTGCACCATTCATTAAAGTGCATTATGTGCAGTACCCTAGCCTCACCCCTGCCATGAACTGGCAGCACCTCTGAGAAGGTAACCATGCTTGCTACCTGTCTGAGGCCCCTCCCCAACTCCACAAATTCATCCTGCACTGCACTGATTCCATGCCTAGCTAGGTCATTTGTCCCAAGGTGGACAATGATATCTAGTTCCCTCTCCTGTGATGCTGCTTCTGCAATCCTGAGGATTCGCTTCTTGTCCCTCCAAGCCATGGCACCAGGCAGGCACCTTACTTCCCTCTCCTCTCCCTTCCCCAGTTCTACCCCCTAACAATTGAGTCCCCTATCAGAAGCTGTTTCCTTCCCCTGTGGTGTCCCTTGTCACCCTTTTGTGGGTCTCCCTTGTGGATGTCCTCAGCATTCTTCTTGGTATCCACTGAGGGTGCCATCATAGAGGAACCTTGCTCTGCCAGACTGGCGTATGATTTGTGTAGCGGTACAACTAGGGGTCTTCGCCTCTGTTCCACCACCCGCACCCTGCCAGAGCCCACTGTGGTCCAACTGCTCTTCATACTTGGCAACCTCTGAGGCAGTGACTGTGGCAGTGGTGCTCTTTGAGTGGGGGAGGCCTCCTTAGTCCTTGCCAGTTCAGCCTGGAGGTGGCCAATCTCCTCCCTCAGAGCTGACAGCTGCCTGCAAATAGGACAGCAACACAGTTTCCAGAATGTCTCCCCGAAAACTGCTGCTCCACAGCCAGTGCATTGCACCACTCCCCACATGTCCCTCTCCCTTATGATATACAGTATGAAATATATATATAACATTTTTTTTTTTTTTTTTTTTTGGTGGTGTGTACTTACCCTTTATGCACTGTGATGGGTTATTAAGAATATGACAGTTCTGCCCCAAGACCTGTTGAGGAAGTGATGTCAGAACTTTGGCTATAAAGGAAATGCCATGCCTGGGGGTGGGTGGGTGTGGGGGAAGGGTGGTCCACAACCACAGATGACTGTTAGAAACAATCAAATACACCACTGCTCCACCACCCTGGTGAGTACTGCCCTTTATAGTAATTCAACTAACCTCCAGTAACTTATTTAAAAATAGTTTGACTATCACAAAATCTTATGCACCAGTAAATTATTTAAAAATAGTTTCTGTCCCAAAATCCTAGTAGTCAATCCAGCTACCCTCAAGGGACAACCAAAATGCAGTATTCAAACCCTTGTGAAGTTACTTCCAAGATAAGCAGAGTTTGCAAGCTCCTTATTCACTCCTCAGCCACCTGTAATTTATTTAAAATAGTTTAACTGTCAGAAAATCCTGGTAGACAATCTAGCTACCTCCAAGGGTCTACTCAAATGCAGTATTTAAATCCTTCTGAAGTTACTCACAAGATAAACAGAGTTTGCAAGCCCCTTCTTGGTTAAACACTAAATAAATATGTAATTAAAAAGCAATTACCAAGGGTAGTTAGTTTCACCTCCCACAGAATTGAGCAAAAGTGCAAGTTGTTGCAGATATCAAGTGCAATATAAAATTTCCCACACAGCTCACACCTGAATAAAGAAGTAGTGTCCTTCCACGTCAAGAAGATGTGCTTTGTCATCTTTATAGAGACGCCACAAATCTAAAAACTGTTTACATGTATGTGTGGTGTTGCTACACAAGTACTGTGCATCCCAGAACCCAACATACAAATTAGCATAGCTGGGGGCCATAGTGGCCCCAATTGCCATGCCATTCAGTCAGTGTTTGTGGCTCAGTAGATAGCATACTCGCCTCTGAGGCCGGGAGACCAGAGGATTGTGGGTTCAGTTCCCACATCTAGCACTTGGGTTAATATCCCAATACTGACACTGTAGTGCAGCATGGGGGGGTGCTGCACTTCTGAGGTGCCGTCTTTCAGATGAGACGTTAAACTGAGGACCCATCTGCCCGGACTGGTGGTAGTTCAGGTGGATGTTAAAGATCCCATGGCACTTATCGAAAAGAGTAGGGGAATTTCCCTGGTGTCCTGGCCAAATTTCCCCCATTTACTGGAAATACCACAAACGGTTTAATCTGGTTCAATCTCGCTTGCCATTCATCTGTGTGGGATTGTGAAGGGGGGAGGGGCAGCTGCAAAGTGGGGTGCTAGCTGCACACTCAAGCAAACTTGACAGACCATATGGCCTGTGTCTGCTGGCAAGTAGTATGTATGTATGTATGTTGGGACAGGAACATGTTGCAGTCTAGTACCAGCCTGGTCAAATTAACAAAGAAATCCATGGGGATACCCTGGTCTTATGCATGTTGATCAAAGAAATACATCATGGCTTCTGGACCACCCTGGTGTAGAACACTGGTATATAGCGACTGTTGGCCCACCCATGTCCACCTCCCTGGACACCCCCTTGAAGAATGTGTTCCGGTTGGTTTGACATGATCTGCCCCACATAAAGCCATGCTGCAAGGGGTTGAGAACTTTGGACTCAATCCAATGATCATTATTCTATCCTTGATATATGCTTCCAGGATATTTCCCTATATTAATGTCAGGCTGATCACACTATAGTTGCCCTGATCCAATCTTACCCCTCTTCTTGAGATTTTTTCCCAGTCCTTCAATACCATATCACTACAAATTTATGAAAGGTTACCACAGAAGCCCTGCCAATTGTTTCTTTAGCTCCACTTTGATCCAGGGGTATATCCCATCAACCTCGTGGGATTTACCTGGCTTGTCTTTCCCAATTCACTACCAGGTCTGGTGCAATGCTCACTGGTTACATCATGATTACCCTTGATGTCAGGGGCCTTCCCAATGAGCCCCCCCCCCTTTTTAGTAAACATAGCAAAGTATTCATTCAGCATCTCAGCTTATCGTCCCTGGCTCATGCACAGGTTCTCCCTCCCTTCCTTTGCTGTCAGTGACCCAATACCTTCCCTCACCTTCCTCTTTCAATTTATGGACTGGAAAAATGATTTGGTGTTATCTGTAGCTCCTACTGCTATGCTGGTTTCCAGATCCACTTTGGTTTCCTTAACTTTATGTTTGCAATCCCTCTGCATTGCTATGAACTCATTTGCCTGAAGGCAACCTGACTATTTATAGCAGTTACAGAATCTCTTTTTGTACAGGATCAGTTGGCTTAGGTCCCTGTTGAATAAAGTTTTTAGCTAAACAAAGTTCCATTATACTGTACACTATTAAAAATAGTGGCTGGGGAAAAAAAGGCACAATAGAACTGTGATTCCATCTCAGGATTCTGATTATGTCAAACCACTCACAATGATTAATGCATAGGTAGGGGATAGAGCACAAGGGTGGAGGTGCACCACACGAAATACGATAAGTAGCTGGTGTGAACAGGTGCACTCAGCGTACACTCAAGAAGCAATGTCCAAACTATTATTCAGAATTTACAACAGTGTTATTACCATTCCGCAGACAATGGACTTGATGAACAAAGAACAGCAATGTCATCGTACTGCTGCAGGGGAGTGCTTACATTTCGCTCGGCCTTCAGGGCTTCATCAGAGCTAATTACAGTTAATGATAGGTGTGCTTTTATACAAAAATCATGTGATTCAGTGCATCAACCAATACATTTTTTTTTTACATCCTATTTCAAAGGAGGCAGTTCTTTTAAAGTGTCAACAATGTGTAGTGTGATATAAACCAAAACTCAACACTTTAAATGCAGTTCTCAAAAATAAAATAAATTCCTTTTATCAATTTATTACCACAAATGCCATTGTGTGAATGTTGCAGCCATCTTCAGATTTCTTTCCAACAGAGGCAAGTCTTCTGGGATCCACCTGCATATGAGTAAACACAGCAAGATAAAGTAAAACAGAGGAAACTGTTTTAAAATTTCTTGTATGTATCCATCATCTGAGTGTGTAGAGACAAACAGGGAAGATTGGGGGACCCTCCATGAGAATCAAGCACATTATCTTTTCTTTTTTAAGAATGGTGCTAGTGAGCTGGCCCATTGGTGATGAGGGTTGAGGTGCTGGATGCCACACTTCATGCCATGCCGGCGACCTGGGTTCGGGAACCGACTCGGGCCACCGGGGGTCGGTGGGGAGGGAAAGGATCAAGTATCCAAAGGCAGCTCTCCTTCCGGGCGGGAGATCCAGGCCAAGCACCACCCTTAGCGGCTCCTAATGGAGAGCGGGAGCAATGCAAGGAACTTACGGTGCAGTGACTAGAGGTGGGCGCCGGCAGACGTCGGTGCCAGGATGTCATTGCACAACCACGCTCTAGAGGGGAACCGCAACACAAAAATATCCCAGAGGACCAGGGAGATGATGAAGGCTCCAGGGACCTAGCCCACATCCCCAGCGCCGGACCACCCCTCCAACGGTCCCCCAAGGCAGACTAGGACTGACCCTCTAATTGCAGAAAGGCCGCCAGGTAGCTAGGGTGGGCCCTCTCCTGGGGGGGGGTGATCTGGGGGTCTGAAGGTCCTTGGAAGAGGGTCCTGGAGAAGGGAGGTCTCAGGCAGGGGAGTAGAGATGACAGTCAAGTGGGCACTTCCAAGAGATGCCCTGGTGCACCAGAGCGAATAAACAGAATGTGAAAAAAAAAAGAATGGTGCTAATTCAAACTTATCATTAAGTCTAGATCTCCTTAGTGCTCCAAGCCTAAAGATCCATTTCTGTTCTGCACAGTTTACAGCATTTTCTAAGTCACCTCCTTGTACATCCTTGTCAACGCTTTCTATACCTAAAGCAGTTACTTTGTGTCAGCCCTGGATTTTTATGTATATGGTCTGCTATAGCATAACGGAAGTTATGTTTTTATTGCATGTACAGTATGTGATCATAAATTCTGAACCTTCGTTTACGCTCGATTCTGACAACGTGAAAGCTTCCACATGAGCAATTTAAAAGATACACCAGCCCTTCCGTGTTACAGTCTATTTTACCCTCGACTGTTTCCAATTTACCATTACTGGAGTTGGTGAACTTATCTTTACTCTCCATGTGACTGCACATTTTGCAGAAGCCACAGGGCTTGCTGACCCATTTCTTTTGGTGCTGTAGAGCTCTGGCGTCAGGTTGGTAGCTATGCACTAGCTTGTCCTTAAGGTTGTTTCCTCTTCTATAGGGCACCCTAATAGGCTGTTCAAGTACTGCTTTTAGTTCTGGTATTCCCCTCAGCATAGACAAATTCCTTCTGACAATTTTCTTTCATAACCCCACCACAGGTCACAAAGGTCATAGCTGAATCAAAATGTTTTCTTTTCCTTTTTTGGCAAAAAAGAGTCCTTCCCTGAATTTCTCCCTAATGTTCTGAGCTGCATCTGAGAGATCATTTTCTCTATACCCTCTGGATACAAACTCTGAAGTGAGTTCCTTTCCTCTTGTATCATATAATTCAGAGTTGGAACAATTCCTTCTTACCCTGGCATACTGTCTCTTTGGTAAGTTCTGAATGAGATGAGGGGGATGACAACTAGTAGCATGTAATACGCTATTTTTGTCAGTAGGTTTCATATATACAAATCAGTGTACAATGTACTATCAGTAGCTTTTGTAATGGTAAGGTCCAAGAAATTAATAGCCTCTAAACCCACTGTCACTTTACATCTGAGGTTGCTGTTACTATTTTCTAAGTACAGAATAAACTCCTTCAGTTCAGTTTCTGTGCCATTCCAGATAATAAAGATATTATCTATATATCGTTCCTAGAAGTCTATCTTGTCATAAAATGGGTTCTCAGTTTCACTGTACATGATTCTCTCCTCCCATTCCCCTAGACAGAGATTTGCCAGACTGGGGGCTAAGGTAGCCCCCATAGCCGTGCCCTTGATCTGCTTATACAATTTACCCACGTACATGAAAATATTGTTACTCAAAACAATTTCTGTTAAGTGTGGTAATCATGTTAATGGTGGCGTGTGGTAAATTTGTATATTTCAACATGGAATGTTTTAGTTCATATATACCCCCCTCCTGTGGAATGTTAGTATATAGTGAGTCAACATCAAGCATGACTAATATCCACTCGTTATCCCGTTGAATCGCATCCAAAACTTTCAATAAGTGCCCTGTATCCTTTATGTGGCTACGCAATTTCTCCACAAGTGAATTAATGTCGCTGTCCACATATCTGGAAATGGGTTCAGTAATCCACCCAATTCCACACACTATAGGGTGGCCAGGTGGAGAAACGGGGTATTTATGTACCTTTGGAAGTGTGCAAAAAGAGTTTTTTTTTGGTTCTTGGACAGACAGAAAAAAAAAGTTAATCTGTACTTATTAACCCATTCTCATGCAGTTGCATTAAGTTCTGTTCTATCTCCTTCTGACTGTTACTAATAGGATCAAAGGACAACTACTGATGGATTGTGGTACTGGCAAGTTGTCTATGTGACTCTAGGGAATATTTGACAGTGTCTTGTATTACAATACTGCCGCCCTTGGCGGGTTTTATTGCACTACTTGATCTGCTAAGTTGTCTAGTTCCTCTCTCTGTTTAGTGAGATTAAAATATGGCATATGTGGGTTGTTCGCATAAAGTTCTCCTAAGTCATGTAAACAACACTGCAAGAATGTTTCTAAAGCAGGGTATAGGGGTGGGCAGAAAGAGGGTGTGGGTTTGAACCTGGTGATAGTTTCTGTTTCCTCTGTTTCTCCCTCAATAACTTCCTCCTGCATCACACTATCAGTAACATCAGCATTACAGTTCCTGTGCTTGGAAAAAAATACCTTTAGGTTAATCTTTCATAAAAACTTCTGCATATCAAGGAAAGCATTAAAACTACTGACAGTGAAAGTAGGTACAAAGGAGAGGCCTTTTGCAAGTACCTTAGTCTCTGGCTCAGTTAGTGTCCGTTGTGATAAATTAATCACATTCAGTATCTGTTGCTGGTAATGGCTCAAGCCGGCGGGCTTCTTCCTCAACCTCTTTCCCTGTCTTGTCTTCCTGGTATGATTGTTTCTGTGGGGAACCTGAAACATGTTCTCCAGTCGCTCCTCCTGGGTTGTAGTTGCCCAGGAGGAGTTAGTCTTAAAAAAGGATCCGATTCAGGTTCGCTCTCTTCCATATCAGTAGAACTATCTCCTGTTCTGTATTCGGAGGAAGCTGCTCCAGTGGGGCACTTCAAAATAAAGCGCGATGTCTCTGAGCTCGTAAGTGCTGTGGCTGTTGTGGTTACAGCAGGTGGTGCTATTTCAGTCAGGTACGAAGGTTTTGTTTTTTCCAATTAAATATTCTGCCAAGTAACAAGTCATTAGTGTCCCGAATAAATTTCTCCTGTTTTTGAGCCTTTAGTTTATTATCATAATGGTGCTTGTAATCTTTAAATTTATTCTGGCAGGCAGCAAAGACAGCATGCTCCCGGAACGAGTTTACAATCCTTTCTCGTATTTTGAGTTTGTTTAAGGTAAGACTTTGTTGTGCCACACTGTCCTCAATAATTAAATCAATTCTTTGATAAAGACTCATTGAGTTGAAATGTCAGATCTTTTCTTTATGTGGCTCTCCTTAGACCATTGGTCTAGTTGTGATGTATTTGGCTTAATAAATGGAGGTATTGGCTTTTACCATGAGATATCTGGCTCTGGATTTTTTCCTGCATCTTGGTGAGTGCCGTGACTGTTTTTTCCTATAATTAAATCAATTAGTTTGGTCGCTGCTTCATTCAAAATAGTTTCCCAGTTTTTTACGAACTCATCCCTATCTTCTCCGAATGCTGGGCGTTTCATAATTTTTAACCCCCTAGGTGAAATTTTAACAGTGGCATATGCCTGCATAGACAGTCTAAGCCAGTGTAAACATCTGGCTTTTGTGGCTATTTTGCCCATTTTGAAAAAGGCGTCCCTAATGGAGTTGTTACCTTGTGGGGTTCCACCTTTGGTTACTGTAGCTGTGTCTATCACACCTAGGTTAGAGGTGGGTTCCCAGTTGGATCCTCCATGAAAAGTAATTTATAGATGCTGCTGCCTTCTGTCACTCCCTCCAGTCCATTTTCATGGTTGTCTGCTATTGTTGTAGCCAGGCTGGTATGCTAATCGTGGTGAATTCTGAAAGTAACCTGTGCTCCACCTATCAAAAGTACTCTCTACATACTCAGATGATGGATACAGACAAGAAATTAAAAAAAAATTCATAAAAGGAATTCATTTTATTTTTGAGAATTGCATTTAAAGTGATAAGTTTTGGTTTATATCACACTACACATTGTTGTCACTTTAAGAGAATTGCCTCCTTTGAAACAGGATGAAAACAGTTGTTATTGGTTGATACACCGATTGAATCACTTGATTTTTGTATAAAAGCACACCTATCGTTAATTGTAATTAGGTCTGATGAAGCCCCGAAGGCAGGGCAAAGCATAAGCATGCCCTTGCAGCAATGCAGTGACACTGCTACAGTTTGTTTGCCTTGTCCCTTGTCCGTGGAATGGTAATAGAACTGTTGTAAATTCTGAATAACAGTTTGGACACTGCTTCCTGAGTGTATACTGAGTGCACCCCTTCACAGCAGCCACTCACAGTAATATCATCAGAATCCCTTGCTGGAATCACAGGCCTGTTGCATGTTTACTCATTCACTATTCTATATGAGACACACTCTTGTGCTTAGAAAAGTACCTGGAACGCCTAGAAATAAATAATCCCAAATGGCTCAGACTAATGTCATGATTTATAAAAACCACCACCATACCAGTCTGCCACCTGTTTCTATAGTTTATTGAAGAGTTAAGACATACTCATCCTGGTGGGAAGTAAAATGTGTACTGCACCTTACATATTCACAGACTGAATATACAGAGCATTTATCATATCCATTCCGTTATAGCAACAAGGGTCGCTTAGAGGTGTAGTGAAGGCTGCCGATGAAAGGCAAATCTCTACATACAATAAAATAAAAAGTTTCAAATGAATGCCATAAACATTAAGGATGAAAACCACTACAAAACAAGGATATTATAAAGCAGCAGTGTGTATTAGTTGGCAAAAGAAAAAAGTCCATCCTACATACTTTCAATAATAATGCATTCCTGGTACCTTTAGATCAATCATCATTGGATTTAGAATTAATTTGGACATTTTTAAAAACACTTCTTTACTAGTTTTTCAGTTAATGATGTGCAGCAATAAATGTGGCTGAACCCAGCAGTTTATTAAAAACTTCTGGGTTACTCCGTGTGTGCACACGATTCGTGCAGTGGACATGTCAGGATGGTGCCTGCACACATTTCTGATGCAGAACACCACACCACACCACGGCATCAACGTGCTTTGTTTTACCGTGGTGGGTGTAGCAAGAAAGCAGGAGCTTTTTAAAAACTTTAAATCAACATATCCTTATTTCAGGAATGAAATCAAACAGAAAAAGAATTGGCTAGTAAACAGCACATCGCTACACTAATATGCCTTGTTTTATCATGGTTGGTGTTGCAAGAATGCAGGCGCTTTTAAAGAACTATTCATTGCTTCCAACAGCTCCATTAAAAATTCAAACCATCCATTACTGAACCTTGAAACAAAATGGCTGCCTAGGTGAAAATTAGTTAAATCCATATATAGTACCTTGCGTCAGGAATGAAATAAAAAGAGAAATAGTTTTATGTTCAAGTTTCTGTTTATGCCAACTGTTGAGTGTATTATCTAAAAATAATCATACTGCAGTTTTAATAAGTAGGGTTTTACAGAATCAGATCATTTTAAAAAAGAAAAATTATAGCTGAGGGGCCCACCATGTGAGAATATACATAGGACAATGAAATGTTGTCACCTAGCACAGAATGTAACACTTCAACCTGCAAGGCATGAACTCTTACAGTAAATACAGCACAGCAGTCAATGAAGTTCAGCTGTTTATTTTTTAAACATCAGTATGTTAAGAGGCATGACTGCAAAGCAAGGCAATGGTGCTAAATACATTTAACAACACTGTGCAACAAATGCACAGAAAACTAAACTTAATTTCTCCTCAAAACAGGAGACCACAGAAATTTCACAGTAAATGTTATACTTTCACTTTACTTTCTCTTACATGCTCACATCATGATTAATATGAGCTGAAATGTACTACTTACTGCAATGTTAGCCAAGGCCTGTATTTACAAACATATGTAAATAAAGAACAGAAACATCTAATTCTGTATAAATGCAATTATTTTAAATTGTATTTATAGATAGCAACCAGGGCTAAAGGGACTACTAAGATCAATTAGTTTAGTGTTATGTCGGTCTTCATCATTTTGGCATCTTAATTTTTGTATAACTGCAGTACACTATATAGCACAACTCTGTATTTCTTAGTAATGTACCATCTAACTGCCCGTGACCTTAGGTAAAATTCTAGTTAAATGATGATGTTTACAAGCTATAAAACAATAAAGCATAACTAATCATTACTGATTATGACCCCATGTGCTTAAGAGATTGCTGTCTAGTATACAAACAGCAATACTTGGCCGGCCCAGGGTTGAGTCGCTGGAAGCCACACCTCGCGCCATGCTGGCGACCTGGGTTTGGGAACGAGCTTGGGCGGCCGGGGGATGGCAGGGGTGAGAGAGGACCAAGCGTCCGGAGGACTGCTCTCCTCTCTTGGGGGGGAGGAAGACTTGTCCTGCTCGTTGACTGCCCTCTGTCAGTGGCTGGCGGGCAGTATGGGTCGGGAGGCACGTGCTGATGTCATCACGTCAGTGGGGAGGAGGGACAGGAGAAAAGTGGAAAACAGAGCCTGGCAGGTTTTGTGATGGCTCCTGCATCCACAGGGGTTGGTCCGGTGTATCTGGATTGGGTCTCGGGGGGCAGGGTGCCGATGCCCTCCCCCCTGGCCCCTCGACGGGGGACTGACCAGTTCTGCGATACGGGGTGATGCAGGGAAGCCACAGAGTGAATCTCTCTGCAAGGAGAGACCGAAGAAACATGCCAGGGCTCCCAGGTCGATAAAAAGCTCTATGGCAAAAAAAACAAACAAAAAAAACAATAATTAGCCTGACAGTGAACCACACCACTGCTTGAGGCACTGGAGTTCACTTGCAGACCTGGGTTTCCCATCACCCTGGGACTAGCAGGAGGCCTGGTGCATCGTGGAGCAGAGACACTTAGATCCTGGGGAGAGACGGAGGGTGCATCCTACAAGGGCTGGCAGACTACAATGTGGCAGTGGCTGCAAATGCAATTGCTACCCTAACCCGCTAAAAGGTCAAAGCCACAGTGACCTTTATGTCAGGCTGCAGACTAAAAGGAAAACGTGGAAAAAGGGGCATATGCCTTTCAACCAAAATCATTAATCATTGATGTTGCTTAAGTTACTCAAGGTTTTTGATATGCCAATTAGCGTTGTTTTTATCTTATCTTGATAATTCAATATGTAAAATTTAAATGCAAAAAATAAATTTCATTGAAGCAAAAACCCTGCTGCAAAATGAGAAATACAGGTGGTTACTTTTGTCAAACGCACAACCTTACCCACAAGATTTTCTTTTCTTTTTTTATTGTAAACACAGGCCTTAATAATTTTTACTTTCAGGATGCAGCTTGTATGTGGTAACAGTAACCTGCCTACTATGTGCAACAAAAATGAAAAAACAACAAAACACAGCTCAGACTTACTTCTGTATAAGTTAATGTGTTTATCTGCCCCACCCCATTTCTCACGGTAAACTGTTGGGAGTAATGACAATAAACATACTTTTAAAGTGTCTTTTACACTCTCATTTCCAAAAGATTAAATATTACTGACAGACAATGTCTGCAATCATACCAGAGCCCACAATCCTTCAATGTGTTATTTCTGATGTGTCAAGGGCCTTTGGATCACAAGGGATGGACACAATTCCAGCTTAGTGATGCTTCATTCTGAAATGCTGCCATATAACCATGCCCCACCCCATTATCCATAATGGTCCAACCTCACCATCCACCAAATCAAAGTGAGGCAATGAACTCCGCACTGACACCGTGGGAGTCAGAAGATGGGTTTGAATTTTGCTTGGCTTTTAATGTAGAGACGTATAATATGCAGTTCAGCAACAGTTGAGATCTAAAATCAAGCCACATCCAGCACACCTGCAGCCACAAGTTGCCTTGAGAGCCAGTCCAGCCCATCATGTAGTCCCATGCCACTCCGAGCATCACAGCTTTGAATATACCAGCTGCGACCACAACACAGTTTGTGCAGACTCAACAACTCCGTTATTTCTTCAACAGAAAGAGCTCCTGCAACATCCTGTTAATTACAGAAGACAGATGAATGTATTGAATGCTTCTGACAAAAGATACACCAAAGGATTTTTTCAAATGAGAAACTGCTAAACGATTTGTCATTCTCATGTTATAATTAACGTGTACAGTCTATGGATATTTGGATCATACGGTTGAACTCTACCATCCACTAAATTCAATTAAGTGAAAAACACTGCTATTTACAGTCCACACGTTGTCATTCACTGACTGTATTACATCACAACCATGATTTACAATGTGTGAACGATGAAAACACCAGCACTCAGTACTCCAGCAGGACTCAGGGGCTGTGTATAAGACGGGGGAGAGTGGAGCTTACAGTTACCAAGCAAAACAGATATCTAGGGGTCATCACATCTGATGACCTCAAGGTAGCTGGGCACTGTGACAAAGCAGTGGGAAAGGCTAGCAGGATGCTGGAGTGCACTGAGAGAGGGATTTCAAGCAGGAGGAGAGAGGTGGTGTTGCCACTGAATCACTCACTAGTGAGGCCCTATCTGGAGTACTGTGCCCAGTTCTGGAGACCACACCTCTGCAAGGACATTGAAAAGGTGGAGGCCTTAAGGAGAGCAACTAAAAGAGTGATGGACTTGCATGAGAAGTCATATGAGGAAAGGCTGCAGGAACTCAACATGTATTTCTTGGAGGAGCGCAAAAGGGGACATGACTGAAACCTAAAAGTACCCCACAAGAGTAAACAAGTTGCAAGTGGAGGGTCTATTTCAGAGAAAGAAAGGCATTAAAACAAGGGAACATACAATGAAGTTAAGAAGGGGAAAGTTTAGAAGACGTGTGGAAATACTTCTTCATGGAAACGGTGGTGGATGATTGAACAGCCTGCCAATGGAGGTTGGGTGGGCAAAGACTGTGGGGAGCTTCATGCATGAATGGGATAGGCACAGGCACATATTAGTCAGAGGAACAGGGGGGAGGGAGTGACACTTATGACCAACCAGGGTTGGTGGTGACAGAACAGACACGTACAAGCAGCAGCCTGAATGGACTAAAGGTCCTTTTCTCCTGACAGAATCTAAGTTTCTATGTTTCCACATGGCTTATTACTTGACTAACCATGTAATATAGCCAGCATAAAACAGGTACCTGTACACAACCTGGTGGCAATGTCACCTTGTAAAACGGCAAAATCCACTTCACCTCTGGACTCATGTTTTATTCTGTCCTCAGCTTTACTCAATGAAATTATCAACTTGTTCACATGTACACATTTTTTATGCTCTGCTGCTTATTACTATTGCCTTCTTGGTCCTCCAGGGATGTGGCTACAAATGAACTTGTCTTACCCCACATTTCCTGGGAAACAAAAATAAACGTCACATCGTGCAAAAGAGCAGTTATTTACTTACCGTAACAGTAGATCTTTGAAATAATCTCCTCCATTAGATCACACCTTTGGAACTATAGCAGTCAAGCACTTGGACCATGTGGAAACATTTTCTAGCTGTGGACCGCCCACAATGAAGTCCTATGTCTGCGTCTATATAAACATGGGCAGTCCCATTGCTCTTCAGTTTCATGTCAGAGGTGGACTTGGAGGACCTCTAACCATGGGAAACCGGGAGATAAGACCAGCACCAGGCATACAATGAGAGGCATGGAGCTGGAACTATGATGCATGGATTAGGTTCAGGCACAATATCTGATGTAACCCTCACTAAAGGGGAACGGAGGGAGGGATGACACAGCCTAATGGAGAAAATTCTTTTGAAGATCTACTATTACGATAAGCACGTAACTGTTCTATCTTCTTCGAGGATATCTCCTCCATTAGGCCACACTTTTGGAACGATTCCCAAGCAGCCCCAAATAAAAACTGGGAGATGATTACAATCTGATATATATTCAGGACAGCAGACCATTTATTTATTTCGTTTTTGCTGACCAGGGAGGAGGACTAGACAATTTTTTGCTTATTGTCAGCCTTGTCCCGGGGGAGGGGGGCTACAGATGGATGCCAACTGAAACTGAACCAGATTTTAAGCTGTTGGTGGTATTTTCGGTGACTACCAGAAAGGTTTGTAATAAGCAAGTCTGAATCCAGTATGTCTAAGAGGGACGATGTTCAGACTATAATCTTTAGTGAAGGTGTGGACAATGCTTCATGTGGTTGCAGCACAAATGTCAGCAACAGAAACATTTCTGAAACAAGCAACAGGAATGGCAATTCCCCGGGTGGAGTGACCATGAACCGTAGCTTGAAGGTCCTTACTGTACTTCCTAAAACAGAATGTTATACAATGTGCCAACCATTTGGACAGGGATTCTTTAGACACATTGCCAGGGGCGAATGAAACAAAAAGCTGAGAGGACTTTCTGCAGTCCTTTGTGCGAGTTGCACAGTAGCTGAGTATTCTACGTACAGTACATCAAACATATGGAGCAGTGCCTCGCCCTGACTGGCATGCTCAGGGTAGTAAACGGGAAGGTGTATAGTTTGATTCAGTATAAATTTCAGATACCACCTTCAGTAGAAACTTAGGATTTGTATGCAAAGAAATGCTGTGAAAAATCAAATGAGGCTCACACATTATAGCCTGAAACTCTGAAATCCTTTGAGCAAAAGTGACCAACTAAAAATAACATTGCCCCTGATAGGAAAGGTAAGCTACAACTCACGGCCAGCTCAGAAGGAGCCAAAGTCAGTTTTTTAAGCACATAACTCAAACCCCAAGGCAGGAGCAGATTATGGAGAGGAGGTTTCACATGCAGAATACCTCTCAGAAACGTAAGGGACACCTCTTAATTGGGCATCCATACGATGATCAATAGGGGCATAGCAAGCTGATACAATGGTCAAATGCACCTTATGTGAGGAATACTGTAGGCCAGAGTCTGACAAGGACAGCAAGTATTTTAAGACAGCATTTACAGCACATGTGAATGGACCCAAATTCTTGGAAGCAGCCCACAGAGTGAACCGCTTCCATTTCAAGGAATATGTCTGGTAGAAGACTCTCTAGTTGCAACTGGTACATTGGCAGCTTTAGGGGATACCCCATAACATGCAATGGCCATGTTTTCAGGAGTCATGCATGCAGATGTAGGAATTTCAGGTCAGGATGGACCAGGGATCCTTTGTACTGTGACAACAGGCCCCGACCCAGTGGTAGGGGACATGATGCTCCACTACCATCTGCTGCAGATGTGGAAACCGTATCTGGCGGGGCCATAATGGAGCAATGAGGATGAGAGAAGCACTCTCCAGCTACAGCTTGATCAGCACCCTCTGTATTAGCAGAATTGGGGAAAATACATATGGGAATTTCCCTTTCCAAGAAAGACGTGTCTTGCCAGAAAACTCTAGGCCCTGGAATAAATGAGCAGAAACGTGGCAGTTTCACGTTGTATGGGGACACAAAAAGTCCAACTCTGGACGACCTCACCTTGTGAAGAGGCTGTTTACCATGGAGGTCATTAGTTACCATTCGTGAATCTTGGACTGTGATCTGCTTAGCCTGTCTGCCAAGCCATTTTGGAGACCTGGGAGTTGCATGGCTGACAACTGTAGGCCATGGGAGACAGCCCATTACCATACTCATATTGCTGCTCTGCACAGGGGACAGGAATGAGTGTTCCCTTGTTTGTTGATGTCATGCATCATACTGGCATTGTCCATCTGTATTAATAAAGGATCAGGGCACCAATGTTTCTGAAATGGCTATAGGCTGTACAGGACATTCCTCTTTTCTAGAAAATGTATATGCATTAATCTTGCAGAGACATATTGGCTCCTGTATACCAACTGTGCCTGCGCAATTGGATTGTTTGCTCCGTCCTGGGTAGAACAGCAATTCCCTTCTTTGCCCAAAACTGCCCCTGTGTATTGCAGTCTTTGGCAGGGAGTCAAAACGGACTCTGGCACATTCACTGTGATCCCCAAGTCATGGAACAACTGACGTGTCCGAGAGAGTATGCTGCAGAACTGCTCTGAAGCTGGCCTTCACAAGTCAGTCATCCAGGCAGGGGAAAACATACAGGCTTTCCTTCTGAAGGCCTGCTGCCAGCATTTGGTAAAGACCCTGCATGCAGAGGACAAGCCAAAGGGCAGTACTCTGAACAGGTAGTGTTGTCCCTCCAGCATAAAGCGGAGATATCGTCTGTGAGATTGTCCAAAATTTACATGAAGATATCTATCGTTCATGTCCAGAGAACAAAGCCAACCCCCTGTCTGCAGGAGGGAAATCAGAGCTTGCAGGATACAATTCAAAACTTCGTATATTAAATGTAGATATTGAGATCCCCGAGATCCAACACAGGATGCAGATCCCTTGTCCACTTTGGGGTGTGGAGGTATCTGGAACAGAATCCTTTGTTTCTCTGCTTAGGAGGAAATAGGTGTATAGCATGCTTTTGGAAAAATGACTGAACTTCCTCCCTCTGAAGGGACAAAAGGCCCAACGGATGATCTGGAGGGATTTCTAACAGCTCCAGAGTATGCCCCTTGCAATTATTTCCAGAACCCACTTGTCTGTGTGGCTCTCCCCCTACTGTTTCACATGCAGGGAGATGCTGCACCACACAACCACCCCTGGAGGTAACAGTGGAAGTGGGGTTGCAGCTGGCAGAGTCAGGTGGAACCAGTGGGGACAGTGCCACCAGTCCCAACTGCTTTGGGTGCTTCTGTATGGGCACCAGGGGGAAGTGGACCCAGCAGGGGGTCACCCCCCCCCCACAGCCTTGCTAGCGGTAGGCACATCCACCTCAAGCAGCAGGCTGACTAAAAGAGCCGCCCCCCACAACCCTAGCTGGAATGGTATACAGGGACTTTACAGACCTTAGAGTCATTCTGAGGTAAGCCATGTATGGCCTCTTCAACGTCACAGCCAAACAGTTTTGTTCCTCTAAATGGGGCATTCAAAACTATCTGTTGCACATCAGTGGCAAAGCCAGCACCTCAAGCAAGAATATCTCCTCATGCAAATGCCAGAAGTGGCAGCACTTGCAGAAGCATCAGAGACATCATAAGCTGAGCCTAGCAAATGTTTGCCAACTTCAGCACTGCAAGATACAATTTTAAGTAACTCATTCCTAGCAGAGTCATCTGGAAAACTGGTCTGCACTCTGAGCAGCTGTTTTGACATTTTATCATGTGGGCCTGGTAGTTTGCAATTCTATGGCCCACTGAGGCAGAGGCATACGTAAGCTTGCCCATCACATCCAGCCTCCTAGATTCTTTATCAGGAGATAAATTACTCATTTGCTTAGGTGCTCTAGACTTATCATGAGAAGCCATGATGAATACAGATTCCGCTTCTGGCTGGTTAGCATAATAAGGCTTAGCAGATGGCGGTGGATACTGCTTATCAGCCTTTCTAGGAAATGCAGGCAGTGAGTTAGGTCTATAGCATGCAGCAAATGCAGCATCCTCTAGTGCAGGATATATAGGTGGAATTATAATGGAGGGAGAAAAGGGCACCTTCAAAAATTCCATCAGATTGCTGTTTGTGGATTCTTCCTCTTCCACAACAAAGCCCATAGCAGACTGCATCTGCTGCATCATGGTTTAAAATGTTGGATCCCCAGGAGGAGAGCTCAGGGTATAGACCACTGAATCCTCACTGCAGGATGAGAGGGCAGACCCTGATTGTGGTGCAACACATTGTTCTCCCTCATATTCCTCCTCTGAAACTAATGAGGCCAGGATTATATTCAACTTCACAGCTGGCATCTCTGTTGATGGTGGGTGTCGTAGAATGCACCGGTGATGCTGGCTGAAGGGAAAGAATTTGTGGCATGCTGGTAGAGTCTGTCAAAGAGGGCTACAGAACAGGAGACCCCATCGATGGAATAACTGAATGTAGTGGTAGTCTAGGCAGAATCCAGCTGATCATTTTTTTTGTTTTTATTTAATATGCTTTTATCTCCCATGCCCAGCCTGCCCCAATCTGCGTCTCCTCCAACCCCATCACTCTGCAATCTCTGGAACTTACTGACCGGTCCACAGCGCCCCATGATTTACCCCCCCATGGTGGAGCCTCCCAGGCAGAGTCCTCTAACTTGGGAGGAGTTGAACTTGGATGCAACCAGAGAGCTAAGTAGACGGGTGTGGGGCCTATAAGGATAAAGACACTGTCCTGCAGGTTGGGTTCTGTTTTTTTCCCCAGGGATGCATGGCATGCAATGACATAAGCTGATGTCTAGCATGCCTCTCAGGCTGAGACAGCCCTGGCAGTCGTAGCCCCAGACTCTGCAAGGGGTCAGTACTGGGCCGGCAACATTCTCACCCTTCCTGGAGGAGGAGGCAATCTTTGGGATGCTCGATCCTTCTCCCCTGATCGTCCATCCAGCTCCTGAGATTGCTTTCAATCCTGGAGTGGCTGGCATACGTGGCGGTAGCATTACCATTGCTGAGGCTGGCGCATCTAATCATGTCTGAGAACAATGCCAGCACAGCCTGAGATTCATCAGGGCCCTGTAAAGGGCCAGGGTCTACTTTCATCAAAGGGCCTTGGCCCGCAGATGATGGCATCCTACTGTTCACAGTAGGTATAGCAATGCTTAAACCAACCCACCGCCTTGGTGTCTCATCGATGGTTGTGGGAGTAGCTGTTGTCAATGCCAATGGAGCAGGCAATAAATGATGCAGTCGATTTGCATGGTCTCAATGGCAACTGAGACCTCACTGGCGAAGCAGATCTCTCTTCTTCTCTATGTTTGTGCTTGTGGCCAGATGAGGAGGGCCAGGACAACGATCTTTCACTGTCCCGGTCCTTCAACTTCAGTGGCAACTTCTTGTCAGACACTGAGGGAGATGCAGATTTGGGGCCCTGTTCCTTCTCCATAGCTTTCAAAGTTTCTAGAGCTTCCTTGCAGCATCACTTTCAAGCCTGGCTGAAGCAATGGCAAATCTCAAAGTCCCCACACTGTGAAACAGGCCCAAGCAGCACATACAGACCATGTTTGTGCCTGCTTTGTAAATTTTCTTTCTGCACTTAAGATAAGAAAATAAACTGTTAGATAAAGTAACAGAATAAATGGCAACGACTACTTGATGGCATTTCCTTCAGTAGGTCCAACAAGGATTATCAACAGCGGAAAAGAACTGAGGCATGATGATGCCTCCGACTTTTATACACATGCAGACATAGGACATTGTTGCTGGTGGCCACCGGTTAGCAAACGGTTCTGTGTAGACCTGGTACCTGACCACTACAGTTCCAAAAAGTGTGGCCTAATGGAGGAGATATCCTTGAAGATCTGTTTAATACCTTCATGCCTAGAAAAGAACTCTTTTAACAGGATTAAATAATTAAAAATTAAAAATGCAGTAAGGGGGATGTGAAGCCAGTGACTGGACTAAGCAGCAGTAGAAATACAGAGCTCTTCACAGGCTATTCTTTAAAACTCCACTTCAGTATTTAGAAATTGTATTTCTGATAATATTCCAATGGATCTGGACACAGACACTATTAATGAACAGTTTGATGCCAAACAGATTTGCAATATGGGTAGAAGCAACAGAGGTGTGCCAGGAGGAGAAGAAGCCCTGTCAAAGGCTGATACACTGGGGCCTAGCAGCACAACACAGATGTCTAATGCATACGATGAGGGTCCACAGCCATCTAATGCTGCTCTTCTCAAAGCATTCAAACTCTGGACAAGCAGATGGAGGATTCTGCCACAACCCCAGTTCACAGACCTGGAAATGAAAGTGGTGTCAGCTGAAAGTCAGTAGGCAAAATCCAAGGTCACAACTGCTGTACAAGCCACGTCCAGCCTAATAAGAGAACTCTCTCCTATGGTAGAGGATAGAAAATCTAGCCAGAGCTGCAAATAGAGTGATTGGCTTACTTAAGGGAATGGAAACTGAGGATCCAGGGGAGTTTGCTGGGAGCTGGCTGCAAGGACGCCTCAAATTGGCAGACTGACTGAATTGTTAAGGCACACAAAATCATGATGTAATTGGCTCTGGGATTGGAACAACAAACATTTACACTGCACTTAGAACTGGGAAACTCTGCGGAGCATGACATCTGTGTTTCAGGTTGCAGAATAGAAGGGGCAAGTAAAATGGGTGGAAATACTGCTTAACCTGCATCCAGACCTGAGGTTTGCTTCCAGGTCCTGAAGAAAATGTTTTAATGGGGTGCAAGGTCAGTTATGGAAGTTGGAAGTCCACCATGTTTTAATGTGGCCTGCTAGACTTAGACCTGTGTATGGGGGAAGACCTATATGTTTTCAGTCCCTGCAGATCCCGGTAAGTTGGTGGCTCAACTGAGGACTGAATTCTCTGCTCAGTCTGTGAATCTGTCATCAGACTCCAAATGACTAAGTGCAGATTCCATTGGGACAGAGTTTAATTGCTACAGATCGTCTCAGGGAACACAGTTTGTTTTAAAGCACACAGTGTGAAAGAGTTGAATAAGACCCTGTCCCATTTGTAATTCAGAAACAGTTAAAAGCAAGGATCTGTTCTATCCTCTCCTTTTCTGCCTCTTGAATGTCCGAATGCGCAATCAATTTTTCTTGGTGAGACCTAGGAACTGATCACTCTGACAGTCTCACGATTCTCTCCCTCCTAGTATCTCCCTGCCTTCACTTGCTGTTTCTATCTTTTCTTCCCCCTTGCTTATCTTTGGTTATAAAGATATATGTAGATCTTTATGTGAAACTGGGTTCTCTGGTTTGAAAATATACAGTTATATTGTTGATTGCAAAAAAGCTATTTGGAACTTGGGTGGTTAACCTTGAGATGCAGTTTGACCCCCTCAGGCTTGTTTGCAAAACTGTCAGCAGGAGGCCAGCTTGGGACACAGTGTTCTATCAGCAAGTCTGCTTAGTAAAAAAAATTGGCAAGAACTCTGCTATGTTTTCTGAGAAACAGGGTGTCTCTTATGAGCTCAGGATGCATAAATTAATCGCCAGGAAAGACTTCTTGTAAAAAGTGTGACAATATTTTTGCTGGGGTGAGAGACATTGAAATTTAGAATTAGAGATGCCCTCTGAGGAAGGATTTTGTTTTGTCTGAACTGCCTATATAAGGGCTATTCAAACAATTAAAAAAAAAAAAAGCATTCTATTGTTATTGATAATAAAACACTATTTGTGAATTTTATAACTGCTCTCGGTTTTGATATGCTTCCTGACCTTTGCCTCGGCGACACATAGTTGCAGTTCTTTGTTTGACTTTCTAGTTCTTAAAAATCACTTCAACATCCTATAGGTAATGCCAAACTTCACTTTCTAAAATCTTCAGTGTTGTGGTCTAAAATGTCTGCTTTTGGCATCGTCACTTAAAAGAAGCAGTATTTATCAATCAGCTAATAATGTGGTCATACTTTTTTTTGTTAATAATTATGTATTTCTGGCAAGAACTTCAAGATAGCCATATATGTTCTTTGATATCTTCTCCAGTGAGACACACATTTGGAACTGTACTGCAGCACTGCAAACAGAGGAAAAATTATGGCAACGTAGTTGAAATAAGCAGTGACGAGCCAAACTGAGGCACTGCGCTTACACGGTGTGCACTTAACGGCAGGAAGAACAAAACTGAGGTTGGTGAGGGGGCCGGCAATTGTTATTGGGAAGCGTGTGCACTGGAGATGCGGTGTGAGTCCACAAGCTGCCAGCTAAAACAAAACAAAAGGAAAGAAGGACTTGCATGTGAGAGTTTTGAATTTAAAGCAAATAGTGCTACGTTTATTCGAGCAGGGTGCCCAGCAAACCAAAGTTCATGTGCTTCGGCCCCAATCCGGGTCTTCCTAAGGGAAGCACCCTGCTTGAATAAACTTAGCACTATTTGCTTTAAATTCAAGACTCTCGAGTGCAAGTCCTTTTTTCCTTTTATTGGCTAGCATGCAGCAACATGTGGAGGTTACACAGGCACCATGCCCAGTAGCTGTTGCCGGCTCTCTTATCAAAAGCTTTGCTCTCGCGTGATCCTAGTGCCTCTGGCCCAGACCCATAAGTGAAAATCAGTGGTTAAGACTGATTCTTGGAAGATCAGAGTGTCTAAAAGGAAAGGTAACTGGAAACAATTTAAATGGTATGTGAATTATATTACTATGAAAAGGAAATACTGCAAAAAATTTTGATGCAAAGATAAAGCAGATCCCAACAATAGACTGAGGAAATGGTAGCAGGGGGGGTCAAAATATTTTTTTGTAAAGGAAAAGTGTTTGAGGCTGTGACAGGCTGTGAAGAATCGAATAAAGCAGAACTGACAGCCACTGGAAATGAAATAAACTTGGTGCTATGTTTAACAACGACTGAATTACAAATTTTTAGCTATCCTGGAGTTAAGAGGTGTCTAGAGTTGTACATAAATATCTGGTCATAAGTGACCAGGTTCAAAATGAACTACTCAAGGTCCAAAATACTTCATAAGGAAGGCTTTGTCGGAAACATTACTTGGGTGCACTTGCAATGCGCATGGCATTTCTTTTTTATGAAGGGCCTTTGTTTGCTTGTACTAGGCTCTATATTTTGAAAAGCCTGAACCACTGCACACAACAATGTGAATAAAATGTGCCCTGCTTGAAGTCAGGGTGGGCAACAGGTGACTTTTGTTTATTTTGGTTTCTGTGCTGCCTGCTGTTGTACTTGGGTGCAAATTTATTTGCCCATTCCCTTAACTCCTATTATCAGCAAAGTAGCTGAGGACCGTAAATGCAATTCGATCCTGGAGCATACACATGACCAAATTAATAAAACTCAGTTTAGAAACGTGAAGGGATGCTCACCAACGCACTTGTTGGATAAGTTACTGGATGTGGCCCTGGTGGGCTTTAGCAAGGCTTTTGACTTAAATGAGATAGACAACAGTTTTCTTACATACCATTAGATGACCTCTTGTTCACCTTTTTGTGTCTATCATATAGTCTGACATTTGTAGACTTTTTTCTTAAGTTAATAATGTACTTTTTCTTGAGTTTGGTAGCTGCCTTAAATCCCTCTCTCCTTGGCACCTACAGCTCTTATTCTGTGCATACTGTCTGAACATTATGCAACATCAGTTAAGCCATTCTTGGCCTTTCTGATGAAGAGAACAGAATAATATAATTAATGTCAGAGAATGTCTTGGAGGTATGAAAAGTTAGACCAGTAGCTGCTGAGGAGAGGGGAACACACTGCAGATTTGAAGGCACTACAAAGAAACAGTGGGTCATTATTTATAAAGACATGGTCAAAGCATGGCTGACAGGAATAGGAAAACAGGAAGACATTTACAAGTAGAAAAATTATTTCCTAGCACCATTAACAGACCACAAAATCCTGACATGTAAGATAGCCTTATTACAGATTCACCCTCTTTAGTAAGGTGGGCCTGTGACTTCTCAACTGAAAGGCATCAGAGTGAACATTAGTGGACTGAGGTCAGAATGGGGTGCCCCCAAGGAAATAAACTGGACCCCCTATTTGTTCCATAATGATACATAACCTACAGCTGCACTGTGACCAAGTCATGTAGGTGGATGCCCTGTGTAGATGGGTAAGTGGCAATCCAAACCCATATGATGAGAGTGAATGGCGCTTTTGATAACTCTCAACAGTTTATCATTAAACCGGGGTGAAACTTGACTTCATGGATAAAATAAAGCTATTGGGTACAATATCTTCCCAATCAAAATGGGACCCCTCATGTTGATTAAACACTTACAGTTAATAGGAAAATGCACTATTTATTTGTACTAAACAGAACAGGCTGAGCACAGAAAGATTTGGTGTCTGTGTAAAAGTCAATGATTTATATGGTTTTGGAATGTACACGTCCTGTTTGGCACTCTAAGTTGGGGCTGAGGGAGGCCTAGCAACTTGAGGCTGTTCAAGAGAACATGAGCCATTATCAACAGCAGCATAAAATACAAGCAAGCCATGTCAGACTGGGCATTGGTATCATTAGAACAGACATGTGAACAGCTGTGTAACGAACTGTGTAAAAAGGTGTGGGCAGAGGAAAAGTAAACTGAGTGATTTTACTTGGGGGGGGGGAGCAAAGTCAATAGTTGGGTAGCAAATGTTGGGAAAACTAAAACATGCAATTCTAGCTTTGTAGCATGAACTTCAAAGAAATGTGGCTGAAAATTTGGTATTTATGATCAAACTTGTCCAATTCATTGTTATAGCATAACCAAAATTGTATGCAGCCTTGTTGAGTTGCTGATGCATTTTAAAATAAACGTGCACTATTTAGGCAATGACATAATGCACATGCCCAAATCAACTGAATTTTATAATTATATTGTAATAAAGGTAGTATTTATACACTGGTGTGTAAGTACGTAATAAAACACAACAGCGTGTTGGTTGTTATGTGATAACCACACACCTAGGTACGTCATAAGGCACGAGGCCGAAGGCCCAGTGTCCTTCCGCGCCTAGGCGTGTGGTTATCACACAGAAACACAGAAGCTGTCGGCAGATAAAGACCCCTTTGGCCCATCCTGTCTGCCCATTTTCCCTGCCTAGTGTGCCACTGCAGCCCCTGCACCATCTGTTGTCGTCCTCACTCCTTGTGTTCCTTCCAAGGTGTCCCTGTGTCTCTCCCATGCATGCTTGAATCCTGCGGCTGTTTTGGCACTTACCGCCTCCACTGGGAGACCATTCTAGCCTTCCACCACCCTCTCTGTAAAGAAATATTTCCTCATATCCCTCTGAGCCTTCCCCCTTCCAGCTTCATAACATGACCCCCTGTCCTTGAGTCTGTCTTTCTGTGGAAAAGGCTACCTTCCTGCACCTTATTAATACCTGTTATATATCTGAATGTTGCCATCATAGCTCCCCTTTCCCTCCTTTCCTCCAGTGAGTATATATTCAGTTCTCAGTCTCTCCTCATAGGGCTTCTGATGCAGTCCCTGCGCCATTTGTGTTGCCCGCCTCAGTACCACCTCCACCTTATCCATGTCTTTCCGGAGGTGGGGCCTCCCCAATACTGGACACTGTACTCGAGGTGTGGTCTTACCAGAGACCTGCACAGGACAACACTACTTCCTTCCTCCTACTGGTGATACCCCCCCCCCCATGCACCCCAGCATTCTACTAGCCTTTCCCACTGCCTTTTTGCTCTGCGTGGCTAACTTCAGGTCATCAGAAATGATTAACTCCATGTCCCTTTCTTGTCTGGTGGTTGCCAGTACCTCCCCTGCCACTTGATACATAACCCTTGGATTTCTGTGCCCCAAGTGCATGATTTTACACTTTTTAGCACTGAAACACAGCTGCCAAATACTTGACCATTCTTCTGACTTCTGCAGATCATTCAAGTTGCACCCCCCCCGGTGTGTCCACCCTGTTCCAGATTTTTGTGTCATCCGTGAACATGCAGACTTTCCCTTCTAGCCCTTCCACAATGCCGCTGATAAAACCTCTGAAGCGGACCGGGCCTAGTACTGACCCCTGAGGCAACCTGCTGGTCACCCTGCCTTCTTCTGAGTGGACTCCATTTACCACCACCATCTGACTCCTGCTGCTCAACCAACTTCTTACCCAGTTTACTACTTTCTGTCCCACTCCTAGACAGGCCAGCTTGTTCACCAGTCTTCTATGTGGAACGGTGTCAAAGGCCTTCCTAAAATCCATGTATGACACATCTACATCACATCAGAGAGATCAGTAGGCTGTGGGTTCTATCCCCACATGAGGCACTTGGGTTAATATCCCAATGCTGACACTGTAGTGCAGTATGAGGGGGGTGCTGCACTCCTGAGGTGCTGTCTTTCGGATGAGATGTTAAACCGAGGTCCCATCTGCCTGTTCTGGTGGTAGTTCAGGTGGATGTTAAAGATCCCACGGCATTTCTCGAAAAGAGCAGGGGAATTTCCCCCGTGCAATGGCCAAATTTCCTCCATTCGCGAAAAATACCACCAACAGCTTAATCTGGTTCAAGGTCAGTTGGCATTCATCTATATCCCCTTCCCCTGGGTCATGCCTGAAAATAGGCAGGATTTGTCTAGTGCACTTACCCGGTCAACAAAAACTAAATAAATAAATATAAAAAAAAGCACAACTAAAACCCTGGAGTGTGCCGGCCTGGTGGCACGGAGATTTGAGTCGCTGGATGCCACACCTCGTGCCATACTGGCGACCTGAGTTGGGTTGCTCAGGGATTGGTGGGGCGAGGAACACAGTGAGCATCCGCAGGCAGCTCTCCTTCCTTGGGGAAAGGGGGATCACATGGCATGCTGTAGACTGACACTCAGCAGGTGGCTGGATGTCAGCACAAGTGTGCCACCAAGAATGGGGAGAGCCCACGTCCAGGTCATTAGGCTGCTCTGCCCATTGCAGGGTCATGTGCCTGGGGGCAAAGCAGCTACAAAATAAATAAATAAATCGGGAGCTGACAGGGTCTATGATGACCTGACTATAGAGTTGGAGAACAAGTCCCTCCAAGGGAAGGACCAGAGCTCCCTGCCGGCATCCCACAAAAAACAAAACAAAAAAAAAAACTAAAGTGTCTTATTGCACTTCTGAAATGGGTTTTAATTATGGAAAAATATCTTTAGTTTTCAAAGTTGCATAACATTTATTTAATTAAGGAAAAGGGGGCCAGCCCAGTGGCGTGGAGGACTGTGGCATCACTGCCTTACCTGCGCTGTCAACACGTTAATGGTCTGGCCGGGTTGCCGGGGGTCGGCTGGGGAGGGAAAAGGATTAAGTGTCTGAAGAATAGCTCTCCTCTCCTAAGGAGGGATGGGACCGGAGACTGGTGCATGCTTGCTCCCTAGCAGTGGCTGGAGGCTGGCTCACCAGCTCCAAAGATAGAGGGCAGAGATGGAGCAGACGCCCGGCAGGCCACATGTAGAAGCGTGCACGGCTTGGCCACTGGCCTCATTGCACCCATATGGTGCTGCACTCAGGGATGGGAAAATGGAGACTGAAAATTCACCAACCGACGGGATGATACCGGCCCCTCACAGGCACCGCATCTGGCCAAATGGCACCACAACATGCCAAAGTAAGTCCCAGTGGACACGGGGTGATAGGGCTGGGGGGCCAGTGGAAGAGGGCTGGTCGGTGAGAAAGAAATGAAAAAAAAAAAAATTTAAGGAAAAGGGAATTTCCTTAAAAAGGAAAAAGAAAAAAGTCCCTAACTAAACAGTTTGGGATGGCCAAAATAATAAATCGCTTAGAACTGCGTGGTGCACTGCTGCTTGGGGGAGGCCAATTGCTAGGTTGTCAGTTATACTGGCATTATACTGTGGGGGTCAGAAAGGCTTTCTTTCTATGTAGAATAACTCACTAACTGAATAAACTGTAGCCACGTTCTCAGTCACTATACTGACTCAGCACAAGACTCTTATGCCCCTGAAACAATGTGTGTTACTGTTACAAGTGACACTACGCCTCTTTTAATGAAGAAAAGCATATGTTTTAATAATTGCATCCCTTCAGACATCAGTCGCTAACCATGACAAAAAAAAAATCTCTTGACAAATAGCTTTGTTTGCTGTATGTGCGAGGTGACTAACTTGAATGCCTATAGAATCATGCGGAGATTGTCGCACAATTGTGAAGGAGTTGCCGTGGTCAGCTCGCACATTTCTGAAGCTTCTGTTCCGCTTCAGGACTAATGTGGATGCAGTTCTAACTGGCTTTGCTTCCAAAATGAAGTACTAAAACTACAGCTCCAAGATTTGAGTCTTTTCAAACCGTGCTTATATCTGCCCCATTTTACTTATTTTTCCCTTTGCCTGCTTACCGCGTTGCACCGTGCACATGGAGCCACTGCATGCTTTCCTGCTGTAGCCAACTGAAGGCTTCTAGATTTGCGTCTATCGCTCCCACTCAAAAAGGTTCTGGCAGTGCAATGTAGTTAAGGACCGTCAGAAGAGGTAGGCGGACAACCTTTAAACTGAGTATTTATTTTTCTTTTCGACAACTACTGGATATCTTTAGGACTGTCGCAGACACCAACGGTTTTGTGATTGCTGGAAAGGAGGGTATGCATGTGGGCGGTCAGTCAATTGGCTTATCTGCTGGTAGGGAAAGCTTTTTCTGTGGCCACACATCTACCTGCCGGATGTGCAGCCCAAAATTATAATACTGTAAGGACAAGCTGGAAAAGGTCACTGGGGACACTATTTACTTATTGAAGGAACCAGAATTACAACCTTTGAGACAAAGACTCCTTTTCATAGGCTCCACGTCAGATATACATAGATTACAAGAAATGACAACATATACAATAATAAATATAGAGAGGACACACCAGAATACATACATTGCAAGTTTAGAAACAGCATATACAATAAGAGGCATATAGTGAAGACAAGTTACAGTTTAAGGGTGGAATGGACCAACCCATGTCAAATCATTATAATTCCAGCATGTCAATCAATCCATCTTTATTTAACCAGGCAAAAACATCTTTGAGCAAAGCTCATTTTTCAAGATGGACCTGGGCATAGGCACAAAACATATGAACACATGAGGTAACAACAATATGATACATATAATATTTGTCAAAGTAAACAGAGTTCATGCAGCAATTAATGACACAAGGATAGGCATTATTACTCAACCCCCACCCCCCCAAAAAAAAACACGACATATGATAGGGTGCTGGAGTAGGAGGAAAGGAGGAGAGACTGTGTGAAGAAGGTGACAATCCGTGAGAAGGGGTGCAATAACAATATACAGAAATCACAAGGTTATAGTCACAGGCTAGGGGGAGAAGGACTGAGCACAGTCACAGTTGGAGTGGGAGAGGATTTCAGTACGGAGTAGGATTTTAAATGGGATACCATATTAAATTCGTGTTTTTTTTCTCCTGGTGATTTATTTACTACTATGGATATACATGTTTGGGTCATTTTATTACTTATGGCAGTTACTTTTTTTTTAAAAGTAGTACTTAATAACTGACTAACATTCTTATTTAGAATTAAAAAAAAGTATTGATACCTATGCACTGCGTACTGTTTGCCAAAAAGGCTCCAAATCCATTGGTTGTCACTTCTTATAGCAAGGGATTCCAAACCCTCTTGGCCAATAGGAACACAGGAAATTTAGTACCCATTTTATAAGCCAAGTTTTAGTACTATGAACAGGCATTTGAGAAAGGGGGCCTGACTTATGAGCAAGGTCGACCCATCTACAGCTTCCGTGGATGGGTTGGCATTTTTTCTGCCTGCATGTCTTCAAGCAGAGGCTCCACTGCGATGAACGAATGAGAACACACACACACCCACACACATATATGCAACCCAAATGCACCTACTGGCAGCTCTTCTTGTATGAGAGCAATCCTTTGACCACATTCCTCCTGGGAGCAGTCTGTGCCAAATCAAGTCGGAAAAGGTGATTGTGCAGAGTGAAAATTAAGTACAGCATACAATGTATACCTCGAAACAATTCCACGGCTGTGAACTGTGGGAGCATTTAGTAAAGGTATGATGAGGTTATACTGAAGGAGTAGTGCTATGGAGGTGTTGGAAGCATGGATTATAGGGTTCGACCTATACATAAGGCATATCTAGAAATTTTCTAATATTGTTAAGGCAAAGGGACGGGGGGAGGGGGTGGACTTATACACAAAGCTGATTTATATACAACAGTGATTATAAGTAATGTAATTAAAGAACATGTAATAGTTTTCAAAAACAGGAGACTTTTCACTGGACATGAGTATATATATATATGGTACAAGTGTAAGAATATTTTATTACATGTAATTACTATGGCTTCCTTTTTTAAGTGTATACATGGGGCCAAATGTACAAGTTATTGCCTGTTTTTTAACAAAATGTACATTTAGATGAAGGTTTTAAATGTAGTTACTTCAATTACTCTTATTGGACCTCAATATGTACACCATGGAGGAAAGGAGGGGGATATGATAGAGACTTTCAAATACCCCACAGGTATAAATAGGGTACAAGAAGGGGGAAACATTTTTCAGAAAAAAAGATGCTCAACAACAAGGGGTCATGCTATGAAGCTAGATGGGGGTAAATTCAGGGGAAATGCAAGGAAGTACTTCTTCACAGAAAAAGTGGTGGATGCATGGAACAGCCTCCCAACAGAGGTAGTCGGGGCAAACAAAAACTGTAACGGGTTTCAAGAATGCTTGCGATAGGCATAAGGGAACCTACTGGTTAGGAAAGGGAGGGTAAAGCCAGAGACCAACTACGGTCTGCGATATTACAGAAAATGGGCAGGTAAGGTAGGCCAAGCAGTCCTTATCTGCTGTCAACTTCTATGTCTTTATTGCAAAAAAGAAATATTGTATTGGAATTATCATATCTAATTCCATGAGGCGGCTGGCTGGGGGACAGGCACACTCAGAAGACACCTGGCTGCCAGGAGGAAAGACGCAGGGATTCATGCATCCAGTTGGCCAAAAAGCAGCACTAATGTCAGCTGCGAAGGATGCCCTCTTAGCTGGTGGAGGCTGTTGCAACCCCATTGTTGGGGTGAGAGACAGGGGGTCCTGAAGGGGAAGAACAAACAGGTTATTCACCTATAAAAGCAGTTCTAGGAGTAGTATATGTTGTTCATCCACACTCTTTGGCATGTCCCCTTTCACTTTAAATCTCACCGGAAGTCTTCAAGCTGGCTCCTCCCACCCACCCGGGTGGTATATACCTCAGCTCTGCCCCATGACGCCAGATCTTAGCCTGCTGGATGCCAGCTGTTGTGCATCCGCAGCCTGGGAGATCGGGTGGGTCAGTGTGGATGAACAACATATACCACTCCTAGAACTACTGTTACAAGTGAGTAACCTATTTTTCTAGGAGCGTGGATATGTTGTTCATTCACACCCTTTGGCAGACTCCTAGCAGTTCTCCAGGAGGAGGGAGGCAAGGCGCACACCCCCGAGGACAGAGATTGGAGAAGTGAGGCCCCAAAACTAGCATCCCAGCATGACTCAAGGTCGATGTGGTAGTGGGTGATGGAGGTGTTTGCTGACTTCCAGGTAGCAGCCTGGCAGATTTCCTAGATAGGGAGTCCCTAGAAACAGCCACCAATGCAGCAGTATGATGGGCAAAATGAGCTCTTATCCCTCTGGGAGGCTCCTTGCCCACCAACTTGTAGCACAGAGCTATGCATGATGTAATCCATCTTGCAATAGTCTGTTTTGCTGCAGGTCTGCCAGAAGCGGCTTCAGCGTAGGTGACAAACAGCTGGCGCACCTATCCACGAACTTCCGCACTACGCTCTTCATAGTAGGCAAGCACTTGTCTCAGGTCCAAGGTATGGAGCCTGTACTTGGCCTCCGAGGTGTAATTAGGGTAATAAACTGGCAGGGTTAACACCTGTTTAAGGTGAAACTCTGACACCACCTTTGGAAGGAATTTCGGGGGGGGGCATAGGACAACCTTGTCCCTGTGGAAGATCAGATAAGGGGAGTCCACTGAAAGCGCCTGGAGCTCCCCTATCCTTCTGGCACACGTGACAGCCACCAGGAAGGCAGTCTTTCACAAGTGTGACAAGGTACACTTGTGCACTGGTTAGAATGGGTTGCCCATGAGATTTGCCAGCACCAGCAGTAAATCCCGCGGAGGTGGAGGTTCACATATCAGAGGGGATAAGTGATCCAGGCCTTTGAAAAAGTGCCTGACCACTGTCTCCTGCGCCACGGTTGGCTGACCAGCCCGCGCCCAGTAAGCGGAGATGGCTGCCAGGTGCACCCTAAGGGTCAATGACTAAAGATCCCCTTTGGGGAGAGACCAAAGGTAGTCGAGAATGTCAGCCACTGGACAGGACAGAGGGTCCGGGCCCATGCCCTGACACCAAATGGAAAACCTTTTCCATTTGAAGGCATAACATTTCCTGGTAGATTCCTTTCTGGATTCCTCCACCACGGCATAGGCATCTTCGGAAAGACACAAAGCCTGGAACTCTAGCCGCTCAGGTACCAGGCTGTGAGGTGCACGGCTTGAAGGTCCGGATGGAATACCTTCCCCTGACTGAGTGATATCAGGTCCGGGCATGCTGCAAGCCACTCCGGGTGCCTGCAGGTGAGGCGGAGGAGATCTGGATACCAGAACCAAAGTGGCCAGTCTGGGGCTACTAGGATCACCTTCGCCTTGTCCCGCCTCACCTTGAGGAGACGAGGAGCACCTTGTGGATTAAGGGAAATGGAGGGAAGGTGTAGAGTAGTCCTGGGGTCTATGGCCTGGAGAAGGCATCCCCCTGCAGCGAGCCCTGCTGCATGAAATGCCTCAGCTTGGTGTTTTCCCTGGAGGAAAATGGGTCCACTACTGGTTTGCCCCAGTGGGAGAACAGGCTGTAAGCTACCTCAGGATGGAGAGACAACTCGTGGGATGTCTGGCTTAAGCAGCTGAGAGCATCTGCCAAATGGTTTGAGGCTCTTGCCATATGGTTGGCTAAGAGATCTGCCTCCAACCGGCTCATGAGGTTCCACATGCGGAGCACCACCCTGTACACCAAACAGGAGTGCATGCTGCCCTGTTTGTTGAGGTAGTACATGGCCATGGTATTGTCTGTCTGGACCTGAACCACTTGACCCCAGAGCTGAGGAGCAAAAGCTGACAATGCCAGTCTGACTGCTCTGTGCTCCAGCAGGTTGACGTGACATCAGGACTCCTCGGGGGTCCAGAGCCTGTGGGCCCTTTTGTCCCTCATGTGGGCTCCACAGCCCATGAGACAGGCATCAGTTGTAAGGATGACCGTTGGCTCGGGGCAGACAAGCGGGATCCCTTCCTGCAACCGGTCTGGGTTCAGTCCACCACTGGAGAGCATCCCACATCTTCTGGGTTACTGTGATCAGCTGGTTGAAATGACCATGGGGCTGAGTCCACTGGGTGGCCAGCTCCCATTAAAAGGGCCACATGTGCAACTGGGCCCATTGGACCACTGAGGTGCATGCCGCCATGTACCCCAGAAGGTGCAGAAAGTCCCGGGCAGGGCACAATTGCCCAACCAGAAATGACTGGGCAAAGGAGGAAAGAACCTCCACCCTGTCTGCCAGAAGCCGAGCTCTGGCTTGACAAGAGTCGAGCTCTGCCCCGACGAAGCCCATCACCTGAGAAGGAACGAGTTCCGACTTGGCCTCACTGATCAGGAGGCCAAGCTGGAAGCAGATCTGGAGGGCCAGGTCCCTGGACCTCTTCACCTCCTATTGGGTGGATACTGCTAGGAGCCAATCGTCGAGGTAAGGATAAATCCTGACCCCTCGACGCCTGAGATGGGCCACCACCACTGAAATGCATTTGGTGAAGACCCATTGGGCTGAAGACAGGCCGAACGGCATGGGTCAGAACTTGTACAGGGTCCCTTCGACCCTGAAGCGGAGGAACTGCTGATGGGACGGACGGATTGGGACGTGAAAGAATGCATCATGCAGATCCAGTGAACAGAACCCCATGTTTCGCTCCAAGGATGGCGTGATCTGGGACAGAGTGACCATCCGAAAGGTATGTGACCTGAGATATTTATTCAGGTCATGCAGATCTAGAATGGGGCGCCAGACCCCCATCCACTTGGGCACCCAGAAGTACCTGGAGACAAAGCCTGGGTCTGCTGGAGGATCCGCCATTGGAGCTACTGTCTCCTTGAAGAGGAGTTGAGTGATGTCGTCTCAGAGAGCCAACTGAGTCTGAGGGGTGCGGGCTCGGCTTGGAGGGTACTGCTCGAATTCTAGAGGCAGTCCCTGGCCGAACACTTTGAGAACCCACCTGTCCGAAGTGACAGCGGACCATGCGGAAAGGAAGTGGTGGAGCCGGCTTCCCATGGGAGGACCCAGAGCTGGGGTGATGGGAGAGGGGCTGACAGCCCCCGCCCATCACTGAGAAGGCCTGGAAGAGAGGAGAAGGCTCCTGGACCTAAACCTTGGCCTCCTTTACAGGCCTGTTGGGGTCTGGGCTTGGGCCGGGGACGCCAAGCTTGAGCCTGCTATTTTTGCTGGTGCTGCTGTCCACCTTGAAAGGAGGACTGCTGAGCTGGAGGGGAAGAATGCTGAAAAGGCTTCTTTTTCTTCTGCTGGTTCTTGCCCCAGGTCTTGGCAAAAGTAGCGTCCAAGGAGGCACTGGACTGCTGAATGCGCTGAAGGTGACTGGCCATTCCTGGGCCGAACAGGTCGGTCCCTAGGAAGGGCACATCAGCTAGTTTGTAATGGGTATCTGCCAGGAAGGAGGAGAGCCTCAGCCAAGCCCTGCAACGAGAGGCAACTGTGGCAGCCATCGAGTGGGCACAAGGACCCTAATGTCTAGGACTGCCTGAAGCTGTTGTTTAGCAACAGCTTGGCCCTGATCCCAGACCTGCTTGATCATGGTCTGCATGTCCATGGGGAGATGTGGGAAAACTTCATACAGTGACCTTAAAAGGGCATGAGAGAAGTGTGCCTTGACGGCTGAACTTGCCTGATGAAGGCCCAAGGAGGATGCTGCATAGACCTTCCTGGCTGAATGGTCCAAAAGCTTGGACTCGTTATCAGGAGGTCAGTCAGTGTTGGCAGAACTGCCAGTATGCCTGAACACAGAGCCCATCACCAGGCTCTTAGCTGAAGGGTGCTCTGTGAACCCCGCAAGGGACCCCACTGGCACCGCATACTTGCAGGCTATGTGGGCAGATGGAGCTGGACAAGAGGCAGGGCGCTGCCAGAGTTCTAGGGCCAGGCCACCAATAGCCTTGGCCACAGAAAAGACCTCCGTCGGGGTACCCCCTCTCTTAAGGATGTCAGTAAGATGGTACTCCGCCTTTTTCTGGATTGGCTCCAGGGGCATCCCTATAGATTCAGAGATGAGGCGAAGAATCCCTTGGAAAGACGAGGGACCTTCCTCAGTCTCTAAGCCAATGGTTGACTCATCATCCCCCTGGATGAGAATGCAAGCCAGAGACATCCGAATCCGAGGAATCAGGGTATAACTTCTGACCACCCAGGTCACCTTCGACCTACCAAGGGCGGTCTGGGGTGACCGTGACCAACAATCTCTAGGGAAGCCTGGTGTCTGGTCTATCTTCCTAGGAAGGAGCCCCTCCTACAGCCTGTTTGGGCGGTGGTTCCGCCACATACAGTGGAGAGAGACCAATCTGGGCTGAACTGGAGGTTTTGCCGGCTCCGAGGGCTGAGGAACCGATTTAATCGGCTCCGAAGGAGTCGGCTTCAGCCTAGGAGGTGAAAGCCAGGTAATGGCCGGTGTAGATACCGGAGTCGGCTTGTGCCCGGTCAAAATTAGCTGTTACCACATGAGGTCCTCGTAGCGCCGATGGAGTCTCCGCCGGAGCCTCTCCTCATGGCTCTTCCTCAGCCTGTCAGCCGAGGGGGTCCAAGACCTCGACTTGAGATCGGACGGGCTGACTCGGTCGCTCCGGAGACACCGGCGGGACCGGTGATTTCATGGGATCAGGGACCACTTCTTCGATGGAAGTCCCAGCAGGCTGGGTCTCGTCATCTGGAAAGACCAGATTAGGGGTTTGTCGATCGGAGTCAGCAAAATCGGATCGATCATGATGTCAACATTGTTGATTGATAATTCGGTCGACTGATCTAACGGCAAAGCCGAAAAGCCAGCGGCCAAAGAAGCGATCTCAACCGAGGTCGAGATCACATGTTCCTGGGATCGAGATCTCTCCCACTCCCAAGAACGTCTCTGTCGAGATGAAGACAATCCCGGATCCTTCTCCCGCTTACGGGATCGAGAGGAGCGCGAACCTGGAAGTGCCTCTCCCTTGGTCGGGAGAGACTGGCACAACTCTCGGAAGGAACCTAAGAAGGTGGAGCCAGGCTGAGTGGGAGCCCGAAGAGCCCGAGAAGTCTCAATAGCACGGAGCCGCTTCTCCTCAAAAGCTTGCATGCTCCACTGCTTGGCATGGATCTCAAGCCACTGAAACCGCCCACAGAGCCTCCCTGGATTTCACCGAGGGTTCCACCTCCCCGGCCTCCTCAGTTTCAGGCATGCGAGACAGTCGTTGAGTACAGTGGGATGAAAGGAGAGACACATATCGCATTTCAAGGTGTCATGGTCATCACCGAGGCAATAGACGCACACGGTATGGGGATCGGTGCTTGAAATCTTCTGGCTGCAAGGGCACAGACGAAATCAAGGGGAAGACCGGTCTTCCATAATCGAAGCAGCGAACTTGCAATTGCTAATGTGGGCAATGCGAATTTTCAGAATAACCGAAGGGTTGAAAGCCAAGGCCTACAAGATGCGTGAGCACGAGGGAGGCAACCTGAATCTTCCAGCAGATAGGAAGATCTTGCGCCATGGGACGGAGCTGAGGTATATACCACCCGGGTGGGTGGGAGGAGCCAGCTTGAAGACTTCCGGTGAGATTTAAAGCAGAAGGGGACATGTCAGAGTGTGGATGAACAACATATCCACGCTCCTAGAAAAAAAATTACTCACCGTAGTAATGTTATTTCTTCCAAGGGACCCCTCACTATTCTTAACAACTACAATCATTCACCTGGAATGAGCTGCTCTGGAGCCTAGAATTTTATGCTAATGAGAGAATCTTTAGAATGACATTCAAAACTCTGCTGTGCTGTCATGCTCACACCTGGATTCTAATGCCAGTATTTTTTTAAACTTTTTTTTGCATTTAATCCACAATACAATGCATACAAGGAAATAAATGCTTCACAACCAAATACAGACAGATCAATAGACCTATATTTCATAGTTTATACTATTAAAACAGTTACTATTAGGCTCCACTATTAGGAATTGATTAACTGACTGTTAATTACAATTGTATAATGTTAACTTACATTATGACCAGTAGCATGCATAACCTCTGAATTAATGCTGTTCTGTCTTTATGTTTAAACCATAGGTAATAAACAGTTAAGTGTCAATATGAAAATAAAGGTTGGCAGATTTATTTCTAAAGTTAGGGTGAACAGTGACCACTAAACTAGCTAAAAGGCTCCAAAAATATGAACCAATTTAAAAAGTCCTCAAAGCTTTCTACCATGGCAGAGTAAAACAAACTATAATGAAAAACAAAGATTAGATCACAGAGTATCAATTGTTAAGTACTGTAGCAAGTAATGCTGAAGCAAAATGAAAATAACCGATTCTTCTGTGAACATTTTACAGGTTCTGGAAGGTAAGGAAGGGATGGGATTGTTAAGCAAAATGAGGGATCCCTTGGAAGAAACAACATTACTACAGTGAGTAATTTTTTTCTTCAAAGCCCTGGAATCCTTCACTTTTGGTCAACTACCACCTATAATTGCGTCTCTAAAACTGTCACCGTCTATTCCATCACCTTTGCTGTCTGTAACTCTCCCAGGTCGTGCCTGAAAATAGGCAGTGCCTTTGTCTAGTGCACCTACTCGGTTAACAAAAACAAAATAAAAAAAATAAAATAAACTACAGACTCCATAGCAGTACCTTGGGAAGCTGGATACAGAATCTACTTGGGGGAAAAGGTTCTGCAAGACAGCAGTGCCAATGCTGGCATCCCCTCTGGACTGTATGTCCAGACATTAGTGCTTTGTGACAGTGTGCACAGTTTTCCAGGTAGCTACTTTACAGATTTCCTGTAGGGAGACTCCCCTGGACGCTGCCACAGTGGCAAACATGCCTCTTGTAGGGTGGACCCTGATAGCTCCGGGTGGTAATTTGCCAGCTTTGGCATAACAGAAATGAATGCAGGAAACTATCCAATGAGCAATGGTTCTCTTGGATGCTGGTTTACTCAGCCATACTATACCATAGGTGACAGAATTGAGTACTGGTGGACCCAACATCTGCTGTGTGGTCGAAGTAGTACCTCAGAGCGCTCTCTTAACATCTAGACTGTGGAGCTTTTGCTCCCCAGGTGTGGATTTTGCTGTAAAGAACACAAGAAGTATGACTGACTGATTCAGATTAAATTCAGGCACCACTCTGTGGAAGAATTTTCTGTTAGTTTTCAAGACTACCTTGTCCCTGTGGAATATGATATATTTCGGATTTGTACAGAGGGCTTAAATCTCGCTTACCCTTCTGGCAGATGTGTGTGCCACCAGGAAAACTGCTTTCCAGGTAACATACTTCAGGGCAGCAGTTGCCATAGGCTCGAAGAGAGAGCCTCCATCAGCTGAATAGTGGGAGCTGGTAGTTTTCCCAGGATGCGAACAGATCTATTTCTGGTGTACTCCACCTTCTGAACACTGGCCAGCACTTGTTTGTTCAGTGTCCATTCATGGTTTCCCTAGCAGATTCTGCTTAGGGAATCTGCCTGGATGTTGTCTGAGTAAAGACAAATCAACAAGAGGGCACGCATTCAAGCTGGAAGGAGGAAGATTTGGAGGAAACACAAGGGGGAAGTTCTTCATTGAAAGAGTGGTGAGTCCCTGGAATAGGTTGCCAGAATGGGTGGTGGGGGGTGGATTTGGTTAACAAATTCAAGAGGTCTTGGGACAACTACATGGGACTAAATAGAAGCAAAAATGGCACGGAGGTGAGGAAAAGTTAAAAGGACTAGAGGAGGTATTTGGGCAGACTGGATGGGCCAGAGGGTCCTTTTCTGCCGGCAAATTTCTATGTTTCTGTTTCCCTGGCAGGTATACTGCTGATAGCTTAACATACAGGGAGTACATTCAGTTCCAGATCTTCACTGCTTCTGTGCACAGTTTTGAACATTCTATTCCTCCCCGATTGTTTATATAATACATAGTAGGGGTGTTGTCTGTCCTGATCTGGATGGACTAACCCCTGATGTGGGAGGAAAAGGCTTGCATTGCCAAGTACACTGCCCTGAGCTTCAGGAGGTTTATGTGCTCCTGAGACTGCTGTGGGCTACACATAACACTTGCAGTGAGGTCCTCCAGGTGGGCAGTCCAGCATAGGAGGGAGGCATCGGTAGTAAGTACGATGGTGGGTGACCGCTGAAGAAAGTAAACTCCCTCTCTGAGGTTGTCTTCTTCCTTCCATTACTCTAGTGCCCTTAACAGACACTTGGTGTCAGGCACTAGTTTTGACAGTGGATCCCACCTCTGGGACTAGAAGCTGCCCAGGTGGTAAGGGATAGCTTCCATTTAGAACCTAGCATCACTGCAGTGGATGAAGCCATGTGCCCCAGCAGCTGTAGAAAGCACCTTGTAGGTTTGGGCTGACCTGCTCTGAAAGATTTGCAAGTACTATCAGGTCTGTCACCCTTTCCCAAGGGAGGAATGCCTTTCCTTGGTGGGTATCTAACTGCCCCAAAAAGTCCAGTACCTGAGCTGGTTCTGTCTGAGACTTTGGGGCATTTATCAGGAAACCCAGGTCCCCCATGATGCGCTGTATGTGGAGGAAAGAGGACTTGACCTCCTGGTGTAACTTTCCTGAGACTGCCAGCAGTCCAGATAGGGAAAAACCACTACTCCTTGCCTCCTCAAATGTGCTGCTGCTACGACTAGGCACTTTGTGAACTTTCTGGGCACAGAGGATAGGTCAAAGTAAAGGACTGCGAACTGGTAGTGGCAGTTCCCTACTCTGAATCTGAAGTACTTTCTGTGACCGGACCCGACTGATATAAGAAAACATATGTCTTTCAGATCCAGTGATCCCAGCCAGTCTTCCTGTTGCAGTGATGGAATCACAGATTCCAATGTTACCATCTTGAACTTTTCCTTTTTAAAGTGTTTATTCAGGTATCTCAAGTCTAAAATGGGCCACCACTCACCATTTTTCTTGTGGGTCAGGAAGGGTTTGAGTAAAATCCCTTCCCCACTGTGAGGAGGGGACTTTCTTCACTGCATTTGCTTGCAGCAACTGTTTTACTTACGAACATATGAAATTTGCCAGCAGATAAAGGCCTAGAGGTCTATCAACTCTGCTCGAATGTGCAGCTAGCACCCCTTATTCTGCAGCTGCCCCACCCTTCCCCTTCATTGACCCTCCCTCTTGTCCTATCCCATCCCCTTTTAAAGCAGTCCACTGTTCTACTGGATACCAGTTCTGCAGGTAACACATTCCACCCAGCCACCACCCTCTCTGTAAAAAAGTGTCTCCTCATCTCCCTCCTGAACCTTCCTCCCTCCAGTCTCATATCATGGCCCCGGTGTCCTCCCCTCCCTTACTTTGAACAGCCCCTCCGTACCCGTCTTGTTTATTCCTTTCATGTACTTAAAGGTTTCAATCATGTCCCCCCGTCCCTCCTCTCCTCCAGTGAGTACATGTTCAACTCCCTCAGCCTCCTCTCGTATGAGAAGTCCCCCAGCCCCTTGATCATCTTTGTCACCCTGCACTGCACCCCCTCCAGTAACTTAATGTCCCTCTTCAGATACGGGTGCCAGTACTGCATGCAGTACTCCAGGTGTGGTCTAACTAATGACCTATATAGTGGCAGAATCACCTTCGCCCTCCTCGAGGATATACCCTTTGCAATACAACCCAGCATTTTGTTGGCCTTTGCAGCTGCCTTCCTACATTGTACCCAGTTGTTCACTGACCCTGTAATGAGCATCCCCAGATCCTTCTCCTCCTCTGTCTGGGCTAGATGCACTCCCCCCCAGCTGGTAACTGCTCCTTGGGCTCTTCATCCCAAAATGCAGCACCTTGCACCTTTTGGCATTGAACCCCAGTTGCCAGGTGTCTGACCAGGTTTCAAGCTTTGCTAGATCATCCTGCAACCCCTGCCATCCCCTAGGTCATCCACCACCACTCCTACCTTGGTATCATCAGCAAACAGACTGATGTTGCTCTTGATGTCCAATGATATGTCTGCAATGAGTATCCCAAACAACACTTGTCCCAACACCGAGCCCTGTGGAACACCGCTTATCACTACCCTTGGGTGTGACAGCTCCCCACCCACCACCACCCTCTGCTGCCTTCCCTGAAGCCAGTTCCCAACCCATCTCACCAGCTTTGCACCTGCCCCTATGCCTACTAACTTACTTCCTAGCTTTCCATGAGGCATCGAGTTGAATGCCTTACTGAAGTCCAGATACAGGACATCCACTACATGGCCCCTGTCCAGTTGCCTAGTTACCCAGTCATAGAACTCCACCAGGTTGGTTTGGCAGGACCTGCCCCGTATGAAGCCATGCTGTCTGGTGTCCTGTAGTCCTTTGGCCTCTAGGAGGGCCACCAGCCTCTCCTTCAGGATAGTCTCCATTAGCTTACCCACGATGGATGTGAGGCTCACTGGTCTGTAGTTTCCCGGTTCATCCTTGGGGCCACTCTCGTGGAAGGGCACCACATGGGCCATCCTCCAGTCCTGAGGTACACACCCTGAATGTAGTGAGGCATTAAATAGGTCTGCCAAAGGTCCTGCAAGGACCTCTGTCAGCTCCTTCCGTATCCTGCGGTGGATGTAATCTGGGCCTGGTGCCTTATTAATCCTCAGTGCTTCAAACCTCCCGAACTCTGCCCGCCATGAGCCTCCCCATCTGCCACCTCCTGCTTGCCATCTCCCTTGAGTGTCACCCCCTTCTTTAGTAGAATACTGAGCAGAAGTACCTCATTTAGTGCTTCTGCCTTACCATACCCTGCTTCCAACCAACCACCCTCCTTCCTAATCCTTACTATGTGGTCCTTACAGCTCCTTTTCTCCCTGGTGTACCTAAAGAAGTCCTTCTCCCCCTTCTTAATGCCTTGTGCCAGCCTGAGTTCTGTAGATGCCTTGGCTCCCCTTACTTCCCTTGTTACCTCCTTCGACTCTCAAGTACTCTTCCCCGTTTCCTTGTACTTCCTAAAGGCAGCTCTTTTCCTCCTTAACTTTTCCATGACCTCCTTGCTCAACCAGCTCAGTTTCTTAGCCCTAGCCTTCTTGCTCTGGGCCTTGCAGCAGGTTGTGGTTGCCTCCACTATCCCCAGCTTTATGAGCTCCCACCTCTGGTTAGTGTCCATACTAGATTGAATTCTGGCCAGGTACCCTTTCATCACTTCCCCCATCCTCCCAAAGTCAGCCCTCCTGAAGTCCAGCACTCTTGTGCCAGATTCTACTCCTTCCTTGCCCACATCCAGTGTGAGCCATACTGAGTAGTGGTCACTCCTGACAGTAGTTTGTCCACCGTAAGTTTTCCCACAAAGTCCCTATTTGACAGCAGAAGGTCAAGGGTATTCCCTAACCTGGTTGGTTCACTGACCATCTGCAACAGGAAGCTGTCCTGGAAGGCATCCAGCAGTACCTGCTCCCTTCTGTTTCTGGTTGTTGGGGTACTCCAGTCCTCTCCTAGCAAGTTGAAGTCCCCCACAATCACCACACTACCCTTCTCGCAGGTCCTCTTGATCTGTCCCGCTAGTTCCCTAACTCCTCCGTCTGAGATGGCGGACTGTACACCACTCCCATTCTAAGAATCCTATTCTTGGAATCCTGGATTTGCATCCAAAGCGACTCCATACTACCCTCCTCCCCTTCCTCCCTTACACACTTCAGTCCTTCCTTTACATATAGTGCCACACCCCCTCCTTTCCCAAATCACCCTGTCCCTACGAAATAACTTGTACCCAGGTACAGACAGGTCCCAGTCATTGTATTAGGTGGCCCATGTTTCTGTGATGGCTGCAATGTCCACCTCTCCCTCTGCCATGAGCAACTGCAACTCTGCAGTTTTCCTCCCAAGGCTCCTAGCATTAAGGGTAACCTCCTTCCACCCCCCCCATCCTGCCCTCCTTTACCAGCATCACAAATAGTACTTGTTATTTGTCCTTTGTCACTGTTATGGGGGTTAAGCTCATATGGTTTCCCAACCTGTGGTCTCTGCATGTCTCTTGCCCAATTACCACCCCCCACTCCTAGTTTAAATTCCCTACTTCCTCTATGTACTCCTCTATCCTCTGTTTCAACACTTTCTTTCCCTCCTCACTCAAGTGTAGTCTTCTAACTCTAAAGAAAGTGTTTCTGTTGGAGTATGATGGAGAAGGTTTGTGACCTTGCAATTTCGAAATTTTTTAAACTGCAAGGTCAGACCCTGACTCACTATTTCCAGGAACCACTTGTCTGTGGTTCCTCTTTCCCATTCCTTGAAACAGTAAATCAGCCGCCCCCTCCCCAGCAATGACTGGGTGACCTGCTGAACTTGTCAGGGGTTTTGCTTCACCTGGGCTTTGGGGCAAGCACTGCATCCCCATGCCTGGGACCCCTTCTGCCCCTACCTCTGAAGAAACCTCTCTGAGGGGCAAAGTCATAAGCAATGTAGGTGTTGGGGTAGTAGCCCCTCCCCTGCCATAAGGCCTGCTGGAAGTGGAGGCCTTTTCCTTCTCAGTATTGCTCTTGTAAGAGGTCTTATATTTGTCCTCCTTCTTCATGTATGCATCTGTCTCATCACCAAACAAGGAATTTCCCTCACAAAGGAAATCCATTGCTTTTGTTTGGGTGTCCTGAAAGAAGTTTGTAGTTCTAAGCCAAACAAACCTTCTTAGGGACAGAGCATGTGCCATGACCCTAGATGCATTGTCACTGGTGTCCACAGCCATGTGGAACTGGAACTTGGTGGCATCCAGCAGTCTTTACTGTGTCTGCCAAATCCTGTACCAGGTCATCAGCATCTTTCTCGCTCATTGCCAAAACGGAGCTCCAGAGGACTTTTTGGTACTGAGCTGTGTAAGCCATGTATGCTGTATGCCTTAAAATTAGGGAAGCTAAGGTACATACTTTTTTCTCCCATACTATCCGGTTTCCTGGAATCTCCCTCAGGAGGATGGGAGGAAATGGGCACTTTGGCCTTATCACAGGAGGCAGTCTAGACCAGCCTCTCAAGATCAGGTTGGGAGTACAGGTACTCAGCACCCTGTTTGTCAACTTGACATTTTTTCTCCATTTTCTTGTCCATGCCAGCAGCTGAACTGGATGCTGACAACTCTTTGTAAGTGGCCTTTCTGGAGGATTTGTGGATGGGCCACAGCAACCTTTCTGTGAGAGTTACGCCCATCATACCTAAAAACTCCAAGCTTATCCTCGTCATCAGCAGTCTCCTGCAATGAGATGTTGAGGGTGTCACAAACCCACTCAGCAGGTCAGGCCTTCTACTCCCAAAGTGCCAACCTCCAAGCACAGTCTTGTGAACAGTTTAACAGAACAAGGTAACCCTCGTGTCTGTTTTGTGAGTTTGGATCAACCTTTGGTCTCAAGTTCTGGAGGGATTCAAACTGTTAACCTCTTGCTAGCATACCCAAGGCACAGGGTATCTATCTTCGGGGGAAGCCAGATATCTTTGCCTATGGGCACCTAACCAGGTATACAGAGATGAACCCTTAAAAAATTTAATAAAGACCTCAGATTTAAAATGCTTCTCTTTCCAGTTTGGTATCACCATTCAAGCGTATGCCTGCTGTCTGCTATAAATACAGGTTACTCATCTGTAACAGGAGTTCTAGAAATGGTATATGTTGTTCATCCACACGGTCTGGCAGGTACCTTGCTGCTTTAAATCTTGCCGGAAGGTCTTCAAGCTGGCTCCTCCCACCCACCCGGGTGGCAAAACTCTCGGCTCCGCCCCATGTCGCCAGATCTAGCCCGCTGAAAGCCAGTTGTGCGTCGGAGCCGGGGAGACCAGGTGGGTCATGTGGATGAACAATATATACCATTCCTAGAACTCCTGTTACAGGTGAGTAACCTGTATTTCTAGGGACATGGATATGTTGTTCATCCACACTGTCTGGCAGACTCCCAGCCGTTTTCCGGGAGGAGGGAGGCAAGGCGCACACCCCCTACTTAGGGAATAATGACTGGAGAACCCAGACCCCAAAACCAGCATCCCAGCTTGACTCAAGGTCGATGTGGTAATGAGTAATGAAGGTGTGTGTTGAATTCCAGGTAGCAGCCCTGCAGATTTCCTGAATAGGGACGTCCCTGGAAACAGCCACCGAAGCAGTGGTATGGCGGGTAGAATGAGCTCTTATCCCTCTGGGAGGTTCCATGCATGTCAACCTATAGCAGAGATCTATGCAGGAGGTGACCCACCTGCCTGTCGTCTGCTTGGCTGCAGGTCTGCCAGGTGTGGCTTCAAAGTAGGTGACAAACAGCTGGCGAACCTCTCCGCCAACTTCAGCCGTCTGCTCCTTGTAATAAACGAGCACTCTTCTAGGGTCCAAAGCATGGAGTCTATATTCGGCCTCCGAGGTGTGACTGGGGTAGAACACTGGCAGAGTCAAAACCTGGTTAAGGTGAAACTCCGACACCACCTTCAGAAGGAATTTCGGGTGGGGGCGCAGGACAACCTTGTCCCTGTGGAAGACCAGATAAGGAGGCGCGATGGAGCGCCTGGAGCTCCCATCCTTCTGGCTGACGTGACAGCCACCAGAGAAAGCGGTCTTCCACGACAGGTGAGAGATATCACACATGTGCATCGGTTCGAATGGCTTGCCCATGAGCTTAGCCAATACCAGCAGTAGATCCCACGGAGGTGGAGGTTCTCGCACCGAAGGGGATAAGTGATCAAGGCCTTTGAAAAAGCACCCGAACACCTTCTCCTGCGCCACCGACTGCTTCCCGGCCTGCGCCCGGTAAGCAGAGATGGCTGCCAGGTGCACCTTAAGGGTCGTCGACTGGTAGTTGACAGGTAGTCCAGAATGCTTGCCAAAGAACAGGAGGAAGGGTCCAGGCCCTTGCCCTGACACCAAATGGAGAATCTCTTCCATTTAAAGACATAGCATTTTCTGGTCGACTCCTTACGGGACGCCTCAACAACGTTGAGGACCTCGTTGGAAAGACCCAAAGCCTGGAACTCTAGCCGCTCAGGAACCAGGCCGTCAGGTGCAGGGATTGAAGGTCTGGATGGAACACCTTCCCCTAACTGACTGAGATCAGGTCCGGGCGGCTTGGAAGCCGCCTCAGGAGCCTGGAGCTGAGACTGAGGAGATCTGGATACCAGAACTGGTGGGGCCAGTCTGGGGCTACCAGAATCACCTGCACCTTGTCCCTCCTCGCCTTGAGGAGCACCTTGTGGATCAAGGGAAATGGGGGAAAGGTGTAGAAGAGGCCCGGGGTCCACGGCCTCGAGAAGGCATCCCCCTGCAGCAAGCCCTGCTGAGGGGGGCGGGCATGAAACAGTCTCAGCTTCGCATTCTCCCTGGAGGCAAACAGGTCCTCCTGAGGCATGCCCCAGTGGAAAACAGATCTTGTACTACCTCCAGCAGGAGAGACCACTCGTGGGACGCAGCCCCTATCCAGTTTAGGGCATCGGCCAGAATGTTGGAGGCTCCTGCCACATGGATGGCAAGGAGATCTGCCTCCAGGCTGCGCATGAGGGACCAAATGCGGAGAGCTTCCCTGCACAGAGGCATGGAACGCGTCTCGCCCTGGCAGTTTAGGTAGTACATGGTCGTGGTATTGTCCGTCTGGACCTGGACCACTTGACCCCGAACAAACGGAGCGAAGGCGGTGAGGGCTAGACGGACCACTCTAAGCTCCAGCAGGTTGATGTGGCATCGGGACTCCTGAGGGGATCAGAGGCCGTGTGCTCTGTGCTCCCCCAGATGGGCACCCTCAACCCATCAGAGAGGCATCAGTCGATAGAGAGACCGTCGGCTCGGGGCGGATGAATGGGATGCTCTCCTGCAGATGTGCTGGAACGGTCCACCACTGCAGGGCGTTCCACATTCTCATGGTCACTGTCACTAGCTGATACAAGGGATCAAAGTGTTGTGACCACTGGCTGGCCAGCCCCCAATGAAGGGGACGCATGTACCAACGGGCCCAAAGGACCACACTGGTGCAGGCTGCCATGAGGCCCAGGAGGTGCAGGAAGTCCTGGGCAGGGCGCAACTGCCCAACCTGAAATGATTGGGCAAAGGAGGAAAGAACCTTGACCCTGTCCGTCAGAAGCCGTGCTCTGTCTTGTAGAGAGCTGAGCTCTGCCCCAATGAATTGCATCACCTGCTTTGGCACAAGTTCCAACTTGGCCTCGTTGATGAGGAGGCCAACCTGACAGTAAACCTGGAGGGCCAGATCCCTGGACCACTCCACCTCCATTCTGGAGAAGGCTGCAATCAGCCAGTCGTCCAGGTAGGGGTACAGCTGGACCCTTCGGTGCCGCAGGAATGCTGTCACCACTGCCATGCATTTGGTGAAGACCATGGGAGCTAGGGAAAGGACGAAGGGCATGGCCCGGAACTCATAGAGGGATCCCTCTGCCCTGAAGTGGAGGAATCTCTGATGGGACGGACGGATTGGGACGTGAAAGAACGCATCCTGGAGGTCCAGAGAACAGAACCACACGCCTCGTTCCAAGGATGGAATTATCTGAGCCAGAGTGACCATCCTGAAGGTTCGAGACCATAGGAACCTGTTCAGGTCGTGCAGGTCTAGAATGAGGCGCCAGCCCCCCTGTCCGTTTCGGGACCAGGAAGTACCTGGACACAAACCCTGGGTCTGGTGGAGGATCTGCCACTTTCCTGATAACCTCTTTTTCAAGGATCAGGGTAATGTCGGCTCGGTGAGCCGACAGAGAGGCGGACCACGTGGCCCCAGAGGTGACGGCTCTGAAGGGCGGGCCTGCTCGAACTCAGAGGCAGGCCCTTTCCTACCAACTCCAACACCCAGCGGTCCATGGTGATAGCAGACCAGGCGGAAAGGAAGTGAGGAGCCATCCTTCCACGGGGGTGACGAGGCTGGAGGCAACACCCCTCAACCCGTCACTGGGCAGGCTTGGAGGAGGGGCCGGCCGAGGGACCTCCTGGGCCTTTTCCTCCTCCTTGCTTCCTACTAGAGGAAGCCGCAGGCTTGGCTTTGGGATGCCAAGCGCGAGCCTGCTGTCCCTAATGCTGGTGTTGCTTGGCCGGATGTGCCGCAGGCACAGAAGGACGAAAGGACTTATGTTGCTGACGACGGCTCTTGTCCTTCTGGGCGGAGGTGACAGAGTCCAGGGTAGCATTGGACTTTTCGATCCGCTGGAGGTGGCCTTCCACTACAGGGCCGAAGAGGTCAGTCCCCAAAAAGGGGACGTCCACCAATATATGCTGGGTATCCACCGTGAAGGTGGATATCCTCAGCCATGCTCTGCGGTGCATGGCCACTGAGGCCGCTACTGATCGGGCACAGGAGTCTCCAATGTCTAGAGCCGTTTGGAGCTGCTGCTTCGCCACCCGCCCTTCCCTGATCCCGCACCTGCTTGACTGTGGTCTGCAGGTCGGCTGGGAGATGAGAGATCACCTCATCCAGGGAGCCCATGGGGGCGTGGGAGAAGTGTGCCATCAGCACGGCCGAGCTGGCCTGGTGGAGGCCTAGGGAGGACACAGCGTACACTCTGCGTCTGGCATAGTCCAGCTTTTTGGACTCCTTGCCGAGGGGCTTATCCACATCCCTAAGCGTTCCCGGAACACGGAAGCGCTGCTCGGTGACCAACCCCTCCGCAGAGGAGTGCTCTGAAAAACCAGACAAAGAGCCGGTAGGGACCGCATACTTCCTGGCCATCCTGGCCAAAGGTGTAGGGCAGGAAGCCGGCCGCTGCCAGAGCTCCAAGGCTGGGCCGACAATGGCCTCAGCCACCGGAAAAGCCTCCGTGGGCGAATCCCCACGATCCAGTATCTCCGTCAGGGGATACTTGGCCCGCTGATTCTGAACTCGAGCTGCATCCCGTGGATTCCGAGATGAGCAAGTGAGACCCATGAGCGACAATGGGCTCATCCATCGACTGCCCCTTGAGGACTCAGGTCAAGGGGCCTGGGAACTGGGGAGGAGCCGTCGTCGAGTCTGCGAAGAGCTGTCTGGGGCTAAAGCCACCTCCACCTGCTGAGGCGGTCGGGAGTGAGGGTGACCTGACAACGGTGGGCAGACCCTGACCCGACCGAGAGTCTCGGTCGGCGCCCCAATTCGGTTGTGGGCGGAGAGTTCCACCACAATCGGTGGGCAGCTGGTTTTGGCGAACAACCGGTCCGGCTTGGGCACCTTGACAACTGTGAGGAGTTGTTTGACCTTTCGGGTGACAAGCCACTTGATGGCCAGGAAGGTGACAGCATCAGCTTGTTCCCTTTACAAAGGAGCTGCTGCCATATTAAGTCCTCGTGGCGTCGATGCAATTTGCGAAGCCTCTCCTCTTCTGAGGAGGAAGGCAGGGACAGTGGCGCCACCAGTTCCTCGGTCTCCAAGACGAGACCGTCAATGGCCAGCGGGATTGGCTGGACCAGATGAGGTCCGAGACTGAGACCCTTGGTGTTTCGAGGTGGGTCTGGGATGAGGTGGGACACCCGCTCTTCCCTCGGCTCAGGAGCCTTGACCGGGGACTCCGGCACAGGAGGCGCAGGCAAGTCCTCGGTTTCCACCCGGGGAACCAGTGATGAAGGGTTGTCGGCTTCACCAGTCGACAGCCTGTCCGACGGGTCGAGAAAAATCTAGACCGCATCGACGGGTGTCTCAGCCAGCTGACCTGGGGGACACTGTGAAGCCGGCAGCCTTAGCCGAACCTCGACCAAGTCGAGTGCCGACTGTCAAGGAAGGGACCTCTCCGCCTCCCAGACGCGGCGATGGGGACTCTACCCTTCGAGTCCTTCTTTTTCGACCGAGAAGAGTGTCCCAATGGCCCCTCCCCTTCGTGGAAAAGGACTGGCAAGAGGGATTGGCAAAGCTCCTTGAGAGAAGCTGTGTAGGAGGATCCCAGAGAGAGCGGGATAAATGCAGCAACCAAGGAAGATGAGGATGCGGCCTGGGCCGCCTCCTCCTCAAGGGCGATCATCTGCTTGAGTTGCTCAGCTGAGCCAGCCACCGCGGACACCGTCCAACGGATCTCCTTTGACTTCACCAGTGGGTAGCGCTTCTCGGGGCGCCCAAGCTGTAACCGTGCAGCGCGGTCCTCCAGGATGTTGGCCGAAAATGATCGACATAACTCGCAGGCCTGCGATCAAGGCCGAGGCAGTAGACGCACGTGGAGTGCAGGTCCGTCCTGGACATCTTCTGCCCGCATGGGCACCGCCGAAATCCGGAGTCGGTTGTCCGCCACGGCTGGGAGTGATGAACCAGTCTTGAGAACTAGAATTATTTTCGGGCGAACTGAAGAATTAGGATCCAGTCTATACACAGAGCGTTAAGGAGGGAACCTGAGCTTCCAAGCGGTAAGGAAGATCTGGTGTCATGGGGCGGAGCCGAGAGTTTTACCACTCGGGTGGGTGGGAGGAGCCAGCTTGAAGGCCTTCCGGCAAGATTTAAAGCGGCAAGGAACCTGCCAGACAGTGTGGATGAACAACATATCCATGTCCCTAGAACCATAAATACTTTTCTTACAACTAAAATAAATTCAAAGAGAGACCACGTATGTTCTAAAAAGAATTTTACTAAAATAGTTAAAAATATGTAAAGCACAAAATACAGAACTGTTATATCACCAGACATACACATCTTTTAAAAGAAGGTTTAAACAGTGCAAACTCCTACTTACAGTAGTTAGATTTTAAATCTTTCTAAATACTTGTTTACAAGTGCTACAAAGATCTTTCCTTAGTCAGAGTCTAGGTAAAAATGTGTCTCTATGTAGTAAAACAGAATATTCCTTAAACAACTGTACTGACCAACACCTTTTTCGTGAGAGGTCAGCTAGCTCCTCCTCCGTTTGATTATGTATAAAAAATCTATATCTTATAAAAAAAAAAAAAAAGACATCCTGTTTTTGTAAGTATTACATTCTGCAACTTCAACATAATTCATGTCCATCAAATGACACTTCTTTTGATCTATGCTGTATCCTCCCTCACACAGGCTTCACAGGAGCATTTACAACCTTGCACCCGTGTAACAATCTAGGTTCCTCTCCAACGTCATAAAATGGATATGATATAGCAACTACGGCTGTGATAAACTCAGAAAAACATGAGATCCTTGATTAAAGCCTTCCATGTAACACATTGTCTCTAAAAACTGAGTGTGTGTGTGATACACATGCTGTCAGCATTTCTCTGGCTTTCATCTTTCAGCTGAAGCCGTGAAGGGGTGAGGTCACTCCTAGAGCACCAGACCTTCAGTAATGACAGTCAGTAATACATTTTATATTAATTAAAAAAAAAAAAAAGATACAGCACTCAGAACTGGCCGTCTACATCACATGCAATGAGATGTTGAGGGTACCTAAGCCAAACAATAGAAGCACTCTGGACAGGGGAGTCGATACCAGTCCACTCACAGGAGAAGGGGTCCTGAAAGAACTCCTAATACTCAAGGTGAACAAAGCAATGGGGCCTAATGGGATTCACTCCAGAATTCTAAAAAAACTAAGGGGAGACCTAGTGACACCACTGACTACCCTTTTTAACAAATCATGGGAGGATGGTGGGTACCCGAGGATGGATGCAATTCCCCTTCACAAAAGTGGGAGCAAGGCAGAGGTAGGAAACTACAGACCTGTTAGTTTGGCCTCAGTGGGAAGGAAAATAATGGAATCATTTCTGAAAGAAAAAACTGTTGCATACCAAGAGGCCAGCAGGGCACAGGACCCAAGGCAGCATGGATTCACAGCGGGAAGGTCATGTCAGACAAATCTAACAGATTTCTTTGACTGGGTGATCAAAGCACTAAACCATTGAGGGGCCGTGAATATGGCCTACCTAAACTTTAGCAAGGCATCTGACACAGTTCCACGCAAAAAAGTAATAAATAAGTTAGCCAGCCTGGGAGCGGGTCCTAGGGTGGTAGCCTGGGTAACAAATTGGCTGGACAACAGGACGCAGAGGGTAATAGTAAACGGAGTCCACTCTGAAGAAAGGGGAGTTACTAGTGGGGTACCACAGGGTTCAGTACTGGGACAGGTCCACTTTAATGTCTTTATAGCCGACACTGCGGAGGGGCTGGAAAGAAAAGTATGCCTCTTTGCAGACAACACAAAGATCTGCAACATGGTTGATACACAAGTGGGGTGGAAAGGATGAGAAAGGACTTGTCAAGTTTGGAGGAATGGTCAAAATTATGGCAGCTTAGATTCAAGGCAAAGAACTGCAAAATAATGTAGCTGGGAAACAAAAACCCGGGGGGAGGGGGTATTAACAACAAAAATAGAAAGAGACCTGAGGGTAGTCATATCAGATGGCCTTAAGGTAGGCAAGCAATGTGAGAAGGCAGTAAGGAGGGCTGGGGGGATACTGGGATGCACAAGGAGAGGCATCACCAGTAGAAAACAGAACGTTGTTATCCCTCTGTACAGACAGCTGGTGAGACCCCATCTGGAGTACTGTGTGCTCTCCGCAAGGACACACACAAGATGAAGGCAGTCCAGATGAGGGCAACTAAAATGGTGCAGGGTCTGCAACAGAAGCCACGTGAAGAAAGACCAAAAGAGCTTAATATGTATACCCTTAAAGAAGGGGGGGGGGACATGATAGAAACTTTCAAGTATCTCAAGTGAATCAACAAGTCCAAGAGGGTAGCATCTTTCAGAAAAAGATGTGTAAGAACAAGAGGGCACAATTTGAAGATAGAGGAGGGACGGCTCAGGGGCAACTTGAGGAAGTATTGTTTCATGAAGAGGGTGGTGGACACATGGAATGGACTTCCTGAGGAGGTTGTGGGGTCAAAAGCAGTGGGGGAATTCAAGAATGCATGGGACAGATATAAGGCAATTCTAGTGGGGGTAGGAGGAAGTGGGCTGTTGGTTAACTAGGATCTGCAGTTTATCCAATAGGTAGGGGAAACAGGCAGACTAGGTGGGCCAAGCAGTCCTTATCTGCCATTAGAGTCTATGTTTCTGTGTTTAACCATTTGCCTCACAGAAGTGTAGTGAGAGGTACAGTCATCTGAGGGATGAGGAGGGGAACCAAACTCTTGTTCTGGAGAACCATCAGGCTCTGTGTGTTCTCCTTCCTCCTCCCCCTCATAGAAGAATTCAGTCTCCTCCTCCACAGGTACTGGACTTGATATTGGAGCCGGGGGTGAATGGGCATACTCAAAAAAAATCCCCATAGCCTGGAGGAATTGCCATGCCTCAGTCATGTCCTCCATTGAGCGTATCATATTTTTGTCCACTGGCATCTCCTTTCCTTCTTCAGAAGGAGAGACAGTGACATTTCTTTGCAGGCACTGATTCCACTGTCTGCTCAGAGGCTTTTACTGGTTTCAGGGTTCCCCCATTTAGACATCCTGACTTCTGAACCATCCTTAGCAGCTTTATCCTTCTGCTTACTCAGATGGGCTGAGGCCTCCTCCAAGCCTTTAGGTGACATGGAGGCAGACTGAGAAGCCATAATGTCTTCTAATTTTTTAGCCCTTTTCTTTTGTGTTTTAGGGCAAAATTTAATACAGAGTTCACAACTGACAACTGTTATCTGGACCAAGGCACCTCAAAAACAACTTGTGGCAGTCTGCCTTAGGCAGGAGTTGGAAAAAAAATCTTAAAAGTTTATAAAACATGTAAATCCTGTCCTCTTTTTGGGCTTGTCAGACATGCTAAGACTGACCAAACAAGAGGAGTGCACCGCTTCCCAAATTGACCAAAAAAATCCCTGCAAGGGAAATTATATATAAAATATAGAAATGCAGCTTGGTTCCTTTCTTTATAAGAACCTCAGCAATAAGAGCACAGAAAACTAAAAATAAAGCCACTGACATCTCGATTCTGAAAAAAGGGAACCAGGAACAAGTTACAGAAAAAGACCCACAAAGTGGTAATCTCTCTGAAGAATATTTTTACATTAATTTAGTAAGGTTAAGCGGTTCCTTGAAATTGGGAACTGCGACACAAAGTACAGTTGAGTAAGAACTTACCTTAACAGTAGATCTTCGACAGTATCTCTTGCAGCAGGTCATAACATATGGGATATCAGCCGCAGGCATCATTTCCTCCGGATGGCTTCTCAGCAGTCGACCCTGGGACTTACCATAATGTTACCATGTGGTGTCAGTATGGCACGTATGAAAGGGGGAGGGGTCCTAGTGACCGAATGAGAAACCATTTCTCAGGCCTCCAATGGGAACCAAGAAGGGAAATAAGGCAGCAGCTCATGGAGTCATAAAAAAGAGAGGAGCAATGCACCCTTCTGAAGTAACAGCAAGGGGGAAGGTGGGTGGGGCAGCATGACCTGCTGCAAGAGATACTCTTGAAGATCTACTGTTACGGTAAGTCCTTACACAACTGTACTATCTTCTTGCAACAGGTCATAACACACAGGAAGATTCCCAAGTAGTTATGCCAAGGGGAGGAGGAAGCGAACCATTAGGACTTAGGACAGGAGGCCTTGTAGAATGGCCTGTCCAAAAGTGGCCTGCTCCTTGGAAGCGTTGTCTAGACTGTAATGTTTCGTGAATAAATGTACAGTAGACCAGATGGCGTCTTCGTAAATTTCTAATGCAGAAACGCCCCAGAAACATGCCATGGAGGCAGCCATGCCTGTGGTGAAATGGGGTTTCACAACCCCTTTGAGAGGTTTGTCGCATTTTGTATAGGTAAACAAAATGCGGTTGGCCAACCATGTAGACAAGCACAGCTTTGATATCCGAATGCCCTAGTTTCCAGGGATGAAAGAGACAAAAAAATTGCTCAGTTTTTCGCAACTGTGAAGTGTGGAGAAGATAAATTCTCAATGGTCGATGCACATCAAGAGTATGAAGCACGGATTCCCCTGGATTCGCAGGCTCCATATATTCCACTGGTAAGTGGATAGTGCGATTTAAAGTAAATTCAGAAACAACCCTTGGCAAAAACTATGGGTTTGTGTGTAAAGATACCCTATCATTATGAAATTTGCAGGTAGGGAGGTTTGCACATTAGTGCCAGTAGCTCTGAAATATGTCTTCCTGTCATAATGGCAACTAAAAATATAGTTTTTCAAGAAAGATAACGGAGTTCGCTGGAGTCCACGGGCTCAAAAGGACTCGTAGTTAATTTTTCCAAGCACAAAATTCAAATCTCACATGGGGACTGGATCCCGAATAGGGGGATGAAGGTGCAGAATACCTTTTAAAAAGGTTTGAATCAAAGGTAACTGGGACAATGTTTTTTTGTCCACAGGTAAACGAAATGCAACAACGGCCGAAAGGTGTACTTTTACAGAGGAATATTTTAGTCCACCCTCTGACAAGGAGAGCAAACAGTCTAAGATGCTCTGAGAGGAACACTCATAAGGATCTAGGTCCTTTGTAGATGCCCAAATGGAGAAGCGTTTCCACTTTATGGAACAAGAAGACCATCTAGATGGCTTTCTGGCTGCCCAAAGGACTTCCACCACCTTTGGGGACACCCTGAAGCATAAGAGGACTATGTCCTCATGTGTCAGGCATGCAGATGGAGGGAGTGAAGGTCTCTGTGTAGTAGGGAGCCTTGCGCCTGGGACAACAGAGCCCTGCAAATCAGCAGAGGTAGGGGATCTGGTACCAAAAGCTATAGAAGCAGAGGGAACCAAATCGAGCTTGACCAGAATGGTGCTATTAGAATCATATCGTCCCCATCTTGGGCCAGTTTGAGTAGTACTCTTTGAATGAGAAGAAAGGGCGGGAAGACGTAAAGAAATCTTCCTGTGAGATAAAGTGATAACGCGTCCTGTTACACAGTTCCAGGACCTCGCTTGAGAGAACAGCAAAGAGGCAGTTTTGTGTTTTGCGGAGAGGCAAATAGGTCCTACTCCAGTCAGCCCCATTGGCGGAAGATGTCATTGAGGACATCCGTTAGGATTTCCTACTCATGGGCCAGGGCAGTGGATCTGCTCAGGGCATCTGCTAGGTTGTTGGACACTCCGGGGATGTGGACTGCCAGAAGATGAATACTTCTCTAGATTGCCCATTATGAGACCCTCATCGATTCTCTGCAGAGAGGGTATGAATGGGTGCCTCCTTGCTTGTTTAGGTAGTGAACTACCGCAGAATTGTCTGACTGCACCTGAAGGCAGCCTAGGCTAAGGAGAGTCTTGAACACCTGTAAGGCACAGAGGACTGCCCTCCTCTCCAAGACACTAATGTGGAAACGGGTCTCAACTGGCATCCAGGATCCTTGGGATCAGACGTGCAGGAGATGGGCACCCCACCCGTCAAGGAGGTGTCTGTAGTCAAAATGAGACACGGGACAGGAGAACGAAACAGCATGCCTTGTATTAAGTTGATGGTGGACTTCTACCATTGTAGAGCTCGAAGAACTGGGGAAGACATCAGGACCGGGGCATCAAAATTGTCCTCCTGATGGTCCCACTGGACTCTCAGGGACCACTGAAAGACCCTCATATTCAGTCTGGCATGGGGGACTGTTGGAATTGTGGCCGCCAAATCACCCAAGAGGCGCAGGTAGTCTCGTGCTGAGACCAATCTGCTGGACTCTAGTCTGTGCGCCAAAGCAATCAGGGTATCCGCATGAGCCTTGGGCAAAAATGCCATCCCCAAGGAGGTGACTAACATGGCTCCGATGTAGAGAAGATGCTGTGCAGGGTCCATCTTGGATTTTGGGTAGTTTACAGCTATCCCCACCCAGGCGAACAACTGAAGGGTTTGAGAAAGCATGAACAGCAGCCTATGGCAGGAAGAGGCTCTCAGGAGTCAGTTGTCCAGGTAAGAAAAGACATACAGGCCATCCCTGTGGAGGGCCACTGCGACCGCCGCTAGGAATTTTGTGAACAGCCTTGGGGCTGAGGAAAGGACGTATGGGAGGGCTCTGAACTGGTAATGATGACCTTGGAACAAGAAGCAGAGAAAACCTCTGTGAGCAGGGTGCATCTCAATATTATGCATCCTTCATATTGAGACAGCAGAGCCAATCTCCTGTGTTCAATAAAGGGAGAAGTGTTGGGAGAGATACCATCCTGAACTTTTGGTATTTGATATAGAGATTGGGACTCCTTAGATCCAAAATGGGGTGTAAATCCCCCGTCCATTTGGGAACCAGGAAGACATGGGAGTAAAATCCTGCACCCTTCTGTGGAAGGGGAACTGGTATGATGGCTTGTTTTGTGAGCAAAGCACTGATTTCATTCTGTAAGACCAATGCCTAGTATGGGGGGTAATGACAGACCCATGGTGGCAGAGCAGGGGTTATCTCTGTGAACTCCAGTGTGTGTCCTGATTTGATCAGTTGCAGGAGTCACAGGTTGGAGGAGATGCCTTGCCAGCCTTGTAGGTGCAGGGAAAACCTGCTCCCGACGGCCGTGGGAAAGCCTCCAGTCCCACGCCGGAAGAAGACCTTCAGGCCAAAGGCTGGCCCTGCTGGGGAGCAGCAAAGACATAATGGGACATTTTTGAAGCATTTCTAGGACCAGGCAATATCAACTGAGGGCTATGCTTCTTGGCAGGTGGTCTTTGAGCACTGGGACGTGACCTGTAGGGGCAGCCCCTAGAAGATCACCTTTAGGTCAGTTTTGCTTTTGGACAGTACAGGGCGCTGACCAATTGAAGGGTATGACCTGAGTCTTGTAAATCCTTCAACATTTCTTGGATCTGTGAACCAAATAGCTGATCACCTTTAAAAGAAGTGTTAAGGATAGATTGCTGCACGTCCTGTGAAAATCCTGACATTCTCAACCAGGCGTGACACCTTAGACAAACTCTGGCAGAGGACGTACAGACTGCAGTGTCAACAGCATCACAGGTGGGCCTGAGCAGGTGGTGGCCTACAGCTGCCCGGAGTAGACATCTTGGCTGACAGATCCTCCTGGGTAAAACCTGCAGGGAGGTATGGGACCATTGCCTTGGAGGCTTTTAGGATTTCCTCCTGATATTTTAGGTGTCCCATATAACGGAGTATACCGAGAGACATAGTAGCTGAGGCATAAACCCTTTTCTCCATAACATCTAATTTCTTGGATTCCTTATTTGGGGGCTGCGCATTCATGTACTGAGGTCTAGAAGATCTACCATGGGCAGCACTGATCACCATAGATTCTGCCTGAGGTAGAGACATAAAGTAGGGGTGGTCAACTGGGGCTTGATAAATCCTAACAGCCTTACAAGGATAGGAGGGAATTTTAAAGGGTTGCTTCCAAGCAGCCCAGATCGTCTCTTCAAAGGCATCCACCAAAGGGGGGACGCCTAGAGTGGGGCATTCTGGTACACACAAATACTGTGCCAACTTCTTTCTTGAAGCATCTTGCTCAGTACCCTGGAACCCAATTTTTTTCTGGAGATGTATCAATGTCCAAAAACATGGGATCATCAGACAGAGAACGTGGTAGTTCAGGGCTAGGTTCACCTTACAACGACGAGCCAGCCAAGGAGGATTGTGGGGACTCCTCCAGGTCCATACCTTCGTCCGTAACCACATCAGCCAAATCCCAGTCCTGCAGGAAAGGGTCATCCATGTCCAAATCTGGAGGTTGAAAATCTAGGAAGACAAGGGAAGAGTTGGCCATCCTCTGGGTTGAAGAAGGCCGAGAGGGAGCAGAGACTGGAGCCGACCCTTCACCAGCAGGGTGAGGGGTCTTTGTAAGGTCCAGGATAGTATTTACTAGGGCCTGGACATCAGTCATGACCATCTATCCAGCCAAAGTAGCCAGGGTAGAATGGACTGATTGAATAGGGACCAATGACGGGACTGAAGATGGCAGTGGAACCAAGTGAGCAGCTATCGATGTGGGGTGTGTATAGGACCCCAGAATCATTGACGAGGATGCCAGCATAAAGCCCTGTGAAGTAAGGTCGGTCATCAACAAGAGAATCATTGACGGGCCACAAGCCATCGATGACGGATGATGGCTGGAAACCATAGAGGGGAGAGGCAGCAATGGAAGCTGCAAAATCATCCCGGAAACCACCGTCAATGGAGGAGCCTTTGACGAAGGAAGAGAGGAGCCCACAATCATCAACGGTGTAGAAGACGATGTTACCATGGCACTCTTCTCAGTACTTCCCTTTCTGGTAGTGATTGGGGTACTTGCCGTCGATGATGAGGGTGCAGCAGAAACGTGCATCAATTTGCTGGCATGTTTCTTACCGGGACCCTGTATCATCGATGAAAAGGGGTCACCCATAGAGCAGTGAGACCCTGAGGAAGACGTCGAAGACTCCCTGGGTTTGGAGCATTGCTGCTGCTCCAGAAGGGCAAGCTCTTGCACCATGAGGAACTCACGAAGCTGCTGAAGCCTTCAACATTTTGTGGCCTTGTTGAACCGGTTACAGAAGATGCAATGCCTGGTGTCATGTTCAGGACCAGGGCACCGAACACAAACACTGTGGAGGTCCTCTGTAGTGATTCTGTGACCACAGGTACACTTTCAGTATAAGGGATCTGAAGACATCAGTAGATGAACCCATTTAGAATGAACGTTTGCTTGGTAGAACTCTTCGTCGATGACTGGTAAGCAGAGCTCCAAAGCAGGACTTGTTGCATGCAGATCACGGCTGAAAAGAACTGAGGAGTAGCCGAGACCTCCCCTTTTTATACGTGCCATACTGACTCCATGTGGTAATGTTAGGGGGAGGTCCTAGGGTCGACTGCTGAGAAGTCATCTGGAGGAAATGACACCTGTGACTGATATCCCATGTGTTATGATCTGCTGCTTGAGACCGTCTCGAAGAAGATCAGGCCTTTCTCCAGTCCCTGGGAACTGATGTGGAACCGGAGAAAAGTACCAAAATCAGGGTTTTATACAGAGTCCCCAACTAACACAAAGTTATCTAGGGTATAACTAAACAGTAAAACCTTAACAAAAATAAACAAAATAATAGACTGTTATCAGTCAATGTGAAGAGAAGGCTTTGGGGTGACTACTTCCTTCAGGTGGACAAATAAATCTGCCATTAGAATGCATGTCTTTGCATGACCAAAAAGACTTAAAAAAATTAAGGGGAGAACTAATGACACCACTGACTACCTTTTTTAACAAATCATGGGAGGATGGTGTGGTACCTGAGGACTGGAAGAATGCGGATGTGATTCCCTTGACAAAAGTGGGAGCAAGACAGAGGCAGGACACTACAGACCTGCCAGTTTGACCTCTGTGGTAGGGAAAGTGATGGAATCGCTTGTGAAGGAAAGAACTGTTGAGTACCTAGAGGCCAGTGGGGCACAGGACCCAAGGCAGCATAGGTTCACAGTGGGAAGGTCATGTCAGACGAATCAAATTGATTTCTTTGACTGGGTGACCAAAGTAGTAGACCAGGGAGGGGCTGTGTGGACATGGCCTACCTAGACTTTAGCAAGGCATTTGACATAATCCCACACAAAAGATTAATAAACAAATTAACCAGCCTGGGAGTGGGCCCCAGGGTGGTAGCCTGGGTAAAACATTGGCTGGACAACAGGACACAGAAGGTAATTGTAAACAGAGTCCACTCTGAATAAAGGGGGGGGTTACTAGTGGGGTACCGCAGGGTTCAGTACTGGGTCCAGTCCTTTTTAATGTCTTTATAAGTGATATTGCAGAGGGACTGGAAGGAAAAGTATGCCTCTTTGCTGAAGATACAAAGATCTGCAACAGGGTTGATACACAAGGAGGCGTGGAAAGGATGAGAAGGGACTTGGCAAGGTTGGAGGAATGGTCAGAAGTATGGCAGCTTGGATTCAATGCAAAGAAGTGCAAAATAATGCACCTGGGAAACAAAAACCCAGGGGAAGATTACATAGTGGAGGGGAGGTAGTAACAACAACAAAAATGGAAGGGGACCTGGGAGTAATCATATCAGATGACCTTAAGGTGGCAAGCAATGTGAGAAGGCAGTAGAGAGGGCTGGGGGGGATACTGGGATGTATAGGGAGAGGCATCAACAGCAGCAAACAGGCAGTTGTTATCCCTCTGTACAGACAGTTGGTGAGACCCCATCTGCAGTACTGCGTCCAGTTCTGGAGACCCCATCTCTGCAATGACAGACAGGATGGAAGCGGTCCAGAGGAGGGCAACTAAAATGGTGCAGGGTCTGCAAGAGGAGCCATACAAGAAGAGACCGAAGGAGCTTAATATGTATACCCTTGAGGAAAGGAGGGAGAGAGAGGGAACATAATAGAAACTTTTAAGTACTTCAGTGGAATCAACAAAGTCCAAGAGGGTAGCATCTTTCAGAAAAAGAGATGTGCAAGAACAAGGGGACACAGTCTGAAGATAGAGGGGGGACAGCTCAGGGGCAATGTGAGGAACAGTCTTCCTGAGGAGGTTGTGGGGTCTAAAACAGTGGGAGAATTCAAGGATGCATGGGATAGACATAAGGCAATTCTTGTGGGGGTAGGAAGAAATAGGCTGTTGGTTAACTAGTATCTGCAGCTTATCCTGTAGGTAGGGAAATGGGCAGACTAGGTGAGCCAAACAGTCCTTATCTGTCATCAAAGATAAAGTTTCTATGACCACATATCAGAGTTTTGAATTACATTCTAAAGATCCTCTAATCAGCATGAAATTCTAGGCTCCAGGGCAGCTCATTCTAGGTGAATGATTGCAGTTATTTTTTTGCTATATTTTCCTTTATGTTCCTCTGACAGGCTGGACAGCTGTATCAGCTCGTCCCTTCTGGCACCGCGGCCATCCGGAGTCTCCGATTCCTCCTTCCTCTGAGCCCGGGTGAACCATCAGCGCAGCTGAGGGCTTTATTAAGCCCCAACCCCCCGTTTTTCCACCTGTTTTCTCCCCTTATGCCTTGCAGCCCCAGACAAGGTTGTGTGCGAGCGAGGAGGTGCACATGCATGCCTTGACCTGAAACAACTCCACTCTTCCCACCCCTGACCTAGAGCCTAGCCCCCCCCCCCCACACCACCACCACCACCACACCTCACATGGTGGCAGTCAGGCCAGGAGAGCTAACCTCCCCAATCAGGGAGAGGGGAGGTGCCTGGCAGCTGCTCAATGCTTACCCAGCCTTCCCCTCCCCCAGCCAACTGGTGCTCATCACTGAACACAGGTCACCGGTGTGGCAGGAGGTAAGGCGCCAGCTCCTCAGCCCTCCATGCCACTGGGCCGGCTATGACTGCAGTTGTTAAGCAAAAGCAAGGGACTCCTGGGGCTTGAAAACCAGGGAAAGTATATACTTTTTCAGTTTTACCTCCTTGGGAAGTTTGACAGACATGGCAGTAAACTGTTTTTGTAATGTTTTTAAGCCACAGTGTCACATAACACATTACCTTCGCAAGCCTAGAACTGGCTGAGAGACAAAATGCTCCATGTGAGTCAATATTAAACCGTAAAGCCCAAATAATGCTACAGTGTCTCTTTAACAACATGCAGCCTTAGTATGGGTCTACTGTAAATTGATGTTTTAAAGGAGAACTGCAGTGAACCTGTAAGTTGTTTTTCTTGTAGCAACCGATTTTAAATACTGGTTCCAGTTTGTTTATTGTTTCATCTATACAGGACTTTTAGTTATCTTCATGTGTGTTTCTGATTTACATGCTGGTGGTAAGTACCAATTTAAAGCTGTATTATACAGTTATGTCCTTGTAAAGCTCTGACATGGTTGCCACAATGCATCAGTGTTCTACTACAGAACTCAATAGTTGAGAGGGACATATCTACAGTATACAGTTCTAAGGGTAGCTCAATTAGCAGCATATACCTGTCTGTGGGCCAGAAGGTTATGGATTCTAGTCCCACACAAGAACCCAGCTCAGACCATAAATGTCGGCACTTGAGTGCAGTACTTGGGGGATACTGTACAGTTGGGGTGTGCTGTATTCGAATGAGTCATTAAACTGAGGTCCCTTCTGGCCATCTCTAGTACTGTCCTGGTGGGTGTCCAGGAGGAAGTAAAATAACCCAAGGCTCTTTTCACAAGCGTAGGGAATTTTCCTTGGTGTCTTGGCCAACATTCCCCTTCCCATAAAACCAGTGCTTGCATCTGTCAAAGGCTGTGTGTGGCTACAATCACTTCACTGCCAGTCTTTCACTGCCTGTAGAGCACTTTGGGATACAATGTGTACAAAATGTGCTATACAAATGCTAATTTTTCTTTGCCTGCTTCTAAAATGGTACTCAACACCATTGTATACATCAGAAACAATCTCTTATATTACCAAAAGATCCACATCGACGAAAAAATAACAGAACTGGACCAAGATTAAAAAGAAAAACCAAAAACAAAAAACTCCTAGAAAAATTTACTTACAGGCTCAACACAGTTCTCCTGTAAGATGAGAAGCACTCAAAGTGAAAACTTGCCTGTTTGTTGGCAAAGATCAGCAGCAAAGCATCCCGCAGCTCCTTCTCCGTCAACAATTTTGCCAACTCACTGTGAGCTTCCATCAGCCGGTCTCTGTGGCTGCTGTCAATAACAAACACCACAGCTTCAAGAATCAAGGACAGGAGAAGCAGAGGGAAGATTAGTCCAACAGGTTGCAGTATTTCAGTCCTCAAAATCTTGACAAGTTTAACATTCAAAAAAAATCAGCTGTTTGCCTTCTGTTATGCTACAGTAAATTTCTTGAGTAATAAAAGCATTCAATAAAAGATATTTTGCCAAATCCATGCAAATCTATTGCAGAGAAAGCATTATGTTACTTTAACTGAAAACTAATTAATGAAGTCCATTAACCACAGGATTCCTCATTTCGTTTAATTTTGTTATTTTGTCAAGCAAGTAAAATCCACTGGTATACATGATCCCATTTGCAAGGTCAATCCAGGCTAAGAGACACGAGACAGAAGACAATACAATATAAAACACATTAAAAAAAGACAAAATATATCACAATTCATAAAATTCAATACACAAAGGCAGAAACAGACCTGAGAGATGATGGCCATTTAATTTAATAGGGGGTGAGAGGAACACCAGATGTTGCCACATATTGTCTACCTCTAAAGAGAACTTCAAAGTGGCATTGTAAGTAGCTCAGTGGACTGGATGTGATAACTTGAACTAAATTTCATTTGGGGTTGGGGGGAGAGAGTGTCTGGCATGTGTCACTTAAGAGCACCTCCTGCAACTGACATATGGGTGGCACTTAAGGCCCTTTTACATGCAGCCTACTTCCGAGTGTTGCGGTTTCAATCCGCTCCATCCGCTCGGTCTGTGCTATTTACCTGTTTGTACATGCAGTTCTTCTGCACCAGTCTCATGGCTCATCTGCCATTTTTACTATTTTTCTGGCCAGCGGAGAGCTCAAAACTTTGGAGCTGGGGGTGCATTATTATTCAGAAAGTGCCCAGAGGTCATGCATGCCTCTCGAACTCGAGGTTAAGCTAAACACATACTGGGTCTGTTCATGAAAAGGGGTTACCAATGCCCACCATACAGTGCATACCACATTTTTAAAAATCAATACCTGTCAGGCATTTGTTTTTGACTAAATCTGAATGCTGGCCAAATGTGCAGATAAATAACATAACTATAGAATTCTAGGGTATCCATATATTTTTTTTTTTTGATAGGGTGTCCTGCTCCATTTTGCTGCTTTTTTTTACCTGAAAAAGTGTGACATGCAAAAACACGTTTTACTTATTGTTTTTCCTTAATAAAATAACTCTGCTTACTAATCTGGAGTTGTATTTTTCATTATCTGTACTCTTTAGCCCATTGTAATGTTCCATTTTTAATTTGTGCAGCTTTGTATTTAGTGTGGTGTCACAGCCCGTTACATTCACCCGCCTGGCCCCCAAATCTATAACTGTGCTATTAGCACTTTAAAAGATTTTCTGGCTGCTCTCCTAGTTTGCCTCCTTGTGAAAATTGACTGTGTTACTGCTTGATCTAGCTTTCCCACAGAAGGGAGCGCAACCTTTGACCCTCACTCTACTTGGAGTCATATCAGGCCCAATGTTTACCCGTTAGTCTGTGACAGTTGCAAAGTCATAACCTGCCCATCAGAGCCAAGGAGCAACCACAGAGGGAGGAGCCAAGTTGCAGTTAAAAACCCATTGTTTGTATGTGGCTCTTCCATTTTGTAGGGCTACATTCCATGAAGATAAGCACCGCATGCAACAACGAAGGCTGCAGTTATATTCACCACAGGTAGGCTTTGGTTACCATCATTCATTGATTTTGGGGCACATTTTCAGAGAGCATATTTCAGTGACAACTGCATGTCTAGGTTAAGTGCTGGGTATCAGTTGTAATAGGGATTATACTGTGTATATGGGGTGAAGGGTTAAAATGGATTTTCTTTGTGGTGTCACTTGTTACATTCACTACAATATGTGGTGTCAACCATCGTACCTGCCAGTACTGTTATTATTGTCAATTTCTCCCAGGTTTTGTAACATTAGGTCAGTTATTAGTAGTAGCATGATAGCCATGAGGCAAGTTCAGTAAACTTTTTAAAACTGAAACAAACGTGTGGTATCACTCATTACATTCACCACGTTATGTGGTGTTAAGCATCACACCTGCCAGTAATGTAACTGTTGAATTTTTTCAAGTTTTATAGCAGTATGTCAGTCAGTAATAGTAGTATGTTAGCTGTTAGGCAAATTTAGTACAATTTTAGTAAGCCAAACATAAGTGTGGTGTACCTTGTTACATTTACCACAGTATATGAAGTCAGATATCACACCCATCAGTAACATTAATACTTGTCAAATTTCTCCAAGGTTTGTAGCACTACGTCAGTCATTAGTAATAGCACGTTATCCATTCGGCATGTTCTGTAAACTTTTTTCCTACTGAAACAAAAGTGTAGTGTCACTTGCTGCATTCACAACGGTATGTGGTATCAAACTTCTCACCTGTCAGTACTGTTATTATTGTCAGATTTCTCCTGTTTTTAAAGCACTGTGTCAGTTATTACTGACAGCATGTTAGTTATTACGCTGCCAACTAAACTCTGCAAAACAATCAAATGTGTGGCGTCACTTGTTACATTCACCACGGTATGTGGTGTTAAGCATCACACTTGCCAATAATGTAATTGTCAATTTTTTTTCATGTTTTATAGCAGAATATCAGTTAGTAGCAGTTTTATGTTAGCTGTTAGGCATGTTTAGTACAGTTTTAGTAAGTGAAACGTAAGTGTGGTGTCACTTGTTACACTTGCCACAGTACACAGTGCAAAACATCAAACTGGTAATATAATGTAATTCTTACAAATATTTGTTTCTCATGTTTTAGTATAACTCATTACATATGTTTATTAAAGTTTTACTACTAAAACAGATGTCTTGTGCCAGGAGTTACATTCACCATGTATGTGGCGTCACTTGTTACGCTCACCACAATACAGTTCTTTTATGTCAGGAACCTGTGAGACTTTTATCTCCCAATTATGTTTCTTTTTTCATACTTGGGTCATAATATATTGAAATGCATCCCAAATGTAATCTAGAAATAAATTGAAAATGTGACCCTCATGTCACACTTTGGTAACTCCTTTTCATGAACAGACCCTACTGCCATTGCTTGAAGAATGCTTAACTTTTTTAAAGTGTACCATAAACTAAGGGCTGCAACATATAAAAATCACGTCCGAAAAGCCAAGCCATGATACTGGGCATGCCCTATACAAATGCATACCCCAAGGATATGCATGTGGATAGGCACATGCTCATCTCATGACTCGGCTTTTCGGACGTGATTTTTATATGTAGTAGGCCTTCAGTCTTCATGATGGTACACTTTAAAAAGTTCAGCATTCTTCAAGCAATGACAGTATGTGAATAGCTTCTCTTTGATTTTGTGAGGCATGAACAAGCCTCCTGGCGCTTCAGTGCTATTTCCTTATGTGACCGACTAAGGCGATCACCAGAGGATCCCAAAGGGTCTCGAGAGAGTCTACCAGAGCGCTAAGAGTGCTATATGTTTACAAAGCCACCTGATCCAGTCCACTATGATGCACGGAAATGATGAACCCAGGAAAACAGGGAATGCCAGATCAGCAAGAGCTCATTTTGGATACAGTGCGGGTTGCCTGTACACATAAAAAAGGTAACGCTGCAACTGCTCTGCACCACCAGTCATGTAAAAGGACCTTTAGTTCCCATCTTGGAGAGAACATTTTCATGGCACAGGATAAGCTTCTGCATCACAGGCACGAAGAATGTGGGTGAAGGCACAGAAAGATTCAGGGTTCGTGCCTTAGGGCAAGTACACTGTAGATGCGGAGGAGCTTGGCTCTCAGGGAATTACAGGCCGACCGACATTTGTATTGGATGCGAAGACAGCTGCTCACCCAGATACAATCATGGTGGTCCAATATTAGGGCCAGGGACAAGGGGTAAAACGTGTCTCATCAAAACAATGTGTGGGGAGGGGTGTGTGCAGAGAACTGGTGGATAAAATAAAAAGTGGAATTCTAGTATGAAAACACTGCTCCAACGAATTCCTTTTTTGATAACTTAAATGATAAAAATGGTCTCTGATACTTACTTTTTTCTATGATCAATTTAAAATTACGCACAACCTTCTTCTGCAGCCTCCTCATAAGGACTGGTTAAGAAAGACTGATATAGTCGACCTGGTGGTGCGGAGGGTTGAGGAAGCTGGGCACAACACCGGCAACCCAGGTTTGGCAATGGACTCCAAGCCGTCGGGGTCAGCGAGGGGGCATGGACTTGGATTAAGCTCCTGGAAGGAGCTCTCCTTTCCCAGGGGAAGAAGGATTGCTTTGGCGGCCCCTAGCGGTATGGGGCTCGGCTGACGCAGTGCACGTTTCAGCATGGGAATAGGTGGCAAGGCAGAATTCCAGCAGGCGGGTGCAAGAGTACGCCTGTGCTGCGCTGGAAGTCCTTGCACGTTCGCGTTGCTGGGAATTGGAACCACCCCCACTGGTAGGTGAAGGCGGATACAGTGGATGTGGTCCCATGTTCAATGCCGAGCACCAGGATGTCGGATCAACTCCCTCCTCCAGTAGCAGCAGCCCTATCAGTACTATAGATAGAGCGCCAGTAAGGAGTATGGCGGTCTATCCTCGGGGGACTCAGATCCGAGGGATTTGGGCAAGTCTGCACCTGGAGTGGGGGTCACTCCAACCGGAGTCAGACATCTGGGCGTCACGTCAAACGGGCAGAGCCACCATACTGACAGACCGTGCTGGAGAGAGAGGCAAATGGGTAGGGGAAAATAAACAGTGCTTAAAAAAAAAAAAAAAAAGACTGATATGACATAGAAACAGAGTTTAACAGCAGATAAGGACCACCTGGCCTATCCAGTTTGCCCATTTCTCCTTACCTACACTATTACTGCAGACCACGCCTGATTTACAGCTCTTTCTCCCTCCCCCTTTCTTTCCAGTATGATTGCCTTGTGCTTATCCCATGCATTCTTGAACTCCACCAATGTTTTCTCCCCCACAACCGCTGAAAGTTTGTTCCAGGAATCCACCACTCTTTCTGTGAAGAAGTACTTCCTTTCATGTTTCCTGAATCTACCCCCCCCTCCAGCTTCATAACATGTCCCCTTGTTCTTGAACACTTTTTCTCCTGAAAGAGGCATTTAAAGATCTCTATCACATCACCCCCCCCATTCCAGGGTGTACATATTGAGGTCCTTTACTCTCGCCTCATAAGGCTTTTGATGCAGACCCTGCACCATTTTAGCTGACCTCCTCTGGACTGCCTCCACTCTATGTCCAACTGGACACAGTACTCTAGGTGGGGTCTTGACAGCGATCTATATAGAGGCAACACCATCTCCCTCTTTCTGCTGGTGATGCCCCTCCCTATGCACCCCAGCATCCCACTCACCCTCCCTACTGCCTTGCTGTAGTGCCTGGTCACCAATAAGTCCTCCAATATGATTACCCCAAGTCTCTTTCCTGCTTGGTGGTTGTCAATACAACTCCACTAATTTGCATTCCACTCTGGGTTTCTGTGCCCAAAGTACATTATTTTGCACTTTCTCACATTGAAACCCAGCTGCCACACCCCTGATCTCAAGTCTCTGCTCATCCTTTCCACCACCCTAACCGGTAACTATAGACAATTTAATTCATAACCTTGCCGCCAGCTGGTGGATACAATATTAACTGCTGTGAGGTTCCAAAGCAAGAAATTTCAATGAAAGAAGCAGAACATTTAGAGGGATGGATTTTTTTAAGACCTTTTCTCTCACTCCTGTCCAATCAATAAACACTAGAAAGAAACAATAAAAAGACAAAACAAACAAACAAAAAAAAAAAGAACAGTTTTGCTCTATTTTGGAGTCCCCAGTCACAGCTCTGGCCTACTGATGGAGTACAATCTACATTTACTACAGCCCCCTTCCTCTCCTCCACCCTCAATTCATGAGTATTAAGAGTGGGAATGGGACTCTAGGTTTATTACAGAAACATTACAGGCTAAAACTCATTTCTGCTGTGATCTGCTACTATCAGATTAAAATGATTTCCAATCGCTTTAGTTTTGAGTGGCAGAATAAAGAAGAGGCTTTGACTTGATATTGCTTCTGACTTCTGGAGGGCCCTGGTTATGTAAAAGCCAAACTTTTTATTAGTCGCTACCAACTGATAAACAATAACAGTCATGGCATGTGCAGCCAGCCAAAGTATGCATCCTGCCCCCAAACCTGAATAAACATCTGTGTCCTACCTTGTGTATTCAGGTAGTAATGCTTCCACAAAGGCCTCAGTTTGTGTTTGCCTCCTACATCCCAAATGGTGAACTTCAGATTTTTGTACTCTACAGTCTCCACATTAAAACCTAAAAAATAAATAAAATGTACTTCATTACAATGCTACACTTTTCTTAATAACTTAGTATTACGATGATGGATCCCATCTTGTCTGCTCCCCCACGCGATGGCACTGACTAAACCCATGGTGAATATGGACATCTATACAAGCTTAAGAGCTGGAATATTCCACCAATCATGCTGTGTAAACCTAAATACCATTCTCCCTCAGGAGTCTGTCTAGTTGTGCTTTGAAAGCCTGACCAGTGCTAGCCTCCACAACCTCAATGGGTTGGCTATTTCACATGGTTAAGTACCCTTTGTGCAAGTAATGCTTTCTAATGTTTAGCCTAATTCTGACCCCCCCCCCACCGTTTGAGGGAATGCCCACTAGTTCTGCTTGCATTCACCACCTCAAACATCTATGCATAGTCCCCCTTCTGGCCCCTTTAGTATTTGGAAAAGCAGGATCTTGTCCCCTCAGTCTTCTCCTTTTTAGGCTAAATGGAGTATGTGCAATCTCTCTTTGCAGTTCTTGCCAGCTAACATACTATAAGCCACATATCAGCCTGCTGGCCATGTACTGAACCCTCTCAATCTCTTCAGTGTCCTTTCTGTACTATCTTGATCAGAACTGGACATAGCACTCCAAGTGTGGACGAAGCAAGTCCGTGTACAGGACAGCATCACCTCCCTGCACTTGTTCATTATCCACCCCCCCCCATGCATCCCAGCATTTTATTTGCTTTCGTGACAGTGAGAGCATACTGCCTTCAGCTTTCAATCCACAACTACCCTTAGATCCTTTTCCTCAGTTGTGCTGTCTACTGTTGTAACACAGAGTGTCCATGTGTGACCCAGATTCCTAACTCCTATGTGTAGTAGCTTGTACTCACCACATTAAATCTTCCCACCTATTTTTCAGCCCACACCCCCACTGTGTGTGCAGGTCCATCTGCACTTCATCTCCTTCCTCTGTTGTGTCCACTCTTCTTGCCAATATTGTATCATCAGCGAACTTCAACATCCAGCTACTGATCCCCCTCCTCCAAGTCCTTAATAAGTAAGTTAAAGAGCAATGGACCCAACACTGGCGTCTGAGATACTCCACTCGGTGTATCTCTCCTTCCTGAATAGTAACCATTCATTACTACTCATTGCTTCCTGTCAGCCAATTTTCTGTTCACCTCCTCTACCCTTAGTGTATTCCATACTGTGCTACGTTATCCATGTAGCACAGTGTCGAAGACTTTGCTACAGTCCAGACAGACCACATATGCTGCCCCAGCCCCAATCTAACTCCTTAGTTACCTTCCTGAAGGAGGCAATGTGTCTGGTTTGGTAGAATCTACCTTTTTTGAAACAAAGTTGTGTGCTAGAGATTAGCCTTTTTCATCCAAGTGCTTAACCACTGCATCTTTTATGACAGACTTTGCCAAGCAGCAAGGTAAGGCTCACAGGTCTGTAGTTACCTGGGACTGACTTTGTCTACTTCTTGAACAGGGGGATGACACTGTCTATTTTCCAGTCTTACAGCACTACCCCTGTCTGTAAGGAATGCTAAAAGATACTAGTTAAACTTCACTATTACCGCTGGATGGATACCATCAGGATCCAGGGAATTTCCCAGATCCACACACACCAATTATGCACTGCCTCACACTTGGCCTGCACTTCTCCCTTAACTTTTTAGCAGAGTTGGTGACACCCCCCCCCCACCGACTTCCTGGCTGGATACTGACACAAAATAATCATTCAGTGCCTCTTCTATTCACCCTGCCCTGCTTAATGATTCCTGCCCTCCCCAACGATAAGTGACCCTACCTTATCTCTCACTCCTGTTCCTAGTGTATTAAAAAACAGATTTCCCCATGATCACATGTGTGAGCCGGTCTTCCAGAACAGCCCTGGCCTAGGCAATCTTGGGTCTTGCATTCTTTTTGTAATGCCTTATGCTCATCAAATACATTTACGTTTAACTATTTTTCGATGCACTTTGTAGAGATGATTTGTTTTTGCACTGTTACTTCCTACTCTCCTTCCCCCAGGATGTATCTGGAAATGAGCTGTAATTGGCTCAGTATGCATTTCCTAGCAAAACTTTTAAATAAACAAACAAATACTTCCACTGCTCTGTCACTACACTCCTTCCACTTAGTACACACCCTTTTTTTTTATAATTTTATTGCCACAGAAGTTCTTTGTAACCCTTTCTTTTTATCTTTATGTACCCAGTGTCTTATTTGTGTCTTGGTGAGTGTCGAGTCTTAAGTGTTCACGTGAATTTGTTGTTATAATTCTAATGTCCTACTTGACTAAGTCTTCAGGCAAGTGGATCTACCCTTCCCATTAAGAAATTGCTTACTCAGCAATGTATAATTTTGTAATGCTATTTTGCCATTTTTCTGTTGTGTCGTCACAGCATTCTGAACTAAAAAACTTAGACAAAAAAAAAAACTTATGATAAATTTTCTTTTGCAATTATGGTGTTTTTGCCAGCTGCCTATCTTGCATGATATACCCTGGATTTGGGATATATACCCTGTATCAGGCCTGATTCAGATGGCGGCTGGGCTTTCTGTCCCAGCTTTTTCACATCCCCCCTCCCTGTCAAATAAGCAGTAGTCTCTGGTCTGCAACAGCAGCTACTTTAGTTCTCGGATGCTTCCCAACAAGGCTCCCAGGTGCTCCTAAACCTGGATTGCCTGTACGACAGTGTATCATTCTGCCGTGGGGTTATCAGGCCAGCTCATCTTAAGATACATTCTTACTAAACCTGTAAATCACCAGTAATGTTCTGGGTGATGAGGTGTACTGCATCATTTACCTATTGTTGGGATGGGCTGCATGAACTCATCCTGCTTCAGCTTAAACAAAATCGTTGTTTTTCCAGCTCCATCCAGTCCAAGAGTCACAACACGAATCTCCATCTTCGGGCCAATGTGTACCCGATTGTCCTGTGTTAGCACAAAAGATTCAATGTATAAATGTATATACCTGGTGTGTTGTATACCACAGCAAAACACGTAGGAGATGATCCACAAGCAACCATATATAGCTGCTTGGAAAATGTTTCCCCGTCAAATTTTGAGAACTGTGGTAAAACAATACCATCAGATAAAGCAAGCTTAACATTTTTACTGTACCTATCATACACATATGGAATAAATAAGAGGACCGGAAGAAGTGCAGTATATCAAGACCCAGTGTCAGCTATAACTCTGCCACGATAATGTAGCACTGTCTGGTCATTTTCAGAGGCATCTGATGAGGGCAGCAGTAGGTTATGCTTGCATGTCTATATAGTTATGGCATCTCATATGGTTATGAGTACCTTCTCAAGTTCTTTAGATAAAGGAACTGCAAAGAAGGCACTCTTTATAATCAAAAGAAATGCTGTAACTACACAAACATATTATAAATCATGTTAAAGACACTGTCTTAAAAAAACAACTATGGACTATGAATTAAAAGCAAAATGTTTTATTTTGTAGAAAGTTAGAAACCCCATGTGTAGGAAATGGGCTGCGGAAACTGAACTGAGAACTCCAGAATTTTGGAACTGTTAGTATGACACTCATTCTTACATGTTTCTAGGGCACTGGTAATGTTTCTTATGGCTATAAAAGTGTCACTCATCTTCACTGGTGACAAAACCGAAAATTGAAGTTAAGGACAGAAGGTAAACACAGAATAAGCAGTAGTCTCTGGTCTGCAACAGCAGCTACTTTAGTTCTCGGATGCTTCCCAACAAGGCTCCCAGGTGCTCCTAAACCTGGATTGCCTGCACGACAGTGAATCATTCTGCCGTGGGGTTATCAGGCCAGCTCATCTTAAGATACATTCTAACTAAACCTGTAAATCACCAGTAATGTTCTGGGTGATGAGGTGTACTGCATCATTTACCTATTGTTGGGATGGGCTGCATGAACTCAGGAGTCTGAGCTGGACGTCATCGTCCACCTAGGGACAAATGACTTGGCTCAACATGAGATTAGAGCAGTGCAGAAGGACTCTGTAGAACTGGGGAGGGGCCTAAGACACAGAAAGCAATGGGGCCTGATGGGATTCATCCCAGAATTCTTAAAGAACTAAGGGTAGAACTAGTGACACCACTGACTACCCTCTTTAACAAATCATGGGAGGATGGGGTGGTACCCGAGGACTGGAGGAGGGCAGATGTGATTCCCCTTCACAAAAGTGGGAGCAAGGCATAAGCAGGAAACTATAGACCTGTTAGTTTAACCTCAGTGATAGGGAAAATGATGGAATCACTTCTAAAGGAAAGAATTGTCGAGTATCTAGAGGCCAGAGGGGCACAAGACCCTAGGCAGCATGGATTCACAGCGGGAAGGTCATGCCAGACGAATCTGATAGATTTATTTGACTGGGTGACCAAAGCAGTAGATCAGGGAGGGGCTGTGACATGGCCTACCTAGACTTTAGCAAGGCATTTGACACAGTCCACACAAAAGATTAATATATAAGTTAGCCAGCCTGGGAGTGGGTCCCAAGATGACAGCCTGGGTAAAGAATTGGCTGGAGAATAGGACACAGAGGTAATAGTAAATGGAGTCCACTCAGAAGAAAGGAGGTTACTAGCGGGGTACCGCAGGGTTCAGTATTAGACTAGTCCTCTCAATGTCTTTGCAAGCGGCATTGCAGAAGGACTGAAGGAAAGTAATGTCTCTTTGCAGATGACACTAAGATCTGCAACAGAGTTGATGCACAGGGTGGGGTGGAAAGGATGAGAAGGACTTGGCAAGGTTAGAGGAATGGTCAAATGTATGGCAGCTTAGATTCAATGCTAAGAAGTGCAAGGTAATGCACCTGGGAAACAAAAACCAGGGAAGAGTACACAATGGGGGTGAGATACTAACAACAACAAAAATGGAAAGGGACCTGGGGTAGTCATATCAGATGACCTAAAGGTGGGCAAGCAATGTGAGAAGGCAGCAAGGAGGGCTGGGGATACTGGGATGCATAGGAGAGGCATCACCAGTAGAAAACAGAAGTTATTATCCTCTGTACAGACAGCTGGTGAGACCCCATCTGAGTACTGTGTGCAGTTCTGGAGACCCAATCTCCGCAAAGACATAGACAGGATGGAAGCTGTCCAGAGGAGGGCAACTAAAATGGTGCAGGGTCTGCACCGGAAGACATATGACGAGAGACTTAAGGAGCTTAATATGTATAGCCTCGAGGAAAGGAGGGAGAGGGGGAACATGATAGAAACTTTCAAGTACCTCAAGGGAATCAACAAAGTCCAAGAGGGTAGCATCTTTCAAAAAAAGAGGTGTGCAAGAACAAGAGGGCACAATTTGAAGATAGAGGCGGCTCAGAGGTAATTTAAGAAGTATTTTTCACAGAGAGGGTTGTGGATGCATGGAATGGCCTTCCGGAGGAGGTTGTGGAGTCAAAATCAGTGGTGAAATTCAAGCATGCATGGGATAGTCATAAGGCAATTCTGGGGGGTGGGGGTAGAAAGAAGTAGGCTGCTGGTTAACTAGGATCTGCAGCTTATCCAGTAGGTAGGGAAATGGGCAGACTGGGTGGGCCAAGCGGTCCTTATCTGCCGTCAAATTCTATGTTTCTATGTTTCTATAATAGAAAAAGGCCGAAGGTCCATCCTGTCTGTTCTGTCCCTACCTAATAACTCACAACTCCATCCAGCTACTCCAGACTGGGTCTACCTGTACTCCCCCCACACCACCTTGCTAGTACAGTTACGTAAGAACTTACTGTAACAGTAGATCTTTGAGAGGAGTTCTTGCAGTAGGCAGCACCTTTAGGACTGAGCTGCCAGGCGCTAGGACCGATGACGGTCCTCTCGTGGAGTGCGAATGGATCTGGAGAGGGCAACATGTTGACCCCCCCAAGGTAGCCCAGGAAATCGTGAAAAATTACTTTTAAGCAGGAGAAGACAGCAGCACAAGGAGCCCAGCCAGAAGGGGGTACCCTGAAAATGCAGAGGTGCAAATCTCCCTAGGCAGGAAGAGCAAGGTGAAGATGAGGGGGAAGGGAAAGGAAGGGTCCCTTGTTCTAAAGGGAAGCAGAGTAGACCATGCCAGTCATAGCCAGTATGGTGCTATAGAGAACATTCCAACACCCCTCTAACTGCAGTAGGAGAGGAAACTCCTTGGGGAAGTGGGAAAAGGAGAACTAACAGACCTGTCCCTCAAGAAAACCGCAAACCATGGGAGAAGTAGGCAGTCAACTGGTGGGCCAACGTCGGAAGGGGATCGGACAGTGGGCTCAGGGAGGGTGAAGATGGTGGAACAGAGACACACCCAGTCAGTTCCACTCCACAATCCATTCACCATTCTGGGGGAGCATAGCTCCCCTATGGATGCACCCGCAAAGAAGACTGATGACAACTGTCACAAGGGAGGCCCACAGGAAGTAGGCAGAGGACACCACAAGGAAAGGAAGCAGCTCCTGGTGGGGACTCAATTATTAAGGGATAGAACTGGGGGGAGCAGGGAAAACTGAAGTAAGGTGCCTGCCTGGTGCCATGGCTTGGAGGGACAGGAAGCGCATCCTCAGGATCACGAGAACAGCTGCACAGGAGTCTGAGCTGGACGTCATCGTCCACCTAGGGACAAATAACTTGGCTCAACATGAGATTAGAGCAGTGCAGAAGGACTCTGTAGAACTGGGGAGGGGCTTAAGACAAGTAGCACACACAGTATCCTTCTCAGAGGTGCTGCCTGTCAATGGCATGAGTGAGGCAAGGGTACTTTGCACCATGCAGTTTAATGAATGGTTGAAAAAATGGTGTGGAGCACAGGGGTTTGGCTTCATTGGGGACTGGGGTTCCACCTGGAGGGACACCAGCCTATACTGGCAGGATGGTCTGCATCTGTCCAGGAAGGGAACAAGCCTTTGAGCAATCGGTTTAAATGCTTCATTGGCAAGCTTTTAAACTAGTCAAGGGGGGAGGCACTGCTAAGCAGCAGGAAAATCCCAGCCTCTCCCTACAAAACAGGGTACTGAATGAGAAAAAGATAGAGGTAGAAAGGTCAGTGGGGGGATGCTGCAACAGAAGGTAAAGCCATCAAAAAATGGAAAGCAATGAATACCAATGCCCGTAGTCTGAGTAACAAGCTTCCTGAATTAGTGGCCTTGATGGAGGAGGAACATCTGGATATTGTGGCAGTCACAGAAACATGGTTCGCACAAAACCATGACTGGGACGTAAACATACCAGGATACACTAACTACAGGAGGGACAGAGAGGGTAAAAGAGGAGGAGGGGTAGCTCTTTACACAAGGGAAGGAATCAAAGCAACAGAACAAAAGGGAAAACAGGGAGGAGAAGAAGCACTGTGGGTAAATTTGGAGACCGGCAATGGCACCACAATCTGCACAGGGGTTGTATACAGACCCCCTTCTCAGGGGGAGGAAATGGACAAGGAAATGATAGAAAGTATACTTAGTATGGCAGAAAAAGGGAAGATACTGCTGATGGGCGATCTGAATATGCTAGATGTTAGCTGGAGTGCAGTTGCAGCAGCCACTTCGAAGAGTGAGGTTATTCTAGATGCCCTACAGGGGGCATGCCTTAGACAACTAGTATTGGAGCCCACTCGAGAGGGAGCAATCTTAGACCTGGTTCTCTCAAATGGAGATGGAGAGGATCACAGATGTAGAAGTGGGTAGCCATCTGGGAACTAGCGACCATCGAACAGTATAGTTCACAATAAACACAGCAATAGAGTCAAGCCATACAAAGGCAAAGGTACTGGACTTTAGGAGGGCTGACTTTGCCACAATGGGTGAGTGCCTAAGGAATGCATTAGCAAATGGGCAGGAAGGAGGGGTGGAAGAACAATGGGGAATAATACAAACTGCCATCACAGAGGTAACAAGCCTTTGTGTGAAGCAAATAAACAAAACTAAACGATGTAAGAAACCACTATGGTTCTCAAAGGAAGTGGCAGTGAAGGTTCAAGAGAAAAAGAAAGCTTTCAGGAAGTACAAGGAATCACAGAAGGAGCAGGATAGAGAACTGTATCAGTCAAAGCAAAAGGAAGCTGGCAAGGCTGTCAGAACAGCAAAGGCCCAAACCGAGGAAAAGATAGCCAACTCAGTTAAGAAGGGGGATAAAACCTCTTATAGGTACATCAGGGAGTGAAGGAAGACCAAGGGAGGGATAGTGAAGCTTAATAAAGGGGGAAGGGTGGGCAGAGGGTGACTGTGAAAAGGCAGAGATACTAAACAAATATTTTTGCTCAGTATTTACAAAGGAAGAGGGGGAGGTACCTAAAACAAACAGTAGAAACACTCTGGATACAGAAGTTGATACCAGCCCATTTACAGAAGAAAGGGTTCTGAAAGAACTCTTAAAACTAAAGGTGGGGCCTGATGGGATTCATCCCAGAATTCTGAAAGAACTAAGGGTAGAATCAGTGACACCACTGACTACCCTGTTTAACAAATCATGGGAGGATGGGGTGGTACCCGAGGACTGGAGGACGGCAGATGTGATTCCCCTTCACAAAAGTGGGAGCAAGGCAGAAGCAGGAAACTACAGACCTGTTAGTTTAACCTCAGTGGTAGGGAAAATGATGGAATCACTTCTGAAGGAAAGAACTGTTAAATATCTAGAGGCCAGAGGGGCACAGGACCCAAGGCAGCATGGATTCACAGCAGGAAGGTCATGCCAGACAAATCTGATAGATTTCTTTGACTGGGTGACCAAAGTAGTAGATCAGGGAGGGACTGTGGACATGGCCTACCTAGACTTTAGCAAGGCATTTGACACAGTCCCACACAAAAGATTAATATACAGGTTAGCTTGCCTGGGAGTGGGTCCCAAGATGACAGCCTGGGCAAAAAATTGGCTGGAGAATAGGACACAGAGAGTAATAGTAAATGGAGTTCACTCTGAAGAAAGGGGGGTTACTAGTGGGGTACCGCAGGGTTCAGTATTAGATCAGGCCTCTTCAATGTCCTTATAAGTGACATTGCAGAGGGACTGGAAGGAAAAGTATGTCTCTTTGCAGATGACACAAAGATCTGCAACAGAATTGATGCACAAGGTGGGGTGGAAAGGATGAAAAGGGACTTGGCAAGGTTAGAGGAATGGTCAAATGTATGGCAGCTTAGATTCAATGCTAAGAAGTGCAAGGTAATGCACCTGGGAAACAAAAACCCAGGGGAAGAGTACACAATGGGGGGTGAGATACTAACAACAACAACAAAAATGGAAAGGGACCTGGGGTAGTCATATCAGATGACCTAAAGGTGGGCAAGCGATGTGAGAGGGCAGCAAAGAGGGCTGGGGGGATACTGGGATGCATAGGGAGAGGCATCACCAGTAGAAAACAGGAAGTTATTATCCCTCTGTACAGACAGTTGGTGAGACCCCATCTGGAGTACTGCTGCAGTTCTGGAGACCCAGTTTCGAAGACATAGACAGGATGGAAGCTGTCCAGAGGAGGGCACCAAATGGTGCAGGGTCTGCACTGGAAGACATATGAAGAGAGACTTAAGGAGCTTAATATGTATAGCCTCGAGGAAAGGAGGGAGGGGGACATGATAGAAACTTTCAAGCACCTCAAGGGAATCAACAAAGTCCAAGAGGGTAGCTGCCTTCAAAAAAAAGAGGTGTGCAAGAACAAGGGCACAATTTGAAGATAGAAGGGCGGCTCAGAGGTAATTTAAGGAAGTATTTTTCACAGAGAGGGTTGTGGATACATGGAGCAGCCTTCCGGAGGAGGTCGTGGAATCAAAAACAGTGGTGGAATTCAAGCATGCATGGGACAGTCATAAGGCAATTCTAGGGGTTGGGGGTAGGAAGAAGTAGGCTGCTGGTTAACTAGGATCTGCAGCTTATCCAGTAGGCAGGGAAATGGGCAGACTGGGTGGGCCAAGCGGTCCTTATCTGCCATCAAATTCTATGTTTCTATGGACAGGAAGGAGATCGCCCCCGCCTGTCAAAGCACAGCCGTGTGCAGATATACCCTGTGAGACTGAACCAGTGTACTTCCAAAAATGGCCTCCGGGCAGAGCAGCGTGCCTGGCCTGGGACCGCCTCCACCTGGAATTTAGGGTCAGGCGACAGGGAAAATCACATCCGTCTTGACCTCCCAATGACAGTGATTAGCAAGCAACACCATCCTCGTTCCAGCATAGAAAGGGAGAGAAAAAACTCCGACCTAAACCCCTAACACTCCTGAAACAGAGTAGGCAAAGGAAACTTCCGGGGAGCATGGTCAGGAGAACTGCAAGAGCTGCTGCTGTCCAGATGCTTGGCAGGCCACTGAAAGGACACGGCTAGGAGTCAGCAATGGGCGACAGCACTTGGAGCACATCCTTCAGGGGTCATTGTTCTACCCAAGAAAGGGAGAAGACCAGTCCCAAATGAACCTTCACAACACCTAATAATGGGGAAGGCAGTGGACAAAGGGCAGAGGAGTGGGGATATAGGCTGTGAACCGTCTGAGAGGAAGGAACGTCTGCCAAGTACAGAGCAGAGTCACAATCCCCCCGAAGAAAGTCATTAAATCATTGACTATTCCGGTCGAAAGGCTCCAGGCCCACTAGGCAGCCAGCCACTGAAACGTAGCCGGCAAAAAAAAAAGTGTCTAAAGGAAGGGGGATTCAAATAGTGGCCTCCCCCTGACAGTAGGGTCTTAGGAAAATGGCAGGGGACAGGAGTATCAATAGAAGCAGGAATGTGACCTGGAAAGGAGGAACACACTCCCACCTCCAAGGAGAACAAGTACCAGGGGATCACAGGAGGGGCCCCCCTCATGGGGGAAGACTGATGATTTAGGGATTGGCAGAATGACCTAGGCCCCAAGAAATCTGGGGTTCCCCTGCACCCCCCAGCCTCCAAAGGAGATGGGGGAGGAAACTATGCCCCATCTGTCCTGCAGAAAGGGCTCCAAGGTACTTGTTCAAGAGGAAAGAATGGGTACCTGTGAAAGGGAAGCCACTGGAAAGAAAAGGCTGAAGTGACTCAAGGGAGCTGGAGAGGAGTCCCCTCAAAAGAGAGAGAATTTCCACCATCTGAAAACGCTATCCTCCATCCGTTAGAATACAGGGTAAGGGAAACCCCAACCTCTCTGAAAGAGTCCTGGGCAGAGAGTGGGGCTTCAAGCTAAAAGTTATTGGGCAGTGGAGGGTGTGGGATGCGCTACTGCCTTGGCTCTTCGAGCCTTAGAGGCAGGGGTGTCATGGGCTGAGGGGGCCAATGCTTGCCCTTAGACCGGGAATGCTGGTGGCGAGTGAAACGTTCCGCTGGGCAGTTTAGGAAAGACGAGCGTGCCCTGCTCTGGTGGGTGCAGAAGAGGGGATGGCCTGAGCGTAGGGCCCTACCAGAGTCTTGTAAGGAGGTGAGCATTATCTTGGACCTCGCCCCCAAAAAGGATGGAGACCTGAAAGGGGGTGTCTAAAATGGAGAGAGGAATGAGACGGGGAGTCTGGTGGCTCGACGGAATCAGACTCTGAATCCTCCAAATTGTCACAGCCCAGCATCGGGCACTGGGTCTGGCCTGCAACACCACCAACACCCGCTCTAGTGTTGGGCTATGTGTCAGGCACAGAAGGAGAAGCCCTAAAGGTGGGCTAAGGAGGATCCTGTGTTGGTGCCGGGGCCGATGGAGGTGCCATCTGGGCTTGCGTCAGTTGTTGGACCTATGCCCATGAAGAGCTAAACAACTCACTTAAACCTGCCGATGAAGGCTGAGGGGACGTCGGCGGAAGCAAAGGGCCCGGCGTTGGTTGACCATGGGAAGGATCCGGCAGTCTCAGGGCGAGCGATGGCGGGAGGGTGTGGCGGAGTGGCCCAAGTTGTCCCCAAGAGTGGTGGGGTGTTGGGTCGCGGATCCAATGGATGGCCGGGGGCCAGGCCCGACGGTGGTTGGGAATCGGGCAAAGGACCTAAGGGTCCCAACGGTGGCACATGATACCCTGAGGGGGTTCCAGTCTTGGGTGGGCCAGAGGCACAGGGTCCAGGATTGGAAGTACTGGCATCCTGAGAACTGGCTGAGCTCCCTGGCTGAGAATCCTGTGGAGTAAAGGGCCTAAGAGACGGGCGGCGGGATGGAGGAAGAGTCCACTGAACCCGCTGAGGCGCTGCCTGACATTGTAATCAGAGGGGCGTCGGAGCCACGGGGAGAGAGGGCTGGCATGGCCGTGGGGGCCAACCCCTTGGGGGGGGGCACAGCATCAGTCGTGGCTCCCAGTGGCGACTGCAACCTGGAGGCGAACCTTTCCTGGTTCCAATGCTTGTCCCACTTATGCTTTTTTTTAGAAGGAGCGGAGGTCTCAGACAAGACCCCCATGGAGGAAGATGCACTCAGAGTCTGCAGCTCTTTTTTCATGGTGGCTAGTTTCTGTTGCAGGAGACAGGCTTTCAGTATCCTCTGACGTTGTCTCCGTGGGGCCTAATTGAACTTCAGGCAGGCCTGGCAGGCTTCGGTGTCATGATCCGGGCCTAGACAAATAACACAAGAGGAATGGCCATCTTTATCTGGAATCTGATTTCTGCAGGCACACTTAGAGTTGTGGGACGCTGCAGAAGAGGTCAGCGACGACATGCAGCTGACAGTAAACCAACGGCAATAACCGTCGAAAGCAAAGAAAATAAAGAAATTAAAGCAAACACTCGAAAAGTGCAAGGCGATTGATTGAAGCAACGTTCCATAAGGTCTGATGTGCACAAGTCGATGGTGGGAAAAGGACTGAGGTGTGGCTGCGGAGCGCCCCTTTTACACCATAGGGGGGACGCTGGCATGCCGATGTAGAAGGCGGTTGCCCACTGTATTTATTTATTTAGCTTTTGTTGATCGGGTAGGTGCATTAGGCAAAAACCCTGCCTGTTTTCAAGCACGACCTGAGAAGGTACAATACACAGTTCACATTTAGGTACAGAGATAAAGTACAAATAATGCAGTACAATACAGTATATGGTACAGACAATTGGTGATGACATTAGGCTACAAACATTCAATATTTCAGAGAATCAATGAAACTAGGTTTAAAGAGAGGAGGCAAGAGGGCTAGTTACATTCACAGGAATCAAGTGCTTTTAGGTGGGGAAAAAAGTGCAGATTTGAAGGAGGAGTGAGACTGGAAACCCTTCAGATAAGGAGGGAGAGAGTTCCAGAATTGAGGGGCGAAGTAAGCAAAGGCATGCTCACCCATTTTTGTAGAGCAGTGTGGGACAGAGAGCAGGGTGGAGAATGATGACCTCAGTAGTGAAGCACAGGGGTGAGCATTGCCCCAATGCTTTCTGGAAGGGGGAGTCTTATCATAGAGTCAATGAAGCAACCCAGAGAGTATGTGCGCAGGGCAGAGGGGGACAGCCATTGAAGGCTGGCATACAGAAGACAGTGGTGAGTGAGTCTGGGGGCCGATAGGGCAAATCTGCATATGTTGTTGTAGGTAGTATCGCATTTACAAAGAATTCCAGCTTTAGTGTGGGACAGAATAGGGAGGGTGTATTGCAGTCTAGGGGGCAGGACACCTCTAGCCACCGAGATCCCGGCCGCAGGGGTGAGAGAGTCACGCACTCGATAAACGGCACCTATCTTGATGTTTACAGATTTGCATATCTCATTTATATGTGATGAGAAGTCAAGAGTGGGATCAAGTGTCGCACCCAAGTATTCAAAAGAGTCAGTGAAATGGATGGAAGAGCCATCACAGCTGGGCCCACAAAACATGGAGGTCACAGTATGGACTTTTCTAGCTGACCCAAACAGCATAGCCTGGGTCTTAGGCAGATTAAGGATTAGGCCATTATTTAGGAGCCAGGCTTGAATCATTTGAAATGCAGATGACAGGTCTGTATTGATGTCATCCAGTGACCGAGCAGTTGAGTAGACAAGTCATCAGCATACATGATGGAGTGAGTGTGTAAAGGTAGTGGGACAATCACTGACAAAGATGGAAAAAAGCAAGGGCCCTAGGATGGATCCTTGTGGGACGCCACAGAGGATAGGAGCCGAGGATGATAGTACTTTGTTTAAGACGACAAACTGGGTCCGGTTTGAAAGTTAACTACTGATCCAAGATGTGGTGGAACCAGAGGCACCTAGAGAATGTAGTTTGTGCACAAGTAGAGGATGATTAACCAGATCAAAAGCTTTGGTAAGATTTATAAACACTGCACTGGCAAGAAGTCCTTTGTCCATACTGGACTTAGCATCACTATTGAATTGGGTTAGAGCCGTTGTGGTACTGTGACCAGGCCTAAAGCCATGTTGAGCTGGAGACTGGAGACAGAATTTTAGTAAATCGGTGGAGATCTGACGGTGAATTAGTTTTTCCAGTGACTTGCTAAGAGCTGGTAGAAGAGCAATTGGGCGATAGTTAGACAACATTTTTGGGTCACCTTTCTTGAATACTGGAATTACCTAGGCAGACTTCCAGGCCAAAGGCACTGTTGCAGTACTGATGGATTAAAATGTTGAGTTACAGGAGTGGCAAGGTGAGAGGCACGAAGTCGGAGGATCCTGGGTTCAATGCCATCTAGTCCTGCGCTGCCGTGGACAGGGATGGACCTCAGCAGCCTAAGAACATCCAGGTGAGAGATGGGAAAAAGCTGTAGTCTGCTAGCTATAAGTTTTCCATCTGGTCCTAGCACCTTGGTGGCTCATTCCTAATAGTGTTACCTACTGCAAGAGCCCCCTCGAAGTAAGAGCAGACATTTCCAGTGCTGTAAATCTGGAACGTTTTAATGAGTACTAAAATTAATACATAAAATGACAATATTCAGACAGCATGCTCTGACTGCAGTGGTATATTGTGTGAGTTCATCCTAATAGGTACACACCAATCACCAGGGGCCTTTAAATATACCCCTCCCACTGATCTAGCTACTTCCTGTTAATGTGGTGCTAACCTTTTGAATATGCTGGCCATAGAAAACTGACAGATAAAAGATCAACTATGCCCCACGATTCCCTACTTGGAGACACTCTAGTCTCTGTCCTCCTTTCATATGTGTCCCATTTCCACCCAAATCCCACCACTGTCTATCCTCCACAACCTTACAAGGAAATTTGTTCCACCCAGCCTCCACACACTTTCCAAAGTTTCATAAAGTATTACTTTGTTTACACACCAAACCCCAGGTTGGACACACGGTAGCATTACATGTTGATCAAGAAAAACACTAAGAGCCAGAGATCATAGATATATACCCAAGAGATTGTTTAAGAGGCAGAAATGCATTAAACACAGTTTAGTTATTTAAGTGGTAAAGCTGAAGGAGGCAAAGTCTGTATAGCGCTCCAAAATATACTGGCACCTACAGGAAAATCCTATTCAACAGGTATATGGGGAGCCACTACTGAACTGGCATATTCTGTGGAACCGCATACAGAGGGCCTTACTGAACTGCTACATTATGTGGTGTCAAGGATTACCACATATGGGGGTTGGGGGTGGGCAGCATAAATCTGATAACCTGGAAGCCCAAACTTTAATTGTGGTGTCGCCAGTACACACGGAGTGCCACATACGTTAGGTACACACTTTGGGTCTCTATTCAACAAACATTCTGTTGAGTCACTAGTACATGGAACCAGTTAAATTGGTCCATGATGGGGGATTAGTACTGACATCAGAAAGAAAAGTGGCTCCCAACCCAGTGTGATCTAATAGCTAAAATACCAATAAAATACCAATTTAGGGACTCTGGAAATGGCAGGTTCAACCCCAACAAGACCAAATAATTGATGTATGCTCGTAGGCAAGCTACTGAACCTGGCAGGACCCAGTACACTCAGCAGAAATAGGTAGAAGCAGGACCCCACAGAAAATGTTGCATCTTAGCAGGGCTGGCCTGGGGAACTAAATTGTTAAAACAGAACAGCAACCAAGCAGTTACCATAACCATAACAGTAGATGTTTGAGAGTATCTTTCCTTAGGCCACACCTTTGGAACTGTAACCATGTCAGCACTAGGACCACACAGAAACTTTTGCAAGCAGACATCCAGGGTCCGCTCACGATGACGTGCAACATTAGCATGTACATAAATGTGGTTGGCCCTCCTCTCCTCAGTTTCCCACCAGAGATCGTGCTCGAAGGACCTCCCTCTAGGGAACCAGGAGAGACCCCAGTGCTCAACATACCAGGCAAGACAGAGTGCTGAAAAAGGTATCAACAGAGACAGCTGCACAAGTATCCTCTGTCAGAACTCCAAAGGGGGAAGAAGAGTGGGACGCTGTGGCCTAATGAAAAAGATTCTCTTGAAGATCTACTGTTACGGTAAGTTCTTACGTAACTGTTCTAGCTTCTTCGAGGATATCGTTTTCATCAGGCAACACCTACGGATTGAGTCCCAAACAGTACCAAAAGCTAACAGTCTGGGCAGCTGGAGCCTATACGTTTATCATAGTAGGCCTTGTAGCATAGCTAGGCCAAACCCAGCTCATCTACAAGAGACAATGTCCAGACTGTACTGCTTATTGAAGATGTGGATAAGTACTCCAGGTAGCAGCTGCACAGATCTCTGCAGCAGAAACATTCTGAGAACAAGCTAGAGAAGAGGGAATGCCTCTCTAGTAGTATGACCACGAACCACATCAGGAAGTTCCTAACTGAACTTCCTGTAACAGAATGTAATACAATGCGCTAGCCATTTGGACAAGCCAGTTTAGAGACTGGGAGCACCCTCCTTCCAAGGATAAACGAAACAAAAAGCTGTGAGGACTTTCTGCAGTCATTTGTTCGGTGCAGAAAGTACCTGAGTATTCTGTGCACATCTAAGGTATGAAGCAATGCTTCCCCTGGATTGGCATGCCCTGGGTAATGCACTGGCAGGTGGATGGTTTGATTTAAAGTAAACTCAGGGCCGGCTCTGTGGCACCGAGAGAGAAGGGATTGCTTGGCACGCTGGTGACAGGGTTCGCACCCGGGACAGCAGGAGTGGAAGCCAGTGGGGAGGGCTATGAGCATCCATCAGATGCTCTCCTCCCTGGGGGGGGGGAGTAAGCCCACAGTGCTTCAAAAGCGGATACTGGTGGCCCATAGTGGCGGCGCAGTTGCGGTGTGGGTGACATTGTGTGCATGCAGACACAATATGGGAGGTGGGCAGGTTGGAGCAAAAAAGGGGGAAATTCTGCTCGCTCAGCTGACTGAATGATAGTCGCCGGGTCCCCTCACGTATGCAGCCCTGGTGAATGCCTTCTGAACCGATTTCCCACCGTGTGCCCGGTCTAGATTGAGTGCCAAGTCTCCCCTCTTGTGGGCTCCAGGAGAGGGGGTTGCCCTAGCAAAGGGATACAGCGGGCTGCTCAGGGCATGGCACAAAGGGGGATGATGACAATGGTGACTGGGGGGGATGGCTTGGTGGGCGAGGGTGTCCCTAGGTGGCCTGAAGGAGTGGCCAGTCGGGGGGGGGGCATGGTAAGCAGCATAAAGAAACAATACAATCAAAAAGTTAACTCAGACACCACATTTGCGAGAAATTTAGGATTAGTAGTAGTAGTAGTACAGTTTATTTCGGGGCCCTTCCCCATAGGCTCAGGGCACCCTTATAAAATGAAAAACAAACAGCATTGGGAACATAATATAAATACAGTACACATAAAATCAATAAATACAACCCTTTAAAATTCAGCAAAAAATAATTCCTAAGCTGTCCAGTGGATTACATATGACTCCTCAGGCCCCAAAGGCCTGTTTGAAGAGGTATTTTTTGAGATTTATTTTAAATACCTCTAGGGAAGGCCCCTCCTGGAGGTACACTGGCAATGAATTCCAAATGACCAGGGCCCCCACCTCAAACGCCCAGTCCCCAGAAGATCTCAACCTGGCTCTAGGGACCTCTAGGAGGGCTTCCCCTGCCGATCTAAAAGAGCTACTTGGGGTGTAGGGATGCAGAAGCTCCTTCAGGTAGTCCGAACCCAACCTATGTAGGGCCTTACAGGTCAAAAGACCTATTTTAAAGGTGATGCACCAGCGTACTGGCAGCCAATGCAGTTTGTGCAGCACCGGTGTAATTTGACTGAACCATGAATGTCCAACATCCTGTCTTTGTGGAAAATCAAATAAGAAGGCTCACACATTAGTGTCTGCAGCTCTGAAATCCTTCAAGCAGAAGTGACTGCAACTAAAAATAACGCTTTTCAAGAGACTAAGCGTAAGCCACAAGTCGCGGCTGGCTGAAAAGGAGCCAAAATCAGATTTTCAACAATAAAATTCAGATCCAAAGCTGGGACTGGATTTTGAATCGGAGGCTTTATGTGTAAAATGCCTCTCAAGAACGTATGGGCTACCTCCAACTGAGCAACCGTAGGGCCATCCACAGGCACATGGAAATCTGATATGGCAACCATGTGCACTTTGAGAAATACTGTAGGCTTGAATCCGACAAAGACAACAAGTACTCTATAATGGATCCAGGTTATGGGAATCGGCCCATAAAGTAACCTGTTTTCATTTGATGGCGTAAGTATGTTTGCCGGACAGTTTTCTAGCAGCCACCAGAACAAACGCCACTTTCTGTGATATCCTAAAGCAAGCTATGGCTATGTTTTTAGGAGCAATGCGAGCAGATGTAGGGACTTCAAGTCTGGGCGGACCAGAGTTCCCTGTTCCTGTGATAGCAGACTCCTGCACAGGGATAGAGGTACTGGGGGTTCCACTGCCAGCTGTTGCAGCAGGGGATACTTTATCTGCCAAGAAAATAGGGGAGCAATGAGTATTAGAGTTGCCCCCTCCATCTTCAGTTTGAGCAGTACTCACCGAATTAGCAAGAAGGAAGGGAAGGCATACAGAAACCTCCCTTTCCAAGAAAAGGACAATGAGTCTTGCCAGAATACTCCGGGCCCTTGAGCGAGTGAGCAGAAACAGGGCAGTTTTGCATCGTGTGGGGACGCAAAAAGGTCTAGCTCTGGACAGCCCCATCTTTTGAACAGGCAGTCGACCACTGAAGACAGAATTTCCCACTTGAGCATCCTGGACTGTGACCTGCTTAGTTTGCCTATTAAGACATTTTGGGTGCCTGGAACATCACCGTTCCAGAGCCCAATACCAAACTCTTATTGTATCCCTGCACAGTGAGTAAGAATGAGTCTCTCCTTGCTTGTTAATGTAATGCATCACACCGACATTGTGCTAGGAGAGTTGGGCATCACGGTCATCAAAATAAAAAACCTATACGTTGGGTAAAGTTTAAAAATACATTTTATTCATAGAAAGGTGCATCTGCAGCAGCACCCTCCCCACAACGTCAGCATTTCATGTATATAATGCATGCTTTTTCAAGGCATGCATTAGACACACGAAATATTGGCATTGTGGGGAGGGTGCTGCTGCAGATACCTTGTTATGAATAAAATGTAGTTTTAAACGTTACCCAACGTATAGTTTTTTTATTTTGGTGACTGTAATGCCCAACTCTCCTAGCACACTGTAGCCTCTATGCTGTGATTCTGATCTATGTTTATGTTACTACCTGTTTTGTGCCTTAATCACACTGACAACGTCTATTAACAGAGGACCTGGGGACAAGTGGTTCTGGAAGGCCTGTAGTCTGTATAGCACTGCTCTCATTTACAGAATATTTATGTGCAAAGTGAGCTCCATCTGTTCCATGTGCCTTGTGTCTGCAGGGGTCCAGGTGGGCAACCCATCCTGATCCCAAAGCATCTGTAGTGAGGATCTGACGTGGGAAAGGAATCAAGAACTGGATGCCTTTGAACAGGTTGTTGAATTCCATCCACTACGAGTGCCTTGCACAAGGAAGACGTGACTAGAACCACCTGTTCTAGATCATCTGTCAGCTGGTCCCACCGGACTCTTAGGGTCCACTGTGGGATCTTCATGTGCAGCCTGGACAGTGGCACGGTAGCAATGGCAGCTATCATTAGTCCGAGAAGGCACAGGAACATCCTTGCTGAGACATAATGGTGCCGTGCACCAACTATGCTTCAGCAGTCAGGTGGTCTGCCCTGTCCAGAGGCAAAAACGCCAAAGCCTGGGTCGCATCCAGAACTGCGCCCCTATGTACTGCAGTCATTGGCAGGGTGTGGGTTCAGACTTTAGTATGCTGACTTCCGTCACCAGAGTATCAAACATAGGTCTGGTTCGAGCTAGGATCTACAAGCAGTTGGTCCCTGGAGTGGGCTTTTAATAGCCAGTCATTCAGGTAAGGAAAACATACAGGCCTTCACTGCGACTGCTGCCACCATAGCAAAGCATTTTGTAAAGACTTGTGGCACAGAAGACAAGTCAAGAGCAACACTCAATTGGTAATACTCCCCCCGAAATAGGAACCTTAGATATTTCCTGTGAGGTTTCCAGATCTTAATATGAAGGCACACATCTTTTATATCCAGAGAACCTCAGGCAAGACCTGTGCAGCAACCTTAACCTTCCTCCAAAGGGTGTTCTGATATTTTATCATGTGGGCCTGGTAAATAGCAATGTGTAGGCCTAATGAGGCAGAGGCATATGTATGGCTTGCCTAGGACATCCAACCTCTGGATTCTCTATCAGGAGGAAAGGAATTCAGGTGCCTAGGTGCCTTGGACCTGTCATGGGCAGCTGTGATCACCAGTGAGTCTCAGGCTGGTCAGCATAAAAGGGCGTTCCAGAAGGGACAGAATACATTTTGTTTGCCTTTCAGGGAACAGCTGATATATTGTTTAGCCTATACCAGGCTGCATAAGTGGTATCTTCCGAGGATGGAAACGGGAGAGGAACCACGGCAGAGGAAGATTCTAGCATCTCTAGAAACTCCAGCAGGTTCTTTGGGGTAGAATCCTGTACCTTTAAAGTGAAGCCCATGTCAGCTTGCATTTGCTGCATCATGCTGAAAAATCAGGGATCCTCTGAAGGCGATTGTGTTCACAACAGAATCCTCACTAAAGGAGGAGACTGTAGAGCTGGTGCCCTGTCCATAGTGACTCTCAGCATAGTCTTCCTCTTCCTCCATCATTAGATCAGGGTTATATTTATATTCGTTGACTATCATCAGCAGGAATGAAAGACCATGCTGGCGGCAGCTGAGGAGGTCTATTTCGCAAGGCAGTACCCTGCGGTGTCGATGGGGTATTTGCGTTAGCCCTCATTGAAGGGCTCCCTGGAACAGGGAGGCCAGGCAGTAGTTCTCTTATCATTGTGTGAAAATGTAATTAGTACTGCCTGAATGACAGCGCCGTTTTGGTTAGTGGGTGCAAATGAAGTGGTCGACATTGGAGGTTGGATCGCCATCGACGCTGATGATGTACCAGCCGTAGTAGGCCAGGTAGTGCCCACACCAAGCCCTGACTTTTTATTTTTTCTTATTTTATTGTTTTTACTCCCTTGTCTCCACTGCGGTGGTTCTCTTCCGGGTACCCTAGGCTGTTGGTCCCCTAGTCCCTCCCCGAGTAACTCCTGTACGGAGCCACTGGACCTACCTCCCTCTTGAGTCTGCCTACCCTCCAGGTGGGAGGACCCCCAATTCCCCCTCCATTCCATTAGTATGCATCAGGAGGTCCTCTGTGGTTTTCCGCAGGAAGTCTGGTTGTAGGATCTGGAGCAGCTGGGTCCCATCTACGACTGACGTGATGGGGTATTTTCTTTTTTCTGGTGCTATCCCCCTAAGGATACTAGTGTGCTAGGGGAGCCAAGGGGCAGAGCACGTCATAACGTGTAAGTGCTCCAGCTCTCGGCCTACATCCTCCCACCCGCTTCTTGCCGTCCCGCTGTACCTCCACCCGTGGTCACCCAGGTGGCAGTAGAGTGGTGGGACATGCAACCCACCATCCCCGGAGGAGAGCAGCCTGTGGGCACTCGATCCTCCTCCCCTCAGCCAGCCCTCCAGTAGCCTGAGTCCGTTCCCAAATCTGGGTCACTGGCACCGCGAGTGGTAACCCTACCACTGTACCGGCGGGCTGGCTACCAAGCCCCGACCTTGATGTCGGGTCGACGGTTGAGAGGGGCAGGAGCAGTCAACATCAAAGCAAAGGTTGTACCTGTAGTCCACAAAAGTGACTTGGATCTCCTGGGATTGGGGGGTGCATGTCCTTGTGGCTGCGACTCCCCAAAGCTTTTTCCCAGGACTTCAACAACTGTATTTCGGTCAGTGGACTGGGTGAAGTGAATTTTTTTGAAGATGCTTCTCCATTCTCTCAACGGTCTTTTGGAGGAGGAATTTATCCAAAGCCTCTTTCTGCATCGCCTGGCTGCAAACATGAACCCCCGGAAGATCTCACAAGCTTTCAAGTTGTGAGAGAGGCCTAAGCAGCAGATACAGACATCATGAGAGTCTCCTGTGTAGCTCTTCTCTCTGCACTTGCAGTACCGAAAGAGTTTAGACACTTTTTTCGATGCCATACAGGTTGCCAAAAATCACTATAAAAATGATTACTTATATATAGGGGAAAAAATTATGGCTATGAGCAGCGACATTTCCAATGGCGGATCTGAGGAGTTTGATCGATGGCAGACAAGAACTGAGGAAAGGAATGGCTGCCCACGTTTATGTACATGCTGACGTCCTCGTGGGTGGCCCCCGGCTGACTGCTTGCCAAAATTTCTGTGTGGTCCCGTGACAGGGTAGAATAGGACACTGTCTCATTTGTTTTGGAGAAAGCGTTTAAATGCAAGGATCTGTATTCTTTCCTTTTCTCTTTTGTCTGGTTGCACAACCAAATTTTCCTGTGAGACCTCGGACTTGATCAACCCGACCAGTCTCGCAATAATTTGCCTCTCACTATCTCTGTTTTCTCTTGCTGTCTTTCTTCCTTGCATATCTATGTCTGCTAATATAAAATACATGAGAACCAATGTATGGAAATGTAGCTGATATTGGGATCACTTTGTTTAGAAAATTGTGTTACTGTTGAAATCTATATATTTATAATTTGAGATAACTGTAAAAAGCTAGAGGTTATTTGGGTGCAAATGCCTGAGCCTTTTGCAGTTGCAGTGTGGGCCTCAGGAAGTTTTCAATGTTCCAGCAGCTTCTGAAATTTACAAAGGACAGGATGCCTGCAAAGTATGGAGGTTGAAAGGAGTTATAAAAACAGCTAAGCTGAGCTGCAAGAGAGATTTTTTTTTACAAGAGATTTTATTTTGCTTCTGAATATAGTTATTCTGAACAGATTTATTTTTATTTTATGTTACTGCAACTACAAATAAACAGTTTTGTGGAATTTTACAACTGCTCCTGGGTTTTCTCTACGCTTCCTGACCTGTGCCTAGATGATAGGTCCTAGCGCTGACGTGGTTATAGTTCCAAAGGTGCTAGAGATATCCTCAAAGAAGAATTGTTGGTGATTGCAAAGCATCTTGATGTTGAGGTGATCGCACTTCATATACACAGCACACATCCAATACCCCTGCAGAAGCAGAGGGACCAATGTCTGAAGAGATACCATCCGACATGTTTTGCAACTGATGTCCAGGCTCAAGCTCTTGAGGTCTAGGACAAGACATAGATCTCCTGTCTAATTTGGAACCATAAAATACTGGGAGTAACAACTCTGGTTTAGTTCCACAGGAGGTATGGGTTCTAGAGTCTGCTTGTGTAGTAATGTCTGAGCCCCTGTTGAATAATGTCGAGGACCCATGCATCTGTGGTGATGTGGCCTCCCAACCAGAATCCCTGGGTCATTTGAAGGGATCAGGGCAGAAAGAACTGAAACAGAAGACTCAGATTGTTGGGGGGGGGTGCCACTGGCACCCTTGGGGACCTGGCATAGGCACCAAGGGGTGAAGGAAGGAGGGGCAGAGGTATGCTGGGACTAATGCTCTGGGGCACAGGAGTTGCCATGGGCAGAACGAGAGGAAGGCCTATAAAAGGAACATCAACCATGACCATGAGGCTGAAGAACAAGAGCTTTCAGGAAACACAGTCATTTTAGAGGGCTGAAGATCTTGTAAGGTCATCTCCACTTTGTGGCCAAATAATTTCTGGCCACGAAATGGGGCATTAAGCACAGACTGCTGAACATCAGTGGTAAAGCCAGCCTGTTCCAAAGTCAGTAGTAGCACAAGAGACAAATGCCAGACACAGCAACATGGGCAGAAGCATCCAATGTGTCACAGGCAGAATACAAAAGATGCTTTTCAGTATCCAGGCTGTCGGTGACAGTCTGCTTGGATGGCTTTCTGCAGGCTGTTCTGATATCTGATCATGTAAGCCTGCTAATTAGCAATACTAAAGGAAAGGGACGCCGAGGCATGCATCCTTTTGCTCATCAAATCCAACCTATGTGACTCCTTGCCTGGAGGAACAGAACTCATGTGGCATAGTGCTTCAGACCAGTCATGAGCTGCCATAATGACCACAGAATCTGTCTCCGGCTGAGAAGAGTAGAAGGCTTTAGTGACTGGAGCCAGATACTTCTTGTCTACCTTGCGGGCCACAGCAGAAATACAACAAGGCCTGTGTCAGGCAGCTGCAGTGGAAGTCTCCAGAGCAGGGTGTATGGGAGACACGATCACCATAGGCATCTCTAGAAACTCCTACAGGTTCCATTTGGAGAATCCCTCCTCCTCAGCTGTAAAGCCAAGGGAGTCCTGCGTCAGTCTGAGGAATGCCTGAAGTAAGGTGGATTCTCAAGTGGAGAGCATGGGGTATTAACCACACTACCCTCACAACCGAATGAGAGTGCAGAGTTGGAGTCTATGCCTTCAGGCAGGGGCAGATCCCCCTCTTCCTCCTCATAAATCTCCTCAATATGCTGGAGGTCAGAATTATACTCCTCCCCCTCCTCCTCATCATTATCCTCTCCTCCTGCTATTTGCATAGCAGATTCACTAATCTTTGACCCCTCCCTTGTTGCTGAGGCCCTAGATAAGTATTTTTTTTTTTTTTTACATCCGGTGCCATTCCCCAGAAACCCCCTGCTTCTCCATCCTGCACCCTCCAACCCCCCTCACACATGTCCAGTTTTCAACTATTGGCAATCTTGAGCTCTTGCTTCACTTAACCCCACTAAGTCAAGTCCCGATTGCCTGCACCCTTGGCTCCTCAAAATCTTGGCCTCCTCTATTGTTAACCCTTTAACCCTCATCTTCAATCTTTCACTCTCCACAGCTACTGTCCCTACCGCTTGGAAGTCTGCTGCAGTCCTCCCCCTTTTCAAAAGTGGCGATCCCACTGTCCCTGGAAATTACTGCCCTATTTCTCTTCTCCCCTCCCTTGCCAAAGTTCAAGAGTCCCAAATTCTCTCAAGGCTCAATGAATTCCTTTTTGATTTCAACACCCTCTCCCCATTCCAATCAGGCTTTAGGAAATTTCACTCTACCACCTCCTCCCTCTTACGCTTCACTGATGCCATTCCCTCTGCTATGGACCTTGGCCAGATCACCTCAGCTATCTTCATTGACCTGGCCAAGGCCTTTGACTTGGTTTCCCATCTTCTTCTACTAAATAAACTATCCCTTGCTGGCCTTTCTCTTGCTTCAGTGTCCTGGTTCAGCTCTTATCTAACTGGCCATTCCCAGTCAGTCTCTATTAGCAATGTCCTATCCCCCTCCCTCCCCATCCTCGCAGGTGTGCCTCAAGGATCTATCCTTGGGCCTGTTCTTTTCTCCCTCTTTATTAACAATCTCCCCACAGTATGCACCCATGCCAATATTAATATGTAGGCGGACGATTCCGTACTTTTTCTTTCCGGACCATCCATCCAATCCCCCCCTTCACAGAGGTCACAGCCTGGTTCCATGCCAACTGCCTAAAACTAAACATAAGAAAAAAAAATGTAGCCTTGACCTTTGGATCTAAACAAAACATGAAAATTCCGTACCTACCGTAATTGTTACTCTTTCTGTGTATCTTCGCCATTCATCACTAGTGGGTATAGCGCCGGAGCTAGGACCCCGCGGGAGACTTTTTTTTTATGGGTGGAGTCAACGAGGGTCGGCATTCTACGTGGGCGCTTTGGGTTGGCTGCTATCTGTCATCGACTCTGACCCAGCCCCAGTTCTGAGAAGTCAGAGTGTAAGGAAAGGGAGGTGGGGTGGGCAAAGGAGCCCAAGGGATAGCTAAAAGGAAAGGATATATACTCTATAAACTAAAAGGAGAAATAAATGACAGAGGAGACAGGAGAGAGAAACCAGATATGGGAAATTGGGGAAAGGGAAGGGACCCCAATCTCTGGAAGGAGGAGAGATTGGGAGAAGAGGACCACACTCCCAGAGACGATCCTGCATCCTAGGATTCTGACAATAACGACAGACCATAATCTGGACGTTCAAGGTTAATAGCTGATGGGAGGCAAAGCCTGAACTATAAGCAGCATTAGCCGGGAGGGCCAAAGTTAAGGGGGTCAGAATGGTGTGTCTCTCTCCCCTCCCTCCCAAAATAGGGAAAACTTCAACTGCCAGGAGGGCATTTAGGGATCCAACTCAAGGAAATGAACCCAAAAGTTTTGAGTTCATAAAGAAAAAGGGGGGGGGGGCCCAATCCCTCAGCTCACTCCTGAAGAAGTGAGGGAGAAGACTAAAGACAGGGGAGAGAGCCCCCCTCCTGTACACCCCAATAATACCCCCTACTGGAGAAAATTCCTCCCTGTATGTCTCCAGGGTCCTCTTCCTCCTAACCACGAGGGAGAGGAGAGCGAGGAGAAAAACAACAGAGAGAGACACATTAGGGGAGGAGGGAGCCCAGAGACCGAGGCCCCAGGGGGAAGGAGGCCGGGATTTAGTAATGAATGGTGAAAATACACAGAAAGATCAACAATTACGGTAGGCATGTAATTTTAATATCTTATCTGTGTCAAACTTCACCATTCATCACTAGTGGGTGAATATCGAGCCCCCCAAAAGGGGCCTCTAAACTATCCCAAGGGATAAGTCCCTTAGCCTCCAGTGGGTGAGACACTGGAGGAGAGAACCCTTACAGGCCTGGGGAGGCCTGAGACTGGCTGGGTGAGACGGGGAGCCCCCAGTGGGGAAGGGAAGGTGCCCCGAAAGTTGCTGTCTCACCCAGCGGGAGAAGAGGTGGGTTCTCCGGTATGCGGAGATCATCACCCTACACCGGGCCAGGGGTGACAACTGGGATAAGCGAAGCCATGCCATCTGCCTAATGCAGATCACTGTCCCTATCGCTCTGAATGCCACCTTACTGGTGTCATAAGATGCCCTTGCCTGGTGCCTTGCTAGCTCCAGGCCCTGAGCAGAGAGGGCAATAACTTGCCTGGTTTCCTCCATAACAGGCATTGAGGTTAGGAGCTGTCCTAGCCTGGACCACAAGAATCTATTGTAAGCAGCAAAGTGGGCCTGGTGTGAAGCAATAGAAAGGAGGATCTGTGCCGAATAGAAAACTCTTCTCTTCCAAAAATCGAAGTCCGCAGAGTCCGAGTCCCAGGGTCAGTCACTGAGGCGCGCGAGGCTCAGAGGGGGGTGTCCAGGGAGGTCAAGCCCGAAGAGGGATGAAGCAGAGAACCTGGAGACCTGGGGGAGTACAATAGCGTTGGCGTAGGTCTCTTGGGGCTGGAACAGTGGAGAAAAGACATAGCCAAAGTCGATGTGACGCTTCCTGGAAAGGAACAGGCCAGGCAGGAACCACCAGGTTGGCCGCACTGTACTCGCCTAAGAAGGCATGTGTCACATACTCAGGATTGCTGATAGGGACTGGGGTAAGGTGGAGCTCATCCAACATCCTCGCAAGGAAGTGCTGATATGAAGACAGGTCAGACGCTGGGGAGATGTGGACAGATAACTCCTCTCCCTCCGAGGTTCAGGGTCTGGCTGCACAGAAGCATGGTGGAACACCTGCTGGTCCAGGGCATGGAGATAGGTAGGGAAATGTGTAGCTGAACCTCTGAACTGCTCCCAGGTGAGAGGTCCCCTAGGACCGGAAATACCTGGGATAGCCGGGGATGGAGACAGAGGCACGGGGGGGACAAACTCCTAGCAGCAGGAGAACCTCTGTCAGGGCAGGAGAGCCTAGAGGAAACTCCCAGCGAGGAGGGAGATCTGAAAAACCCAGCAGCTAAGAGCCGTTCAACCGAATCAGAACAGTCAGAGCTGTGCCCATGGGAAGAAATCCCCCCCCCCGTGAGGTGACCAGGACTGTGTGAGTACAGAAGGATGGCCCCTGACTTCAGAAGCTGAAGTTCCTCACGGGGACCGCGAGGGTCCACACTGCAGCTCCTCCCAGAACCCACACGGGCTCCGGTGAGGATGCGCAGCACCACACCCCTACTCCTCAACCCTTCAGAGTTGGAGAGGGACCTCATCCTCACAGCCACCAGCCTAGGCAGCTGACAACTCTGGGTAGTCTCCGAGGAGTCTATCAAGGGGGCAGCACCTTCCCCTTCCTGGCATGCCATGGGCTGTCCCAAACCTGGACTGTCCAAACACACCAAAGAAGGGGGCACCACAACCGGAGGAGCAGATGTGCCAGTGGCCCCAGGTTGCCCGACAGTGGCCACGGGGACCACTGCCTGCTGGTCAGTACCACTGACCCCAGAGCCTACCAACAATGACTGACCCCCAGACAGAAGCTAAGTGGGGGCCGAGGTGCTGGATACTGAGAGATCGGAGGATTCTAAAGAATCCGGGAGTCAATCTGGATCAGACCGGAGTCCCCTCCAAGGAGGTAGACTCTGAGGTCCGATGCCAGACTACCGCTCGATCCCTGCCAGTTCCTAGACCATGAGTCATACCACCCTCCGCCCGGCACCGCAGACGGCACCGGGGTCAGGCACGGCACCGCGCCCAACACCACTACCCTCCATGGTGCCGTGAACGGCCCCGGAGTTAGGCGCAACACCAAGCACAGCACCACACCCCCCCGGCCAAAGTCAGTGCCAACTGTGGTACCGCACCCATGCCTGGTGCCACGAATGGTGCTGAAGTCGGGGGCAGCACTGGCTCCAGTCCCGGCGCCATGCACGGCACCAAAAACAGAAACTGGTCCAGAAACCACAGTAACAAAACCCTTGGCACCGCTGACATCCCTGGCACCGCAAACAGCACCAGGAGAGTCAGTGGCACCGAGGGATGGCCCAGTGCCATGATGCCACCCTCCAAGCCCCCAGTGCCTCAAACGGCACTGGGACAAAGGGCAGCACCAGCAGATGACGCCGAGGATGGTACCGGTCTGGACCCAGAGGGCCCAGAACATGACACTGAGGGAGCTTTCACCTCCGAAGAGGCGTCTGCCAAAGCGGTGCCTCCTGACTGTCCCCTGAGAGGGACAGACTGGGCCTCCTGCACAGCGGAAAGAGCCCCCACTGCAGCAAGGCTAGGTGAGGCAGAAGCTCCCTCCTCCACGGGCCATACAGGACCAGGAGGGGACCTGGAGGAAGGGCCAAGAGTCCTTGCCTTGGCCTGTTGACTGCGAACCCGTCCTCTGCAAGTCGGCATCGCACGTTCAACTTTAAACGCGCGGATTTCAACAACTTCGACAGTCCATGGAGAAGCAGGTGTCGCAGTTGTCCATATCATGGGTCGGGCCGAGGCAGGAGAGGCAGAGATCATGCTGGTCCATCACAGAATAAAGGTGGCCACAGGGGCACCGATGCACAGGAGGCTGCCCGGCTTTCAACGGTTTCTTGACCCCTAGACAAGACATGACCATATGGCAAACAATAACAAAAACAGTACTCGACACCACTTAAAAGTAATGAAACAATCTTACCAGCAGAAAGTAATGTCAAGCAGGGTGAACAGAACCGAGGCAGGCACGCATGCACACACACACACACACACACACACACACACACACACACACACACACGCGCTTACGAACTAGGCTGCAAATGCAGTCTTGCAAGTAGAGTCTCTACTCGAGGTCTTCACTCAACGGCGGGAAAAGAAGAACTGGGGCTGGGGCAGAGTCGATGACAGATAACGGCCAACCCGCAAGCGCCACGTAGAACGTCAGCCTCGAGGGCGGCGCCGGCCCCGCGGCCAACTCATAGGAAGAAAAAAGTCTCCCTCTGCGAGGTCCTAGCTCCGGCGCTATTCCCACTAGTGATGAATGGTGAAGACTGACACAGATAAGATCTCGCCAGGCTTCTCACTCTCCATAGAAACACAGACTTTGACGGCAGATAAGGACCGCTTGGCCCACCTAGTCTGCCCATTTCCCTACCTAGCGGGTAAGCTGCAGATCCTATTTAACAAACAGCCTATTTCCTGCAACCCCCCACTATAATTTCCTTATGTCTGTCCCATGCATGTTTGAATTCCTCCACCTCTCCAGGAAGGCGGTTCCATGCGTCCACCACTCTCTCCGTGAAAAAGAATTTCCTCACATTACCCCTGAGCCGTCCCCCCTCTAACTTTAAATTGTGCCCCCTTGTTCTGACACATCTCTTTTTCTGAAAGATGCTACCCTCCTGGACTTTGTTGATTCCCTTGAGGTACTTAAAAGTTTCTATCATGTCCCCCCAGTCCCTCCTTTCATCAGGGTATACATATTAAGCTCTCTCAGTCTCTCTTCATATGGTTTCTGATGTAGACCCTGCACCATTTTAGTTGCCCTCCTCTGGACTGCTTCCATCCTGTCTATGTCCTTGCGTAGATGAGGGTCTCCAAAACTGCACAGTACTCAGATGGGGTCTCACCAACTGTCTGTATAGAGGATAACCACTTCCCTTTTCTACTTGTGATCCCCTCCTATGCATCCCAGTATCCCCTGGCTTTCCCTACTGACTTCTCACATTGCATACCCAACTTTAGGTCATCTGATATGACTACATCCAGATCCCTTTCCATTATTGTTGTTGTTAGTACCTCCCCTACTATTGTGTACTCTTCTCCTGGATTTTTATTTCCCAGGTGCATTACTTTGCACTTCTTTGCATTGAATCTAAGTTGCCATATGTCTGACCATTCCTCCAACCTTGCCAAGTCCCTTCTCATCCTTTCTACCCCCCCTTGTGTATCAACTCTGTTACAGATCTTTGTGTCATCCAAAGAGGCATACCTTTCCTTCCAGACCCTCTGCAATGTCACCTATAAAGGCGTTAAAGAGGACTGGACCCAATACTGAGCCCTGAGGTACTCCACTAGTAACCCCTTTCTTCAGAATGTGTTCCATTCACTATTACCTTCTGTATCCGTTGTGCAGCCAGTTTTCTACCCAGGCTACCACCCAGGGACCCACTCCCAGGCTGGCTAACTTGATTATTAATCTTTTGTGCGAGACTGTGTCAAATGCCTTGCTAAAGTCTAGGTAGGCCATATCCACAGCCCCTCCCTGGTCTATTACTTTGGTCACCCAGTCAAAGAAATCGATCAGATTTGTCTGACATGACCTTCCTGCTGTGAATCCATGCTGCTTTGGGTCCAGTGTCCCGCTGGCCTCTAGGTACTCAACAATTCTTTCTTTCAGAAGTGATTCCATCTTTTCCCCCACCACTGAGGTCAAACTAACAGGTCTGTAGTTTCCTGCTTCTGCCTTGCTCCCACTTTTGTGAAGGGAATCACATCTGCCCTCCTCCAGTCCTCAGGTACCACCCCATCTTCCCATGATTTGTTAAAAGTGTGGTTAGTGGTGTCACTAGGTCCTCCTTTAGCTCTTTTAGGATTCTAGGGTGAATCCCGTCAGGCCCCATGCTTTGTCCACCTTGAGTTTAAAGTTCTTTCAGTACTCTTTCTTCTTTAAATGGACTGGTATCAACCCACTATCCAGAGTGCTTCTACTGTTTGGTTTAGGTAACTCCTCCTCCTCTTCTTTGTGAATACTGAGCAAAGTATTCATTCATTATCTCTGCCTTTTCACTGTCTCCCTCTGCCCACCTCCCCTCTCCTTTATTAATCTTCCCTATCCCTCCCTTAACCTTTCTATGTTCCCTAATGTACCTATAAAAGGTTTTATCCCCCTTCTTAACTGAGTTGGCTATCCTTTCCTCAGTTTGGGCCTTTGCTTTTCTGACTGCCTTCCCAACTTCTTTCTGCTTTACTTGATACAGTTCCCTGTCGTGCTCTGTCTGTGATTCCTTATACTTTTTGAATGTAGCCTTTTTCTCCTTAACCTTCCCTGACACTTCTTTTGAGAGCCATAGTGGTTTTTTATTCCGCTTTGTTTTCTTTATTTGTTTCACACAAAAGGCTTGTTGCCTCCATGATGGCAGTTTTGATTTTCTCCATGTTCTTCCACCCTCCTTTCTGGCCATTTGCTAATGCATTCCTCAGGTATTCACTCATTTTGCCAAAGTCAGCCTTCTAAAGTCCAGTATCCTTGTATTTGTATGGCTTGTCTCCATGGTTGTGTTTATTGTGAAGCACACTGTGCAGTGGTCGCTTGTTTCCAGGTGTCTACTGACTTCTAAGTTTGTGATCCTTTCTCCATTTGAGAGTACCAGGTCTAATATTGCTCTCTCCCGAGTGGGTTCCACCACTAGCTGTCTAAGGCATGCTCCCTGTAGGGCATCAAGAATGACCTTGCTCTTGGATGTGGTTGTAGTCCATGTTGCCCAGTTAACATCTGGCATATTCAGGTCCCCCATCAACAGTATCTCCCCTTCTTCAGCCATTTTGAGAATGCCCTCCATCATTTTCTTGTCCATTTCCTCCCCTTGAGACGGAATAGATCCTCCTGGCTTTTGACTATGGGGACATAGTTCACAGTGTTGTTCCTACCACCTCCCTTGCCAAACTTGATGTCCTGTTTCATACCTTCTGTAGATTCGCCTCCAACTCCCCCTCTTTAACTCACCATTGTGACCTATACTCCTCCCTTTCCCTCCAATCCCTCGCTCAGAGGCGCTTCTCACACTGTTCCACCTTCATCGCTAAATACTGGTTTGGAACCCTTCCGCCCTACCTCACCTCCTTCCTTAATCCAGCTAACCCCTCACCCTGCAACTCGTGGTCAAACTGTGCCAGTACCTTTTCCCTCCCATGTGTATGCACATCAGCTGGCAAACGTTCCTTCTCCTATAGACTTCCTTTCCTCTGGAACAGTGTTCCCCTCCAAATCAGTCTTTCTCCCTCCTTCCCTGCCCTCAAGCACCTATTCAAACCAATCCCTACTCTCCTTCCTAGCACTCACTTACCTCTGTCTCGCAGTTCCCCATTCCTCTTGCTGCAACCCACTGTACATAACAATGTAAATATGGTTTTGTTTTTATTAGCTATTACCTCATTGTATAAAGCATCCTTTTTATTATGTAAAATTCCTGCTGTAACAACTTTGCTATCAATGCTGTATTTTATTCCTCTGTACCTCTCCCCCGGGTCGCACCTGGAAATGAGCTTCTGCTCATGGTGCCTGTCCCAGTTACCAACTTTTACATAAATAAAATCGGAGACAAGAAGCTGTAAAGGTTCCCTATAGGGAGGCAGTGCTGGTAATAACTGAGCTGACAGAGCAGGCATCGGGTCGATGACAAGAGCTAAACTCACAGAACCCACAGGCAGCACAAACAATGCTGGCATGAAGCGTGAACGGCATCAAGGGCACTTACAGCAGAGCCTTAAGCAGGAACTGCATCAACAAAGCCAAAATGGTCTGTAACATGACCACAACTCTGATGTCACCAGTATTAGCGGTTGACAACAAACCCCTCAATGGGCCAAAACCCAACGGCAGTATTGGTTGAGATCTGCTCTCAGTAGCAGAAGCAATGCTAGACCTTGGTGTCTCAAAACTGGTCAAGAGGTAGGCAGTAGTATCTGAGGTTGCAGCTGCGGCCTCGGCATGAAAAGTCTTACCATTTTTTTTTTGTATTTTCTTGTTCATGTCACCTACTGCAGACAGCCTCCCTGACCTCATCACCCACCATTTCTGGGACTTACTACTGGCAAACCTGTTCCTCCACAGCTATTCCCCTCAGGCAGTACTACTGGGGGTACCCCAAGTCCCCTCTGGATGCCTGGCTTGGTCAGGTACGCCTGGTGCTCAGCAAGAAGTATGGGGTCTGCAGGAAGCTGTCTCTGTCATTCTGCATACAGCCGAAAATCTTTCCTTTTCTCCCCCCTTTGTTCCCTAAGACACTCAGTGGAAAAGATGCCCTGATGCAGCTACACAGGCTGTGCTGTTGTGTTCCATCAGGGGGTGTCCCCCACCCACAGCTGCTCCCACCCGTGCCATTACCTATGGATAGCCTATGTGGCGGTACTGTGGCAGAGCTCGTTACTTCCTTACCCAATGCTGGACAGCATCCTCTGGGATATTCAGTCGTCCTCCCCAGCCATCCCATTGTCCTGTGCTTGCTACCGAACCTGGGCCACTGGCATTGCAAGCGGTAGCATTACTGCTGCACCGACGGGCTGGCCATCCGTAGATTTTAAAGGAAATCCGAAACTGACAGAAGTCGATGATCAGGAATCCTTATGTTTCCCATGATGGTGAGGCTCCTTTTCAGCAAAGGATTTTTCCTTTGGCTTCAACATCCCCAGCGGAGATTTCTCGTTCACAGCCAACCACTGCAGACTAGAAAGATGCCGAAGTCCGGGAGTCGGTAAAGCAGGTAGATGAATCCAGCAAACGTTGTACATCCTCCTTTTTCTTGAGAAAGGCTTCTAAAAGCTTTCAATGACATCTCTTCATGGCCTGGTTAAAGCCCTAGCAAATGGTGCAATTGTTCATGTTGTGCGAGAGGCCTAGGCAACAGACACAGCATGCGTGAGCATTTTTCTTGTAAATATTTACTTTGATGCAATGACAGAGATGGAATAAAAGCTCTTTATCTTTTCATGGAGGCACACAAGAAAAGAAAATAAACACATTTAAAAACACCAACAAAGGTGACAGAGTGTCGGCACTGATTCTGTGTCATGAGCTGAGCGGCTGATGACAGAAAGAACTGAGGAATGATGGGGACACCCACGTTATATAAGCAGCAGCGACGCACATCAACGCAGGCAGCCCCATCTGGCAAAGATTTTCAGTGATCCTGATACCAGTGGCTTACAGTTACATAGGTGTGGCTCAACGGAGGGAGATGTCTTCGAAGGAAATCTACTAATAGAATTTTACCAAATATGGAGGATTTGCAGCTCCAACCATAATGGGTGTGCATAAGATTTTTGAGGTACTTAGGTTAAAAGACGGTTGAGTTTCAGGAAGCTAAAAACTGTAATACAACCTTAAAGGGCCTATTCGGCCCTATATGCCAGTACAATTATCTGTATCATCTCCTCCTTTCTTTATTACTGAGGACAGCTGCTTGTAAAATAAGATCCTTGTCCCCAGACATCAGCTGCTCCTTCTGCCTGTCTAAACATGATTCCTTAACCTGGTTTATGATTCATAATCTGTTGGCACGGACAAGATTATAATGCTACAAGCAGGACATTATGACATCACCTGTAGACAAGCAGTAGGGGCAGATTAAGTCCAAGGGACAAGGATCCTGTTTATATACAGATTTTCATAATAACAGAGAATAAGGAGAAGGTAAAAAAAAAACCAAAAAAAACTGGAAACATAGAAGTATAACTATAACTATGCAACACTTGCAAAATTTTCTTGGAGGCATCATGGCCTCTTGAAAAGGAACATAAAGACTTTTGTTTATATTTTTTAATAGAGTCAAAGTTGCTTATAGTGGACTTATCCGTGACGGGGGAAATTACCCTACTAATCGACGTCCGTAGTACACGGACATGATCGGCTGCACATTACTTTAAGTATTTTATGTGTCTCCCCCCAAAAGCCGGACTCTATGGAAGCATAGGTTAGAGTATTTTAACAGCAGGCTGGGTACAGTAGGAACTGTTAAGAAACCTAGAACGATAAAACCCTATCTGTACCAGAGACATTCACTTAAACTTGCAGTATGTGACGGCTTATGTTTATGCTTGCTTTGTTGTTTTATACTGCTTTGTTGTTTTGGGGTGGTACTGTATGGTAATGGTTCGTGGTGGATGGTTGATGGTGAAGAACGACACAGGAGGCGTGGGCTGTGTTAACGTGTTATGTGTCTGGGTGAAGGGTCAGAGTGAAGTGTGCTTTAATATCAGGCAACTTCAAGTAAAACAACTTATTTTTTAGAACTTTGATAAAAACATTTGTGGTGCTTTATGCTACGTAAAAGTCGGATTGTGAGGCTAAGAGATTTTTTTTTTGTTACAATTCAAAATTCGATTGCTGATTAATGAATGCTGTAATGGTGGTCTGCTTTTAATTTTTTGTTGTGTAGCACCTCCAGTCCACCTCTGTCCTTGTCAGCATGTCCCAGCCTGGAATAACATCCAGATGCTACTCCACTGCCCTATGTAGTAGTGATAATGTTTGCCGTGCTTCAGAGCTGGTGATCAGTGGTGGGGGCTCATTTAAGCCATCAGATTCAGTCTTCCAAAAGTGCCCTCCAATGTCCGTTTAAACAAGCGGAAAAGCAGACAAAAGATACAGTTTGGGTTGGGGCATCACTTTTCGTCCGTGGTAACCGACTGTCCGCATTAACTGTGTACCTTTTAAGTGGAGTGCACAGTATAATTACACATTTGGACACTTGTGAAGTCCGTTTTATCTCCCCAGCATAGTGTTTTGAAATAGTTCCTTTTCCCCCAGATTTAGGGCCTCATATCAATGCAGCCTTTCCCCACATAGTATTCATTTTTTGCTAAATTACTTAGCAGTTCCAGAACTCTGTGATATCAGCGGAGCTGAAGACTATAATGGAGTGGAAGACAGTGACACTGGCTGAGCTTATGTCACTGTGTTACATTTCACTGTAGTCTTCAGCTCAACCGATGTCACTGGGTTATGGAATTGCTAAGTAAATTTAAAAACAATGAATATTGGGCAGAAAAGGGTTACATTAATATGGGGTTCTAAGTAAGGGGGGAAGGACTACAGGTATTTCTAAATAAGAGAACCACTTAAGAAATAGGGTGTGCCTTACTTTGGCTCACTCTAGGACCAAACTTTATCTATATACAATTGCTATCTATCTGGACTTAAACTGATTTATGACTGCAGATTAGTGTTCAAAATTATAAGCGGACTCTGCCGATGACTTCTGCCATGATTAAGCCACAGCAAAATGCACCAGGGGCAGCCAGAAACAGATGCAGCAACAGCTAGAATCCAGCACCATTGTGGGGTTTGGGACCCAGAGCATGGAACCTCCATGACAAACAGTCCTTGATGCTGTCAGGGCCATGGATACAAAAAATAAAAAAAACCCTGCTGAGGCTGGAAGCTCAAGACACACAACTCAATGATGCAACTGATAAATTAATAGTTACAACCTTAGCAACTATCTCAAAATTAACACAAGAAAACTCACAGCTGCGGGGATAAGTAGAAGCATTGGAAAATGAATCTCTGGCCCAGAATATTCATATGGTAGGCTTACTAGAGGGTGCGGAGGGTGAGGATCTTCTGCTATAACTTAAACAATGGCTGTTGGAGGGGCTTTGGCTCCCAGAGGTATTGAAGCTTAAGACTCTTAAAAAGGTCTACAGAATAAATATACATAAGCCTGCCCTTCATCCCAAACTAACTATGCACAGACTTCCTAAAGACGGCAGGAGCTGAATTCGAGATGCCCTGCATGCAGCTGCCCGGGAATTGGCTCCCCTTCAAGTGGACAGACAAGAGGTAAAGCTTTTTCCTGACTTCTCTCAAACCAGCAATAGAAGAAAGCAGTTTGACGCAGTCAGATCACAACTTAGAGCATTAGACATTTTTAAATCCCTCCTGTTTCCCGCCTGCCTGAGGATCATTTATGGTGGGGAAGAAAGTTTCAGTTCGGTGACCCCAGAATGCAGGTCACTGGTAAGAAAACATTGCCAAAGAGTTTAAAAACAAATCATCAGCTCCTGACCAAGAGCACATTAATGAAATCTGAATTCATGGCCTCTGTTTATTTTTCAGAGAACTGTAATGGGGATATGATTGGGGGTATGTGGGTGGTATATGGTTTTGCTGCCCTATTCTGTACTGTATTAAAAGCAGGGAAGGGGTCGTTCTGCATGATCCTCACTCAGCATCGGACTGGCCCACCTGGATACCTGGAAATTTCCAGGTGGGTCCCCCTCAGTTGGGTAAGTGGTTACCTTCTGAACTCTGAAAACTTTTGCATGTAGTTTCTTTTTTCTAATTAAATGGGGGTGTCTGGGACACTGTTGATAAATGTACGATGCAAACACAGAGCTAGTATATCATATTGAAGTGGAATACTGATATGAGTGTGTCAACCTGGGCCCTCCTCTACTGATTTTCCAGGTCGGCCCTTGTATCTTCTTTCCAGGTGGGCCCTCTGTACCCCAGTCCGACCCTGTCCTCACTCCAGCTTGATCTTATAGTTAACATCAGAAACTCTGGCTGCCTAATCTTAGTCCATCATTACCTTGGTTTAAAATGGTGCTGTGCACCATGGACTTCCGAGACTCTTACCTGTTACGTGGTGCTAAAAGCATGACTGAAGTTGGGCAGGTTAAAAAGTGGAAAGCATGACTATGTTTCCCTAACCGCACACAGGGGTTCATTATTTGATGAATTGCCTACCTCTGGTGTGAACCGGTAAGTTTGACAGTTACTGCTGAAATTACATCCTTTCAATCTGTACTGCAGTGTTTTGCCAAGATGATGTAACAGACTATAAGTTCCATTAACTGAAGTAGTTTTTAATGGCTCTGGTGCGATGCAGAAGTGTTGGACACTTTAATATTTGTAACTGTTAACAACTGCATTGATTTTATAATGGCTGCATATGCCATAGCAAAAACATCCTTTTTCAAATCCCTATAAAGTCTTGGTTATGAGTGGCTTGGCATTTTCTTGAAGGGAAACGGTCAGCATTCCCTGGGCAAGAACACGGGACCTATAGGTCCCAATTAGGTAAAACTCAGTAGCTGTAATGTTTTCATATAACTAACAGAGTTGCAATTTATAATTTATCTGATTGATCCTATGACCCTCCGCCCGCCATTACCGTGCCAGAGTAACTTGCGGCAAGCCCTTTGATGACACGACTGAAGGGCTAAGCCGCGGGGGACTCCTATATACTGGTACAGTTGTCAAAAACTACTAAAAGATATTCAGTGCATGTTTGTGCTTCTAACTTCTGCACTGATCAGCCAAGGAAAGCTTAACAGTACAGCTAGTGCATTTTCCCTAATAGGGACCTAAAGGTCATAGAAACATAGAAGTTTGATGGCAGATAAGGACCTCAAGGCCCATCCAGTCTGCCCATTTCTTTTTCTGCCTTATGAATGTGCCATCAGCCTTTGCTCTGTCAATGGCCTATCTATTCATACTCATCTGTATTGCTCCCTTATGCCTATTCCATGCCTGTTTGAAGCCCTGCACTGTATTCATATCCATCACTTCCTGAGGCAGGTCGTCCCATGCATCCATCACCCTTTCTGTGAAAAAGAACTTCCCCACATTTCCCCTTAATCGCCCTCCCTCTAACGTCATGCTGTGTCCTCTGTCCTGTTATTTTTCTTATATTGAAACATGTTAAGACTCTTTCACCTTGTTAATGCCCTTAAGGTGTTTGAATGTTTCAATCATATCACCTCTCTCCCTCCTTTGCTCTAGGGTATACGTATTGAGCTCCGTTAATCTTTCCTCGTATGTTTTCTGATGCAGTCCCTGCACCATTTTGGTTGCTCTTCTCTGGACTGCCTCAGTTTGGTTAATGTCCTTGTGAAGGTGTGGCCTCCAGTACTGCATGCAGTACTCCAGGCGGGTCTAACTAGTGTCTTGTAAAGAGGGATTATTATCTCCCTCTTCCGGCTTGTGATACCCCTACTAATACACACCAACATCCCTCTAGCCTTACCTACTGCTTTACTGGTCTGCTTGGATGATTTCAGGTCATCGGTGATGACGACGCCCAAGTCTCTTTCTTCCCTTGTGACTGCCAGCAACTCCCCTCCCAGCCTATAGGTGGCTTCAGGGTTTCTCTTCCCTATGTGCATGATCTTTCACTTCTTTGCATTAAACCCCAGTTGCCACTCTTCTGACCATTTTGCTAGTTTATCCAGATCTCTTCTTATTCTGCCCACCCCATCTGGATCATCTACTCTGTTGCAGATCTTAGTGTCATCTGCAAACAGACAAACCTTACCCTCCAGTCCATCTGAAATGTCACTGATGAAGATATTGAAGAGGACTGGCCCCAGGACTGATCCCTGAGGTACCCCACTTGTGACTTGCATCCCTTCTGACTGTATACCGTTTACCACCACTTCCTGTGTTTTTGCCCGGGAAATACTGACAATTCCCCTTTAAATGCATCTACTGCTAGGAGTCATTACAATTCCCCCAAATCCTTGGTGTATAGATGCCTAGGTTATGTATTCTTCATACTGAAATGTAATATATTTTAACATTATCTGAATGCCTTTGCTGATATAATACTGTATGATGTTTTTCCCTAAAAGCAGTAAAATATAAATTACAAAAACAAGAAAACACAAAACAATATGCTGGGGAGATAAACTGAACTTTACACATGCCTAAATTTACAATTGTATAAAAAAAATGTAAACAACATCATTTATGTTCCCTTTAACAAGAAAATGGTTGGCCCGCTGGTGCAGAGGCAGCGCTACCAATTGTGATGCTGATGACCCAGATTCAGGAATAAGCCCAGAGTGTGTAAGGGCTGGCCAGAGGGAGGTAGCATGAGTGTTTGGGCTGCTAAGTTACATACTAAGTGTAATAAATGTACAGAAGGCCATAGCCCATATAAGTACATCTCCAGACTCTGGATATATTTCTACCTTATTTAATAAAAAAATTATCAAGGTTTGTTTTAAATGTTTTTAAATTATCTGTATCCAACAATGATTTTGGTAGGCCATTCCAAATAGGTATAATTCTCCGAGTTAAAAAGGAAGGTCTGATATCTAGCTTTGGATATGCTAAAGATAGTTGGGATTTGTGGCTTGTCAGATCATGCATGCTCGGGGAGGGGAGGTGTTGATGGATGTCATGGTATTGCGCAGGGAAGCATGAATGGCTGCAAATGTGATGTCACTGCACCACTGCGGCTCTAAGGGGGAACCATGGGAAACTCCTCTCAGGCTGAAGCAGGATGGTGCCCAGTGAAACCGCTCCCCATCCAGCCGAATGATGCTGAGTGTAAGTCTCGGCTGGGACTCATGGTGGATTGCGATCTCTCTTTCGGAAGCCCGGCTGCTAGGGGTTAGTCACAGGCCACCCAGTTCGAGTAGCTTGCAGTGGGTGGGAGGAGGTGGACATGGATAAACAAAGTTTTAAAAAAAAGCCAACAAAATGTGGGTCTGCAGCCAAGGTAACATTTTTTTTTTTTAAACTAAGGAAAACATGGCCAACCCTCACCTAAACATATACAAAATGAGTGCAAAGCACGTCAACAGTTGCCTTCTATGCAGCAACAGTTGTAAACCTTTTGCAGTCAGATACTGTAAATTCATGGATTATTTTACCAAACTGCAAAACTCCCCCACATTTCTCCCAAAGAAACTTTAATGGCCACACAAATGACATTTTTTTTTTTATATATATTTTGTACCGATTTTTCAGTGTTTTTGTCCCTTCCCCGTGTGTGCATGTGGAGGAATGCGCAAGCCACTGTACTGAGATGCCCTCCCTCTACTGTGTGCCCCCCACACCTGCACTGCCCTTGGACCTCCACCTGGGAGCAGTGGAACTATGGTGGGTGATAGGGATCTTCCCCGGTACAGGAGAGCTGCCTTTTGGCTGCTCAATCCTGCTCTGTCCCTCTCACCTGGCTCCGGCGACACTGGCTTGTTCCCGAACCCAGGTCACCGGCATGACACGAGGTAAGGCGTCCAGCACCTCAGCGCCACCGGGCCAACATGCAAGTGACTTTTTTTTTCTGCCTGGCCCCCTGGAGGCTCAGCCCGGCTCCATCCACCATCCCCTAATGCCCAGCTGCCCCCCCCCCGACACTGGGTAGGCAAGACCTGGCCCCCTCCAGTTGGGGCCATGGGAGTGGGACTCCCACCCGGAAGACATGGGTAGGCAACGGAGATGGTAGCGAAGCCGGCGTCATTTGCAGGGGCCATTGTTTTTCATGCTGTTAAGATCCCGGGGCGGGGGACATGCCTGACGACCAGCATCCGCCCCGCCCCCCTGATGTGTGGCACCAGCCACAGTGGTACCTCTGGCCTTTACCAAAGGTCCGCAATGCGCTGGACAATCGATCCCCTCCCCACAGAAGGAGAGCAGCCCCTGGGGTGCTCAATCCCCCGGCCGGCACTCTGACTCAGAGTCCGTCCCAAACCTGGGATGTCAACGCCCGCCCAAGCAGACACCTTGCTGCTGCGCTACTGGGCGACAGAAGTGACTCTAAAGAATGCTTGCGGGACAGCTCTGTGGCACCAAGCAATGAAGCATTTACTAGACTCACTAGTGACCCAAGTTTATGGCCTTGGCCTGGGAAGTCAAAAGCTGGAAGTCTCAGGGTATCTGTCCGCTTGGATGCCCTCTTCCTGAATGAGTGAGGATGATGCACAGATCCTGTGGCAGTTCCTTGTCAATCAATCAATCAAATCTTTATTTATCCAGGCGAACATCACTGAGCAATGCTCATTTGCAAGATGGACCTGGTAAGGTCAAGATACAATTTGTATGACATATAACATGCAGAGAATACACAACTTTGAGAGGATAGCAAATGAATACAAAAACAACAACTCCAAGACAGAGTGCTTTGAACAGCTAATAACAAGAGAAAATATATATTACATATATACATGATTCAACAAATAGCCAGCTGGTTAATGGAGGACACTTTAGAAACTAGCACTTTTTGGTGAAGGTTAAATGTGTCAGGGGAATTATTAGAAAGTTTTTAAACTCTGGTAATGAGCTGTATGGACATCTGGAAGATATATCTACAGAGAGTGATTTGTAGGAGGCAAATACCGTCTGAAGCAGTGACAGGGGGGATGAAAGGAGTGTATACAGAATGTTGTGGCCAGGGGTGGTGAAAGGGAAGGAGTGGCAAAGGCCGTGTCAAAGAGGGATCAATAGTAGGTCAAGGGGGGAGGGGGATGGACTGGGGAAGTAAAAAACTGGAAGTATAAGGAGACTAAGTATATAATGCTTAAGAAGGAAGGATTGTAGTAAACGTTAATGAGATGTGAAGCAACTGCTCGTAGGGTGCTGACGCTACTTGAATAGTCGTCCAGCTGGTAGGAAAGATGGAGGTTAGTCTAATGTTGGCGGAAGCAGTTACATTTTTCTTTGGATATTTTGTTGTATAGATATTTAAAGGCTGTAATAGATATGAGCTTGTTCACTTTCAGTGTCTTCTGCATCGTGTTCCATAGGGTAGATAACACATAACTACAGCATGTCTGCCATGTCGAGGTGGAACTTAGGCACTTTAAGAGTAATGAAGTTCAGGCTTCTTAATGCATAATTACTTGATGTGGCTTGTGAAAACAGTCTGAGATATATTTTGGGCGCTGTAACATTGCTCTGTAAGTCCATAATAATGCATTCCAATCCCTTCTATATTGAGGCGAGGCCAACCAACTGCGGAGTATAGCAAGCAGTGGTGAGTACTGTATGGTAAGTCTGTGATAAACCTCAGAGCTCTATGGTATAGTGTATCTAATTTGTTCAAGCATACCGTGAGGGCAGCGACTATATAGGAAGTCAGCGTAGTCTAGTACTGAGAGGAATGTGGCCTGGACCAACTTCTTTTTTGAATCACTTGAAAGGAAGTGCCTTATTCTATGGTAAAGTCCAAGTCTTTGTCTAAGCTTTTTTAGCAGCTCTTCCAGATGTTCTAGGTAGTCTAATCTACTATCTAGCCATACCCTCGGGTATTTGAATTTTGTGACATATTCGAGATTTTCACCAAGTGCAGTGGATAGTTTAGGGAGATCGAATGGGATTGAGTATCTTGCCTGCACCTGTGGGGAAAAGAACATTGCCTTAGTTTTTTTTGCATTCAATAGTAGTTTTTTTTCCAGCAGCTGGAGTTGCAGTAGGTCGAATTCTGCTTGTAGTTCTTTGCAGGCTGTTGTAGGAGAAGGGTGACTGACATACAGTACTGTATCATCAGCAAACAGGTGTACAGTGGCTTTGGTAAGATTTGTGTCAATGCTATTTATATATATGGCAAAGAGGATAGGGCCAAGAATAGATCCTTGTGGTACTCCTCTTTGTAGTGGTCTGAGTGGGGATATATCTCCTTCGGCCTTTACCTGCTGAGTTCTTCCTGTAAGATAGTTGTTAAACCATCTAATGGAATTGGTGTCAAGTCCCAATAGACCTTAGTGAGGAGAGGAGCAGGTCATGGTCAACCGTGTCAAAGGCCTTACTTAGGTCTAAGAAGACAGCACATACACAGTTTTTTTTATCCAATTCAAGTTGCCAGTCATTGGTGACTTTTGCAAGAGCTGTTATGGTACTGTGGTTTGCTCTGAAACCAGACTGTGCTGGGTTTAGAAGATTGTTGGCTTCTAGATATTCTCTTAGCTGGGTGCTCACAATTTTTTCAAGTAGTTTAGACAGCACAGTAAGAATGGAAATTGGTCTATAGTTATTAAGGTCTGTAGGATCCCCAGACTTCAGAAGTGGAATCACTTGAGCGGTTTTCCAGATTGATGGGATAACTCCAGACTGTAGAGAAAGGTTAAACAGATGTGTTACTGGTACTGCTAATACATGTATGGCAATTTTTAAAAAGTATGGGTCAAAGGAGTCTGCGCCTGCACTCTTTTTTATGTCCAATTGTAAGATTAGTTCTTCGACTTGCTTCAGCGTGGCTGGATTGAAGGAGAAAGTGGAGTCAGTCACCCTTGCATCAGTGTTCTTAATCCCTAGATGTACTTTCATTTGGTTGGCTGGAGAGGAGTCGAATGCTAGCCCAGCAGTTGTAAAATGATTACAGAAGGCTTCCAATACTTCTATTTTGTCACTGATGGCTCTGTTTCCACATTGTAGTTTTGCTGGGAGTGAGTTACTTGGGACATGGCCAGTTATCTCTTTTATAGTGTTCCAAAACTTGGCAGGGTTGTAGTATGAGGAATCTAATTCAGCCATGTAATATGCAGCTTTTGTGTCTCGCACTTTCTTGGTGCAGAGAGTCCTGGCTTTTCTGAATTGCTCCCAGTCAGAGGCTAATTTAGTTTTTCGGGCTTTTTCCAAAGCTTGTCCCTTTCGAGAAGGGTGGATTTAAGGTCAGAATTGAACCAACGACAGGTTTTATTTTTAATCGTAGTTTAGAGACTGGTGCATGAATGTTTAGAGCATTTGTGATAATGTCATTTAGAACACCATATGCAATCTCCATTGTGTTAGCAGATAGAATTCTTGCCATCTTGTGGAGTATTTAATATCGTTCAGGTATGCCTCAATGTTGAAGTTCTTTTTGATCTCCTCAACAAGAATTTTGTGGGGGATGAAATCTTACATGCTGACCTAATTGCCTCAATAGAACAATGATCACTAATGTCGTTGAACAGAACTCCAGTGTGTGAGAAGAGGTGAGGTTTACTTACTAATAGTACATCCAAAAGCGTGCTATTTTTTGGGTTCTTTTTGTTTATTCTAGTAGGTTCATTTATAAACTGTGTAAGCCCATGCATGTCGTAGAATGAAATTAGAGGTGTAACTGCCTTTTAAATCTAAACTGGCTTTCTATCGCCTATAATTATGGTTTCTTCATTCCCTTGTTTAATCAAGTCACCCAAATAGGATAGTATCTTGAGGCCAGCTGAGGGTGGTCTGTAACAGCCGATCAGCTGCAGTGAGGTATTTTTGGAAAGGGTTATTTTAAGGGATAGGCACTTGAATTCTTTTGCCATAGAATAAGAGGCAAGACAAATTGCAGGTAGGTTGGCCTTTACATATATTGCTACCCCCTCCTCCTCTTGTCCATCTATCAGCTCTGAATGTTTGGTAGTTAAGTAAGTTTATATCTCTGTCGGCTGTATCAGGTCTAAGCCATGTCTCAGAGACTACCAGGATGTCAGGTAGTGAGTGGCTAACCCAGGCTTGGAGCAATGTGATTTTTTTTAAAAGGCTACATGCATTAATATGTAGAAGGCTTAGTCCTTTCATCTTTGCTAGTTCTGAAGGTGCAGTGATAGTCCCTGGTGGCCCAGGGTTAAGTTCCACATTCCCTGAGCATATTAGTAGTAGGAGCAGTAGTTTCATAGTTGCCGCCAGAGATAGGGTATAAGTTCTTATAGATGCCTTTTTATTTATTTTTTTTATTCTGTGGAATTCTTATTTGCCATCCAGATTTGCTTTTTTCGTCCTCTTGTAAAGGAAAGGATTAATACTTTAACAGAGATAGTCGTGGGATTTTGTTCTGTATACAGTTGGAGACAGACACCAAACAAATGCAATGCCGACTGTGTCCCTCCGTAGTAAAGAATAAATGGGTAGCATCGTATCAATGGAAGGTCATAGGTACATATCCAATCTCTTGGGGCTGTTGTAGAATTGCAGCAGGACGAGAATGTGGTATCTGCACTCTGCTTGGCATCCTGTGGATGTCTGCATCTTTTACTTAGTTCAGGTAATAGCAGTAGTATAAGGAGGCTCCAAAGAAAGTTCCTCATTATGAAGGTGACCAGAGATTTTGTAGGTAATATCTTATGATTTGCTCACAGTAGTTGCCTGTATAGTAGACTATAAAGGTGGTATACTTAGCTCATACTGGGTGCCTACTCAGATATTAGAGGAGGTGTTTAGTCTAGCAATGGGATAAGAGGTTGGTAAGCAGTGAGATACAAGAATTTTATGGACTCGAATAAAGGCGGAGTATAAGATGGCTAGGGTAGTGTGCCTTATCTGATGCTAGGTGGAAACCCAATCTAGTTGTGGTGTCAGAATAGAAAGCATAGGTAGTAATATGGTGTCGACTGTGTAGTATCAATGAGGAATATAAGGCAGGCTATAGGTTTAGCAGGGCCCTTGTGAAGTGGTTTAATAACGTTGGCGGAAAGTGTCTATTTAGAAAAGTCAGAAGAAGAGGGAAGGGTGGGTGGGCATAAAAATTGTGGCTTTGCGTTTCTTCCCTGGAGGGTCTCTCCAGCTCTGTGGAGCTGAGCGTCGGCTGGAGATGCCGCCCGCCCGCTGGCGGAGACTGGCCTCGGCGCCCGGTGCGGGGGGCGCTCAGCAAGGGTCCTCCTCTTTCCTGGAGGGTCTCTCCGGCTCTGTGGAGCTGAGCGCCGGCTGGAGATGCCGCCCGCCCACTGGCAGAGACTGGCCTCGGCGCTCAGTGTGGGGGGTGCTCAGCAAGGGTCCTCCTCTTCCCTGGAGGGTCTCTCCGGCTCTGTGGAGCTGAGCGCCGGCTGGAGATGCCGCCTGCCCGCTGGCGGAGACTGGCCTCGGCGCTCGGTGCGGGGGCGCTCAGCAAGGGTCCTCCTCTTCCCTGGAGGGTCTCTCCGGCTCTGTGGAGCTGAGCGCCAGCTGGAGATGCCGCCTGCCCGCTGGCGGAGACTGGCCTCGGTGCTCAGTGTGGGTGTGGTGGCATAGTGAAGGTATCATCAACAGTACGGGTGATCAAGAGCCACTGGGCACCACGTCAGCAATCACATGAACATCCAACATGGGGTGGGATGAAACAAGTGAAAAAAGACCTGTTCTGCTATGCCCCCTATATGAATGACTCCATGTGCACTGCCCCACACTAAATAACCCTTCATGGTGCCATGTATTGTCCCCCAGCCATGGCTTTCAACTAGACGGTGCTCTCTCTCCTCTCAGATGGCAGGAGAGCAGGGGAACCTCCAGGGTAGGGTTCACTCTGAACTAGGTGGTCAGGGATACCATGGGAAGTCAAGTGGCACACAAGTGATCCAGAGTGAATCACGCGGGCAGTAGAGATGCATAATTAGAGACCAGAAGGAGATGGGCACCTGGGGACAGAAAGAGGGGGTGAATAACAGAAACACACAAAAAAGGAAGGTCTTCAACTGATTTGAAATAGAGTGTTCAATTAGTTTTCCCAATGGTATAAGGTTGTATTGTGTTTAACTACACCAAAGGACTTGCTTTCATACTAGTATCATGCTTAATTGTACTGAACCTTCTTGCCACCATCCTAGGGCATGGCACACTTATAAAAGAGGTTTGTTACCTAAATTAGTTCTTTTCCCTGGTGAGAATAAAATAATGTTATACACATAGTGATGTAACAATGTTATGCATTGTACCTAGAATCATTAAAATATTGTCTTTTACTGCCTACTACTGCACCTGGTTGAAAGATGGCACTCCTTCAGTCAACTGCAAGGTCACTCCCATAATAAATAAGCGTTCAGACATCTGAAGCCACCACTGCACTCCTCCTGTAAACCTTCTCAAATTCCTATCCCATCCATCCCACTTTCCTGTCTTCCTAGCCAAGACAGAGATGTGGTGAGGGATGTATCAAAGCATCCCTTTCATGGTGATGTCATCTACTTGACATACACTCCCATTTTTCTTTTTTTTTTTTTCGTTGTTGTTATGATTTACAGTTTATCTCACATGTCACAGCCCCATGCCCACAGGACAGACCCAGCCCCACTCCTACCACTTACCTGGTGCTGCTTTCAACCCCAGAGTTACCCCCTCCCCCGTGGCATGGTATGGCCATGTTGAATCCAATCTCCCACCTCCTCCTGCTAACAGAGGTGTGAGCTCCTAGGATGTGGCTACCAAAGGACTGGCCGGGGACGGGACCCAAGAGCGCCTGGGTTTATCACCTGCAAGACAGGCATAGCTTTTTTTTCTGGACCCCACCCCTCTGGGATATCAGCACACTAAGGGCCACAAGCCTGTACATGCAGAGCATTCTCAAACATAGCCTCACTGACATCTGCCCTCCCCACTGTGTTGCTGCTGCACTATCACCTGTAGTCATCCTGGTCGCAGTATGGTAGTGGCAGTGACTTCCTTCCCCCCTCGGAGGAAGACAGCATCCTCTGGAACACTCAATCTTGCTCTTCCGGCCACACCTGGTGACTGAATAATTTTCTTACTCGCTGTGAGTGGTATCCCTAATGCTGTGCCAGTGGGCCAGCTTTTCACCTAGTGTTGTTTCTTCTCACCCACCTTTTCCCCTGTGTGTAGCCCAATTCCCAAGTGCCTCACAGCCACCCAAATGCAGCCAATCAGCTGCCCTCTAGCACCACATTCCCTGTAACATCAGAAAGCAGTGCTGAGGCAGAGACTCCCATCCAAAAGGCAGAATCCTCTGGGATGCTAAGTCCCCCTCCTGCTAGCCCGTGGTATTGTTCTGGACTAGGGGCATGATTCAAACCTGGAAAGTCAACACAACAAGCTTTAGGTTGGTTTAAATCCATTGTGGTAGATACCAGGAATTTCTGCTGCACTAGATATCACATGGCTAGTGCTGCTGCTCTGGCTAATACTTTTACTCGACTGATCAGGCAAACTGTGGATATCTACCTAGTTTCGCATCAAATTGGAAAATCTGAAGCAACTACTCTAGTCAACTGAAACTTCTAGTCTTATACACTTTCTTATTATTACTCAAACGCATAGTCTCTCAATGTTTTAAAACTGGAGGGAGTGAGCAAATATCACCATCCCCCAGTGTCTTCGGGCCAGATTTCCAACTTCCAGGCTACAGCGGCACCTGGAAACCCCTTCTGTGTCCAACATCCAAGCAGACAAAGCAGGTGCCATTTTCATAGCTGCATCGGTTGTGGCTTCCAGTAACATGCTTTTAACTTCAGATCCAGCTGCTGTCAGAGACTGGGTTAGGCTAGACCATTAAAGAATGTAGCCAGCATCTGGCCCAATGGCGCAGAGGTCTGAGGCACTGGTGTATCACTTATCTCCATGCTGGCAACATGGATTTGGTGGCAGACTTGGGATGCTGGGTGTTGGCAGGGGTGGGAGAAGACTGAGCCCCTGCAAACTGCTCTCCTCTCCCAGCAAGGGGGGACTTGCCACAATACTGTTATACTGCCACCACGTGGAGGCATGCTGGTAGAGCAGCGGGAATGACACAAAACTGGGGTTGACTGGCAGAAAGCACGTGTACGCCTCCCTACACGCGTACGTCTGCACCTTGTACTGTGTACCATAAAACCTGCTCATCTGCTCCGGCCTGCACCACTGCCACGACTCCCTGCTGAAGAAACTGGGTCCAGACTCTGGGTGGGGAACGGATGGCTCTCCCCCTCATGGCTCTGCCATGGGGGAGAAAGCCATGGGAGACTTCCAAGGCTGGTGAGTCCTGGGGAAGACGGTAGTCAAACACAGTTTAAGAGTGCCGCTCAGTTAGCGAGGGGGGTGTTCCTGCCAGAGGTTGCTAACCTCAATTACAGACGAAAAAAGAAACAAAAGAGCACTGAAAACGTGGTAATAAATGCTAAAATAGCATTTTATTTACTGCCAGTAATAAATGAAACAGGAACCCCTGCACTTCGGCGTTCATGCCTTCAAAGGGGATAGATGGTAGCCATTCAGGAAAGTGAGCAAAGGCTGACAGCCCAGCCAGTACACCATGCAGAAAACGCTTTACAGAGAAAAAAAATTCAGCCAACAGCCATGTTGTACATCTGCTCTATACTCTGAAGGTATTGTGTGTGCTGATTCTGTCTTGCAACGTACTGCAAGAATGTTATTGATGAATTAAAAAATATAACTGACTCATGCCTGCCCCCGCAATAAACAGTGAATTTGGAAACTTGGTTCTGTGGTCAATGACAAATGAAAACTGCAACCAGATATATCAGGTTGGATGCAGCCACTTTAAAAACTGTCCAGCATACCAGGCAGATGCTGAACTTTGGAATGCCAGTCATTTAAATGACCAGGGGGTGAGAGAACTCTCCTAACAGATGAGTACTACTCTGCCACTTTCCGATTTCCTTAAGCTCCTGTTCTCCTTTCTGCTGCCTGCTCACTGTCAAGTTAAAAGAATCCAATGGTGTCACTGTAGACACAAATTAACCTATTTTTTTTATGCCAAGTCCCCAAAATACAGTAGATAAATGCGTAACTAGACAATGTGCCATAAAAAATGAGACAGAGTTTCAAAATCTTATAAAATCTTCCCGAGAAACCTATTTTTCATTTTGTTTTTTTGAAACACCTGATGCCATTAAATTCTCAAACTGAAGAACTCTTGGAAGTATACCTTAGTAAAAGTGACAGGAATACTGGCATCCAGCTGTATGTGATCTGCAAGCTCAGTGAATTGCTGCTGCTGTTTTTGTAGCGTTTCCAGCAGCCTGGTGATCTCTTGTTTTGCCAGCACCACTCGACAGTCATCCTGAAAAGAAACAGACAGCAGTAGCATGATTATTAAATAAACTACCAAGCTACAGTAGGACTGGCGCTGTTTTATTTCACTGTTTTTCTTATTTTATAATCACGCTCATTTTACGTGGCAGATGCAATCAAGCTTTACCTGGCAAGTAATAAATGCAACCAGCATACTCCAAATTTAAAATGATAAATATACATTTAAAAGTAAACCCTACTTGTTTTTCTTTTAGAGACTACCTGCTACTTTTGTAGCTGGAAAACTGACAGGCCCTGGAAGGTGTCTTCTGATGTTGAGAAGCGAGGTTGGGGCAGCCTGGCCTGGTGGTGCAGAGGGCTAAGGCACTGTAGCACCTTGCCTCTCACTACACTGGTGACCCGAGTTTGGGTATGAGCTTGGTTCTCCAGGGGTCGTGGGTGGGGCTAGGAAAGAATCGAATGGCCGTATGGCAGTTCTCTCCCGGGCTGCAGTGATGAGTTATCCCGGCTTTTGGCTGCCACCAGGTGGAGGCTTGGTGGTAGCACCAATGCTCAGGAGGCAGACTTTGGTTGGGGTGGAGGGTTGGGGGCAGGATGAAGCTGCGGTTCCGGAGCGCATGCACACCTCCACGTGCATGTGACCTCCATGCCACAGTGGCTCTGGGACATGGGAGAAAACCAACAGTGGAAAATAGGGGACTTGGGCTTTGTGAAGCCTCACTCATGGTACCATTACCTGCCCTGCAGCTCCAGTATGGTGGAGACTTCTGGATGAGAGGCTCTAGGGCAAGGGAAGGGGAAGACAGCCCTCCCCCAACCCCGTGGCAGGAGGAAATCTGCAGGGGAAACTGACACCCCCAACCAAGAGGGAGGTAAGGGACTGTAAATGGTGCCTGGGGACAAGGCTGAGTAGCTACCTGGTCTGACCTAGAGGGATGAAAAGCTTTATAAACAAAGAGAGAGACTGGGGCATGGACTGCAGTAGGGAAGCCACGGAGGGCAAAAGATAAATAAGTGAAATTCCAGTCAGACCTACCGTACTTTCCTTAGCTCCAACGTTGTCAATTGGGCAGGCATTTTAAACATATGAGTAATGTGCACCCTTACTAGGGGATAGTGGTACGGCCCAAAGCTGTTCCAGCAGCATGGAACACTAGGGACATGAATAGTCTGAGTCAGTTACACTAGTCCACATATGGCCAAGCAGTTCCCAAAAAAGGTAATAGATTATCAAAGTCCATATACCCAGGTAAGCTCTCCTTACACATCATCAGAATAAAGATATACCGGCCTACCTTACCTTAGATGACAGCCTCACCTGGATGACCAGCTCAGTTTCAATTGCTTCTGTTATGTCTGCTCAGGAGCTTCTTGGACAGATGGTAACACAGAACACTGCTGTTAAATGATTAAACCGGATTCCAATAACAAATCGATGTAAATCAATACAGGTCATACAGATCCCCAAACAAATATATACTCAAAGAAATATTAGTCATATTGTTTACTGGCCTTTTATGTAAATAACAAATTTACTTACTGTGATACCCAGAGAGAAACTCATGAATCCGTAATACCTGAAATCTGTAGCAAACAGCTTTTATGTAAAAATGTATGTAGCATGCACACTTAAAACAGACACCCGGAACAACTGCTTATACTGGACGAAAACCTTTTGCCCAAAGGCACAGTCATAGTGTTCAAAGGAAAAACGGTGCATTATAGCAGATTAAGGGCATCTGCTATAAACAGCAGCTAGATACCATAGCAGTAGATCTTCGAGGATCTCCTCCACTGAGTCGCATCAAGAAACTGTAAACCATCAGGATCAGGACCACCTGGAAACATTTTCTAGCTGGGGCCACCCATGTCGACGTGCATCTTCGGCACCTATGTAATGTGGGTGGGCCTCATCAAGCCTCAGTTCCCTGCCAGAGAAAAGCTCAGATGATCATTGGAATGGCAGGAACCAAAGCGATCAGGACCAAACCAGACACACAGGAGAGGATATGGAAACCTAAGTATCAGGATGCCCCAATCGGACATAAGAGGAGAATCAGTATGCAAAAGTAGGCTGGACAACCAGAAACCACCTGATAGTAAAAGGGGGAAGGAGAGAGAAAGAGCTGTTACTCAATGGAGGAGATCTGCTTGAAGATCTGTAAGTAGATGCTCCCTCTGCCTCCACTGAGCCACATCATGGAACGAATCCCAAGCATTAAGAAAGCACGGAGGTAGGCAAGAAGGATCTAAGTAGCCTGAGTCAGGAGGCCTTGCAGGATAGTAAGGCCAAATCCAGCACATCTACGAGAGATGATGTCGAGACTGTAATGTTTAGTGAATGTGTGAACAGTACTCCATGAAGCAATATAGATGTCAGCGGTGGACACATTGTGAAATCAAGGCATACAAGTGGCCATTCCACAAATGGAGTGAGCACAAACAGACCCAGGAAGCCACTTACTGGGCTTCAGTTAACAGAAATTAACGCAGTAGGCCAACCATTTGGAAAGACCCTGATTAGAGACAGAGAAGCCCACCATCGGGGTGGGGGTGAGGACTCACAAACAGTTGGGAGGGTTTTCTGCAATTCTCAGTATGATTAAGGTACCAGTGCAATGTCCGATGAACGTCCAGCGTATGCAGATGTTCCCCACTATCTGTGCGAGTCAGCAAGTAAACCAGAAGGTCAATGTCAATCAATCAAACTTTGATAGAGAGCATTTCTACTTTGAGACTCAAAGTGCTTCACAATAAATCTCAAAATATTACACATTAACACAATAAACCCCCTCAACCCCCCCCCCAAAAAAAACAGAAAAGCATACAGATAAACAACACGTTAAATACCAGTTAAAACATATTGATTACTCATAAAAGCCTGATTGAATAGAAAGGTCTTCAGCTCCCATTTAAAGATGTCAATTGTTGGGCTCTCTCGGATCTGGTGAGGAAGGGAGTTCCACAGGATTGGGGCCGCAAAAAAAGAACACACGTTTCTTTTTTCTGACTGACTTGGTGTATGCTCAGAAACAACCTTTGGCAGAAAAGAAGGATTGGTATGCAAGATAACATGATCCTTGTATAAAATCAGATAATGATTTTCTGAAACCAGAGCTTGCAATTTAGAAATATATCTAGCAGACATCATGGCTACAAGGAACAATATCCTCTAAGAGAGGAAGTGCAGCTCACAAGCAGCATCAGGCTCAAAGGGAGGTGCAGTAAGGGTGTCCAGAACCATATTAAGGTCCCGGAAGCAGAATCCCCAATGAAACCTACAGGAAACCTCCAGCTGGGCAACTGTTTTGCCATGAGTGTGGGCATTAAAAGCTGACACCACAAACAAGTGCAACTTCATCAAGGAATATGGAGGCCTGAGTCCATAAGGGACGGGAGGTAACCCTCAAGAGCCAGGCATGGAGGTACAAGGATCAAAGCTCTGGATGTAACAAAGAGCCCTGCTCCTGTGACACAAGTCCCACTCGTAGAGGGAATGGGACAGAGGGCTTCACTGCCAACTGCTGAAGCAGAAGGAACCAAATATTGACCAGAATGGAGCCACCAGAATCAATGTGGCGGATCCCACCAAGAACTTGAAAAGAACCCTCTGTATCAAAGGGAATGGAAGACATGCATAAATGAACCTCCCTTTCCAATGTGGGGACAACACGTCTCACCAAAAAACTGAGTGAGTGAGCAGAAAAGTGGCAGTTTTGTGTTATATGGAGAAGCAAAGAGGTCTATGTCTGAGCAACCCTATTTGTTAAAGAGGTTGTCCGCAATGGAGTCCAATAGCTGCCATCCATGGCAGAGCACCTGGGACCTGCTGAAGTGATCCGTGAGGGCACTGGATGTACTAGGCATAAAAATGGTCCTGAGGAACAACTTGTGGTCCACAGCAGTCCTTTACTGCCTCCCTACAGAGAGGATACGAACAAACACTACTGTGACAGTTAATAAAAGTATATCACAAAAATGTTGTCCATAAGGATCAACAGTTGGTGACCCTGAAGAAGCATAGTGAAGATCTGTAGGCCAAGCAGAAGAGCCCTCATTTCCAGAGTGTTGCTGTGGAGACCGGTGTCCAAGGGGACTGCTGACCCAAAGTTCAGAAGAGGCCCAGAGGGGCACCCCTGCTGGAAACCGAAGTCCGTCGTCATCACTAGAAGATGTGATAAGTGGAGAAAGGGAGACCCTGAGCTGGATTTTCAAAAGGCGGCAGAGGGCTTGCACCAAGCCCTGTGTCAAACCCATTTTGTGGTGCAGCTGCTCTAAACACCTTTGCCTCAACTGCACCCGATTTTAGTAGGTCAGGTGCAGTTGCGACACTTTACACACTTTATGGCAGCTTGTGCCAAGTATTTGGCACAAATCCTGTAAAACGGGTACACGGAATTGCCACAAGTCTGGCCAGAAAAAGTTAGTCTAACTTGCAGCAACTGGCACATGAGATGGAAAATCCTGACTGCTGGTTGGGAGAATTCTGCAAACCCTGTGCATCATACTTCTGGCACACCCAAGGCTTGCACCATTCTGACCTTTTTGAAAATCCAGCCCCCTGTCTCCAGGCTGGAGCAGTCCACCCACCACAGGAAAGAACTATAAAGTGGAAGAGTCACCCGTATGAGACTCCAGTTCATCCCAAGAACAAGCGCACTGGGCATGGAACCACTGCATAATCCTCATATGCTGACATGCCAGACGGACAGTGAGTTCTAGAATGCCCAACTGCTCAAAGAGCTGTCAGGCACGGAACAATGTGTAAATGACTACCTCCTGTGATGGGGGCGTTCAGTAACCAATCATCGAGGTATGGGAAAACATAGGCCCTTCCTGCGATAATCACTGCAAAGCATTTGGTAAAGACACATGGTGCAGAGGATATGCGACTGATAGTGACAGCCCTGGAGCATAAACTGCAGGTATTGTCTGTGGTATTTTCAGATCCTGATACAAAGGTACACATCCATCATATCCAAGGCACACAGCCAATTCCCCTTAGTAGCAGGGTTGTATTTGATAAATGGGTTCAGACCCTGAAGGTCCAGGACGGGTCTTAAATCTCCCATCCATTTTTGTATGAGAACATTCTGGGAATAGTATCCCTGATTTGTTTCTATTAGTGGGACTAGTCAAATGGCCCTTCTGTGGAGGAGGGATTAACCCTCCTCCGGTAAGAGGGTGAGATGTCCCAGAGGGTAATGGTTTCATAAGGGAGGAAGTACCAAAGGGACAGAGAAGAGTTCCATGGCGTGTCCTCACTCAACCACCTCCAGCACCAAAGCATCTGAGGTGATCTCCCCCCAGTTTGGTAGGAAAAGGGAGATATGGCCTCTCATTAAAATCCCCTGATCTGCAGGAGTTGGGGAGGCTTAAAGGCATCAGAAGACTCCTGGGGCAGTTGACACACTGCCAACACCCTCATCTTTGGTGACCATGGAATGGGCACTGGGAGGGAAAGGGGCTTGAGAAGTGGCTCAGATCTGCTGGGATCCATGGCCAGGCCCTCTTGAACAGCATCTGCCAGGGTGGACATAAGGCCTACGAAAAGAGACCCTGCCCCTACCCAAGGCTTTGGATTCAGTGTATGAGGAAAACGCAAGGTTATTTTTGACACTTTTAGGTCCCTCAAAACAGATTCCATATTGGTGCCGAAAAGCTGCTTACCTCTAAAGGAAGCATTAAGGACTGATGCTGAACATCAGTGGCAAAGCCTGCCACCTGCAGCCATGAATGTCAGCAAAGGCAAATGCCAGAAGCAGCAGCACAGGCTGCAGTATCGGAGTCACTGTAATCAGAATGTAAAAGGTGCTTTCCAGCCTCCAGAACGTGACCAACAGCCTGCTGGACTTCAGTTTTAGCTGATCCATCAGGCAGCTCGTCAGCCATAGTACCCATAGGCTTCCACAGGCTATTCTGATACTTACACATATAAGCCTGGTAGCTGGCAATCATCAGGCCAAGGGATGCAGAAGCATGTGTCCTACTGACAATCACATCTAGTTTCCGTGACTCCCTGTCCGGAGGAAGAGATCTCATGTGCTTTGGCGCCTTAGAGAGGACATGGGCAGCCATAATGGCCACAGAATCCATCACGAGCTATGAAACATAATAAGGCTTGGCAGTGCAATACCAGAGGAGCCTTGGGAACAACAGGAGGTACTGTCCTTAGAATTGCCTTGTCCCTATGTATTATAAGATAAAGCTAACCTTGTAAGAAAGAATCTCAAGGGTCACGCTGAAAGTAGTTCAAATGGTAGTTTACACAGAGCATGCAACGCCAAGTTCAAATCCCATGGTGGAACTGGAGATCGAAAAGATGGGATGGCCTGACTGACCTCCCTGAAAAATGAATAACATCCATGCTTATCCCCAAGTACCACCAACTATCAAATCTAGAACTGCTCTGAGAGTGGGCACTTGGCCTTGCAAGGTGCTTAAGGCTAGTCCTTTGCCCACTTCAACTTGCAAAAAATCCAAGCTTTGTGGGACCGTGTCCTTTGTAGGTCTAACACCCTGAGCTCTGTCCCATTTCAGGGAAAGAATTCACATTCTGTCATATGCTATCGAGATGGAGACCACAGAACTTTGAGGGAGAAGAATGGCAATGACCCATGTATAAATGTGCTTACTTCCTGGATGATGTTATACTGGCAAGTGTTTCACTATGAAAATAAACACTGTCATGTGACCTGACATCATCAGAAATAATATGGGCATTTCCATTCTACTCCCTAAGAGTTCTATGGTAGAAATATTCCTGGAAGCCATTACAGCACTGACTACCTTTCAAAAAAAACCTTGTTTCAGGAGTTTTCTCCAGTCATGTGCCAGGACGCCAACTGTTTCGACTCTGGGTTGGATGCAGAACTGAACTCCAACTGGTGAGGTTATTACAATATGGAAGCCGAAACAGGGCCTGCATTGTCAGGTTGATTAGGTTGGAGAACCACAGTCTTCTTGGTCACTATCAAGAGGAAGCCTCCTTTAGACAGTTTAACCTTTTTCAGCACCCTGGGTAGCAATGTAAGTGGCAGGAACAGATGAAAAAATTACTCACCTTAGTAATGTTGTTTCTTCTAATGGAGTCTTGCTATATTATGACATATGCAGTGAGTCCCAACCTTCAAACTGCTCCGGAGGTGAAAGAGTTAACTTTCCATGCCAGGCATGGAACTTTGAGCGCAAGCTCGGTTGAAAACTCTGTCTGTTGTTCTTCAAACTCAAACTGTCAGATCTTTTCGAGCAAAACTCACTAAGGTTCTGTGTGGAAGCCGTAAACCTACACTAGCCAACTGGCTACTAAATATAAGAACACATTTTTCTTGGTCCCAAGACAAAGACTCAAGTCAGGGGATCCAAAATTAAAAACATAACACCAAACACCCCAAAAGGAGGGTGAAAATAAGGTGGGCATCTACTAAGTGCCAACTGCACTGCCCACCCACATCCCAAAAGCAGAGGTTTGAGAGGCAGGCAGGGGAGGTCATAATATAGCAAGACTCCATTAGAAGAAACAACATTACTAAGGTGAGTAATTTTTCTTCAAACAACATGAAGTCTTGCTATATTATGACATATCAGACTACACAGCAGTACCTCCATGGAGGAGGACAGAACCTACTTAGGAAATAGGCTCTGAAGCACAGCTGTGTTAAACCAGAGCATCACTCCTAGCCTGGATGTCCAGGGTAATGCTTGGTAAAAGTGTGAACTGTTTCCAGGTAGCTGCTTGACATATCTCTAGGATAGGATGTCCCTGGCAGCAGCCAGAGACGCAGCTGTACCTCTGTAGAGTGAGCCCTCAGGCCTGAGGAGGAACCTTACCCAGTTTTCACAGCAAACTGGATACAAGAGACAATCCATCTGGCAATGGATCTTTAGTGGCAGGTTTCCTTTACCAACCTCACCATAAGTGAGGAACAGTTGGAGGGAGTCAAACCTGTGACCCTTTGGCACGCTCTATGTAGTAACTAAGGGCTCTTTTGACATCTAAACTGTGCAGTCTCCTCTCGCCAGAGGAGGAATGGTCAGTGAAGTACACAGGGAGAGACATAGATTGATTAAGGTGGAAGTCTGAAACCACCTTAGGCAAGAACTTTCTGTTAGTCCTGAGGACCACCTTACCTCTATGAAAGGAGATAAAATCAGGCTCCACTGACAATGCTTGTAATTCACTTATGTGCCTGGCAGAAGTGATGGCTACCAAAAACACAGTTTTCCAAGTCAAGTACTTAAGCTCTGCTGAAGACAAGGGCTCAAAAGGGGGTTGCATAAGCTAAGCAATACAAATATTAAGATCCCAGGCAGGGGCAGGGTCCCTGAATGGAGGGTTGGTGTGAAGCAACCCCTTGAAAAACTTGGAGAATACAGGATGAGCCGAAAGAGAAGAGGGTTTACCTGCTGATAAGAAAGCAGACACGGCTGCCAGGTGCACTTTTAGGGTAGCTAGTCTCAGCCCCAAAGTATTCAAATGCACCATATAATCCAGGACTGTGAGTAAATCAGCAGATTCTGGGGAAATATGCTTGCCAGAGCACCATATGGAAAATCTCTTCCATTTGGAATTATAAGTAGCTCTGGTGGATGGCTTCCTAGAAGCCTTCAATATATCCAATACACCTTGGGAGAGGTGTAGGTCAGCAAACTAACTCTTCAAGAGCCAGGCCTTGAGATTGAGAGATTTGAGATTCGGGAACCAAACCTTCCCCTGAGCACAGGTTAACAGGTTGTGATTCCTGGGAAGACACAGCGGAAGGTGCCCTGCTAAGGACATAAGGAGTGGGTACCAGGGCTGTCTGGCCCAATCTGGAGCAATCAGGATCATCTTGCAGGGTTGAGATCTGATTTTGACTAGCACCTTGAACAGAAGAGGGAAGGGAGGGAAAGCATAGAGAAACTTCCCTTCCCAACTGAGAAGGAAGGCATCCAGAGGGACTGAGCCCAACACTGGGGGCCTGCAGCAAAAAAGGGGAAGTTGGTGATTGTCTGGGGCTGCAAAAAGATCTATCTGCGAGGTGCCCCATCTGGCAAATACTACCGCCAATACTAGGGGATCCAGTGACCATTCGTGATGGCCCTGGGAAATCCTGCTGAGAGCATCTGCCAGGACATTGTCCTTGCCTGGGAGGTGAACTGCTGTAAGGGAGGTGTTCAGGGAATATGCCAGAGACCACAACTTCATTGCTTCGGTGCACAAGGCCGTAGACCGAGTGACTCCTTGCTTGTTGATGTACCACATTGTAGTGGTGTTGTCTGTTCTGATCTGTACAACTTGTTCTGAACAGAGGTGGAAAAACTTGAAGTGCTAGAAAACTGCTCTGAGTTCCAACAGATTGATGAGGAGCAGAGATTCCTGAGGACCACAATCCTGGGTAGTGAGATCGCCCATGTGAGCTCCCCACCCCAAGAGGGATGCATCTGTAGTAAGGATTAAGGAGTGAGACTGAGGGGTAAGGGGACCCTGTCTCAGATTGCTCTGGTCCTGCCAGCACTGAAGGGCTTGGATCAGGTTCGAGTCACTGGGATCAATTTGGTCAGAGGGTCTCTCCTTTGAGACCAAAAGGCTCTCAAATGGAACTGGATGTCCCTCATCTGAAATCTTGCTCCTGCACTACTGCTGTAGAAGCAGCCATGTGCTCCAGGGCTGCAGAAAATGCCTTGCTGGTCGAGACCTGAGGGTGAAAAAGAGGCCAGAGAGACCAAGGTCCTTGCTCTTTCCAGAGGAAGGAAGGCTCTGCCTCTTTGTGTTCAGTTCTGCACCTATGAGTGAGAAGCTGGACAGGCTCTAGAACTGACTTTGGAAGATTGAGAAGGAAACCTAGAGATGTGAGCAGTTGCTGAGTTACCTGAAGGTGTAGTTTGACTTGTTCTGGAGACTGGCCTACTATGAGCCAGTCGTCTAAGTAAGGAAAAAATGGCAATCTTTTGCCTTCTTAAGTGGGCAACTGCTACTGCCAGGTATTTTGTGAATACCCTCGGGGCAGAGGTGAGGCTGAAGGGCATTGCTCTGAACTGGTAATGGCCTGAGGGCAGTTCGAATCTGAGGTACTTTCGATGGGAGCTTCTGATAAGAACATGGAAGTAGGCATCCTTGAGGTCCAGGGATGCTAGCCAGTCCCCTGGCCTTAGACAGGGTAAAATAATTCCCAGAGTCACCATTTTGAATTTTGGTTTTAAAAGGTGCTTGTTTAGGTATCTGAGATCCAGGATGGGCCGCCATTCTCCTGTCTTTTTTGGGGTAAGGAAGTACCTAGAGTACATCCCTTTGCCCTGGTGTAGGGGTGGAACCCTTTCCACAGCTCTGAGAGCCAGGAGGGTAGAAACTCCTGTTTCTAGGGCAAGTGCCTCTGATGGATTTGCAGGTGGAAAGGACCTGGCTCTCATCTTTGGAAATTTTTTGAAGCTGAGAACCAGTCCCTGGCTTACTACTTCCAGGACCCACTTGTCTGATGTTAGAGACTTCCAGTCCTGGACAAAGTAAGCCAGCCTGCCCCTACAGGTGAGGAGAATCGGCCTGGCTACCCCATCAGGGTGCCTGCTTGCAGAGGCTTTGGGCTGAGGGGTGGAGGCAGGCCTGCTTGTGCCCGTCTGCCTCTCCTCTAAAGAACCCCCTCTGGGCATAAGCAGAAGAGGCCTGGGCTTGGTAAAAGGCTATGAAAAGGCCTGCATCTGCCCTGGGATGCTGCCTTTGAGGTGGCCTGCCTTTCCTTGGCCTGTGCACTCCTACAGGTGGTCCTATATTCATCCATTTTCTTCATGTAATTCTCTGTCTGCTCCCCAAACAGAGAATTGCCCACAACAGGAAAATCCAGTGGCCTTAGACTGGGTATCCTGTGACAGGGTAGTACATCTGAGCCAAGCCATTCTGCGAAGTGCCACAGATGTAGCCATGACCGTTGATGACACATCATTAGAGTCTACTGCAGCATGAAATTGCACCTTGGATGCCTCAATACCATCCGCAGCCACCTGTTCCAGCTCCCTGGCAAGCTGGTCAGGGACCTGTTTTGCTAGAGCCAGCACAGTATCCCATCTGGATTTCTGGTACCTAGCAGCATAAGCCATATACTGTAATTTGCCTGTCTGAGTCCCAAAGATGCTGCCATGTACTGTTTCTTTGCCATGGCATCAATCCTCCTGGAGTCCTTTTCAAGGGGTGTGAAGCTAGAGGAATATTGCCTTGTCACAGGCTGCAGCCTGCACTACCACATGGCTGCATTGCTGTGTGAGGAACTCCATATCAGAGCCTGATAATGTATACCTCTTGTCCATCCTTTTATCAACAGGAGGTATAGTGTGAGAATTTTAGAATTGTTACTGTCTGTTTCGAAAAGATTTATGCAAAGGAATAGACAGTCTCCTAGACTCTGGAATATCCATCATTTCTACATAATCAGGCTCTCTTGGTCATCAACAGCTTCCTCAACAGGGAGCTGGAGAGTTTCAGCAACTTTTTTATAGAACATAAAATGAGAAGGGGACTCAGAGAGCCTGGGAGGAGAAACCCCTGACGGTCTGTCTGGAGAGATGTCCGGTTCAATGGGCACATCCAGACTTTCAAAACCACATTCACTCTCCTCATACTCCTCTTCCCTCTCCTCCGGTTCATAAAAATCCTCAAATTCATAATCTTGAACTGGTGGAACCGGCCGAACCGAGTGCTTCCCTGATGGTGTCGGTTCGGTCGGAACCGGGGAAAGTGACTGGACAATTTGAATTGCTTTAGCTATTTCCTCAGCGGTTGGAGAGAGAACTTTTGGCTCCACACCAGCTGACTTTCTAGTCCTTTTAGTTGGAACCGGCTCCTCAGAGCTGGCTCTTTGTTGGCCCGAGGAAGTATCACCCTGGTCAAGGCACTCCCTCTGGTTCGGATGGAACCGAACCGGGCTGCCATCGGGTCAGCGGACTTTTGCCTCCTTCCTGAGCCTACCAACTCTCTTTTCTATGGTGGCAGCAGGAAATTCTTACAAATCTGGCAGTCTGCATTGAGATGGTCAAACCCCAGACAATACACACAGAATGGTGTGGGTCCAATACTTATGCTTCCTACAAACACTACAGTGCTGAAACCCAGTGGGCCGGTTTTCTTTTGGTTTCTCAGACATAGTGCCAGCTCAACCAACCTGTCCGCTTATGGCAATCCGCCAAAGACTTTATCGTTCCCAAATCGTGTCACTGGTCGTGGAAAAAGCCGTAATGAAATCTGTTTTTTTTAGAACCAATAAGAACAGGGAACCGCACTCTAAATAAGGACTAGTAAATTTTGAAAATAACCTGATCGGTTCAAACCGAACCGAAAAGCGTTTACAAGTTCCACACAGAAAAAATATAAATGTAAGCCTATCTATTACTTACAATACCACACACAGAGCTTGAACCGACCAGTTGCGGTTTAAATTCGGTCAAAAAAAACGATAAAATAATACTTTAACTGACAAAACGAACTGAGCAGAAGGAAAAATCTCCGGAGCGACTGTTCAGTGTGGCGGAGTAAAGAATCTGACAGTTTGAGTTTGAAGAACAACAGACAGAGTTTTCAACCGAGCTCGCGCTCAAAGTTCCATGCCTGGCATGGAAAGTTAACTCTTTCACCTCCGAAGCAGTTCAAAGGTTGGGACTCACTGCATATGTCATAATATAGCAAGACTTCATGTTGTTTGAAACGCTCTTTTGAAGACCCACTGCTGAGACAAGGTATCCATCACTTTTGCCCACAGGCAGCGAAACCAGCTGAAATACATCTCATAACCCGAGTATTTTCTTTCAATGCAAATAGATCTATCTGGGCTGTCCAAACCTTCTGCACAGCAGATTGAACATTTCTGGGTTGGAATTGGAACACCTGTGCAGCTTAACCAGTTAGTCTGAACATTTATGTCCCCTGCTAGATGCACAGCTGCCAGTAACAGGTGTTTTTCCCTCCATCCACTAAAGGACCCTGGTCGCTTCTGTGAGCACTCTTGCACTCCTCGTGCTTCCTTGACCGTTTATGCTATGGTGATGGTGTTGTCAGAGTTCATCTTCATAGCCTGGAACCAAACCCAGTTCTGTAGGTGCATCACTGCTAGACACACTGCCCTCATCTATAAAAACGTTTATCTGGAGACATACCTCCCAACCTCTCAACGATAAAAATCATAGCACTGACCTTCAAAAATCATAGCAAATGGCCAGAATATGTAGCAATTTCTTATTTAAAAAAATAATACTGTATATCTACAAATAATGGGCCCCATATAGTTAATGATAAGGAACGTTTCTATTAACTAAGTTCAATAATTTAATGGTTTCTGTGTCCAGAAATAGCTCTAACCTTATTAAGAACATCAGTAAACCTATGCGGAGCAAGGGTAAATATGAGTGTAAAAATCATAGCGCTATGCAAAATTCAAAGCAGTTGAGAGGTATGTCTGGAGACACTTTTCTTGTGGGTTCCAAACTCCCTGTACCAGGATCTGGTCCAGAACTGCTCCTCAGGCTGACAGACTGGCATCGATGGTAAGAAATGGCTCCAGAGGAGCACCTAAGAGAGTTTCCGTGAGAATATTCTCAGGGTTTCCCCACCACACAAGCAACAGCTGGACTGGCTTAGATAACAAAAATTCAGAAGCTGGTGATAGTTCTCCGAAGCTGAAGATCACATGGAATAATAACCGTTCAGGAGTGGTTTGGCCCATGGCACCAACTCCATAGCTGCTATTATTAGGCCCAATACCTAGAGGACTCTGTGAGCAGATACCACTGACTGAGACCTCAGACACCAGATCTCCTGGATTAAGGTCTCCTTCCTGTCTGTGGACAGGAAGACCATTTGCATATCTGTCTGAAACACTGCCCCAAATGTTCCAACCTCTGTAACTGTGTCAGAAAACTCTTTTCCCTATCTACTATCCAGGCATGCAACTTCAGGACTTCCAGCACCCTTGCCACCGACCTCTCTGCTGTCAGCACTGCTGGTGCCCTTATGAGAAGATCAGCCAGGCATAGGTAAACATGCTGCCCCTCCTCTCCCAGTAGTGCCACCAGCACTATCAGAACCTTCAAGAACACTTTCAGTGCTGTTGCCAGACTGAAGGGGAGAGCTCGGTACTGGCAAGGTTGATCCTGGATTGCAAACCTCAGGTATTTCGGGTGTGATCTGGGGATCAGGATGTGGAGATAAGCATCCCTCAAGTTATAGACACTAAATAGTCTGCCATTTGGACTGCTTGAATTATAGACTGCAGAGACTCCATGTTGAATGTCTTTTGCTTGACAAACCTGCTAGAGTATTTTAAGTCTGGGCTGGCCCGGTGGCGCTGAGGTTTGAGGTGCTGGATGCCACACCTGGCGCCACGCCGGTGACCCAGGTTCAAGAACGGGCCCGGATTGTCGGGGGTCAGCAGGGGAGGAGAGGGACTGAGCGTCCGATGGACTGCTCTCCCTCTCTGGGGTAGGGTGTGTGCAGTTGCCGGCGTGCTGGTGACCTCTAGCAAAGGCTGGGGGTAATACTATGGTGCAGGCAACATAAAGGGGGTGAGATGGGGCATGATGCTGGGAGAAGCGCGCACAGAAGCATGCATGCCCCATCCACTGGCGTCACTGAACGCACCACTCGCAAGGGACCAGAACAGGAAAAATGGCAACCGGTCATGGCGGCTTGATGGGCGTTTCCATGGGGACGCCCGGCTCCGAGGGCATAGCGGCACATTACTAGATCCGGTCCTGGTGGACGAGTGTAGGGGGGCTCTCCATCACCCCGGTGGGAGCAAGCCATGGGGCACAGTCCGAATAGGAGCAGGGGTCCTCGGGACAGCGGCTGGAGGAATTAGGAATGCCAGGATGCAGGTAAGAGGACAGAAAAAGGATAAAAAAAAAAAAAAAAAAAAAGGGTTTTAAGTCCAGAATTGGTTGGAAGTCCCCTGACTTCCTGGGAACTGTAAGGCAGACTGAATAAAATCGCTGTCCACTCTTGTTGGGAGGGACTGGGGTGACTGCCTGTATCTGGATCAGAAGGCCCTGGATTTGACTTGTTGCTTACTTTTTCAACAGGTTTCAAGGGTATGGCGGAGAACTCTACGACATGCCCCAATACCTGGAACAGCTTAGCTCCACATTTCCAATGCTAGTTTAACTCCTTTTAAAAATTCTATAAAACTAAATATGTTATATACCAGACTGTTTCATATGTGTTTTGTAACTCGACTGTAAGAGTCTGTTTTATGGCATCTGTGGTCTGTTTAGTATTGTGCTGTACTACCTTACATGGGATAGTCTGTAAATGAGATTTTATCTCACAGAACTTATCCTGTAAATCTGAACTGTTAAATAAATAAAAATAAATTAAAAACATACCCGAAAACCTGAAATTCCAGAACCCATGAGTCCGTAGCTGTCTGGGCCCATGGCTGGTAAAAATGTTGCAGTCTTCCACAAAGGGAATGGCAGCACAAACGAACATGCATATCTTCATTACGAAGATCCGCCTCTTTTGTCTGCACCTAGACTGCATCTTTGAGCAAAGGTGCCTATGTTGTTGTTAAGCTTGAATCTAGGGGAGGCTCCCTTACCTCTCTGGTTACTTTAATTATGAAAAGGCCAAAACCCACTCACTGACTGCTTTGGGTGACAAAAACCACACCCTCTTGAGGCTGGACTAGACTTTTGATCTTGCCATGGCACCTGCAACTGCCCCTTATTTTAGACATCCTTCAAAGTTCCATCCAGTTCTGGGCAGAATAGCAAATCTGCTGGAAAAAAAAACCAAACATCCTGTACTGTTTCATCTTAGAGGCCTGATCTGCAGCCCAGTGGGAAAGAAATACCAATCGCAGACACTATAGAGCAGAGGCTGTACAGGCCAACATATGTAAACTGTCCATAGCCACATCTCCCAAAACAGAGGAAGACATTAAAATGGGCTGCAGAACATTTGCCCCTTGAGAGTCCTTGATCACAACTAATGCCACCTCATTCACCTGCGAGCAGAAGGCCCCCAAAATATTAAAAAAGCTGTACACTGTCCTCAGATTGTTCCCGTTAGATGCAAAGGCTCATCTGCACGACAAGTCCACATTTTTTGTCATGTGCGTCTCATAAGGCCAACAAGCTTTCCAAAGATATGGTGGTGTGTTTTACCACACTGCATGCAGCCTTATCCATCACTGGATGTACTTTTCACTTCTTGAAAACCTCCTCTTGAAAAGGGTAACATCTCACCCTGGGCCTATGAAGCAGATTTCTCCTGTAAGCACTGGCCCATTTCTGTTGTATTATCTGGTCACATTGACAAAGGTTCGGAAAACGCTTCGAAGCTGAGGCCAATATCGACAAAATGGGGTTCACATTTAAAGTTTCTTTGTTCTAAGCCTCCTTTAGCTGTAGCATCCAACAGGCCTCAGTGAGCAAACAGCATAACATCTACAGTATGTGTCTTAACAAAGGAGGGATCAGAATCTTTTTCTTAGTCACCATCTAGTCTCCCTTCTCCTTAGAGGGATACCAGCCTCCATCTGACATAACTGGTTTCATCAGATCGGGATTCTCCTCATTTCATCCATCACCCTTATTTTGATCCTCCAGATCTCAAAAACTGGGGGATAACTGCAAATCTGGGTGAGCTGGATCTCCATGCTTTGAAGCACCTGGACGTGTTAATCTGCCCCCCCGGAGGGGTTTGCCTTTGATTTCGGTGTCTCTGCAGACACCTGAAGATCACTTTACCATTACTAGCCGGTCACAGAGGTGTACCCCCCCAGTCCAGAGGTTTGGTGGGGGACTGAAATAGATATACTGGACTGTGTTACACAGTGTGGTCAATATGACCCCAATAAAGACATCTCACAACACTGCGCCAGGTCTTATACCTTGTAAAATTCACTGGTCTATGATAAGCCATTCCAAAAACAGACTCCTAAATAAGCTACTGTCCCTCCACCCTCCCCCCACTGCTGTGAGCCACAACCTGAATCACTTAAACTTGCTGGCTAAAATGTTGACTCAGTGACGTGGAGGGCTGAAGCACTCATGCCTCACCTGCCGCCATATCAGCAAGACGGGTTCGGGAGCAAGCCTGGGCCATTCAGGGGTCGGCTGGGGGTGGGTGGGAATCGAGCGTCCCAATGGATACTCTCCTTCTCCAGTAAGGGAGGACAGACTGCTAAGCTGCAATACCGTCACCTGCGTGACCATGGGTGGTGGTGTGGTTTGAGACAGCAGTTCTGGGTGGGGGACACTCCATGACGGAAGACGTTGGCATGTCCTATGATATGCGAATGTCAGGCTGTCACCTCCAAAGAGCATCCGTGGGTCGGTGAGCAACCAAAACAAAAACAGAAATACACGGCCAGTGGCAGGATGATGTTCTGTGGCACATCACAGACCCCACACCGCCTACTGGGCACAGGGACCACTGAACCGAGCAAGGCCATCCAGAGAAGGACTGGGGAACCCCCTGACGGCCCCGCCACAGGGAGTAATCTGTGCAGGAACAGGTGGCCCCACAGGTAAGTCCAGGAGACAGCGAGTGATGGGGTTTGGGGTGCAACAAGGACCAAAGTGGACTTGCCTGGCAAGGAGGGAGAAAAAAAACTTGCTGGCTAGCCTTCACAGCTACAGAGCACCTGTCTGCAGTTTTCCTTCTGCAGTTTCAACATTTTAAGCTGAGCTGTTGATAGTGGTAAACAACATGCCAAAAAGGCTGCACTTAAAGAGAACATGAGCCCAAGACAGTGCTCGGAGGACTAAGTCCAGCGAGAAGACTGCACTGTGTGAATGCACATCAATGTCCATGAGCACTACAGCGCCTACGCACAACAGCTCCCCCCACACTCCAAAAATGAGCATTATAGTGGACAAAACAGCATGCAAAGGGGCTCTGTAAACAAAGGACCAGCTCTGAGCCAACCTCTAGTGGGTAGGAGTGGGATAAATAGTGAGAAGCACCAAGCCAGGCGACACCGCAAACCAAAAATGTTCCAAAAATAGGCCCACAGTATAACCGGTAGGACACCTGAACTGAAAAAAATGAAAATTACGTACCTACCGTAATTCTTGATCTTCTCTTGTATCTTCACCATTTATTACTGCTGGGTGTAAGCCGCAGGCGCACACCCGCTATGGGATTTTTTGTTTGTTTTGGAGGAGGAGTCACAGGCTGATGGCGCCACCTGAGAGCGACGCATTATGTGTGCGCGAGGGTGGCCGCGAAGCGTCGGACTCCTCCTCCATCCCAGTTCTGTGCCGGAGAGGCGAAGAAGAATTAAGAAAAAAGAGAGCAAGGCAAGAGAGCCGAGGGATAGGTAAAGGAAAGGAAACAAACTGAAAAAGGAATAAGCTGAAAGAGAACAGGAAAGAGGAGAACCCTACCCTAAGGGACCGCAGGGCCTCACTCCTGGGGCAGCTCCGAGGGAGGAACAGATAAGGGAGAGGAAGAAAGAAGGAAGAAGAAGAAGAAAAAGAGAGGGGGGAAAAATTCTGCCAAGTTGCGAGTTAAATGGCTGAAAGGCTTATCAGCTCGGAACCAAAGGCAAGGGAGCATGGATCCCATCAAACAAAAACAGGCCTAAGAAGGTTCGACCGAATCTTTTGCACAGCTTAATGCACAAAAGGCAGACTTTCTACACCTCCCACTGTCCAACCCCTTACTCAAGCTGAGAGCTCACAGATTCCCAAGGCTCATAATCTGTTCCTGAGGGAGAGCGCCCAACTATGACAGGGGAGAAAGGACCGCACTAGCACATTGTTGCGTGCCAACGCTGGTGGTGGTGGTGGTGGTGGTAGTGGTGGTGGGTTGAAGCCCTACCGAGGGCATCCCTTTGGGAAGCAGACAAAGACAGAGTAGGAAACTTGTTCTGACTCCTCGTGAGGCAGAGGCAAAAATCAGATCACCAGTTCCAACAGCAACTTGAAAAATGCTAGACTAGAGTTCGACTAGCACAGACTGACGAAGACAGGACAAGAGCCAGAGATGCCAGCGGAATCCTGAACCAAGGAACAGTACTGTTTAAGAGTAGCCTTGTAAACTGGTGATTGAGCAAACATCGCCTAAGAAGGGGCCCGCAGGGCACTTTCAAGGGTAATCAGAAAGAGTTCCCTCATGAGAAAGACAAAATCCTACTCGTTCTCCTCCCTTTCCAGACTTATGTTACCTGTTCTGAGAGATAAGAACAAAAGGCTGAGGTTCAGGGAATTAGACTAAGGCCATGAGGAGAAGGGAAGGGAAAACAAGCAGGGTGGAGGGGACGCCCAAGAAGGAGGACCACGAGGGGAAGGTGGGCGGGATTTAGTAATGAATGGTGAAGATACAAGAGAAGATCAAGAATTATGGTAGGTACGTAATTTTCATATCTTTCCTCGTCAGTCTTCACCACCCTGAGGGAACAAGACCCTCAGCTTCCTGTTGGTGAGAAACAGGAAGAAGAGACCCTGGCCATACTAGACTGGAAGCCCAAGGCCGAGGAGAGCTAGGAGGTGTCCCCTGAAGATGAGGGGATGGAGGAAGCCCCTGCAGATGCCTCCTAGTCTTGGAAGAAAAGAGGCAGGTTCCTCGGAAGGTGAAGCAAATCACCCTATGCCGGGCCAGGGGTGACAACCTTGTTAGACGAAGCCATGCCGTCTGCCTAATGCAGATCGCTGTCCCCACAAGCCTGGAAACCACCACATTGGCGTTGTAGGATGCCCTTGCTTGGTGCCTTGCCAGTTCCAGGCCTGCAGCGGAGAGGGCAGTGGCCTGTCTAGATTGTTCCGTATCGGGCATTGATGCTAGTAGCTGAGACAGCATCGACCACAAGTGTCTGTTATAGGCAGCATGGTGTGCTTGATGTGATGCAATGCACAGCATCGCATGAGAAGAAGAGAACACTCTTCAGCCCCGCCTGTCAAACTGTAGGGAATCTGAGTCCGGTGGTCGGTCGTGCACCAGGTTGTCGCCCGGAAGGAGTCTCTAGGAGCACCAATCCTGAGGGTGGGTTGGGGAAGAGAACCTAGGGACTCAGATGGAGCACAATACCTCCTCCTGCAGTCTGCCGGGGCTGGGACAGGATCGACTGGAGACTGTCAGGTGTGGATAGACGCCTCCTGGAAGCGAATAGGCAGGATGGCACACCAAATGCTGGGCACTGAATTCACCAAGGAATTCCTGCGTCTCCCGCTCAGTATGGTCACGTCTGACATAGGAGATACAGAGATCCGCAACCATCCTCGAAAGGAAGCGCTGATATTCAGTGAAATCAGCGTCGGAAGAAAGGTGAGCAGAGAGTTCCTCTCCCTCCGAGGAGGGAGCCAAGGAGGATAGGGAACTCGAATGTCCAGAAGACTCTTGCGGTGGAGGGGACAGGTGAAATACCCGCTCATGCACACATCTAACACATGACGGGAAGGCCTCCACAGTGCCTCTGAACATCTCCCAGGATAACAGCCCCATAGGGCCAACATAGCCTGGGAGAGAGGGGGGTGGCTGCAGAGGAACGGGAGAGGGGCACCTACAAGAAGGCAACTGTCCTCTGCCAGGGCTCTGAAATCCAGGGAACGGAGCCCGAGCTGCCAGGGTCCCTAAAATCAAACCAGGTCACAAGACGGAACCCTGGGGATGTGAACTCTGGAAGAGCCCGAAAGGGGAATCTCCCCTGTGACGCACCTGGGGCTGCAAGGGTCCAGATTGGAAACCCACAGCGGCACCACCGGAAAGGTCCCCCGAGCCTAAGAGGGAGAGGTGGGGCTCGGCGCTACGGCTCCTCTCTGCACCCCGAGGGATGGCAGGGGGGCGCTGATGCCCCTCACCCCAACCCCTCAATCTCTCAGACTCCGAGGATGTCCTCCTCTTCAACTCCAGTGATGGGGTCTGTTGACCCCGAGGCCCCCGAAGACAGGACCCCCAATCCACCCCGAGAAGGCACAGCAGCACCAGGGTTGGCAGCTGCCAGAGCCCCCCCCCCCGGGGGGACAGCCCCTTCCCTGATCCCCAAGTCACCCTCCTCCATAGACTCCAGACCACCCCCAGCCTGGGAGTCCTCGGAGGAAGACTGCTGTGTGGACTCAGGAATGGGTGCGTTGGGCCGCCTGACACCGTATCCCACAGAGAAAGTACAGTTACGTAAGAACTTACCGTAACAGTAGATCTTCGAGAGAGACTCTTGCAGTAGGTAATTACATATAGGACTGACGCTGGCCGGTGGCAGGACCCCACGGAAAAACTTCTAGCTAGCAGTCCCTGACGAGGGACCGCCCCCACGTCAGGTGACCGGCGTCAGGAGACGTGGGTACAAAGGGGCGGTCCCTCACTCCCGCCTTCCAGTTCTTTCCCACCAAGGGCCAACAAAAGGCCGGACGAGATAGAAGCGGATATTTTTTTTAAATGGAAAAGTAGGTAAAAAAGCTTAGGGGGATGGAGGGCGGGAAGGTATTACTTACTGCAAGAGCCCCTCTCTAAGATCTACTGTTACGGTAAGTTCTTACGTAACTGTACTATCTTACTTCGAGAGGGCTCTTGCAGTAGGTAATTACATATAGGACAGAGTCCCAAGCAGTCTGGAACAAGGAGAAGCACACGGGAGGAGGAAAACTACTCAGAGTAGATCCTCTAGCTGAGAAGGCCTTAAGAAAGGAGGCCTTGCAGAACAGCCAGCAAGAAGCCCGCTCTACGGCGACAGGCAATATCCAACTGTAATGTCTCGTAAAGGTATGGACGGATGTCCAGGTGGTGGCAGCACAGAAGTCTGCCGTCAACACATTCTTGAAACAAGCTGCTGAGGCAGCGACTCCTCTGGTGCAGTGGCCTCGACTTGACCTGGGAGGGTCTTGTACTTGTCATAACAGAAAGTGATGCAATGAGCCAACCATTTCGATAGGCATTGCTTAGAAACAGCATTGCCTTCCCTTTTCGGAGCAAAAGAGACAAAGAGTTGATCTGTCTTTCTGAGATCCTTTGTCTGGTTAGTGTAGTATCTCAGAATCCGGTGAACGTCCATAGTATGTAACAAATACTCCCCTTGATTGGAGTACTGCATAAAAAAGGTGGATAACTCTATGGACTGGTTCAGAGTAGACTCCACTACCACCTTGGGGAGAAACTTAGGATTGGTATGCAGAGCCACACGTTCCTTGTGGAAAATTAAGTAAGGAATTTTACACATCAGGGCCTGGAGCTCGGAAATCCTCCAAGCAGATGTAATGGCCACAAGAAAAAGTGCCTTCCAGGAGAGGAACTTCAAGTCTGCAGAAGCTGCCGACTCAAAGGGAGGCAGAGTTAGCTTCTCAAGAACAAAATTCAAATCCCAAGGAGGGGCGGGAACTCGGATAGGAGGTCTCAGGTGGAGAACCCCTCTGAGGAAAGTCTTGGAAACCTCCAGCTGAGCAAACGTTCTGTCTGCAAAGGGAACATGATAGGCCAAAATGGCTGCCATGTGGACCTTCAGGGAGGAATGACTGAGACCCAGATCGAAGAGATGGCGCAGGTACTCCAGCAGATGACCAACAGGGCAGGAGAAAGGCTCAATGTCTTTTGAAGCCGCCCAGATTGTGAATCTTTTCCACTTCATAGCATAGGTAGACCTGGTGGAGGGTTTCTTAGCCTCCATCAGAATGTCCGCCACCTGGGGAGAAACTCCAAAGCGGGCCTAGGCTATTTCTGCAGGAGCCATGCATGAAGCTAAAGGGACTTGAGACCTGGATGAACCAGGGTCCCCTGCTCCTGGGTCAACAAACCTTGTGACAGAGGAAGAGGAAGCGGCGGTTCCTCTGAGAATTGTTGTAGAAGAGAGAACCAAACTTGCCTGGGCCAAAAAGGAGCGATCAGAATAATTCGTGCTCCTTCTGACCCTAGTTTCTGCAGGACCCTTGGGATCAAAGGAATTGGGGGAAAGGCATAGACAAATCTGTCCTTCCTATCTAGAGACAGAGCGTCTTTCCAGAAAATGCCTTGCTTTTGAACGAGCGAGCAGAAGACTGGAAGTTTTGCGTTTTGAGGGGAAGCGAACAAGTCTAACTGTGGTGTTCCCCAGCGTAGGAAGATATCGTCTAGGACCCCTTGATCCAGTTCCCACTTGTGGGCCCGGGCAGACAAGCGGCTCAGCTTGTCTGCCAAGGTGTTGTCGACTCCCGGAACATGAACTGCCGTGAGGTGAAGGTCGTGCTGTACTGCCCAGTCCCACACCCTCATTGCTTCCCTGCAAAGAGGGTAGGATCGAGTCCCTCCCTGTTTGCTGATGTACCATACCACACACGCTGTCCGTCTGGACGGCTAGGTGGCCTGGAAGGAGATACAGGTGGAGGGCTTGAAGGGCATAAAGGACTGCCCGAAGCTCTAGCACACTGATATGAAGTGACTGCTTGAGCTTGGACCAAGAGCCCTGGGTCCGATGAGGACCGAGATGGGCTCCCCAATCTTCGCCCGAGGCACCTGTAGTCAGCGTCTTGGGGGGGGGAATGAAGAATGAAACCCCTCGAAACAGGTTCTCTCTGACCATCCACCACTGCAAGTCTCGAACCATGGGAGAGGAGACCAGAACTCGCTCCAAGTCGTCCGCCAATTGATCCCATTGGGAGCGAAGTGTCCACTGGGAAACCCTCATGTGGAGCCGAGCGCAAGGAACTGTTGGGATAGCAGCTGCCATGAGCCCAAGAAGGCGAAGAACCGACCTTGCAGTGACTCGCCTGTGACCGGACAACAGCCGTACCTGAGTCTGAATAGTGGCCACCCTGTTCGGTGGCAGGAAGGCCCTGCCTAGGGTCGTGTCCAGAATTGCCCCGATAAACTGGAGTCTCTGGGATGGGATCAAATGAGACTTGGAATGGTTGATGGTAATACCCAGGCAGGCAAAGACCTGCTGGGTAACGGAAAGACAGCACAGGAAATCCTCCCTGGATGAGGCTGCCAGGAGTCAGTCGTCCAGGTACGGGAAAACCTGCACTCCCCGGGTATGCAGGTAGGCTGCCACCACTGCCAGGCATTTGGTAAACACTTGGGGAGCTGAGGAGAGGCCAAATGGAAGTGCCTTGAACTGGTAGTGGTCCCCTTGGAAAGCAAAACAAAGATATTTGTGGTGGGAAGGGCGAATAGAGATATGCAGGTAGGCATCCTGCATATCCAGAGCACACATCCACTGGCCGGAACGGAGGAGGGGCAGAAAGCTCTGCAGTGAGAGCATTTTGAACCTCTTGTATTCAACGAATAGGTTCAGGGAACTGAGATCTAGAATAGGCCTTACATCTCCTGTCTTCTTCGGGACCAGGAAGAAATGGGAATAGTAGCCCCTTCCCTGAAGGGAAGGGGGGACAGGTTCTATCACCTCTTTCAGCAACAGAGCTGAAATCTTTTCCTGGACCCGAAGCAGATGTTCCCGAGAGTACGACGACCTTTGGGGTGGGTGACGAGGTGCTTTCTGAAGAAACTCTATTGAGTGTCCTTCTGCGACTAGTTGGAGCACCCATGAATCTGTTGTTATCCTCTCCCAGCCCGGAAGGTGGAGGGAGAACCTCCCTCCTACCGGTTCCTCTGGGAAGTCCGAAGGCTGTGGGAGAGGGAAGGAGTCAGGTGGTGTTGGGCAGTGCTGCAGCTGAAGCACCCACTGCTTTATTGGACGGAGGGGGCTTGGCAGCTGAGGGGGCCCGGCGTTTAGTGGCCTGCTTTCCCGAAGGTTTCGCCTTTGGCCGATTCTGTCTGTGAAAGGGACAGCGATGTGGTTGATGGGGATGGTACATAGAGTCAACGGACTTTAGTGCCATCCCCTTCTCCTGCAGATCGGTGTTGATGTCTTTGACATCACCTCCAAAGAGCACCGACCCCCGGAAGGGCACTTCCTGGATAGCGGACTGCCCTTCCGGGACCAACCCTGACATGCGGAGCCAAGCATGCCGTCGTATGCCTACGCCAAAAGCTCAGCTCCGTCCAGTAGTGTCCACTGCATCGTAGGTCACACGAAGAATGTGTCGACTGGCCGAACGTGCAGAGCGGACAAGGTCAGACAGTTCCTGCTTGACTTGAGAGTCCGGCAGGGAGTCTAACTTGGTTTCCACCTCAGAAAGAATTGCTTCTGGTAGTCCCCCATGTGACCGACATAGTTCAGGGCCCTGATCCCCAGCGTGGAAGAAGTGAAAATCATCTTTCCATACTGGTCCAGAAGGCGAGACTCTTTATCAGGTGGCGGTGAGCTTAGGTGTTTTGGATTAGCTGACCAGCCGTGAGCGGCGCTAATCATGACCGAGTCAGCTCGAGGGTTGGAATCTAAAACGTCGTCACCCTCTGGAGCCTGGTATAGCCTATTCGACTTCCGAGGAAGAGGGGCTAATGCCAACGGTTGTTTCAAAATAGTGGTAACAAGGTGGGCATGAGGCTCAATCCAGGGTGGCACCAAGGTAGGAGCTGCGACGGGCAGATCCAGATGCTCAGCAAGCTTCAGCCACTGTGGGTCTGGCTCCAAGGACTGCCACTTATGTACTGCCTGGATTTGACGTAAAAGCTCCGTGAAAGAATGATCCTCTGGAGGAGACTTCGGAGGAGTCCTTGGCCTGGGCTTTGATGGAGATGGAGGCTCGTCGTCCTTCTCGGAGCAGCCGTCGGAGGCATCCGAGGCGTCCGAGGAGGAGGAAGAAACTGAAGAAGAAGATGACTCCCTTTCCCGTCTAGGGGGAGGAATGGACCCCTTGGGAAGACCTCGGGGAAGCGTGTCCTGCCCCTCTCTGGACCCAGAGGGTTTATCCCTGGCGTCTGGAGGAGGAGAGGGAGTGTGTCGCTGTGGACGTACAGGAACCTGAACCAGCACCATCGTCGGAAGACGACTCTCCATCTTTCTGGTGAGCTGAGCCTTGGCCTCAGCCCACCAGGAGTCTAGAGTCTCCTGCAAGTCCAGCGGCGGATGGGGGGGGGCAGTGGAAGAGGAGGAGGGGGAATAAGGGTATGGGTTATACCCATAAGGCGAGTATCCATAACCCGCAGGTGGGAAGCCCGGTGTCGGGTATCGTGGCGTCAGGTACTGTGGCACTGGATACTGCGTTCCTGGGTACGACGGCGTCGAGAACCCGGGAGCCGGGGGAGCTGCCGGAGCAGACGGCCCCACGGGTGGAACTGGAGCAGAAGGCCCAGGGGGTGGAGGGCTCGGCGTCGGGGTGGCATCCGGAGGCGGAATGTCGCCCTGGGTCGGCAATACCGGCGTCCGAGGTGCTGACGTTGGAACTGTCGTCCGGGGAACCGACGTCAGTTCAGTAGTGGGTTGATCCGACGGAGGTGGAACCAGGACCTCAGCCTCTCCCGGGGACGGAGGGGAAAAGTCCCTGGGGTCGGGCTGAGGAGACTCAGGGTCCCCGGAGGGCAGCGAAGGCTGCGGGGAGCCGGGAATGATGGATGTGGGAGGGTCCGTCGTCGGCTCATCTGCTGTGCAGACGTCAGGCGGACCAATGTGCGTCTTATCAGTGGGATCCAGGCGGACGTCGGAGGGGCCAGCGTCCGACTTAATGGATCCTTCACCAGGGGCAGGCCGCGAAGGAGGGGCGGTCTGGCCTGACGGAAAAGGGGTCGCGTGCCGCCCCGAAGGGTCGGGCAGCTTACCGACCCTCTCCGAGCGAACGTCGGAGGAGCTGATGTCCGGCTTATCGGAGCCGCCCACGCTGGTAGGCCGGGAAACCACGGCTTGACTGGGGACAGAGGCCTCCAAAATCCCAGAGGCGCCTAAAGTGCCAGAGCGTGAGCCAGGCAGGCGGGCTGATGCCACCTTGAACCTCGAAGGCGGCCGTCGGGGCAGTCCCCAGGCGTTACGCTAACCACAAACCCCGGAGTCGCGGTGGGAGGGAGCCCTTGTCCCGTGCTTTTTGTTCTTCCTCTTGTGATGGCCTTCAGGGAAGCTGACGCCGTAAGTTTTTTGAGTTCCTTTTCCATGGAGCTCATCTTCTTTTGAGAATGTGGGCTTCAGGGACTGCTGCCGCTTCTCCGGTGGCCACGTTAAAACTCAGGCAGTGCTGGCACTTCTCAACTTGATGGTCGGGGCCTAGACAAAAACGGCACAGGGAATGGCCGTCCTTGTGCGGGAGTTAGGCGCCGCACGAGTCGCACTTATTCTTGTGCTCGGAGGGTGTAGGGGACGACATACACCGACGGATGACTGACGAACATAGTAGAAAAAGCGAAAAACTCAGTAAAATAACCAATGAAAGGGCCTGACAAGCAGGGAACTTTTATGCGAGGCGCTGGCATAAGCTAACGTGGAAAGAACTGGAAGGCGGGCGTGAGGACTGCCCTTTATACCGATGTCTCCTGATGCCTCACCATGACGTGGGGGCTGGTCCTCAGGGACCGCTAGCCAGAAATTTTTTCGTGGGATCCTGTCGCCAGCTGGCGTCAGTCCTATATGTAATTACCTACTGCAAGAGCCCTCTCGAAGTAAGATCTCTGATTCCGAAGAATTGGGGTGCGAGACCGGGTCCACGTCCGAATCGACTGCTTCCAAAGAAGAGTCGACCAGAAGGACCTCGATGCTGGCGACCCCAAGAGTCCCTTGGGAAATGGCACCGCAAATGGCGCCAGTGTCGCTCGCGATGCCGGCTGCTTCCAGTGCCCCGCCCGTGACTCCGAGACCCAGCCCCGCCTATGGCCCTGGTGGAATCCCCGAGAACCAAACCAGTGCCATCACCGGTGCCACAAATGGTGCCGGGATCCGAGACAGAGCCGGAAGATGGCGTTGAGGGTCCACCAGTGCTGGACCCAGCAACAGTGGGCTGCGACACTGGGGGAGTCTGCACCTCCGAAGAGGTAACTGCTGAGGTAGTGTCTCTGACACGACCCCAGGAGGGGCCACAACGTTCCTCCGACACCGCAAAAGAGGCCTCCTCCTCGGCAAGGTTTGAAGATGAGGAGGCCTCCACCTCACCAGACCGTGAGCAGGCCTGGGAGGGGACCCGGAGGAAGGGCCTAAGGTCCTGGCCTGGGAAACCCGAGTTCGACGCTATCCTCCGAAAACGGGCGGAGCCTTTCACGACTTTGAACGCGTGGATTTCGAGCACAGCGGTCCATCGAGAAGCAGGCATCGCATCTATCCATGTCATGGTTAGGTCCCAGGCACCGACGGGCAGACATCATGCCGCTCACACGGAAAATGCCGGTTACTGGAGCACTGACGCATGGGGGCGCAGCCCGCTTTGGACTTTCGCTTGGCTCCTGAAAACCAGACATGATGCAAAACAATTTTAAAACACAGGAAGGCTCCCGGCACTGACGAAAATAAAATGAAACGATCTTACCAGTTTCAATGGCGTTGGGAATCGAACTGGGACGAAAGAGATCGAAGAAGGCATCGAAAACATGACAGACAGCCTAGTGGCGATGAAACAAACTTTTTCTTGCTTGCATAGCAGGTGTAGCCTCAACGGCGGGAGAAACAGAATTGGAATGGAGGAGGAGTCTGCAGCGCCTAACTGCCGCCCCTCGCACACCACGTAGTGCGTTGCTCTCGAGGGCGGCGCCGGACTCCTCCTCAAAAAAAAAAGAAAAACCTCCTATAGCGGGTGTGTGCCTCCGGCTTACACCCAGCAGTAATGAATGGTGAAGATTGACAAGGGAAGATCAAGCACCAGTTAGCCAAATAGTGCAGGGCAGAGAAAACTGATTGTCGAATTTGCACAACAAAAAACAATCTGTCCCAAAAAGGCAACCAGACACAGGTAACACCAGAAAGAATGACAGAAGACCAGGAGGGACGGTTCCTTGGAACCACCCTACCTAGCAGTCTAACTAAGCCCTCCAGAAATCAAGAAAAAATAATCCCTTATTGACCTGAGGCACCAGGCTGAAGAGTTACGTAGCACACCTACACAACCAAAAACACCAAATTAATGGCTAGTGGTCCCCATTCATATACTGCAGGCTCTAGAATGAGTGTTAAAAAAGATAAGTTTAGCCACTCTAAAAGCCTCAACTTAACAAGCATAGATTTCTAAATTTAGGGGTGCTACCTGTCACCTAGTAGTACCAACTTGCTTCCGGGTCACACGTCTGGCAACAAATAAACAAGGTGAAGAAATATGAAGTTTCTAGAGAGGCTCTCGCTATGCTGTTATCCATTCGAATGGTACAACAAGACAGGTGTTAACTGTCATTCTTGGAATGTTCATGTCCCTAGGGATCTATGCTGTTGGTATAGTTTTCTGCTGTACCACCATCCCCTAGTAGAGGTACACATTACCCATAGGTACAAAATACATTTCCTATCAACAACGAGGAGCGATACAGAAAGTGAATTAAAACAAATAATAAAAGTACAGTCAAAGACAATCAGTACGGACTTAATTTGAATAGTTGGGGCACTTGTAAAACTACATACAAACAAAAAATAAGAAAGAAGACCTTTGGTCTTAGGAAACCACAACAACAGGCTTGAAATCAGTACCACAAAATAGGTGTGCCACCCCATTAGGAGACAGCAGTGTTTGGGTGGGCACACCAACATTTACAAATTCAGCCTGTTACAATGCAACTCCCCTATCTGTGGTCTTTTAATATGCCAAGCAGTTAGTTGTTACTTATCCTAAGAAGAACTAGTCCTCTGGTGACAATCAAATTTGAGCATTGCCATGTTCATAGCTTTGTTACACTGCAACTCCTTATCTGAGGTCTGTTAATATGTTAAGGGATTAGTTCCCTATCCTACAAGTACTAGTTCTCTGGTGACAGTCAAATTTGAGTGCTGTCTTGCTCATAGCTTGCTGCTGCTGCTGTAACTCCCTATCTGGGGTCTGATAACAGGACAAGAGGCTAAGAGCTACAGTACCTATCTCAACAATTAGCTAGTCTGCTGAATAAGTTAAAACTTATAACTGTTTTGCAGTTAACTTTGCTGCCTACCGAACTGTCTAGGGCCCGCTAGCATGGACTAAGGGATCAGTTTGTTACTAGAATACTGCATAAATCTAGGTGTCTGATCCAGAAACTTTGCTGCCCTGTAGATAATCAACATTCTGTTTCTGCAATTAGGTAGATTGCTACCCTGCAACTCCCTATGTTGAGGACTGTCAAATTACTGGAACAAGAGTGATGGTGCATGCAGGAGGTGCTGCTCCCTAATCCTCCAAGCCTCTGCTGCCAGTCTACCTGTCTCCCCAAGTACAACCTAGGTTGCTAGTATCCTACAGCCTGCCTAATAATTCTAGACATTCTGAGACAAGATTATGGTGATTGTATTCCTCACCCTGTTACCTCAGCCTACTACAGGACCCATGCAAGTCCATCCCTAATGATCACTACTCAGCCATACATCCAGGCATACTGCGACAAAACCGGTATATACCAGAGGTTTTATTAAGGCTAAAAAACTTGCAGCCCTACACTGTCACTACCAGTCAGCACTCAAATGAGAAACCACACAGCAGGGCAGGGTGGGTGGGGGGCTGCTGGACTGCTACTGTGCTCCAGTGCTTTGTCAATCATCATTCGGGTGTGAGGCATGGACACCACTGGACGCTAGGGACTGTATAGGGGACATGGGCCCAGGAGCTCAGAAGGGGGAGAAAGGGTGCCACCTGACACCAGGGCTGGGGGATACTCACCCGATGGGTAAGCGGGGGGGGGGGGGTTGTCATGGGACACCAAGGACCATATAGCAATCTACGAGATCAGTATTAGGGAGGGTGCAAGTACCATAGTCACTGGGATACATACTACCATCAATGGGACAGGTGTGTGTATGTGGGGGCCACTAGACCCCAGGGACCATATTCACAGCACTGGGATGATTGTTCGGGGAGCAGGGCTACCATTACCTATTAATGATGGATGCAGTTTTTGGGCCAGGTGCTCAGCAGGTGGTGGGTGCCACTAGCCACCAGTGAATCTGTCACACTTCCTGGGGTGGGGGATCGGAGGGTGGTGGTGCCTCTATACACCAGGGAAAACCTGCATACTACCGGGATGGGGGATCGGAGGGAGGGGGTGCCACTAGACACCAGGGAAAACTTTCACAGTACCAGGACTGGGATTGGAGGGTGGGGGGTTTCATCAGACACCAGAGAAGACCTGCACAGTACTGGGATGGGGGATCAGTGGGTGGGGAGGTGCCACTAGACACCAGGGCATCCTTTGATTCAATGGGACAGAGGTTCGGGGGAAGGGGGGCAGCTGCAGTACAGCCGTCCTGCTACCAAGGCTTTGATCCCATTTAAGACTAGATTGTCAGAGGCTGTAAATGGCACCGCTTTAGGTGCCATTTACCACTGATACAAACCTCTGAAACTGCCACTGCACCAGTATGCAGGAGGATCCTCTCATATGCATGGGCACAGCATTATGTTAGCACTCAGGCACTAACGGGTTTAGCCTGTGCTACTGCGAACTCTGAATACAGACCTCACCCAAAAGCCGGGCACAAAACCCAGTTAGCATGGGAAAACACCGCTTATCACCTGCACTATCATTTCAATATCTGGCCTCTAATCAGAGATTAATAAAGGCTCAAACATGCATCGCAGGCTACTGAATCTCCCACTACTGCCTACTGCTCTGATGTCAACTGCAGGGAATTCTGGTTTGTAGTAAACTAAAATGTCAATCTACAATTAAGCAAAATTAGTCTGATATACTCTACTATACTACAGTAAACAGTAAGTAAACCAAAATGTTTTTGCCCATAAAATGCACATTGGGACCAGCCCCACACTCAAGTGTGCGGTACCTTGTGCTGACTGTTCCCCTTTAAGAGATATAACTAAATTTTCCGACATCAACACTCAACTGTTTGTTCCGCTCTGTGGTGCCAAGTGATGGGGGATCGCTCTGGCAGGTTGGCGACCTGGGTTTGCACTCCAAGACCGGGAAGTCAGGAGCAGATGTTGGCAGGAGGGTTCTGAGCATCATTTAGATGCTCTCCTTCTGCAAAGGATGCTTGCTGCTCTGTGTTCTAGGGAAGGTGCCTCTGATGGGATGGGTGACCACATGCCAATAGGTACCCATGAAGGCTAGCTGCAGCATGCACTAGCTCAATGGAGAGCTACTTAGGAGTAGCCATCACCAGTGACCTAAAACAATGTTGTGCAGAAGGGCAGTGGTAAAAGCAAACAGAATGCCTGGGTGTATTGCAAGGCGGTTCATGATATGATGGGCGGAGGTTATACTCCAGCTGTACAGATCTTTGGTGCGACCTCACATGGAATATGGTAGGCAATACTGGACCCTAACCAAAAAAGGATATCAACATGATCGAAGCAATCCAGAGGAAAGCAACGAAAATGGTCCAGTGGCAGCAGGGCAAGGCATATGAAGACAGACTGACTGATCTCAACATGTGCTCCCTCGAGAGAGGAGGGAGTGAGGGGGCATGATTGAAACCTTCAAGTACCTAAAAGGTATCAACAAGGTGAATACAGAGAACCTCTTTTGTTTCAGTGGAAACAAGGCCACAAGGGGTCCTGCTATACACTGGTTGGGGGGAGGGGGTTCAAGAAGATATTTCTTCACAGAACAAGTGGTGACGGGGTGGAATGAACTCCGAGTGGATGTCAGCTCTCAAAAGATAGTGGATGGATTCAACAGGGGATAGGAAAGAGTGAAGGGGAGGGTCAGCGATGATAGGGAAGGGACAGAACAGGAAGAAGGGGAGGGTCAGGGTTGAAAGAGAGGGGAGGCAGAGCCCACAGTAGATGCTGGAGAATGGGCTCCACAATCCAGACTAGATAGCCCAGAAGGCCTTCTTCAGCTGGCTACTGTATTTTTCATATGTTCATAGGGCAGGAAGAGACAAACTCTGGTCACAGCCAAAAAGGCTGCTAATGCATTAAAAGCTGATAAGAGACATAGAATTAAAGTGTGGGCTGGATTTTAATGCATTTGTTATAATATTGTGATATTAAAATTTCACATTAACATTACCATAGTAGAAAAAAAATCTTAAAGGTCAAGATAACATAGAAGCAGCAATTATTGGCTTTGGACACAAAGTATGCAAACACACACACACATACACATACACGTAACACGCATAGCCCATACAACAGCTGTGGACGTACAAAGGGCACGAGTTTGATTAGACTTCTAGCAAGTACTGTATCAGTTTAGTTGCTTGTACAGCGATACAGGACTTCCATGTGGCAGATGACACCCAGCTGCGGAGGTCAGTAGAGACTATGGGCCAGTGCCATTCTGGGACTGGAGTGGGGGTTTGGGGTACCACCAGATACAAGAGATACTGGCAGCAGGATAGATGGGGTTGGGGTGCCAGTAAACAAGATGGATAATGTGACCTGAGGATTAGGAAGGGAAGGGGTACTACTAGAGACAGGAAAATCATTGAGGATTTATCTGGATACCGGGACATGACGGGGGGGGGGGGGGCACAGGATTCACAGCATCAGTGGGGTGTCTTGCTTAAACATGGGAACACAATCAGGAGGAGAATAGGATGCATGGTAGAAATGAACGGGACTTCTTGCAGGAACGGAGGAACAAATAACATGCTTGCAAGGAGGGCAGGATTAATGGCATCAACGGGCTCTAAAACTGACATTAAGATTTTCAGAGAGCATGTTTGGTTTAAAAGAAAAGAAAATAGCATGCTGAGAGCTATTATCTGTCTTGGAAATCAAACATGCAATTAAATGGAATAGACAAATTAACCCACTGCATTAGTAATGGTCATTGGGAGGCCAGGAGGGTTGTGAGCTGCAATGGGTGTGGGGCAGCACTGTTTCTGGGAAGCTGGTGGGGTGTCCAGTGTGCGGGTTGTTCAGACAGCTTACGCTGGAGATAACAGCTTGAAATGGAAACTGGGGGAAGGGGACAGGAATGAATGGGGGAGATGGGGCAGAGGGGCAGGAGGGCTCCATCACAGGACAGACCAGGCCGCCAAGGGCCAGAAGGGAGCCACTGGCCTTGGGGACCAAGTCCACAGGGTCCCGGGAGCGCCTACAAGGGTGTTGGCAGTGGTGGGAACACAGGCAGACAGAAAGGAAGTAGAAAAGAGGTTCAGGGTAAGCAGAGGCAGGGAGGGATTACAGGGAAGGGCTGGGGCAACAGGTTGGAGACAACAAACAGGTAGGCAGTACTGGCTGATGAAACAGAGCAGGAGGTTGGGGAAGGCACCATAGAACAAGAGTCAGTGGATCAGGAGGGAAGAGGGAAATATAGGGTATAAGGTGAGAGGGAAGACTGTGGGGGTAGAAGTGGAGAGTGGCAGGGAAGCAGGTTGAGTTGGCACGAACACACTAAATAAAGGGGGAGGAAGGCCAAAACATGTTTGGGGGAGGAGGGACAGTCACAATGCAGGGGGAAGTAGGAGGAGGTACACACACAGTGGAGGGGGAAGGGATGTGAAGGGAGTGAGCACAGAAGGGACTGAGGAGGAGGAGAGCAGGTGGAGGTGCAACTGAAGGAGAAGGGAGGGGGAAAAGGGCAGTGTATGGAAGGACAGGACACTGAGGAAAAGGGGCTCATAGGAGGGCAAACCATGGGGGAAGTGCACGGGATGGGGGAGCGAGGACTTGTATTAGGGGATTCTATACTCAGGGGGGGTGAGATGGGAAAGTAAGGGAGCAAGGAACAGCCGAACTTGGGTGGAGTGTATGCTAGGTATGACAGTGGGGACAGTAGGGCAGTGCATTCAGAAATGTGTGAAGAAGGTGGGAGGGAAGCGTCATATCATTGTGCACCTAGGAATAAATGACCTAGAGGGCAGTACAGTGAAAGAAGTACAAGAGAGGTTCAGAGAAGTGGGGGGTATCTGCAGTCAGGTGGGAAGCTCGGTGACATTCTCCGAGGTACTCACAGTACCTAGGGCAAGCACAAACAGGAAGCTAAGAATACAGGCATTTAATGGGTGGCTGAAGGGGTGGTGTGCAGAAATGGGGTAAGGGGTAGTAGGGGAGTGGGGCGAGACATGGAACAATAAGGGGCTTTATGTCAAGGATAGGCTGCATCTCAGCATCAAGGGTGCAAGGGCATTGGGACAGGGGCTGGAGAAGTACATTAAAAACAACATACATTTAAACTGAGGAGGGGGAGGGCTAAGTCAGATAGCAGGGAGAAGGCACCTTCCAGGGGAGACTGGAAGGCCTCTCCCCCCAGAGAGAGAGGAGGAGAATGAGGGGAAGTTACCAAGACAAAAGTGGAAGGAGTCGAGATGGGAAGAGGAGGGGCGGGGCACAAGGTGGACTGTAGTATCCTTGAATGCAAGAAGCTTAGCAAACAAGGTGGCAGAGTTCCAGGCAATGATATTAGAGGGAGAGGTAGATATTGCCGCCATCTCAGAGATCTGGGCCACCCAATACCATGACTGGGATCTTACGATCCCAGGTTACAAGGTGTTCCGCAGGGAACCGGGGCTGAGGATACTGTGTACAAGGGAGGAAGGGGATGAGGGGAGTCCAGAAGCCACATGGGTATTGCTCCAAAGCCCTAAAGGTAAGAAGCTCAGGATGGGGGTGGTGTACAGGTCACCCTCACAGAGCAAGGAGGTGAATAGGGAGCTGGGGGACCAAGTCAGTAAGGTCAGTAGCAAGGGAAATACAGTTACAGTGGGAGACTTCAACCTACCTGGGGTTGACTGGCAGACAGTAACTATAGCACATGCCAGGGAAAAGGTGCTGCTAGTGGCTATCCAAGACAGCTACCTAGTGCAAGGGGTGATGGAACCTACTAGAGAGGGGGAACATACTGGATTTGGTGCTAAAAAATGGTGATCAAGTCCAGGATGTGGTAGTTCAGGACCCTCTAGCAGGAAGCGACCACCGCTCAGTGTGGTTCCTCCTCAACACAGGAAGGGAGTTGGGTAAGACCAGGATAAGAGTGTTGGACTTCAAGAAGGCAGATTTTGCCAGAATGGGCAGCGCCCTAGAGGGATATTTAGCTAAAATTAACCCAGTGATGGATGCTGAACAGAAGTGGGCAATCATTAGGAAGGAGCTGAATGAGGCCACGGACACGTGCGCCAAATCTCAGAGTAAGCAGCGCAGGTCCAAAAAAACCTAGCTGGCTTAGCAAGGAAGTGAAGTGGAAGGTGAGGGGAAAAAAAGACTGGCTTTCATTAAGTTCAAAAAAATCAGGGCGCGAGGAGGATAGAGAGGAGTTCACAAAGGTATCTAGGGAGGTGACCAGGTCAGTTAGGGTATCCAAGGCAGCAATGGAGCTGAAGTTGGCTCAGGGGAATCAGAGAGGGAGAAAAGGGGTTCTTTAAATACATAAGGGAGAAGAGGAGTTGTAGAGATGACATTGTTAGAATCAAGAGGGATGGGGGATGGGCGGAACAAGGGGAAGAACAGGCAGAGGCACTCAATGAGTACTTCTGCTTGGTGTTCACAAAAGAAAGGGATGGCCCAATATCGCAGGGGAAAGGGGATAAGGGTGAAGGGGGGGCAGAGATAACAGATGGGGTCATCCAAGAGGACTGAGTTCTGAAGGGCCTTAAAGCCTTGCGGGTGGACAAGGCACCAGGACCAAACAGTGTACACCCAAGGGTCCTGAAGGAGAACTGGTGGAGGTGTTGGCAGGCCCTCTGACGGACCTCTTCAACACTTTCTTGGAGATGGGGAAGGTACCCAGGGACTGGAAGATGGCTTACATGTTGCCCCTTCATAAGAGTGGATCCAAGGACCAACTGGGCAACTACAGACCGGTAAGCTTGACTTCCATAGTGGGGAAGTTCTCACTAGTTATGGTCTACAGGATGAGACACAGCATGGGTTTGTCTTGCGAAGATCGTGCCAAACTAACCTGATCGACTTTTTTGACTGGGTCACTAGGGCGGTTGACGAAAGCCACTCTGTGGATGTCCTGTACCTGGACTTCAGCAAGGCTTTCGACTCAGTGTCCCATGGGAAGTTAATGAGCAAGCTGATGGAAATGGAGGTGGGGGAGAAACTGGTGGGGTAGGTTGACAGCTGGTTGCAGGGCAGACAGAGGGTTGCTGTAAGGGGGTGGGGAGACATCCAAGCCAAGGTCAGTAACAAGTGGGGTACCGCAGGGTTCAGTGCTGGGCACTGTTTTGTTCAATGTCTTCATTGGAGACATTGCAGAGGGGGTCATGAGTAAGATCAGCCTGTTTGCAGATGACACTAAGATTTGTGCAAAAATGGACAATAAGGAAGGAAGGCAGGCACTCAGGGATGATCTAGCTAAACTCCAACACTGGTCTAGGGAGTGGCAGTTGGGGCTTAATGCTAAGAAGTGCAAGGTCATGCACCTCGGAGCAAGAAATCCCAGGACCAGCTACTGGCTGGGTGGGGGGGGGGACTACAGGTAACAGCTTCAAAGGAGGAAAGGGACCTCGAGGTAACAGTCACCGGGGACATGAAAGTATCAGCACAATGTAGGAGGGCAGCAGCAAGGGCAAATAGTATGCTGGGGTGCACTGCCAGAGAGATCACCTCTAGAAAGGAGGACGTCATCCTGCCCTTGTATAGATCACTGGTGAGGCCACACATGGGAGTACTGTGTACAGTACTGGTGCCCATACCTCAAAAAGGATGTGCGATTACTGGAGGGGGGTGCAGCATAGGGCTTCGAAAATGATCATGGGACTGGGGGAGTTACCGTATGAGGAAAGATTAAGGAAGCTCAACGTGTATTCGCCAGAAGAGAGAAGGGAAAGAGGGGACATGATAGAGACCTAGAGACCTTTTAGTACTTGAAAGGCATAAACAAAATCAGAGAGGGAGGACTGTTCCGCTTAAAGGTGGGAAGGGTCACTATGGGGCACAGTCTGAAGTTGGAAGCGGGAAGGTTCAGGAGGGAGATGAGGAGGCACTACTTTACAAAGAGAGTGGTGGTGAGATGGAACACACTGCCGGAGGAGTTAATCGAACTGAGGACAGTGGATAGCTTTAAGTGGGGTTGGGATAGAGTCAAGGGCAGGATCAGTACAAACAAGAACACAAAGGGGGGAAAGACCAGGAAAGGGGAGGAAGGGAGGGCTTTGGGTGGGGCTGAGGCAGCTGTAGTAATATGAAACTAAGAGCTGCATAATTGGCAGACTTGATAGACCTGTGGGCCTTTTTCTGCTGGCAATTTCGTGTGCTCATATTTGTTTTCATCGGCTAGTGAAAGCTGGAGGGTGTTAAGTATAGAGTGTGTTGTCATTCTCTGATTGAATTTATTGAGTAAAAGCTCTCATTAACAGGGTGATTAACCAGTAAGAGGAGAAATGGAGGGAAGGGGAGCTTAGAAAGCAAAGTGGGAATTCAGGGAGATAAGTTGTGCCAGACAGAAATCTGACTTTACATGGAGAACCCGTTTGGAATGGCCAGGAAATACAGGTTACTCACCTGTAACAGGAGTTCTAGGAATGGTATATGTTGTTCATCCACACTATCTGGCAGGTTCCTTGCCGCTTTAAATCTTGCCGGAAGGTCTTCAAGCTAGCTCCTCCCACCCACCCGGGTGGTAAAACTCTCGGCTCCGCCCCATGACGCCAGATCTAGCCCACTGGAAGCTCAGGTTGTGCGTCCGGCCGGGAGGTCGGAGCATGTAGGATGAACAATATATACCATTCCTAGAACTCCTGTTACAGGTGAGTAACCTGTATTTCTAGGGACATGGATATGTTGTTCATCCACACCATCTGCAGACTCCTAGCAGTTCTCCGGGAGGAGGGAGGCAAGCGCACACCCCTAATACTTACTTGGGGAACAAAGATTGAGAACCGAGGCTCCAAAACCAGCATCCCGGGCGACTCAAGGTCTATGTGGTAGTGGAAATAAAGTGTGCTGACTTCCAGGTAGCAGCCCTGCAGATCTCCTGGATAGGACATCCTGGAAGCAGCCAACGATGCAGCAGTATGTGGGTAGAATGAGCCTTATCCTCTGGGAGGCTCCATGCCCGCAACTCATAGCAGAGATTTATGCAGGAGGTGACCCATCTGCCTATCGTCCGCAGCTGCAGGTCTGCCAGGTGCGGCTTCAGCGTGAGGTGACAAATAGCTACGAACTTCTCGAATTTCACAGCCGCAGCCCTTATAATAAGCTGCAGCTCTCTAGGGTCCAGAGTATGGAGCCTATATTCGCCTCCGAGGTGTGATTGGGGGTAGAACAATCGCAGAGTCAATACCTGATTAAGGTGAAACTGACACCACCTTCGAAGGAATTTCGGTGGGGCGAGGACAACCTTGTCCCTGTGGAAGACCAGGTAAGGAGACTCGATGCTCAGCGCCTGGAGTTCTCCCATCCTTCTGGCTGACGTGATAGCCACCAAGAAGGCGGTTTTCCACGACAGGTGGGGGAGACCACACCTGTGCATTGGTTCGAATGGCTTGCCCATGAGCTTTGCCAGTACCAGCAGTAAATCCCACGGAGGTGGGGGTTCCCGACTGGAGGAAATGTGATCAAGGCCTTGAAAAGCGCCGACCATCTCTTTTTCCCGCGCCACTGACTGCTGACCGCCCGCTACCGTAAGCAGAAATGGCTGCTAGGTGCACCTTAAGGGTCGCCGACCTAAGCCCTTGACTCAGATAGGGACCATAGATAGTCCAAAATGTCGCATAGGACACGGTAGAAAGGGTCCAACCTTTTTCCGACACCAAATGGAACCTCTTCCATTTGAAGGCATAGCATTTTTCTGGTCGACTTACGGACGCTCAACGACGCTTGGAGGACCCCGCCGGAAAGACCCAAGGCCTGGAACTCTAGCCGCCAGGAACCAGGCCGTCAGGTGCAGGGATTGAAGGTCCGGATGGAACACCTTCCCTGATTGACAGAGCAGGTCCGGCGAGCTGGAAGCCGCCGGAGTCCTGGAGCTGAGACTGAGGAGATCGGTACCAGAACTGGCGAGGCCAGTCTGGGGCTATCAGAATCACCTGCGCCTTGTCCCTCCTCGCTTTCAGCAGGATCCTGTGAATCAGGGAACGGGGAAAGGCGAAAAGAGGCCCGGGTCCACGGCTCGAAAAGGCATCCCCTGCAGCGAGCCCCTGCTGAGGGGGCGGGCATGAAACAGCCTCAGCTGCTCTCCTGGAGGCAAACAGATCCACCAGAGGTGTGCTCAGCGGGAGAACAGGTCTTGTACTATCTCCGCAGGAGAGACCACTGGTGTGATGCAGCCCCATCCGCCCAGGGCATCGGCCAGGGTGCTGGAGGCTCCTGCCACATGAATGGCCAGGAGATCCGCTCCAGGCTGGCAAGACTAGTGACCAGATGCGAAAGCTTCCTTGCATAGAGGCAAGGAGCGTGCCCCGCCCTGGCGGTTTAGATAGTACATGGTCGGGTATTGTCCGGCCTGGACTCGAACACTTGACCCCGGAGAACGGAGCAAAGGCGGTGAGAGCTAGGGCGGACCGCACGGAGCTCCAGCAGGTTGATATGGCATCGACTCCCGCGGACCAGAGGCCGCGGCGCCGGTGTTCCCCAGATGGGCACCCCAACCCATCAAAGAGGCGCCGGTCGATAGAGAGACCGCCGCTCAGGGCGGACAAACGGATACCCTCCTGCAGATGGGACGAACGGTCCACCACTGGAGAGCGCTCCACATCTCCTCTGGCCGCCCACACGTGATGGTTCAGAGGGTCGCAACGCCAGACCACTGGCCGGCCAGACCCTACTGGAGGGGCGATGTGCCAGCGCGTCAACGGACTACGCTGGTACAGGCCGCCATAAGACCCAGGAGTCGCAGGAGTCCCGGTAGGCGCGATTGCCCAACCAGAAATGATTGGGCAAAGGAGGTAAGAACCTCGGCCCTGTCCGCCGGAGCCGTGTTTGGCTCAAGAGAGTCGCAGCTCTGCCCCGATGAAGGATATCACCTGCTTCGCTCGAGTCTGACTCTGGCCTCGCTGACCAGGAGGCCCAGTTGAGAGCAAACCCGAGGGCCAGATTTCTGGACCGCCCACCTCCAACCTGGAGGGGGCTGCTATCAGCCAATCGCTCCAGGTAAGGGTACACCGACCCTCGGCGCCAGAGGAAAGCTGTCACCGCTGCAATGCATTTGGTGAAGACCCTGGGAGCTGAAGAAAGGTCAAGGGCATGGCTTGAATCAAGAGGGATCCCTCCGCTCTGAAGCGGAGGAATCTCTGATGAGACGGACGGATAGGGACGGAAAGAACGCGCCCTGAAGTCCAGAGAACAGAACCACACGCCGGTTCCAGAGATGGTATTATCTGAGCCAGAGTGACCATTCTGAAGGTTCGAGACCTTAGGAACTTGTTCAGGTCGGTAGGTTCAAGATGGGGCGCCAGCCCCCGTCTGCTTGGACCAGGAAGTACCTGGACACGAACCCTGGTTCTGGTGAAGGGTCCTCTATCTCTTTATCACCCTTTCTGAAGGAGGAGGGGCGTCGTCGCTCGACGAGCCTGTAGAGATTCTGGGACTCCAAAGCCCTGGGCGACGTGGCTCTGAAGGGTGGAGCCTGCTCGAATTCCAGAGGTAGGCCTCTTCCCACCACCTCCAAAACCCACCTGTCCGTGGTAACAGCGGACCAGGCGGAAAGGAAGTGTCGGAGCCTGCCTTCTCACGGGGAACTAGGGGGCGCAGGTGATTTGGAGGATGGGGTGACACCCCTCAGCCCGGCCACTTAGCAGGCTTGGAGGAAGGACCGCCTGGGGACCACCAGGGCCTTTTCCTCCTGCTTCCTATTAGAGGAAGCTGATGGCTTGGGCTTGAATACCAAGGTTCAGCCTGCTGGCCCTGATGCTGTTGTTGGGCCGAGGCGCGGGAGTAGAGGGACGAAGGGCTTAGACTGGGGCTTTGACCCTTGTCCCTCTGCGCCGGATGAGACCGAATCCAAGGTGGCATTGGATTTTTCGATCCTCTGAGGTGCCTTCCACCCAGGGCCGAACAGGTCTGTTCCCAGAAAGAACGTCCGCAAGCTTGTGCTGGTATCCGCGGTAAAGGTGGATATCTCAGCCACGCCCGCGACGCATGGCCACAGCGCCGCCACTGACCGGGCACATGAGTCTCCTATATCCAGAGCAGTCTGGAGCTGTTTATTATTGCTCTGATCCCGCACCTGCTTGACCGTAGTCTGCAGGTCAGCGGGAAGATGAGGGACCGCCTCATCCAGGGAACCCAACAGGGCATGGGAGAAATGTGCCATGAGGACGCCGAACTGGCCTGACGAGGCGTCGAGAGAAGAGGCAGCATACACTTTCCGCCTCGAAAGTAGTCCAATTTCTTGGACTCTTTGTCAGGCGGTTTGTCCACGCCCTGGCATTACCGCACGCCGGAAAACACTGTCCGTGACCAGCCCTTCAGCTGAGGGGTGTCAGAAACCCGGACAGAGAGCCAGTAGCGACTGCATATTTCTGGCCATCCTGGCCAAGGCGAGGACAGGAAGCCGGACGCTGCCAAAGTTCCAGGGCCGCCCGACATGGCTTCGCCACTGGAAAGGCCTCAGTGGAGAATCCTCGGTCCAGAATCTCAGTGAGGGATATCTGGCCCATTTGGAACGGGTTCAAGCTTCATCCCAGTGGATTCTGAGATGAGCCCAAGAAGTCCTAGGAAGGACGGCGGCTATCGCCCACTGACTGCCTCAGAGGACTCCAAGTCAAAACGCTTGGAGAACAGGGAGGAGTCATCCGACCGACGAGTTGTCGAACAGCTGCCTGGAGCCTGAGCACCTCCACTCTGCCGAGGCTCGCCAGTGCGTGAGAGTGACAGACAGCCTACGGGAAGGCCTTGGGCCAACCACGATTCTTCGTCGGAGCCCCAGCTGTTGGCTGAGGTGGAGGCGGATCCACCACAATTGGTGGGCAGCCGGAATAGGTCGGACAACTGGCCTGAAACAGGCCTCGACCACTCACTTCGGTCCGTGGCAACCACTTAATGGCCGGAGAAGAGGCCTGAGCCGGCTTATTGGCCAGAAAAATTGTTGCCACATGAGGTCCTCGGGATGGGCGTAGCTACGCCGGAAGCCTTCCTCCTCGGCTGAGGAGGAAGAAGAGGAAGAGCGGCGACGCTACTGCCGCGCGTGCCGAGACCGAGACCGCCTGTGTCGACGGGAACGGCTGGACCGCGAAGATGTCTGAGACCGAGAATCTCGGCTAGGCCGAGGTCGGTGAGGTGGGGAGCCAAGGATCGGCGATCCCCTCGGTTCGGTCGGCAAAACCGACGGCTCCTGATTCACCGGTACGAGAGCCGACGATATCCTCAGCCCTCACCGGGGAACTGGAGGAGGGAATCTCGCTCTCCAGCCGACAACTCATCTAACGGGTCGAGAAAATCTCGACTCGCCGGGCGGAGCCCAGTCACCTGGCCTGACGGGGCACCGTGGAAGCCAGTGGTCAGTTAGAATTCGATCAAGTCGATTGGTGTACTTAGGGAGGGGGGATCTTTCCGCTCCCAGGGCGCCGATGATGAGATTTCATTTAGACTTCTTCTCGACCGATGAAACGGACTCAAGAAGTGGGACCTCGCCTTTTAGTTGAGAGGTTCAAGCAAAGCCCTTAAAGGAAGCTGAATAGAGTGTCCCGAAGTCGAGAGGACAAAGGCCGCAGAAGAGGAAGCCGGCCTGAGCCTGCCTTCAAGGACCAACCTCTCTATGTTGTTCCGGCGGATCCCGCAGCCGCGGAAACCGCCAGTCGGGCCTCTTTGGATTTGACCGGAGGAAATCTTCTTTCGGGACGCCCCAGATGTAAGCGGGCAGCGCGGTCCTCGAGGACGTAGACCGAGAAGGAGGAACACAGGTCGCAAGCCTGCGGGTCGTGCTCCTGGCCAAGGCAATAAACGCACGTGGAGTGCGGGTCCGTCCGAGACATCTTCTGCCCACAGGGACATCTCCGAAATCCGGGAGTCGATTTGTCCATCGTAGCCGCTGAAGGAAGAAGACCGAGAAGTTATAAAAGTTTTTTTCTCTTTTTAAAACCGGCGACGAGTCTAAAACTTAATCGCAGAGCGTTATGAGGGAAACCTGAGCTTCCAAGCGGTAAGGAAGATCTGGCATCATGGGGCGGAGCCGAGAGTTTTACCACCCGGGTGGGTGGGAGGAGCTAGCTTGAAGACCTTCCGGCAAGATTTAAAGCGGCAAGGAACCTGCCAGATAGTGTGGATGAACAACATATCCATGTCCCTAGAACCTTTGCTTCTTTCCTTTCAGCAAGAGTGAGTTGAGAGCTGAAAGTAGCTAACAGCACAGGGATGGACAACTTGAAGATGTAAAATAAGTGAAGCATAAGTCATGTACAGAATAGTGCATGGCAAACTATGCAAAACAATGCTGTGTTTCCATCAAGTGTTCTAATGGCATCTTTACTCTCAAGGTCTTTTGACGGCATCAGAACCCATGATGGAAACAGCCTTGTCTGTATAGGGGTTCACGTGCTTTACTTGTTATAGTATATGAATGCTAAATGTGAAAAAACAGGAATCATTCATATGTGCAAACCAATGCTGTACTTACTTTAACAACTGCATGTAATGATAAGACAGGTATTGAGTTATATAAATTGATGCTCTTTCTCATATAATAACTGACATTTTTTTTTCACTAAAATAAGAAATCTAAGAAATCAGTGAGTTAAGAAAAATGGATGCTCATTTCAGGAAAAACAAATTTCATAAAAGAAGCCCATCTAGTTTGTGTAGCTGTATGTCATTGATCTCTCTTGGATCAGTAGGGGGTACAGAGTTGGGGGGCTGGCAGGTCTGGGTTAAGCACCGGACCTGCTAAAAAATTCTGAAAAAGAACGAGGGGGAAGAAGTGGAGTGTTGGGAGGGACTAATTAAAATGTGTGTAGATTTATATACCTTATTACAGGTTTGAACCCTGCCGCTGCATACAAAGCCATGGTGTTGTTTCCCGCTGCATTAACAACAATGCACAGTCTCAGTAGCTCAGTCCTGCTGCTACTGACATCCTTCAGCCACACCATCCCTGGGATGCCCAAGTCCTGACTCTCACTTGAGCTAGCTCTCACTCTCTGCCAGTCCCACCACTACACCGCTAAACCCTTCGGCTCTGCACCCCTGATGCCAGAGGTGGCAGAGCAGAGATGACTTCAAATGTGGGTGAGCATGAGCAAGCTAGCCAGTTTTGGGGGATAAGCAGCATTGGGTGTGCACACTGGTGTGGGACCAAAGGGGGGGGGATGCTGGTTTGGTTGTTGGAGTCAGTGTGGTTCCTGTGCAGGCCCAAAGGGGAAGGATGGTAGCTGCGGTGACTTCTGCCCAAGAGACAGCTGGAGGGACAGTCATCTGGAGAGATCTGGAAAGCAAAAGAGGAGGGAGGGGAACCACAAACAGGCGGGCGGGGTAGTCCAATACTGGGACTGGGTGGGGATGGAGAGAAAAGAGAACTGGGAAGGAGTTGGCAGAGGGAAGAAAAATAAAGTGCCAGCAAGGGAGAGGGGAAGAGAAAGAGACACAGATGGGGAAAGGGGGTGAAAAACCAGCAGGAGCTGTGACCGGGAAGACAGGGCGATACTGGTGCTACCGCATCACAAGAGACACAGAAGATGGTGCATTATGAGGGGTTGGGAGAGTCAGCAGAAGCCACAACTGGGTGCAAAGGGACTTAACGGATGGGACCCACAACCATCGAGGCTAGGAGAGGGGGGGGTGCTAGATGCCATGACTATCATCAGAGAGAAGGAGAAGGCCATAAATGGGTGCAAGAACTGCAGAGGGAAGAAAACGTATGGGGAGACAGAATAGAGTGCAGTGACTGCAAGTATACCAATAATGTAATGAAACTCCACTGTGCAGAAGGAAAATGTGCAATTTTTGGGCCGTCCTCTCTCTCCTGCTTATTTGCAAGACATCGGCATAGCTCTGCTACGCAGCCGTAAAAAGGCAGAAATGCTGTAGCAGTACACCAAATGATGACTTTGTGATTCCTCCCAGGCAACAGACATCCCCAACCAAGGTGCACCAGCACAAGGAGACCCTTAGCCCACATCACCAGTGCTCTCCCCTCCTCCAACTCATAGGGAAGCCCCCGGCAGGGAGAAGCCGGCCAAGAGAACAAGGAAGTGGAGTCCTCTGTTGCTCCTCCACGATGACTGGAGGAGGACTCCTGCAGGGGCAAGCTCGCCCAGGGACATTTGGCTGCAGGTGTGGAATGGTCTCCCTACTGGTAAGAGAGGGGAGAGTCTGGCAGGTGCTGGAACTCAGAGGCCTGAAGGAGTGGGATGCTGGTGGGCACAGGAGGAGGACAGACAAATCAGCAAGAAAAAAAAACAAACCTTTAGCTGCCATTTATTTGTCTTCTCCACTAATCTGATTAGGTCATTGTGAAGCTTATTTATGACCTCCTGTGAATGTACTGCTCTCCTAATTTTGGTTTAATCTGCAAGTTTAGAAACCCAGCTCCATGAAAATGCTAGCCTGATAGTGTTGTACAGACATCTGGCTAAAGCTCATTTAGCAGGAGCAGAGCCACTCTTTTCTACAACATAAAAGAACAAAAAGTCAGTCGGGGGGGTGAAACAGCTTGGTGTGTCTGAAATTAATACTAAGGGCTTCTCGAACATCTAGTGAATTACACCGTTCCTCTTTGGTATTCTTGGGGTTCAGGCAAAGGAAGAGCAACAGTATCACCTGATATCTGTGGCAGTCATACATCACCTTAGTTAGAAAAAAGCAGGGCACATTTCTAAGGACCATCTTGTCATGTGAAAGACCAAGTATGGCTCCTTGTGTGAAAATGCTTGCAACTTCCTAATCCTTCTAGCCGAGCCTCCGGCTACAAGGAAGAGATCCTTAAGGGACAAGATCCACATGGATAGCTTGGGAAAAGGCTCAAAGGGAGGGTCCATTAAAGTTATAACACATCTTTGAGACACACACACCAATAAATATGTGCGCAACAGCAGTCAAGCAGTGGAGGAGCCAAAATCGTACACTGTGGAGTGCTGGGGTGGTGTGCATATTTGATATGTAATTAAAAAAAAAATTTTGAGGGGGCGCTAATGAGAAACTGAAAGCAATAGACGCATCCCTCCAGAGTTCTGTGCTAAGGTTAAATTAAAATATATTTTTGGATGGTACTTTTATGTATAGTTGGCATCGTTTGATAGCTACATAGACAGAGAAATGGATGATTACCTGGCTTCTGCCAAATCATCGCGGCAGACGCCTAAATCTGCAAAGAAAGGTCAGCAACAAGACAATGTGGCAACAGGCAGCCTGGGCCCGATCTCTCTTTCGGCCGCAGAGCTCACCCTGTTGGGAAAAACGGTAATGGAACAAGTCCTAAAGGGCCTCAGCCCTCGGCTTGATTTATTTGAAGACAAGATTGGCACTTTGACAGCTGAATTAGCCCAACAAACAAAAGATATGCAAGAACTGCAGCAGAAAGTGTCGGATTTGGAAGACACAGTAGCCCCCCCAGGCGAACCGCATGGCACAGCTGGGACAGGAATTGGAAGCCCTGAAAGAATCCCTGGACTACCAGAAGAATTACAATAGGCGAAATAATTTAAGAATCAGGGGGCTACCGGAAGGTATGGAGGGCAGGAGTACAGTGATTTTTTGTGCTGAGGAACTCCCAAAAATCCTGGGGATGGAAGTCCCGGGGGGCAAGATCAAAATCCCGGCGTGCTCATTGGGCATGCGCGTTCAAATACCCCCCTGCTGATTCAACCCCCCAGGCAGATCGCCTTGCTAATGCATCACTTTGCCACCGGGCAGGCAACAATTATGAAGCTGCTTACAGGGCAAAGAAGGAGGTGATATCAAGGGTGCCAAACTAACAATCCATCAAAGACTTAGCCTTGAGGGTACAGAAGAAAAGGCAGCAATTCAACTCCTGCATGGATACTTCAGTAGAGAGAGGGCTAGAATTTTTATCGCCTTCCCTGCGGTGGTAAGGGTGAAGTCAGAAGGCGCCAACTACTCTTTCTGGGAGGCAGATAAGCTGCACAGATTTATCGACAATTGGGACAAAAAAAAAATGGAAAGCAATGAGAGGGGAGATTGTGCGCTGGGATCTTCTTTACCGCTCTGTGGCACTGAGCGGTGAGTAACCGCGTTGCTCCTTGTAGTCTGACCCTGACATACTATGATCGATTGGGACCCTAGGAGATCTCTTCTTTGTGTATAACCCCCCCGGATCGGGCGACTCCCACTTCAGTGCAGTCAGAGTCAGATGTATGTGGCTCTTTTATGAGTTCAGCCTGTATGGGACATTCACTGGGACTCATGAGATACCAGAATGAACGGAACTGAAGAACAGCGGCGAGCTGCATCTTTGAACGGAGGCTCCTCAATGGCAAAATTGGTCTTCAGAAACGAGGACTGAGGCTGCTCTCATTTTGGACTGTGATCGGAGACTATGAGTTTACAGCTCCTACGGAGGCATGCCTCCACAGTTATCCATGGACCATCACCCCTAACTGGGGCCCTATGTCTCAGACAGTAATATTTAGGGCAAAGGAACTTATCATATAAGCATGAGTGTCAGGATCTGGGTTCTACTGTTCTACCAGCATTGCTGCTAGTGATTATAATGTTTGCTGTATTCTTGCTCTATAATCACAATACTTTATATATATTACAATGCCTTATATACAATTATATACTTTTATTACTAATATTTCTACAATTATTGTGTTTTCATAAGAATCATTGTGTGCTGTCATTATGTACTGACGGACTGGGAAAAAACTGCATGTTGGATAATTGTATAATTACAGTCATTAGTTGTGCAATGCTGCTATCTTTAGGTGTAGTGCAAAACAGCTTCTTGTCTACCAAGCTTAGTATATAAGACACTAAGACATTATATAATAACCTTGCTAAAACAAAGACTGTCTATACCTTATCAAAATGTTTTAGCTACTTCGGTGCATGTTCCCAGGCTAGCACAAATCACACCATATTTCTTTAGCCAATTATATATGTTTATTCTATCTCTTTTGCTGGTTTCTACAGCAATAATCAAAAGTAAAAAAAAAAAAAGACTGTTTTCGCTTAAAACTCTTAGAGAAAAAACTGATTCTACCCAGGGTAAGAAATTAAAAAAAAAGTCTAATTATTTTCTCTCTCAGTGATTATCTTTGTTTTTATCACTGATTTGGTTGTAAGCCTGTTTTATATACCAGAAATAAATCATTACCAGACTCTGGAAACCATGTGTTTGTTGTTTCTCTGCTCTGGCAATTCAGACAAGAACCTGCAATAGAGTAAGACTTATTGCTCTAATTACACCGCGACAACAGGTTAGTGGGGTGGGGGCCGACATTTATGATGGAGGTGTGGGCCCGGTCACTTCTTTGGTCCTGTGCCTGGAGGAGGGGGGTCTGGGGGGCTCCCTATTTGGTGGGGGGAGCAGGGGAGACTTCAGGGAAACAAAAGGAAATGATGAGAGGATGGAGGGGACACATAGGCTGGATGGGGGAGCTTCTTAATCAGTGCTGGAAGAAGACTAACTACATTCTAGGTTAAAATGCTGTACAGCCAAGCTTATGCTGTAAAATATGGGTTCTTAGCATGGGGGGGATGACTGGGGAATGGGGATCACTATGCTGCAAATTTCTAACAAAAATATAGCGAACAGCCTTTTTCATGTTGCATGGTATACGTTACAGTTGACTTAGGTTACGGGGCAGGGGTGAGGGGGGATATAAGGGTTCAAGATGTTCAAGATTATGGGCACCTGTTGTGCCATTGTTGGAGGTTGCTTTTTCTCTTATTTTTTTTCCACTCTTTAATAATGATGGTGGGATCTGGAGGTGTTGCTAAGTGTAGGTTTGGTCAGGGCAAGAAACTACTGGCAGGAGGCATAGTCCTCCCGAGACAGATCATAGGGCATAATGGCTCGCCACGAGGCTGACTTAGTGGTCTCCTGGAACGTTAAAGGGATCTCCTCCCCAATTAAAAGGTCAAAAGTACTGGAAGCTCTTAAAAAGAAAGGTGCAATGGTGGCAATGTTGCAGGAGACTCACCTTACTCCCAAGGAGCATAATAAGTTGATCGGAGAATGGGTAGGGGCATGCTATGCTGCCTCCTACTCCTCCCACAAGAGGGGGGTAGTGGTGTTAGTCCATAAACATTGTCCCTTTCAGGTGTCAAGGGTTGTTAAAAATGTTAAACGGGGGTAGATATGTTTTTGTGGTTGGTTCACTGGGGACCAAGATGTTCACGCTAGAAGTATATATGCCCTTCCGTGTGTTCAACTTTACAAGGAAATCCTGGACGTCCCTTCATAAGGAGCAGTTCCTGGTCTGTTGATTGGGGAGACTTTAACCACATCATGGACCAGGAATTGGATTATTCTGGTAGGGGGTGAAGGACCAATTGAGCCACTAAGGCTTGGGTGGGAGGTCTATTAGATCTAGAGATGGTGGATAGCTGGAGGCAAGCATGTCCGGGGGCACGGGAGTACACATTCCATTCCCTTCCACGACTCGTGGTCCAGATTAGATTACATCTACCTGGCCAGCACCTTTATAACAAAGTAGTGGACGTCTCCATGGTCCAGTTGCGTTGTTGGACCATGGCATGGTGGGGGTGTGGATCTGGTGGAGAAACCGGGATCCTCACACAGGGACGTGGAGGTTTCCCACATATTTACTAGCAAAGGAAGAATTCAAGGTGTTTCTTAAAGAACAATGGGAAACTTATCTACAATTTAATAAGGGAATGGTAGACAGTCCGGCTACTCTATGGGGGCAGGGAAAGCATATATGCGGGGGGCTATTATAAGTTATACTGCGAAAATCAGAAGGGAGCAGAAACAAATAGTGGGAACCTTGGAGCAGGCGGTGAGGGAGTTAGAGGCAAGGGTTTTGTTGGGAAGGGGCGAGGAGGATAAAAGACAATTGCAGGCTGCCTGGGAAGCCCTAAATGCATGTCTCACAGGGAAGCGAGAGCTAACCTTTTGTATGCAAGGCAGAAAATATATGAATGGGGCAACAAGCCGTGCCCGTTTTTGGTCAGACTAATGATGGGGGGTAAAGCTCCATGTAAGATTAAAGCCGTCAAAAACCAGCAAGGAAAGATAATAAAGGAGGTCCAGGACATGGGTGTTTGTTTTAAGGATTTCTAAAAGACCCTATAACAGGCAGAAAAGTAGAGATACTCAGAGACTGGCCAAAAGTTTCTTAGACAAGACAAAAATCCCCACGGTAGACGAGACCCTGAAGGAGAGGTTGGGGGCTGAGATTACTGTGGATGAAGTAAAGGCCATTGGTAGCCTACAAGTAGGCAAAGCTGCTGGCCCTGATGGTTTCGGGGCAGAGTTTTATAAGGTACTGAGGGGGGAGGTGGTGAGGGAGCTGGTGGTGCTTATGCAGGAGGCTGGGGGGAGGGGGTCTCCCTAGAACGTGTCTGGAGGCCAATATTACTCTGATACATAAAGAGGGGAAAATACCCTACAGACTGTGCATCATACAGACCCATCTCCCTGCTCAACTGCGACTGTAAAATAGTAGCTAAGGTACTGGCTCTGAGGTTGGAGCGAGTCCTCCCAGAAATAATTCAACCAGATCAGACAGGGTTCATCAAGGGATCAAGGGGAGGTTATCGTACCATAACATGAGAAAGTTGCTGAACGTTATCTGGTGGGGGGAAAGCAATCCAAACAAGGCCTGTGTGCTTACAATGGACGCAGAAAAAGCATGTGATAGGATTGAATGGGACTACGTCTTTGAAGTATTGTGCAGGTTTGGGCTTGGCGATGGATTTGTGGAACTGGTACAGATGCTGTATTATAAGCCCCGGGCATGGCTCTTGATTAATGGCGTAGCCTCAGAGGAATCTGAATTGTTTAGAGGTACCAGACAAGGGTGTCCCCTATCCCCGCTCCTGTTTGCCCTCGCCATTGAACCTCTGGCGATTAGGATCCGGGCCTCTGGGGACATACACGAGATACCATTAGTAGGAGGGGGACAGACTAAGTTGGCCCTATATGCGGATGACCTCCTTTTGTTCACCTTGTGGCCAGGAAGCTCAGTTCTGCACGTCTTACAAGTAATTGAAGAATTTAAGGCTTTCTCAGGTTATAAGCTAAACCTGTCAAAATCAGAAATCATGCCCCTGGGGAAAGAAGTAGAGGGTTTCCCAGAGCATGCCTGGGGCCTTAAAAAAGTGAGAGGGAGCTTTACATATCTGGGAATAAAAGTGAGTAATTTGATTTCAAAGCTGTACAATCTTAATTATACACCCATTTTTAAAACTGTCTTTGCTGATTTGGTCAGATGGAGAGCGCTCCCAATCTCGTGACTGGGACGTATCGACCTATTAAAGGTGAATGTGCTACCCCGCCTGCTATATCCTATGCAGATGGTACCGGTGTGCCCCACTTCTAATGACATCAATAAATTGGAAAAAGGATTTGCAGATTTTATTTGGCAGGATAAGAGGTCCAAGATGAAATTAAGTAGACTGAAAGCCACAAAAGAAAAGGGAGGACTTGAGTTTCCAGATATTAAGGGGTACTATTTAGCTATTCAGCATAGGTACATCCATAACTGGGTAAATAGAGGCGATGTTGCCTCCTGGATGGGATTGGAAGGGGCCGGATGCCCAGGTAGGTGAAGTGTGTACTTATCACAAAGGGGACCCAGGGCATATGCACAGTTAGCTACCCCTAACCTTCTGGTACAGTCGGTGCTGAGGGCATGGGTGGAGATCCGGAAGACACAGGGGGCTTCTGACGAGCATATCCTCCTTGTACCAATGTCTGTAACCCGAGTTCCTACCAGGACTGGAGGATCTGGGTTTTGTATTATGGGAAATGTTAGGGGTGCGATGTGTGGGGACTTATGCAACAACACGGGTTTAATGTCTTTTGAGGAGATTAATGGGTGGATTGGGATCCCCAAGTCACACCTATTCGGATATATGCAGCTAAGAAATAACTCATATAAGTTGAAACGGAGTCCGAGGGATATGGCGGCCCTGGCATCGGTGGAACAAATAATACTTGGAGCCAAGATCCAAAAGAAGGGTCTGATAGGCAGAGCGGTCAGGCTAGATAGGCAGTATATGAGGGATCAGACTGGGAACACCAGACTGCAATGGGAGAAAGACCTGGGGGTGCCGATATCGGATGAAGACTGGAGTACCTTGATAACCTCCCATATGGGGTTACTCGTATGCAATAAGTTTAAAGAGTCCCAATATAAATTTCTGCACCGCCTGTTCCACCCTTCTATTACAGTCCACAAATTCCACCCTGGGATCATGGATAAATGTGGGAGATGTAGGGTAAGGAGGGGAACCTATCTGCACTGCTTCTGGCAGTGCCCAATATTGCAGAGGTACTGGAAAGAGATTCAGAGGGAAATTTCAAGAATCTGGGGGCGGAAAGTGGCCTTCTCACCTATCTCACTGCTCATGGGCATCAAGGTAAACCAATATGGGGAATGGAGCCTATATCCAAGATGGGTGAGGGTGGTTTTGGTTACTGCTTGCCAGATAATCTTGAATACTTGGGTATCTAATGTGACCCCCTCCAATGGCATGTGGCAAACACTCCTACTCTCTATGCTAGCCTTGGACCGACTTGCTTACGCTCTAAAGGGCAAGGAAGAGAGATTTCAGTGTGACTGGGCAGAATTTTTGGCTTCTCTGACCCCAATGGAATCCATGTTATTAAACAGTTCTGGGATTGGATTAGAGGATTTGAGGGGGGGGGGGGAGTTGTCCTGTACTAGGGTGGAGTGGTTTCCTCCTGGGTCTCTTGGCGGAAGAGAGAGGCGAATGTCTATGTGTAAGAATTGTATACAAACACATTTAATTGAAGAGAGCACCACCAGCCCCATCTATAAAGGGGGTCCTCGTAGGAATCCATTTAAGCAGAGTGGAAATACAATTTTTTTTCCTTCTCTTAAATGTTTCTCAGTTTTACCTCTTTCCTTTTTGTTCTTCTCTTGCCCCTTATTAGGGGGCTATATCCTGGTTCTAACTATTTTGTCCTGTCTTACCTACATCTATATATCTACCTCGTATTGTTGGAGGCAATCTACATGGTGTGAATCCTGTGTGCTGTTTCAGATTTAATCCCCCTGGGGACTTGACACTTCTAAGCATACGCTGCCAGGACTATACTTTCTATAGTCCATAACGGGAGGGGGAGTCTCAGCTAAAATGAGAAGCATGGGAGCACCAGGCACAAACTAATACCACATAGTGAAAAGGCCCCGAGTTTTGTTTTTACTTGCTTATATTGTCACTGACTTCTCATTGTGGTGGAAGCTGGGCTGGGATGAGCAGGATTATCTGGACTCTTGTAATGACCCAGACACTACAGTGATAGGACTACATATTGGGGAGTTGCTCCCATATGTCATTTGATGGGAGACTAAGCATAATGAGATATATGCTGATTAATGTTTCTTATGATGTGTGTATCAGCAGTATTGTACATAACCATATTAGTTATGCAATATCTTACCTTCTCAGAGGTGCTGCCTGTCAAAGGCATGGGGGAGGCGAGGGTAATTGGCACCATGCAGTTTAATGAATGGTTGAAAAAATGGTGCGGAGCACAGGGGTTTGGCTTCATTGGGGACTGGGGTTCCACCTGGAGGGACACCAGCCTATACTGGCAGGATGGTCTGCATCTGTCCAGGAAGGGAACAAGTCTTTTGAGCAATCGGTTTAAATGCTTCATTGGCAAGCTTTTAAACTAGTCAATGGGGAGGCACTGACAAGCAGCAGAAAATCCCAGCCTCTCCCTACAAAACAGGGTACTAAATGAGAAAAAGACCAAGGTAGAACGGTCAGTGGGGATGCTGCAACAGAGGGTAAGGCCATCAAAAATGGAGAGCAATGAGTACCAATGCCCGTAGTCTAGGTAAAGCTTCCTGAATTAGTGGCCTTGATGGAGGAGGAACATCTGATATCGTGGCAGTCACAGAAACATGGTACACACAAAACCATGACTGGGACGAAACATACCAGGATACACTATCTACAGGAGGGACAGGGAGGGTAAAAGAGGGGAGGAGTAGTTCTTTACATAAGGAAGGAATAAAAGCAACAGAACAAAAGGGTAAACAGGGAGGAGAAGAAGCACTGTGGGTAAATTTGGAGACAGGCAATGGCACCACAATCCGCACAGGGGTTGTATACAGACCCCCTTCTCAGGGGGAGGAAATGGACAAGGAAATGATAGAAAGTATACTTAGAATGGCAGAAAAAGGGGAAATATTGCTGATGGGTGATCTGAATATGCCAGATGTTAACTGGAGTGCAGTTGCAGCTGCCACTTCGAAGAGTGCAGTTATTCTAGATGCCCTACAGGGGGCATGCCTTAGACAACTAGTACTGGAGCCCACTTGAGAGGGAGCAATATTAGACTTGATACTCTCAAATGGAGATGGAGAGGATCACAGATGTAGAAGTGGGTAGCCATCTGGGGAACTAGCTACCATCGAACAGTATGGTTCACAATAAACACAGCAATAGAGTCAAGCTTACAAAGACAAAAGTACTGGACTTTAGGAGGGCTGACTTTGCTAAAATGGGTGAGTGCCTAGGAATGCACTAGCAAATGGGCGGAAGGAGGGTGGAAGAACAATGGGAATAATAAAACTGCCATCACAGAGGTAACGAGCCTTTGTGGAAGCAAATAAACAAACAAGATCGATGTAAGAAACCACTATGGTTCTCAAAGGAAGTGGCAGTGAAGGTTCAAGAGAAAAGAAAGCATTCAGGAAGTACAAGGAATCGCAGCAGGAGCAGGACAGAGAACTGTATCTAGTTAAAGCAAAAGGAGGCTGGGAAGGCAGTCAGAACAGCAAAGGCCCAAACTGAGGAAAAGATAGCCAACTCAGTTAAGAAGGGAATAAAACCTTTTATAGGTACATCAGGGAGCAAAGGAAGACCAAGGGAGGGATCAGGAGGCTTAATAAAGGGAGGGAGGGTGGGAGAGGGAGAATGTGAAAGGCAGAGATACTAAACAAATATTTTTGCTCAGTATTTACAAAGAAAGAGGGGAGGTACATAAAACAAACAGTAGTAACACTCTGGATACAGAAGTTGATACCAGCCCATTTACAGAAGAAAGGGTTCTGAAAGAACTCTTAAAACTGAAGGTGGACAAAGCAATGGGCCTGATGGGATTCATCCCAGAATTCTAAAAGAACTAAGGGTAGAACTAGTGACACCACTGACTACCCTCTTTAACAAATCATGGGAGGATGGGGTGGTACCAGAGGACTGGAGGAGGGCAGATGTGATTCCCCTTCACAAAAGTGGGAGCAAGGCAGAAGCAGGAAACTATAGACCTGTTAGTTTAACCTCAGTGATAGGGAAAATGATGGAATCACTTCTAAAGGAAAGAATTGTTAAGTATCTAGAGGCCAGAAGGGCACAGGACCCTGGCAGCATGGATCTACAGCGGGAAGGTCATGCCAGACTAATCTGATAGATTTCTTTGACTGGGTGACCAAAGTAGTAGATCAGGGAGGGCTGAGGACATGGCCTACCTAGACTTTAGCAAGGCATTTGACACAGTCCCACACAAAGATTAATATATAAGTTAGCCAGCCTGGGAGTGGGTCCCAAGATGACAGCCTGAAAAGAATTGGCTGGAGAATAGGACACAGAGAGTAATAGTAAATGGAGTCCACTCAGAAGAAAGGAGGGTTACTAGCGGGAGTACCGCATGGGTTCAAAATTAGGACCAGTCCCTCTTCAATGTCTTTATATGTACATTGCAGAAGGACTGGAAGGAAAAGTATATCTCTTTGCAGATGACACTAAGATCTGCAACAGAGTTGATGCACAGGGTGGGGTGGAAAGGATGAGAAGGGACTTGGCAAGGTTAGAGGAATGGTCAAATGTATGGCAGCTTAAATTCAATGCTAAGAAGTGCAAGGTAATGCACCTGGGAAACAAAACCCAGGGAAGAGTACACAATGGGGGTGAGATACTAACAACAACAAAATGGAAAGGGACCTGGGGTAGTCATATCAGATGACCTAAAGGTGGGCAAACAATGTGAGAAGGCAGCAAGGAGGGCTGGGGGATACTGGGATGCATAGGGAGAGGCATCACCAGTAGAAAACAGGAAGTTATTATCCCTCTGTACAGACAGCTGGTGAGACCCCATCTGGAGTACTGTGTGCAGTTCTGGAGACCCAATCTCCTCAGAAAGACATAGACAGGATGGAAGCTGTCCAGAGGAGGGCAACTAAAATGGTGCAGGGTCTGCACCGGAGGACATATGAAGAGAGACTTAAGGAGCTTAATATGTATAGCCTCGAGGAAAGGAGGAGAAGGGGACATGATAGAAACTTTCAAGTACCTCAAGGGAATCAACAAAGTCCAAGAGGGTAGCATCTTTCAAAAAAAGAGGTGTGCAAGAACAAGAGGGCACAATTTGAAGATAGAGGGGGGGCTCAGAGGTAATTTAAGGAAGTATTTTTTCCACAGAGAGGGTTGTGGATGCATGGAATGGCCTTCCGGAGGAGGTTGTGGAGTCAAAATCAGTGGTGGAATTCAAGCATGCATGGGATAGTCATAAGGCAATTCTGGGGGGTGGGGGTAGGAAGAAGTAGGCTGCTGGTTAACTAGGATCTGCAGCTTATCCAGTAGGTAGGGAAATGGGCAGACTGGGTGGGCCAAGCGGTCCTTATCTGCCGTCAAATTCTATGTTTCTATGTTACCTTCTCCGTTTCTCTGTTGTTTATAAGAAAATTTAATAAACAGATTATACAAAAAAAATCCTTTATATTGTCTGCTATTATCTTTTTCATTACTTTTTCGACAGAAAATACAAATGTAATCCATAGTTTTGAATATAAACCTTTGCACAATCAATAATATCATGCTTCTTCAACAAAGTGAAATGTAACAGCAGCATGCAAGTAAATAAGTTACAATGGGGAAGGGGTGCAGCCGCACCCTTTGCCACTGGAGTCAAGTAAGCCTCTATATCTGGGTTTTGTTTAAAGGAAAACATTAGAGTAAAGGGTCTCTCAGAGTCTGAAAGTCCAGGAACCACTCTTTCAAACAAGCAGGCTGGAGGAATCCATGTCTAAGTCTGACCACTATTAAAGCAGCAGTCATGTTATGGAATCTTGAGACAGAGTGATGGTCCATGAAATGGTTGCTGCTATATAGCAGTCCATGGCAGGGTCACCCACAGGCCCAGTGAGTAGCTTGTTGTGTTCCCAAGCCAGCAACCAGTGTTTGGAAGCAGAGCTGGCAGCAGGGATGGGGTAGCACTTCCATGTGGCAGTGCCTCCAGCTGGGGTGGACTGGTACCAAGTTCCACAGCCATAGTGACTTCTCGGGGGGGATGGGGGCTTGCCTCCTCTACAGGACATTGCTGTATAGGAGTCCTGCGGGGGTCATGCTCAGCACCATGGGGAGGGACAAATGCCGGGCTGGAAAACATGGTGGCCATCTGAATGATGGCAGCAGCACTCGGGCCCTGAGCTGGACACCCCACTCCCAATATGGACTGTGCTTTTGGGAGTGCAGTAGCAGACATCTGCCTTTCTTCCAGACCATGCTGTGAGTGTAATAACCAATGAGGGACTTGGAGCGAGGGACAGTCCAGCTACAGGGCCAGATGATCGCCAAGCTGATATGTAGAAATGCGAGACACACCCAACGTAGGAGGAAAATTTTCAAGACTGAAAAAAAGAAAAAAGAAACACTACAGGGCAGACTTGGACATGGATATCTTCGGAGTGCTGACATGACACCTACATGTTAGACCAAGCCATCATTTTACAGGCTTTTCATAGACTTTATGACTTTGAGGGACCCTACACACCTATGTTCCCCTTAAAAAAAACAACTGGAGATGAGCTACAGTGCATACATCTGTCCAAGGAAAGGTAGTATTAGATTTTGAGTGTACTGGAAAATAAGTTTTCATTTTTGCACAGTTTTTCCTGAATTTCTTGCACAGTAGCAGTGTATGTCTGATTTTTACAGGGAGGGGACACACTGACTTACTCTGTGTTCAGCATGTTTAGAATTAATAATTAGCCTTTTGGAAAGCCTCATACATTTGAGATACTGTACTGTAATAACATTTTCTTGCACTTGTAAAAACATAAATATATAGTTATGTTCCACAGTAGCACCAGGTTTTTAAAAACATGGGTCAAATTAGATCCACCACCTCAATAAATGTGATTTAAAACTGTGTCCAACAGGATCTACCTCTCACTTTACTCTTTAACTTTTTTATTAGACATCAGTAACATAAAATAACATAATATAAAAAATAACTGTTACATTACAAAATCATTCTTGATTTATTCTTATAAAATGGGTCTAAAAATCAAAGAACTTTAATTAGTTAATGCCAGTCAGGTGACCATTCAATACTAGAGTATACTGCATAGTCATCCTGGTCCTAAACCACATCACACAATAAGCAAATCAGCACTCCTACAACCAGAACTATTGTCCACCAGACCCCCTACAACCAGAATTGATCTTCCATCACGAACATGGCTGCTACCTTTACAGTGTGAAAAAAAACTTCAACTGGGCCCTAAAAAATAAACCTACCTTAAATAAAAAATAAAACTAATTAAATGTTTCTCTGATCATCACACACTACTTACATACATAAACAAATTAGAAACGTTAAGTATTGTTCATAGTTTTCTTTACAACTGTTTCTTTGCTGACAATGAAAAATCCTCCTTCTATCTAACTGCTCATCAGGGGAATCTCTTCCATTTTCCCCGACAGTGAGATAATTGAGTCTGCGGCTCTAGAAAAGGCCTTTGTTGTGTTTGTGTATAGTATGTCTGGAGAGGAACATTTTGCCAGTGGAACTGAGAAGAATTGTGAATCCCTGTATTCCATGGCAAACATTCCATATCTTGAATGCGGGGAAAGACAGAGGAAAAAAACAGGATGAAGAAAGTAAACAATAATACTTCATAAACAAAGAGAAAAGGTGGGAAAACACAGTTACATAGGCAGGTGCAGATCCAAATTGCTGAAATACATTACTGAAGTTTATAAAACCACATACATTTGAATCATACATGGGTATTTTCAGGTGAAATACATCACCCCCACACCATAATACAAGAATCTCAATGTGTCTGTCATCGCTAGCACCTAGCAAAGGCATCTCTCCTACCATCTGCCCTCCTGCCAAACAGATCTCTATCTCTCTCTCGGACACCCTGCACTTGGGGCTCAACCCCCCACCCCACCTCTCCAGCACTTCGATGTGCTAACCCCCCCGTGTTGCTGACAACACAAGGCTCCCTGTTGGGCACAGTTATTTAGTCTGTTCCTGTATGTATCTGACTGCGTTTACTTATTCCAGTTTTAGTTTTCACTGTATTTTTTGCATTCCTTTGTTTAAAGATCAAATATTCTCATTCTAATTCTATTGCCTTGTCTCAATCCTCTGTATAATCACCTACTTGTTCTAAATATACTAACGTGGAACCTATGTAAAGAACTCTGAGCTCAAATGGTTAATCCAAGATCTGAAATAAAAATAAAGAAAAAAGAAAAAAAAGGCAACCTGGCAGTTTAAAGTTTTGAACACATTTCCAGTAAGAAACAGTACTTATATGGATTTAAAATGCATGGTAACATTTTTTCTTATAAAAATGAGTGCCACACACAGTTTTCATTATGAACCACACAGTTACCACAATAGGGACTATTTTTTTGTATTCAGAGCTAAAATGGAAGCATATTTCAATGAAAGGTCCATTTTTTATCTTTAAAATACTTTATTTTCATTCATTTTAAGTCATATATTTAAATGCCATTTTATAAGAGCAATAACACACTCTAGCGGTGTGCCATTATGGCGAAATAATAGCACTTCTCAGCTGCATTAAACGGCACTCGGCTGCACCTCGTACCTAACAACGTACCTGAGGCGTGCAATTATTTCCCCACAATGCACACCCTGTCATGTCTTATTGCTTACTTATTTAATCAAATGCAAGTATAATAATCTACCTAAAAGTTCCCAGATGAACTAATTTAGACTGTTATGCTGATGAGTTTTGTAGTAAGTTTTTCTATAAACATATACTCCAGTAATAACTCTTTCCATACATCATATACAGAAGGAGTGAGACGTTTCAATATTCTGGTAAGACATCCTTTTGGCATTGATTAAAGCCATGCCCAGAAGTTACTTTTTAGGAATTGCTGGTAGTATCTGAGCTGAAGAGGTTCCTAAAATACCTAATTCTGCCTTTATATTCCAGTTTCTTTCAAGAAGTAAATTAACTATAGTGAATATTTGCTGCCAAAATTATGCTAGTAGTTTGCAAATTACCATGCTATGGGAAATATTCCCTATCAACTCGGCACATCTATTGTGGAATGGTGATAATGATGGGTTGCACTGAGCAAGTATGGGGAATAATAAATTCTATGTAGAGTTCTATATGGATCGAGGAGGAGGGGGCTTCTGCTTCTCTTAGCCTAGCTGTGGCAGAAGTCCCTTCCACGGTGCAGGAAGCCCAGTCTGTCCCCCCCTGGGGGATGGGTGGGAGGCACCGCCTTGGCAATCGCCCCTTCGGGGGTGAAGGCTCCCCTGGTGTCGCGTCCTTGTCTCGGAAGGCCTGGGTCAGTGCCGTCTGTCGGCACTGTCTTGGGCCTCGGTGCCATTCGCGGCATGGGCCCTGATGGTGCCGTTGTCGGTCCACCGCTCGGCCCGTTGCTGCCACTGGCTCTGCTCGCGATCCTGATAGTGCTCGCAGTGCTGTGGGAGGCTCTACAGCGCCGTCCTCTACTGTCTCACCCTGGCGCCGTCTGTGGCACTGTGGTTGAGCACAATACCATGTCGAGCTCTGGAGCCACTCGCGGCTTCGAGCGAGGACACGGCACCATAGAGGTTTTGGATCTTGGTGCCGTCAGGGCCGTCACTGGCACCGTCTCTGTCCTCGGCACTGCTCGCGTAGGGTGATTAACTCCGTTCACCAGACAACCTATCTTTTCTCCCGTAGGATGAGACGGAGTCTGTCGGTGCAACTTCCTACCCCCTCCGGAGGGTCCCCATCTCACTCTCTCCACTCCCGGGCCTCTCCAGACCCGTGAAGTTTCTCCCTCTTAGTGTGTCACCCACTGAGAGCTAAAGGACTCAGTCCCTTAGGGTTTAAGCCCCCTTTGGGGGGGTCGGCACTCACTCAAAGGTGATGAATGGTGAAGACTGACACAGATGAGATATGAAAATTACATACCTACTGTAATTCTGATCTTTCTGTGTATCTTCACCATTCATCTCAATTCCACCCTCCATCCTCCTGGGGCCCCAGTCTCTGGGACCCCCTCCCTCTCTGTGCCCTCTTCCTTGTCCCTCTCCTTTCTTTCAGTCAGGAGTGGGATAAGTTTGGGCACATAGGGGGATAATTCTTCTGGGGGGAGAGTGGTCAGGAAGTGGGGCACTCCTTCAGTGCTTTGGCTCCACCCCCTGTGGGGTGGCAGTTGGCAGTTGCCCTCCTTTCTTTCCTTCTCCACTTCTCCCCATCAATCCTTTGATGTCCTTAGACATAACCTCAATTAATTTAAGAAACAAGGTTTCTTACACCAAAAATTTCCTTGGGGGGGGGGATAACCCTGTATCCTGTATTTTCTTCCAGAATAGCTGATTCTGCTTTTGTTGGGAGTTACTGCCAGTTATTCCATGCCTTGAATTCCGGCAGTTAGCCTCTTGGCTACTCCTTCGCAGTTCCTATACAATCTGGAGACAGGTCAAAGTTCCAGGGTATATTTTCCATTCCCCCCCTCACTCTCATCCTTATTCTAAATTCCTTAACCCACCCTCCCTCCTCTTTTCTACTTCGAAGGATTAGGGTCCCTACCCAATCCCCTCAGTCTTTCAAACTTTTTCTGTCCTCTCAGTCGTTTATATCTCCTTTTAGTTTATATATATGTTTTCCTTTGTCTGTCCCTTGGACTTCCTTGTCCCACCCTCCCAACCCTCTTTCTCACCTCTGGCTGACTCAGGGCTCGGGAGGGCTGAGTGACAGCACCTAATGGCCAACTTCATGAGTGCCACGCGGTGCGTTGGCCTCGAGGGCAGCGCAGATGGTGCGTCGACTCCATCCATCCCCCAAAAAAAGCTCCCGCGGGGTCATGACCTCCAGCCAGTACCCAAAGGTGACAAATAGTGAAGATACACAGAAACATCAGAATTACGGTAGGTACGTAATTTTCATATATTGCTGATGGGGGACCTGAATATACCAGATGTTAACTGGAGCACCTTTGCTGCAGCCACATCCAAGAGTAGGGACATTCTCAATGCCCTACAGGGGGCATGCCTCACAAGCTAGTGTTAGAACCCATTCAGGAAGAAGCAATCTTAGACCTGGTACTCTCAAACGGGGACGGAGAGAGGATCTCAGATCTAGAAGTGGGTAGCCATCTGGGAACAAGTGACCACCAAATAGTGTGGTTCACAATAAACTCAGCTGTAGAGTTAAGCCAAACAAAAGTGAAGGTACTGGCTGATTTTGTCAAAATGGGAGAATGCCTCAGAAAAGCACTAGCAAACAGACAAGGAGGAGGGGTGAAGCAACATTGGGGAAACATCAAAACTGCCATCACAGAGGCAACAAGCCTTTGTGTGACACAAATAAACAAATCAAAACGAAAGAAAAAACCACAATGGTTCTCAAAAGAGGTGGCAGGGAAGGTTAGGGAAAAAAAGATGGCATTCAGGAAGTATAAGGAAACACAGAAGCAGCAGGACAGAGAACTGTACCAACTAAAGCAGAAGGAAGCGGGGAAGGCAGTCAGAATAGCAAAGGCACAAATCGAGAAGAGATAGCCAACTCGGTTAAGAAGGGGGATAAAACCTTTTATAGGTACATTAGGGAGCAAAGAAAGACAAAGGTAGGGATACTAAGGCTGAATAAAGAGGAGAGAGGGTGGGTGGGCAGAGAGGGACAGTGAAAAAGCAGGGATACTGAACGAATACTTCTGCTCAGTATTCACAAAGAAAGAGGCGGGGAGGGGGAGGTACCTAATCCAGTCAATAGAAGCACCCTGGATGGGGGGGGGGGTCGATATCAGTCCTTTTACAGAAGAAAGGGTTCTGCAAGAACTCCTAAAACTGAAGGTGGACTAAGCAATGGGGCCTGATGGGATTCACCCCAGAATTCTAAAAAAACTAAGGGGAAAACTATTACAGTTCCCGCCACTTATACCGTCCGTGGTTTATACGGGCAGTCGTTTTTTTCCAGGCAGACTGTGGTTTCCATTTGCCACATACATAGATTGCAATGTTAAAAACGCTGGCTATAGCGTTCTATGCCCGCCTTCTATTTTGGGCAGATTTTGGCTACAGATTCCAAAGCTCTGCATTGCAAAAGTGTGAAATGACATTAACAGCCAAATAGAAAGCGGGCATAGAGCACTAACAAGCTGCTAATCGGTCTCGGCAGTACTATGACAACTGAGGCTTTCATGTATTTAATGTAATTTTTGAAAGAGGGAGTAAAGGATCAGCCTCTGTATAGTAACAGCATAGGTGCCATTTTTTTTTGTAAGCCGATAGCAGTTAAGGGAAGAGAGGAAGACCCATCTGTATGACTTTTTTGTTTCTCGTAGTCACTGCAAATTGTAAGGGTTTGATTGTACAAGCATTTAAAAGAAGTGTGGCAGAGCACGATCGCATGAGGGAGTCTATTTTTTTTTTTTTTTGCAAGCTGAAGATATTATCTATCTCTGTATGGTGACAGTGTAGGTGTGCCAGAGCATGATCGCTTGAGGAATCCTATACTGTATTCCTATATGGAACAGCCAAGCACTGGTGTGCTGGGAGCAGAGTTTCTGGGGGTAGGTAGCAACAGGTCCATGCTAACTGTGCCTTTAAAATAGTTTTGCAGTATAGTACAGTAATCATCACGTTGTATAAAAAAACAAACAAAAAAAAACACACGTCTTTGTTTACTGCAATCGCTCCTTATAACGGGCACAATCTCCTTACACAGATGTGCCCGTTATAAGCGGCTTTAACTGTAATACCATTGACTACCCTTTTTAACAAAGCATGGGAGGATGGTGTGGTACCTGAGGACATGATTCCCCTTCACAAAAGTGGGAGCAAGACAGAGGCAGGAAACTACAGACCTGTCAATTTGACCTCAGTGGTAGGGAAAATAATGGAATCACTTCTGAAGGAAAGAACTGTTGAGTACCTAGAGGGCACAAGATCCAAGGCAGCATGGATTCACAGAGGGAAGGTCATGTCAGACGAATGTAATAGATTTCTTTGACTGGGTGACCAAAGTAGTAGACCAGGGAGGGGCTGTGGACGTGGCCTACCTAGACTTTAGCAAGGCATCTGACACAGTCCCACACAAAATATTAATGAACAAATTAGCCAGCCTGGGAGTGGGTCCCAGAGTGGTAGCCTGGGTAAAACATTGGCTGGACAACACAACAGGACACAGAGGGTAATAGTAAACAGAGTCCAAGGTGAAGAAGGGGGGCTCACTAGTGGGGTACCGTGAGGGTTCAGTACTGGGTCCAATCCTTTTTAATGTCTTTATAAGTGACATTGCGGAGGGACAGGAAGGAAAAGTATGGCTCTCTGTAGACGACACAAAGATCTGCAACAGGGTTGATACACAAGGCGGGGTGCAAAGGATGAGAAGGGACTTGGCAAGATTGGAGGAATGGTCAAATGTACGGCAGCTTAGATTCAACGCAAAGAAGTGCAAGGTAATGCACCTGGAAAACAAAAACCCAGGGGAAGAGTACACAATGGGGGGTGAGATACTGACAACAACAAAAATGGAAAGGGACCTGGGGGTAGTTACATCAGATGACCTAAAGGTGGGCAAGCAATGTGAGAAGACAGTAAGGAGGGCTGGGGGGATACTGGGATGCACAGAAAGAGGCATCACCTGTAGAAAACAGGACGTTGTTACCCCTCTGTACAGACAGTTGGTGAGACCCCATCTGAAGTACTGCATGCAGTTCTGGATACCCTTTCTCCTCAAAGACAGACAGAGTGGAGGCTGTCCAGAGGAGGGCAACCAAAATGGTGCAGGGTCTGCACCAGAAGACATATTAAGAGAGACTAAAGAAGCTTAATATATATACCCTTGAGGAAAAGAGGCAGAGGTGAGACATGATAGAAACTTTCAAGTACCTCAAAGGAATTAATGAAGTCCAAGAAGATAGCATCTTTCAGAAAAAGAGATGTGCAAGAACAAGGGGGCACAATTTGAAGATAGAGGGAGGACGACTCAGAGGTAATGTGAGGAAGTATTTTTTCACGGAGAGGGTTATGGATACATGGAACAGCCTTCTCGAGAAGGTTATGGAGTCAAAAACAGTGGGGGAATTCAAGAATGCATGGGACAGACATAAGGCAATTCTAGGGGGGTAGGAGGAAGTAGGATGTTGGTTAACTAGGATCTGCAGCTTATCCATTAGGTAGGGAAATGGGCAGACTAGGTGGACCAAGTAGTCCTTATCTGCCATCAAATTCTATAATTCTTTTCCCAGTGTAAATGAAATATTGGTAAGTTTTTGTTAATACAGATCTTCTATGAAAATGCAGAATTGTTGTAAACTATCCAGTTCAAATTTGTCTTGAAATTGAGGAAAAAAATAGTACGACTGCTTTCTCAAATAACTTGACCAATCTTCTTCATCCATCTATAGTCCAAGGGCCCAATATTCAAACTTTGGCAAAGTGGAAAAAGTTTTGCACTGCACTTGCCCACGACCACGAAGGTTCTATATTTCAGCTGGAAAGCGCACTGGCACTATCCGACTGAATACAGGGGTATGTTAGTGCAGCGCTAATTTGAATAACACTGACCCAACATGGATCCCAGCAGTGCACGGAATAGCGCAGACCTGATAGCACTGGTGTGATATTCAGACATCACCATGCAAATGAGCCCACTGGGCATGCAATGCGCAAAGGGGCCATATGCATGCCCATTATGTGCCCATTTGCATGGGAAGCGGAGGCAGGTTTGTGTCTCTGGGACTGGCCTTCCCCCAACTCTAAATGCCCATCCCGGGAAAGAAAAATGCTTCCCCCCATACAGTGGTCCTCCCCTGCCCTCTGATCGCTAGCCCATAATAGGTATCATGGTGCCCTGGTGCCCAGTGGTGGCCCCCCCACCCGACTGCCATCCTGTTTATTACATTAATAATCCCTGGTGGTCCATGGTCTTCCTGTCCTCCGATCAGAGTACCATTTATTAAATTAACAATCCCTGGTGGTCTGTGGTCCCCTGCATGCACCAGTCGCCATCCTGTGTATTCAATTAATAATCCCTGATGATCCATGGTACCCCCATCCTCCAATCGCCTTCCCGTTTATCAAATTAATAATCCCTGGTGATGTGTGATTCTCCGACTGCCATCCCATTTATTAAATTAATAATCCCTGGTGGTCAGTGGTCCCTCCTGTCTTCAGATCGCTGTCCCATGTATTAAATTAATAAGCCCCTGGTAGTCCGTGGTCCCCCCATCCTCCGACTGCTGGCCCGTTTATTAAATTAATAATTCCTGGTGTGCGTGGTCCCCCCACCCTCCAAATGCCATCCCATTCATTAAATTAATAATCCCTGGTAGTCTGTGGCCCTCCTCGTCTGTCTTCCGATCGCCATCCCGTGTATTAAATTAATAATCCCTGGTGGTCTGTGGTCCGGTCTCACCCCCGATTGCCATCCTATTTATTTATTTAGTTTGTTGCTTTTTTTTTTTTATCTGCCTACCTCTTGCTGGGGTGGTCCTATTATTCTCCTAGTCCGGCCCTGTCCTGGCGGCACCTGTATGGGGCGCCATGCCAAAGTTGCAACCTACTCACCCTCTCTAAGGTTGCATCGTGGAAGACCAAGGGGTCAGAACCAGAGGGAGTTCCTGGAAGCGTCTGATGCAGTGCCGCCGGCAGGCCTTCATGTGCGCTGGAGGATTGGAGGTTTTTGTCCCCTATAGTTCCCCCCAAAGCATGGGCATGCAAAGAGACCAATGACACTATGGTGTGCGCTTCCACTCACCGCGCGTCAGATGTCTGCCTGCGCTGTACCCTCCATCACGCCACGACTCGCACCATACCCTAGCCAGTCATCCCATTTATTAAGTGAATAATCTCTGGTTGTCTGTGAACCCCCACCATCCGACTACCATCCTGTATAGTGGTAAAATATTCCCTGTTGCCTAGCGGTCCCCCCAGCTCTCCGATCGCCGTCCCATTATGAGACATTCATCTCACTGGCGTCTAGTGGTCCCCCCCCCCCATCTCTGATCCCCAGTCTGTTATGAGACATTGATCCCCTGCTGTCCAGTGGTCCCCCCCAACCAGTCACTGAACCCCGCCCTGCAAAAGACCCATATCAGCTAAAGATACTCTCAGAAGTGTTCAAGAAACAAATTAAAACTACCAGAATAACCTGTATTCCCTGGCATCTATTCGTACTGTACCACTCCCCACCACCAACCCCATCCCCCGTACCACTGTAAGCAGTCCTGGCATCTAGCAGCCCCCCCCCGCACTATGGGCACCAACCACCCATCTGCCCACCCTGCCAACCCCCAACTGAAGTGCCGGTGCTGTGGGAGAACATACAGCAACCAGCACAGTCCTCCTCTCACCTCCAAGGCAGCCTGCCGTATGGAAAGTCAGAGAGCGCGAGTCCTATGTATTGTACAGGGTATTCGTCCTTTGCTCATTTCATTTTTATTGGTTATATTGGAAAGGTATGTGAGCATTGCTGCCCATTTACACAAGCCTCCAATTACATACAACAATCATGAGATATAACATATGCAAAGAAACATTTGAACATTCAGCGAGGGTTAAAACAATGGTGCAATAAAATCAGGACAATATAGACTTAAGGGCGATCTAAGAAACTAGCCTAGGTATATGAACAAAACAACAGGTGACATTAAGCATTCAGTGAGGGTTTAAACAATGTTACAATATAAAATTAGAACAAATAAAAATAAGTGCAATCTAAAAACTAGCCTAGGTGAATTAACAATACTACAAGTGCTAAACAAGAGAGGGAGGGTAAGTGCAAAGGAAGATAACCAGAGGGTGAGGGGAAAAGTGGGCAAGAGGGGAGCCACTTTGTTCTGTACAGGGAACGCGCAGCCTGTATACTGCACAGTACAAGGAGCAGACCGCATGCTCCCTTTACTCTAAAGCATTAGTTTCTTGGTACACCAGGATCTTTTACCTCACCACGGAAACTCTGATATTATTTTATCTAGTCTGGAGAAGAAAAATCCAGAGTTTATTTGAACTGGAGTGGCCTGGAATAAACATAACACCTAGGCAAGATGTTCATTTAATGACCTAGTCCAGTAATGGGTTATAATTAAGTTTAACAAATATATCAAGGTAACTGGACAGTTGGATGCCATGATATTTTATTTCTGAATATGATACTTTAAATGAAGTTCTCTCTCAGGTATATTTAGAATGCTAGGTTTAACTGCGAAAGCCACAGTTTCTGACCAGTTTATGTTTAGTCCTGAAAGTTGACCGCATTATGAGACTGTTTCCAATAAGAATGGTATTTCTGTACTACCCACCCTAACAGGTCCCTACCTGATGCACTACAGCTCATAGCAGAGTTTGGTTCAATCTCCAACTGTAAGTTGAATGTGGAAAAAATAGAAAGTGATGAGCCTTCATGCAAGTATGTTTAAACACGAGATAGTAGCAATGGGGCTCAAACAGAAAGGAGACTGCTTGAATTACTTGAGCATGACAGTGACTAGGGATCCCAGAGAAATGTTGTGTAGCACTTTAGGCCCTTTATTCAGGCAGTTGATATTACAGCTGGCTAGGTGGGACCACTTACTTTGACGTTATGGGGAAAATCAATATCATTAAAATGAATATACTCCCCCGCCTGTTGTACTCCTTACCAGGTTAAATGTTTTTATTCCCAAACGTAGTTCAATAGACTCCATTGACATTTGTCTAAATTTATTGTTCCCAAGCAGCAGGGTGGCTTGAACTGCCTCATTTTTTATTTATGTTATGTTGTTACAGGCTGTAGTAAGTATCTCCAATGGCTCACAGACATCCCCCCACCGGAAGTGAGGACACATGTACCACTGTGGCTTAAAACTGAGCTTGATTTATGTAAAAAAGTGTGTGTGTGGGGGGGTCAACCCTAAGGCTTTATTATACACTAATGCTACTATGTATGCCTCTCTAACCATTTAAACTTACTATTTACATGCGTCAGATATCGATAAAGGCACCATGTTGAAGTAGAAGCCTGCCTGGATCCCGCCATTATTCCTTTCTCGATCTGCACCCACACCCCAAACCAACTCAACTCAGACTCAGAGTTGGTAACTATTAGCACGGGGTGGGGAGCAGAGCACCCTGCATGGGGTTGGTGGGTTTCAAAACACACCGATAAAAAGCGGCCCATGCCGACTACAAGTCACGGTCAACATGGAGCCTGGCGCCAGATGCCAGTCAATGTGTTTGTCGCACCAGCATCGAGAGCCAGGCTACTAAGCTCACAAAACACCTTCAAACTACGCCGACAGCTGCATCGTTACAGTCACATAATCAGATGAGTAGGTTCCTCAAGTTACAAGAAACGTTAGATTTTATGTAGCCCCGGACACATAATCCTAATTTTCTTATTGGGGAAAACCTGCTGACTTGGCCCTATGAGGAAGCCTAAACATATATAGTGTGGACCAACTTTTCCTGGATAATAAACCAATTTTAGTCCATACATTTCGGCATCAGTATGGGGTCACAAATAAAAGCATCTTCCCTTTTCTTCAAGTTACCCATATACAGTATTGGCTAAACATGTTGTGTGAACCCAAAGAACTTAAGTCACACAGAGGTTATGTTACCTCTGGTTAACTGGACCGCGATGCCACACCCCATTTCTAATTTGACTAAGTGCATTTATGACCTGACCACTAACAAAGTAGATGGATCCACTCCATACTGGGTGGCCACTATCCCAAAAGAAAATGGAGATTATAACTGGCAATGAATTTGGACAGACCTAAACAAATACGTTAAACCTGATTCGTACAGGGTCATGCAGTTTAAGATCCTACATAACCTGTATTATACACCACTGAAACTGCATAAAATGCAGAAACTGACCTCTGACACTTGCTGAAGATGCAGAGAAGAGCAGGGCACATTGTATCATATCCTATGGCTATGCCCTGAAGCGCAGCCTTTTTTGGCACTCTATAAGGAGTAAACATGATCCAATGTTGGCATTAGATGAGGCCTTTACCCTCTCGAGTTGTACAGTGGGGGACTTTGAGGGAAGGTTTTTAGGTGCACAGAAATGTCATATAGCTTTAATATCGTCTGTGCCAAGAAGGTTCCACTAAGGCATTAGTTAGACCAGGATATTCCTACCTTCTGAGAGTGGCACACAGAGCTTCTTTTTGCACTTAGAGCTGACAAATTCATAGCTAGCATGCATAGTCAGCTTAAAGGTTACAAAACTAGATGGGAACAGCTTTATGTGCTGATAACGCTAGACGGGTAATGTCAGGTCAAGGACTGAAGAGCAAAAATTTCTGAGGTATTATAGAAACATAGAAACATGGAATTTGACGGCAGATAAGGACCACTTGGCCCACCTAGTCTGCCCATTTTCCTACCTAACAGATAAGCTGCAGATCCTAGTTAACCAACAGCTTACTTCCTTCTGCCCCCCACTAGGACTGCCTTATGTCTGTCCCATGCATTCTTGAATTCCCCCACTGTTCTTGACTCCACAACCTCCTCAGGGAGGCTGTTCCATGCATCCACAACCCTCTCTGTGAAGAAACATAGAAACATAGAATTTGACGGCAGATAAGGACCGCTTGGCCCACCCAGTCTGCCCATTTCCCTACCTACTGGATAAGCTGCAGATCCTAGTTAACGAGCAGCCTACTTCTTTCTACCCCCACCCCCCAGAATTGCCTTATGACTATCCCATGCATGCTTGAATTCGGCTCACTGATTTTGACTCCACAACCTTCCTCCGAAGGCCATTCCATGCATCCACAACCTCTCTGTGAAAAATACTTCCTTAAATTACCTCTGAGCCGCCTCTATCTTCTTCAAATTGTGCCTCTTGTTCTTGCACACCTCTTTTTTGAAAGATGCTACCTCTTGGACTTTGTTGATTCCTTGAGGTACTTGAAAGTTTCTATCATGTCCCCCTCTCCCTCCTTTCCTCGAGGCTATACATATTAAGCTCCTTAAGTCTCTCTTCTTATATGTCCTCCGTGCAGACCCTGCACCATTTTAGCTGCCCTCCTCTGGACAGCTTCCATCCTGTCTATGTCTTTATGGAGATTGGGTCTCCAGAACTGCACACAGTACTCCAGATGGGGTCTCACCAGCTGTCTGTACAGAGGGATAATAACTTCCTGTTTTCTACTGGTGATGCCTCCCTATGCATCCCAGTATCCCCCCAGCCCTCCTTGCTGCCTTCTCACATTGCTTGCCCACCTTTAGGTCATCTGATATGACTACCCCAGGTCCCTTTCCATTTTTGTTGTTGTTAGTATCTCACCCCCATTGTGTACTCTTCCCTGGGTTTTGTTTCCCAGGTGCATTACCTTGCACTTCTTAGCATTGAATCTAAGTTGCCATACATTTGACCATTCCTCTAACCTTGCCAAGTCTCTTCTCATCCTTTCCACCCCACCCTGTGCATCAACTCTGTTGCAGATCTTAGTTGTCATCTGCAAAGAGACATATTTTTCCTTCCAGTCCTTCTGCAATGTCGCTTATAAAGACATTGAAGAGGACTGTCCTAATATTGAACCTCATGGCATCTCACATAGTAACCCTCCTTTCTTCTGAGTGGACTCCATTTACTATTACTCTCTGTGTCCTATTCTCCAGCCAATTCTTTACCCAGGCTGTCATCTTGGGACCCACTCCCAGGCTGGCTAACTTATATATTAATCTTTTGTGTGGGACTGTGTCAAATGCCTTGCTAAAGTCTCATATTACCTCTGAGCCATCCCCCCTCTATCTTTAAATTGTGCCCCCTTGTTCTTGCACATCTCTTTTTCTGAAAGATGCTACCCTCTTGGACTTTGTTGATTCCCTTGAGGTACTTGAAAGTTTCTATCATGTCCCCTCTCTCCCTTCTTTCCTCAAGGGTATACATATTAAGCTCCTTTAGTCTTTCTTTGTATGTCTTCTGGTGCAGAGCCTGCACCATTTTGGGTGCCCTCCTCTGGACAGCCTCCACTCTGTCTATGTCTTTGCAGAGATGGGGTCTCCAGAACTGCACACAGTACTCCAGATGGGGTCTCACCAACTGTCTGTACAGAGGGATAACAACTTCCTGTTTTCTACTATTGATGCCTCTTCCTATGCATCCCAGTATCCCCCCAGCCTTCCTTACTGCCTTCTCACATTGCTTGCCCACCTTTAGGTCATCTGATTTAATTACCCCCAGGTCCCTTTCCATTTTACTGTTGTCAGTATCTCACCCCCTATTGTGCTTCCCTGAGTTTTGTTTCCCATGTGCATTACTGCACTTCTTTGCATTGAATCTGAGCTGCCATACATTTGACCATTCCTCCAACCTTGCCAAGTCCCTCTCATCCTTTCCAATCCATCTTGTGTATCAACCCTGTTGCAGATCTTTGTGTCGTCTGCAGAGAGACATACTTTTCCTTCAGTTCCTCTGCAATGTCACTCATAAAGACATTAAAAGGACCGGTCCCAGCACTGAACCCTCACGGTACCCGCTAGTAACCCTCCTTTCTTCACTTGTACTCCATTTACTACTACCCTCTGCGTCCTGTTGTCTTAGCCAATTTTTATCCAGGCTACCACCTTGGACACACTCCAAGGCTGGCTAACTTGTGTATTAATCTTTGTGTGGGACTGTATCAAATGCCTTGCTAAAATCTAGGTAGGCCATGTCCACAGCCCCTCCCTAGTCTACTACTTTGTCACCCAGTCAAAGAAATCTATTAGATTCGTCTGACATGACCTTCCCATCGTGAATCCATGCTGCCTTGGGTCCTGTGCCCCACTGGCCTCTAGGTACTCAACAACCCTTTCCTTCAGAAGTGATTCCATCATTTTCCCTACCACTGAGGTCAAACTAACTGGTCTGTAGTTTCCTGCCTCTGTCCTGCTCCCACTTTTGTGAAGAGGAATCACATCTGCCCTCCTCCAGTCCTTGGGTACCACCCCATCCTCCGATGAATTGTTAAAGAGAGTAGCCAGCGGTGTCACTAGTTCTACCCTTAGTTCTTTTAGAATTCTTGGGTGAATCCCATCAGGCCCCATTGCTTTGTCCACCTTCAATTTTATTAGTTCTTTCAGAACCTCTTCTTCTGTAAATGGACTGGTATCGAACGCCATCTTCAGAGTGTTTCTCTTATTTGGTTTAGGTACCTCCCCCTCCTCTTCCTTTGTGAATACTGAGCAGAAATACTCGTTCAGTATCCCTGCTTTTTCACTGTCACCCTCTACCCACATTCCCTCCCCTTTATTAAGCCTCAGTATCCCTTCTTTGGTCTTTCTTCTCCTTAATGTACCTATAAAGGTCTTATCCTTCTTAACAGAATTGGCTATCCTTTCCTCGGTTTGGCCCTTTGCTATTCTGACTGCCTTCCCAGCCTCTTTCTGCTTTAACTGATAAAGTTCTCTGTCCTGCTCCTTCTGTGTTTTCATATTTTCTGAATGCTATCCTTTTCTCCTTAACCTTCCCTGCCACCTCTTTTGAGAACCATAGCGTTTTTTTCCTTTGTTGTGTTTTATTGATTTGCTTTACACAAAGGCTTGTTGCCTCTGTGATGGCTGTTTTGAATACTCCCCATTGTTCCTCTGCCCCTCCTTCTTGCCTGTTTGCTAGTGCTTTTCTGAGGCACTCTCTCATTTTCCCAAAGTCAGCTCTCCTAAAGTCCAAAACTCTTGCTTTTGTATGGCTTATCCGAGCCTGGTCTTCAGTTTTTTCAGCCTGCAGATGTTAAAATACAAGTAATTTATAATGAATACTGGACATAATGATATGCTTATTTTAGTCACCAGCACTTGAATCCTTGAATAATCCTAGTGTAATTCGCTCTGAGGGATTTTGTTCTGCCTGTTTTATTGTGCAACTGGTGTGTTTTTGTGTACAGAACAGAAAATTTAATAAAGCATAGTTAATCCAAAAAAAAGAATGGTATTTTTTTTCTGCGGGTTCATTATAAATATTAATATAGTGCCCCTACATAAAGAAATCTTAATACTGTGAGTATCAATATAGAGAGAGAGAGGGCAGGCACTCGACTCACCTCTCAAGAAACAGTCTCAGGCTGACTTGTATTGTATATCTCGGGTTTTATTTTGTGTGTAAACAGGCACAGCAGCCGCAGCATAGCACAGGTCACTACAAGTCCCAATGATTTGCATGTCAAAAACATGTGCTTTGTCAAGGTGCCCACCCCTCCCTTACCAATTGCTTAAATTTTGTACTTAAAGTGATAGGTGCAAGAAAAAATGTGTTCAGAAAGTATAGGCAAAAAGTGAGTTAAAGACCTGGGTACACTGTTTCCACTTCATCCTGTAAATACTTCAGTTGAGCATCATATATTATGTTAATGCTAAGTTCTATCCGTCATATTTTGCTCACCAAAACACAGATTCACATACAGACTAAGTAATAAATAATAGGCAAGATCTTATTTTGTAAGAATATTACTTGATTAATACTCTTGTTGTACTCAACTACTAGGTAAAGGTTTACCAGGGTAGGAAAGAACATTAAAGAGGACAGATAAATGAAATGCATACTCTATTAAACATACTATTGAGTATGCTAACACTAATAAAAGGCTTCTCCAGAGTCCACATTAAAGCACCACAAGAGTTTCATTATAGTACAGCATTGAGGAAAAGGATCCTGGAGAAACTGGTAACATTCATCACCTGTAATAAAAAAATAATAAAGAGACTGTAGCACCAGAAATATTTCCACCAATGCATCCTGGTGCCCACAGCCAAAGATTACATTAAATGCATTTCAGATATTGTTGGTGGACCTCTCCTTCCTTTGATGAAGCCCACTTGATCTTGTTTTATTAAATTTGGTAAATAGTCTTCCAATCTATTAGCTAAAATTTTGGTATTTTCAAATCAGTATTGAGCAGCGATACTGGTCTATATGATGAACATTTTGTAGGATTTTTATCTTTTTTATGTCTAACCAGTATATGGGCTACATCAAAGGAAGAACGAAGGGGTTTTGATGTCTTGAAGGAGTAGAACAGGTGCTAAACAATTTAATCAGAGGAGATATGGTTACGCGTTATATTTACTCAATGGTGTCTACTGTCCTTTCAGCTTTTTCTGTCTGAAGAGGATACACCGGTATTTTGCCTGATTTATCAAAGTGAAGTAATACTTAGATTTTATTATTAATATTAATCTCTCAATCTATTCATTCTGTATATCCTTGAATTTCTGTGTTGAATAATACCTACTTGTCTTTTATGCAACTGGAGTCCTGTTTCGGAATATATTTGTTGAGCTGTCTTTTTATTTGCTACTCAAGGTCCTCCAAAAGATTTTAACCGTCGAGGCAAGGAGGAAGAGAGGGGACATGATAGAAACATTTAAGTACCTCAAGGGAATCAACAAAGTCCAAGAGGGTAACATCTTTCAGAAAAAGAGATGTGCAAGAACAAGGGGGCACAATTTGAAGATAGAGGGGAGGATGGCTCAGGGGCAATGTGAGGAAGTATTTTTTCACAGAGAGGGTGGTGGAGGATGCATGGAATGGCCTTTCTGAGGAGGTTGTGGGGTCAAAAATTGTGGGGGAATTCAAGAATGCACTGGACAGACATAAATCTATTCTAATGGGGGGGTAGGAGGAAGTAGGCTGTTGGTTAACTAGGATCAGCAGGTTATCCAATAGGTAGGGAAATGGGCAGACTAGGTGGGCCAAGCGGTCCTTATCTGCGGTCAAAGTCTATGTTTAATATATTTTTTCTTTTCATGTTATAATAATAATAAATTTATTTAATATAACGCTTTTCACAAATCAAGGCACTGCACAATTACATAAAAACAAAATACAATAAATATAGATAAAATCACAGGAGTTCACAAAAGTTCAGGGTAAACTTTACCCCACAGATAGGTCTTCAGTGCCTGCTTAAAGCACCCCACTGTCCTGCATTCACGTAGCTGACGGGGCAGAGAATTCCAGAGGGCAGAAGCAACAAACCCAAAGGCACGAGCACCAGATGACTTTAAACAAACCCTCGGAATCTCCAGCAACCCCTCGTCAGCCAAGTGGAGCTGTCGCAAAAGGGTGTAAGGAACCAGGAGCTCTTTCAGGTAATCAGGATCCTGTCCGTGTAGGGCTTTGTAAGTTAATAAACCTACCTTAAATGTGATCCGCCTCTGAATTGGCAGCCAGTGCAGATCACGCAGCACTGGGGTAATATGGGTTCTTCTTGATACCCCAGTCAGTAAACATGCCACAGCATTCTGCACTAACTGCAAGTGGTGGATATCAACCCCAGGAAGCCCTAGGTAAAGGGAGTTGCAGTAGTCAAGGCGTGATGTCACAAAGGCGTGGACCAAAACAGGCAGATTGCTGGACGGAACAAGGTGCTTGATCCTGGCAATGTTCCTAAGATGGTAAAAGGCCAGCTTGATGACTGCCGACACCTGATGTCGAAGGGTCAGACCATCGTCAAGCACCACTCCCAGGTTGCGCACCCGCTCAGAGGTAAGAATCTGAGCCCCCTCCAGGACTGAAACCAGAGGGGAGATCAGTCCTCAACCCCTCTGTCCTACGACCTGGGTCCACAACCAAAACCTCAGTCTTTCTTGGGTTCAACTTTAAACCGCTGGAACTCATCCAATCTTGGATTTCTACAAGGCAACTGTTCAATACTGAGATAGCACTAACCTGGTCGGGAGCAAAAGACAGGTAGAGCTGGGTATCATCAGCATAGCAGTGAATTCTCAGCCCATACCGTCTTACAGTGTCTCCGAGGGGCAGCATATACACTGCAAATAACATGGGAGACAGCACCGAGCCCTGAGGTGCCCCGCAAGGTAGAGAGAAAGACTCAGAAGAAAATATTCCCAAGACAACTCTCTGAGATCTACTAGAGAGGAAAGATGTAAACTATCTGAGAACTGTCCCCGACAGCCCACAGATGAACCTCAAACACTCGAGCAGAACCCCATGATCCACAGTGTCAAAAGCTGATGACAAATCAAGGAGTACCAAGATGGAACGGTTTCTCCGATCTCTCGCCATCAGAAGATCATTGATCACCGAACCAGAGCAGTCTCAGTACTATGCCTCTTACAAAAACCTGACTGGAGAGGTTCGTATAAATTATGGATAGTTAAATGGTCTTCCAGATGAGCTGCCACAACTTTCTCGATAACCTTTCCCATAAAAGGAAGGTTAGAGATAGGCCTGTAGCTTGCTATGTTCTCTGGGTCTAAAAAAGCTTTTTTCAGAGGGGTGTCACCACCGCCTCCTTCAGGAAGCTAGGAAACTCACCCGAGTCCAAAGAGCACCGGACAATCCGAGCCAAGACCGGGCCAATGATGTCACTACAACCCAAAATCAGGGAAGTAGGGCCCGTTCTAAACTGCAGCAAGTGGGACGCATCCCCTGGACAACCCTCATAATATCGACGAACTCTGGCAGATCAAAGGTACTCCAGGAAACTCCGGGCTCTGTGACTAAGCGCCGACCAACAGCATTCCCCACAGAATGAAGCTGACGGCACTCCTGCCTGATGTCGGCCAACTTATTCGCAAAGAAACGAGCGATTTCATCACACTCACTTTGTGAAAAAACTTGACGGAACTGCTGACAGGCTTGTCGACAGTTCGGAAGAGTTGAGCCGGTCGATTCCGTGCAACAGTAATTTCCTTGGACAGGTAAGTTTAAGTTTACTGGTCAACTTTGTTGTATTTGGCAATCAAAGTTTTTACAAAAAGAAATATCATACACAATAAATATAACATAAATAACATCATGTATAGTCTTAAAAAGGTGCTCTGTCAATTCAAAAAATAATCCTGCCTAGAAGATAAACATTTTCATAAAGTGCATTTTTCTTAAGTTTAACATGATTTAGTCTAAAACCATCAGAATTCTAACATGATTTTCTTTGTCCATAGTACTAATTTCAAGAATTTACATATCCATGGGCCTACAGTCAGATTAATAAAAAATAGCAAGTCAAATTTCTGATCGTGAATAGTTTTACCATTACATATCAACTCTTCAACCAATCTATTTTCCATACAAGGAATAAAAAAACTCAGTTATAAGGCTTAAGGAATCAAGTAACCTTAGATATGGCATATTTCTTTTTTATCTTAATCACAGATGCAAAAAATGTAGATATCATTAATGCATCTTCAACAGTGATAGGATGTAATAAAATAAATATAGGATCATAATCAGTACTATTATATAGTCTCAAAAAATGGCCAAGCAGTCTATTTCTAGGACCAGAATAAAGTGGACAGAATCTAATTATATGACTTAAAGATTCATTTTGAGCTAAAATACATCTACAAAGATTGGAAGTATTAACAGGGCCCTTGTTGATATACAGACCTTTATTAAAATATGTATAACTTGAATTGATTAATCCAGCACGGGCCCAAGTAATCAATTTCCTATCTGAGGATGAATTAAGGAGAGTTAAATAATTTTCTAGACAATAATTAATTTTATTGTCTCTAAACCATATGTTAAGTTTCAACTCTCTCACTTTTAACATTTCTTGTTGTTTCGTAAAGGAAAATAATTTACTTTTTATCTGTTTTCTAAAACTTAAATCAAGGTTTATACTCTTTTTATGGTCATTTAAAAGATGCATCATATTTAATTGTGTCAGCTGATTTTCTAATGTTTTAAGCCAACAGGAAGTATGACCAACCTTCACCCACTTAATTTTCTCCTTAAAGCATTTGTGTGGAAGTATATTAAGTTTAATATTTATTAACTTTAACCAGTAAATCAATAACTTCAATATGGCAAGTATACTAGATGGGATTTTCCCAAGCTGTGATCTTAACACATTGGGAGTGGGAATTGGCATACCCAAGAGGGATTTATAATAGGATAGAGTTTTATCAGTATATTTAGTAATACTGGAGCCCCAGATTTCAGCCGCATATGTTGTTACTGAGTTAATCTTTGCATCACCTTCTATAAGAGCAGGGAGGATGGTATTATCGCCATAGGTCATATTGAACCTTAGTAGACCTTTGGCTATTCCTTTAGTTTTTAAATATTTTTCTTTTTGATGAACTAACCAATTGAATGTGTTTGTTAAATTGACCCCCAAATACTGGTAATTATTCACTATTTCAATCTTTTTTTATTAAGAAAAAAATTAAACTTAATATTTCTCCTTCCATGCTGGTTAAAAATCATTACTTTAGTTTTATTCAAATTTATAGATAGTTCCAGAATCTCACATTTTTTTTTTGAAAATATCTATTTTTTTCTGAAGACCCTTAACTGATAAAGCAAATAATGCCATATCATCAGCATAGGCTAATGCATGTAATAGTAAACCATTAATATTAGGGGCATCAAGTGTGTTAACAAATATATTAAAGAGAAGTGGAGCAAGTAAACTTCCTTGTTTAACCCCCCTTCTGAGTTGAGAAATAATCTGTTAAACTGCCATTGTTATCATATCTAACAGAGGATACCGTGCCATGGTGTAGTAAATATATCATTGTTAACAATGTATTGTTTAATTTTAAAGAGTAAAGAGTTGACCATAGTTTACATCAATTTAAAGAATCAAAATCAGAGGTGAAATCAGTAAAAATTACATATAAATTAATTTTCCTCCATTTGACATATTTCTCAATTAAGTGTGAAAACACAAATAAATTATCAATTGTAGAGAAATCTTTACGAAAACCCACCTGAAATGGAGAGATAATACAGTTAATTTCAATCCAATTGGTCAGTCTAACCAACAGAAGATGAGGAAATATTTTAGCAATTATATTAAGTAAGCTTATTGGCCGATAATTTGAAGGTTCATATACTGAGCCCTTTTTATACAGAGGTACAATAATGGATTTAACCCATGTTCTTGGTATAGATTTATATTTCAAACATAAATTGAAATAACTGGTCAGCAAAGGTATCCAAAAGGTTTTGTATTCTTTAAAAACTTCCGCAGAGATCCTGTCCTCACCTGGGGCTTTATTATTTTTTAATTTTGAAATCGCTTGTTCAACTTCCAACTCACTGAAAGTAATACGGTCACCTGTGGATAGATCCAGCTCTCTTATGGGTTGCCAGTCTATACTTTCTGGTCCAGAAAAGATTCGTTTGAAATGCGAGATCCAAACATCCTTTGGAATATAGGTTAAAAGGGTGGGTTTATATTCCTTAACCCCTTTAGCTACTAATTTCCAAAATGAACACATATCATTCTGTTGTATAACATTAAACATATCCGATCATAATTTTTGTTGGAATACTATTCAATTTTCCTTAAGCCATTTACTATAACATTCCCTTGTTTTATTTAAATGGTGAAAATTTAATTTAGATGGTCTTAATTTGGTCCATCTAATTAGTTTATTACAGGAATTCTGCCTTCTTATGGGAAATTTTTGTTTGATAGAGTTTGTAATGCTCTAACAAAATAAGGTGGTCAGCATCCAAGGCAGCCCTCTGCCAGCAACGCTCTAACCTACGCCCCTGCCTCCGCAACGCCCTCAGAGCCCCAACAAACTATGGGGCCCTGGGGTGAAGCGGAAGGGGGCGAACTCGAACAGGAGCAATCAGATCGAGAGCTGAAGAAATGGACCTATTATAGACAGAGACTAATAGCTCAGGGTCTGTGCTGGTCTCGCCAATCAATGAGAGGTCAATCACTGCCATCAGGTCTTCAGGGACCACATCCTGCAAAGGGCGGTAACTGACCATCTCCACAGGGGCTGACCTACCCATGGGGGCCGAAAAATTGAATCCAATGGTGTAGTGATCGGACCAACTGACAGGTTCCACCACCAAGTCGGAGGCCTCGATCCCCAGGAGGAAGACCAAATCAAGAGAGTGACCACCTTTATGAGTAACTGAGGAAACAACCTATGTGAAGCCCAGTGATGTCATCAGATGGAGGAAGTGTTGTTCAAAGAGCGAGGATTTGTCGTTGACCCAGGCATTGAAGCCACCCAGAACCATCAGTCTGGGCGACTCCAATGCCACGTCGGCGGCAAAATCCGCTACCTCCTGCAGGAACAGCTTCTCATCACCTGGTGGACGGTAAATGAGAGCTAGAGCTATCCTGCACCCCACAACAGTTACCACAGTGCACTCAAATGAGCTGGCCTCCTCAACTGGTACACCAGTTAGGCCCAATTCGGTGTTGAAACAGACCGCAACCCCCCCCCCCCCGCGGTCCAATCTCAGGTGATGTATAACCAAGTACCCGGAAGGGATAGCTGCCTCCAAAATAGGGGCTGCATTCCCATCTAACCAGATCTCGGTAATGCAAACCAGATCTGCTGTACCAACAAAATCTGAAATAAGAGCAGTCTTGTTGCAAACAGATCTGACGTTGCATAACAGCGCCTGAGTTGGACGATGATGGCGAACCGTCCCAACTACTTGCCCTCCCAAAGAAGAGGTGCCCTTGGGTATGGGGACCAGAACAGAATCACCGCGTTCCAGGCACCATTTCACCCCAGGGCGTCTTCTGGTCCTAACCACCCCGATGGGAGAGCACCACTCATTCTATCTCCGCTGTCCGCAACCCCCCACCCACCTCCATCTCCAGCTTCTGAAGTAATTTCCAGCGCCGACAGCTGATAGATATGAACGGGTTGGGGAGAGAATGGACGAGAGCAGAATGGCACAGGACGGGGAAGGGGGGCAAGCAGGCACATACCACCAAATTAGTTACAGTAAACAGTGGGGGAAAACAAACAAAACTCCAACTTCTTAATACCAAAATAGAGCTGTAAGAATTAAAATTCCTAAAGAAACAATAATACCCCACCCAGCAAAATAAACATAAAAAACAACCCTGCTCCCAATAGTGGATGATTTCAAACCCAGGAAAATAATAATAAATACAATCACCTCTCACAGGATATAAAGCACAAAACCAAATAAAAATGCGCCCCCTCCCCCAGCCCTCTCACAGCCAAGGAAGGGGAGAATTCTAGGCACACTCACTGACCAGAATAAACAAATTAATCAAACACAAACTAAAATAAAAATAAACATAACATAGATACATAGACAGTGTCGGCAGATAAGGGCCTATGGCCCACCTAGTCTGCCAGACATTTTAAAAATAAATAAATAAAATAAAATGTGGACACCCTGGTCCTCTCACCACCAGACCACCACAAACAGATATAATAAAAAGTTAAGGAAAGAAGTCATCCAGATATAGGAGAAGTGCTAAAATGGTCCAGTTCGATAGATATGCAGCTAATAGAGTCCAATAATCCCAATGTAAGCAAGACCATTCACAGCCCAATGCATGGTGGGGACAATATATCCACAGAGTCTTCAACAAAATGACCAACGACTTCCTTATTCCACGGGGCTACAATTAGTCAGTCTCTCCACACAAATTATTCACAGGTTCAGAATTCAGCATCCAACTTGCTTGAAAAAGAACAGAGTCCAGATTACGCACAGAGCAGAAGGGGGGGGGGGAGACACCCTCCCCACCACCACAAATAGACCCTAGACACTCCTGAGACCAACAGCTACAATGGGCCCTAAAACACGGCCAAGGACGAGTCTCAAAGCAGTTTAGAAGCATCCGCCAATAATCGCACCAGCTTCCTGGAGCAAAATTCACTCAATTCCTGCTTAGTCCCAGGGGTCGGGAATAGCCCCAGCGACGGTGGAGAGACAGGGCAATCCTACCCCAACACTGCCCACTAAAAGTCATAGCTTTCTATCGCCTAGTTCGAAATTCACTTCCCAACCAAGTCACACATCCAGGAAGCTAACAAAGGGAGCCTGCAAAAGCAAACTCGCAAAAAAACAAATATCCTCGGAGAGTTCAAAACGGCTCTACTCCCCCAACGCCGGTAAAAACAAACTGGCTATTTTGAAGTACCCAAGTATCTTCAAGCCACTCCACTCATCCCTGGCCTTCCACAGATTATTCACAGACCAGACACATTCAGGGTAAACGGACCGCCTTCAACTCTCGATGAGAGAACACTGCAACTTTCTCCTTCCGTGAATAATTTGCGGTGATGTCCTAGGTCTCCTGCAACACTACAGCAGAATGCAGTAACATAAAACAATAATATAAAATAAAACGGCATAAAACAAAACTAAAAATTCTGCTCTACAGGAGCTACAACTGCGGACTGGCCCAGCGTAGCCGCCATCTGAAAGAAGTATATAAAAAAAAAAAAAAAAAAAATCTAAAATCAGTATAATCGGCATAAAATCTGTAATCCTGGAGTCCCAGATAATGTTCAGTGATGTGTCTGTTAGTAAACTAGTTCTGAAGAAGAACTTAGTTTTCATTTTTACAAGTTCTTTGTAATGTGCATTTTGTTATAAGATGGAGTGTAGTCTCCGGGTTTTTGTTTTGTTGGCAGTCTCCCTAGATGCTAAAGTTAACTATAGAAGCACATGGTCTATAAATGTGATGGGGTAGTGAAGTAGATTAGTAATCCATGAAGTAATATAAATGGAAGTCAAAAATAAATCGATTCTAGAATAAGTGGCAAACCTACATGAGTAAAAAGAGCACTCTCTTATCTGGATGCAAAAACCTCCAGGCCTCCAAAATACTTAAGTCTTACATTTTACTTTTTAATAATTTTATTAATTTTGAGGCTGTTCACAGCACTGTACTTGGACAGCTGTGAAACTGACGGGCATCACTTGCTTGAAGTGCAACTTCAGTACAGTACTTCAAACAAGAGACACAACGGCACATCGTTTCACAGCGCTGCTGATCCCAGAAGTGTAGCACTGTGAAACTATGCGGTTGGTTTACAGCTCACATTGGGAATATCCACACAGACGTATCTCAGCTTCTGCTTTATATCTTTTTTCCAGTCTATATATTATTTTCTCTTCTGGCATGCATCAACACAGTCCCTGGTCATGGTTAAGCATATTTTTATACTACATTTGCAGTTTGAGGCAAATGTATTTTTGCACTAACACACATGATGGCAAAGTGCCCCAATTTAAACAGTTTTTTTCTCACAGGCACTGAATGAAAGAAATATTTTTAAAAATAATGTAGGACCCAGAGAATAACAGCGTAACACATTATAACTATACAAGTTGAAGCTCGAAAAGTAGCAACTACCCAATAAGCAAATGACATTAAAACAGCTTTATTCAAAGCTCTTCTTCATGGCTATTCAACTTACCTTTGTTATCGTACTAATCTACATAGCAGCAGCAGCAGCATTACATTAATATCCTACCTGCTGCAAGGTTTTCTCACAGTGTAGGCAGGCAGTTGAAACCTGCGATAACAAGATGGTCATGTCTTCCTGCTGTTGCCTCAGCCAGATTAATTTCTCGCGGACGTGCACATCAACAACACTAAGTGCCATCTCTTCCTGACGACACAGGGTTTCATGTAAATCAGCAAAATACGCTCTTATGCACGAACGAGCATTCTCTGCAGTTCCTGGAACCTGTAATATCAATCAAGTCGAAATTTTCAATCAAACCTGTTTACTTTGTCATAGTTTCCATGAAGGAAAAAGGATAAATAAAATCAGACTAGTCACATAATATCCACACAAGGTTCACACTTAACTTTTCTTGTAGTGGTTTAACTAGGAAAATGATACACAATTTGCATTGGTGCACTGGCACTCCAAAATCTGCACTGGCCTGAAGCTAAAAATGAGAAACAACAGAGAAGTACCCTCATCAGATTATCCCCACCAAACTGCCACTGGAGCAGTGAGTGCTAAAATAAGTCAATGTTTCTGAGCCCTCCAGTGTGCGCACACACACATACCAGGAGGCAGCAAATCTCTATAGTATGACAGCTCTGCAAACAAACTACTGTAGTGGCTGGGCAACACTCACTGTGGTCCCCCACTGCATATGTAGTAGTAAAATTCCCCCCGCCATCTGAGCACCACCACCCTCCCCATCCAGTCTAATTCGGTCCCCAAGCTCACCATAGTAATTAAAAATCTACAATTATAAACTATCTTTCACAGCGTGCAGATTCTCATCCTGTCCATTGCCAAACCTCAGTGTGTAAACTCTCCTGAATGAGATAACACAAGGCACTACTGGGGGAGTTTACCGACAGACATTCAGGTCCAGTGGTGAGTGAAACAGGGTGATGATTAGCGCACTCTGACAGCTGATACTTGCATTTCAAAATTACTAGAGTGATGTTAGAGACTGGAATGGATTGGGTGGGTTGGATGACAGGGCTGAGATTGGTGGGAGGGGGGTTTTACTATACATGCGGTTTCACTGTTCAAATCAGAAAAGTCAGGGGAGGTTCACAATGGCCCACAGCAATTTCCACTATGCCCCAGGAAAGTAAAACAGTACTAAGATCAAACTCTGTACACAGAGAGGGAAGGGTGATATCATATGGCTCCCTTGGTGACACAGTTTATCTACAAGTCAGTTACATAATTCTCCATTGTGAGTGGATAAATAAGGGATATGTAATGGGAAGCTGTGTGATACATCATTCATCTGCACAAGGCCAGTTTGCCCTCAGGTAACCTCACAAATGGCGTAAGCCATGAGTGATGTGCCAGAGGGCAAACTACGTAAGTGCAGATAATGATGTATCACAAGCTCTATCGCGTCCTTCTCATTTTATGCAGGAAAGGAGCCAGTGCTATGTAGAATTTTTGGCACTGGGCTTCTAAGTAAGTTATTTTTAAATGTGTGAGGTTTTTTTTTGTGTTGCTTTCGCGCATTGTGGAGTGGCATTGGTTATAGTCGCTGTTATGGCTGGCGACGTAGGGGCCATTCAGTTGTGTGGGTAATGTTACTGCTGATTGGTTAGGTGAACGGCGTTTAAATAAAAAAAAAAAAAAAAAAGAAAGAAAAATGGCTGTTACAAGTAAGAGCTTCAGGATGTACATGGTGAGAAGCGCTCACACAGAGAAGACAGGAGGGTCAAGCAGATTTTATTTGTCCATGATGAACTCTTTCCAAACAGGTACAGGCACTACTCCTTCTCCACAAAAAACATCCGCTAAGGCAAAATTCTGTGTAAACTGCTAATTTATTGCATCAAACAGCAGTTCACAGATGTCAGTAGTGCAGTAACATGCAAAGAATCACCATGGATAACAGCAGAGATAAGCTAACCCTTGCGCTTCGCCTCCTAGCCTTCCTTAGGGGGCGTAATTCAGAGTACTCGGTGCTAAGCATTTATTTGCTAAACAAACACATATGTCATTCATTTGAAAAAAAAAAAGAGAAAAAGAACACTTGGAACCATCTCTCTTAAAGTAATAGTACACATTTCTATGTTTCTTCTATGGATGAAGCTATTTCACCAAGGCCAATTGCATTCAAGTAAAAAGCTGCAGTCATTATAATACTTTAAACATTTATAATTTACTTAATGTCTGCTCTTTAATTATATTTGAATCTATGATTTCTTAAATACCACACATATAAGGGCCAACAACAAAGACTGGTTTCCCTGAGGTTTAAGTATAGTAGTACAGAGTGCAGTCCTCTCATAGTTGAAACATTAAAAAGGATATCAATTTCTTTTTAGTTCAAACTACAAAAAATAAAAAGTAAACATCCATTCTTTAACTGCCCTACTTGGGTCTGGATGTTCATTAGTATATAGGTCATAGATAATATTCCAAACAATAATGATCTAAATATTACTGTGTACACAAACCTATCATACACTCTTATTTGCCGAAGCTTCTGTCGCAGACTGGCTAAATTGATTGTGTTGGTTGTGTATCCATGGCACTCCAGACATTACATCATGGGTCTTAGCCCACCTGATAGGCTATAGAGGCACATGTGACCTAGTATCAAATTCTGAAGTATACCATGGTCCCAGGAGTCCCTGCTTCGCCAGTTCTCTTGTGCATCTGAAATGCTAGTACACAAGGGTCCCTGCTTAGGAGTCTAAACAACGCAAGAACAAAGAAATTTAGCTGGCTCTTTAATGGATAAAAAAACTGCTCCTCATTAACTGGAGGATTAGCTTAGTGGTATAGATATACAATGGCTACATTTTGGTAAACTTGATACTTTTACAGGGAATTAAATGGAGTCTTGATTAGGGCCTAGCAACAAGGCCTGCTGGGCACTTCTGACTATTCCTAAACAAAGCTTTGTCAGAGGAAGAGGGAAGAAAAGAATAATGTTCCTGCTGGAATCTTTACTCTACTTATAATCGTTTTTTAGGTCTTGCAAAGGGTAATTTGCGAGCTCAGGAAAGTTTTTATTTTAAGGATCTGCTGTGCTTCCAACAGAACAAGGAGAATGTTGTTGATAGTTTTGTAGTCTATGATAAAAAGAATGATTGGATTGCTTATGGCATGCTGTTGTTGAAACGCCTTTATTTGAAAACATACTTTCTGTACTGGTTATAGCGAGTGAGAATTGCTGGTTCCATGCTGTTGATGAGATGGCGAGTATACCACACCACGCTCTTGCTCCTCAGCACAAGCAGTTTCCTGAGATGCGGTTGGGGTGCATGTCTCTTGGTTAGAGACTCAATTAGCGAGGATAGCAACAGGTGCCGTCTCTGCTTTGAATCTCGCGCCGCACAGCACCATCAGGCAGATTCTCGTCCATGCCACATTCTCATTCCCCTACAGCCTGCCGCATGGTAGCGAGCACCCCCCCATTCCTTGCTCCAGCAAGCCGCTCCCATGCCTCACAGCATTCTAATGTGCTCACCTTTCTCTCTGGTGGGCATGCTTCCTGCAGTCAGGGATCCATTTGTCGCTCCATCAAGCTGCTCCCATGTAGCGCTTTAATGCGCTCACCTCTCTCTATGGTGGGCATGCTTCCCGCATTCAGGGATCTTCTATATGCTACCCCTCCCCCCCCCAGTACCTGGCAGTCTGCCAGTGCTCGCATCCTTCTGCGGGCGACATCTCCTCAGGAGGCGAGTCTATTATTATTAAGATATTAAACGTGACTTGAAATTCTGTCCTTGCACTTAAGCAGTATCCCCCCATCGAACAAGAAACAGCATGGGGACAGAAGAAAAATTACTCACCACAGCAATGTTGTTTCTTCTAATGGAGTCTTGCTGTATTCAGACATAATGCAGTTAGCCCCAGCACTTGAACTGCCCCAGAGAGGAAAGAGTTAACTCTATGCAGAAGCACAGAATGTTGAGCTCGAGCTCGGTTTTCAAACCTCTGTCTGTGGTACTTCTCAGTGCAACCGTCAGATTCTTACAAGCACACTAACTAACATACTACAGTATGGAAATTGTTCAACATATAGCCAAAGGGCAACAATTATTTTTGGGCCTACAAGACTCAAGTCGAGAACCCAAGAAGGAAAGGTAGTGACAATATTTAAGTATAAAACACCAGAAAAATAATAACATCCACCCCCCCCAAGAGGGAGGGTACAAGGTACACCCCTGAGGTGCAACACTGTACCTGCCAGCCCACTTTCCAAAAACCCAGGTTCTGAGAGGGGAGGTCTGAATACAGCAAGACTTCATTAGAAAAAACACCACTACTATGGTGAGTAATTTTTTCTTCAAACAACATGAAGTCTTGCTGTATTCAGACATAATGCAGACTACCAAGCAGTTCCCTATGGAGGAGGTAATGCAGAACCTACTTTGGAAAGAGACTCTGCAGTACTGCTGTGCCAAACCTAGCATCACTCCTAGCCTGGATGTCCACGGAGTAATGCTTGGTAAAAGTATGTACTGTTTTCCAGGTGGCTGCTTTGCAGATCTCTAGCAAGGGTATATCTCTGGCCACAGCTAGAGAAGCAGCTGTACCCCTAGTCGAATGAGCCCTCAGGCCTGAAGGGGGCGTTCTACCCAACTTGTCATAACAGAATTGTATACAAGAAACAATCCACCTGGCAATAGTTCTTTTAGTGGCAGGCTTACCTTTCCCCACTTCACCATAAGTGAGAAAGAATTGAAAACAGTCATTTCTATGTGCCTTAGTATGCTCAATGTAGTAGCTACGGGCCCTCTTAACGTCCAGACTGTGTAACCTTCTTTCACCTGAAGAATGATCAGTGAAAAACACAGGGAGAGATATAGACTGGTTCAGTTGAAAATCCGATACCACTTTGGGCAAGAACCTCCTATTGGTTCTTAGGACCACTTTGTCCCTATGGAAGGAGATGAAGTCAGGTTCAACTGACAGAGCCTGTAACTCACTAATCCACCTGGCAGAAGTAATAGCTACCAGAAACACAGTTTTCCAGGTCAAGTACTTCAATTCGGCCAGCCAGAGGTTCAAAGGGTGGCTGCATAAGCTGAGCTATGCAGACATTAAGATCCCAAGGTGGAGTGGGCTCCCTAAAGGGAGGGTTAATGTGAACCAGTCCTTTGAAAAACTTTCTGAAAACAAGATGAGATGCCAGGGAAAGCCCTTCCCTGCTGAGAGGAATGCAGAGATAGCTGCTAGATGAATCTTCAGAGTGACAGGCCTAAGGCCTAGACCACTCAGATGAACTAGATAGTCTAAGGTTGTGGAAATGTCTGCAGAATCAGGTAGGAAGCCTTTCTGAGAGCACCAAATACTGAACCTTTTCCATTTGGAGTTGTAAGTTTTTCTAGTGAAAGTTTTCCTATAGACCTTCAGAATATACAGAACTCCCTGAGAAAGATGTAGTGCTGCATATTCTAACTCTTCAAGAGCCAGGCCTTGAGATTGAAAGACTGGAGATTGGGGTACCAGATCCACCCCTGGGAGGAGGACAGGAGATTGTATGTCCTGGGCAGAGACAGGGGATGTGACACTGACAAGGACAGCAGTAGAGGATACCACGGCTGTCTGGCCCAATCTGGAGCCGACAGTATCACTGTGCAGGGTTGAGTCCTGATCTTGATCAGAACTCTGAACAGCAGAGAGAAGGGAGGGAAGGCATAGAGAAACCTGTCCTTCCAATCCACAATGAGAGCATCCTGGGGAACCGTCCCCAGGACTGAAGGTCTGCAACAAAACAGAGGAAGTTGAGGACTGTCCAGTGCTGCAAAGAGATCTATCTCTGGAGTGCCCCACCTAGAGAAGATGACCTTCAGTATGTGAGGATCGAGGGACCATTCGTGGTATCCCTGTGATATTCTGCTCAGAGCACCTGCTAGAATGTTGTCCTTCCCAGAAAGGTGAACTGCTACCAGAGAAGTCTGAAGAGAATAGGCCAGAGACCACAGCTTCATGGCTTCTGTGCACAAGGCCGAGGATCGAGTGCCTTCCTGCTTGCTGATGTGCCACATTGTGGTGATGTTGTCCATTCTGACTTGGACCACCTTGGCCCTGACTGAATCCGAGAAGCTCTGCAGGGCTAGTAAAACTGCCCTGAGTTCCAGGAGATTGATATGAAGAAGAGACTCTTGTCGGGACCAGACTCATTGAGCTGTCAGGGCTCCCGGGTGGGCTCCCCACCCTAGGAGAGAAGCATCCGTAGTTAGAACTACTGATGGGACTTGAGGGAGAAATGGAACCCCTTGTCTGAGGTTGTCCTGGTCCAGCCACCACTGGAGAGCTTGGACTAGAGTCTGAGTCACTGGGATCAGTTTGGTAACGGAATCCTTCTTTTGAGACCAAAAAGACCTTAGATGAAACTGAATGTCCCTCATCTGGAACCTTGCTCCCTGCACCACTGCCGTGGAAGCTGCCATGTGGCCCAGGAGCTGGAGGAACTGTCTTGCTGGGCGGGAGACCCGAGGTCGAAAGGAGGATGCGAGATCAACTAGGGTCTTCACCCTTGCCAGGGGAAGGAAGGCTTTTGCTTGTACAGTGTCCAGCCCTATGCCTATAAAGGAGAGAAGTTGAACTGGTTCGAGGACATACCTTGGAAAATTGAGAAGAAACCCCAAGGAGCTGAGTAGGTCCTCGGTAGTCTGAAGAGCCGACGTGACCTGTAAAAGGTGACTGACCCACTAACACCCAGTCGTCCAGATATGGGAAGATGGTGATACCCTGTCTTCTGAGGTAAGCCACCACTACTGCAAAGCACTTTGTGAACACCCTTGGAGCTGATGTTAGGCCGAATGGCATAGCTCTGAATTGGTAATGGCCTGAAGGCAACTTGAACCTGAGGTATGTTTTGTGGGAGCACCTGATAGGAATATGGAAGTAGGCATCCTTGAGGTCCAGAGATGCTAGCCAATCCCCTGGCCTTAGAGAGAGAAGGATTATTCCCAGAGTTACCATTTTGAATTTGGGCTTTGAAATGTCTTTGTTCAAATACCTTAGGTCTAGGATGGGTCGCCACTCCCCTGTTTTCTTTGGGGTAAGGAAGTACCTGGAGTATAGTCCTTTTCCCCCTGTGCTGAGTAGGAACCTTCTCTATAGCTCTGAGAGCTAGAAGAGAGGAAACCTCTGCCTCTAGGGCAATGGTTTCTGAGAGTGATGCAGGTGGAAAAGACTTGGTCCTCTTTTTTGGAAATTTTTTGAAGTCGAGGGCCAGTCCCTGGCTTACTACTTCCAGGACCCACTTATCTGAGGTCACAGACTTCCAGGCCTGGAAGTAGTAAGCCAGCCTGCTTCCTACTGGAAATGGGAAGTTGACCCGGGCTGACACATCAGGGTGTCTGCTTGGCAGGAGCCTTAGACTGAGAGGAGGAGGGAGCAGCTCTGCTCATCCCCCTCCAGCCCCTCCCTCTGAAGAACCCCCTCTGTGGGAAGGGAGAGGAGGCCTGGGCTTGGTAAAAAGGCCTTTGAAAGGGCATGCCCCTGCCCCTAGACTGCTGCTTGTGCGAAGTGGCTTGCCTTTCTTCGGCCTGTGCACTTCTGTACGTGGTCCTGTATTCATCCATTTTCTTCATGTAAGCCTCTGTCTGCTCCCCAAACAGAGAGTTACCTACTACAGGAATATCCATAGCCTTAGTCTGGGTATCCTGTGAAAGGCTAGTACATCTGAGCCAAGCATGTCTTCTGAGAGAGACAGATGTATCCATGACTCTAGATGCCACATCACTGGAGTCTACAGCAGCATGAAATTGCATTTTGGATGCCTCAATTCCATCAGCAGCCACCTCCTCCAGCTCCTTGGCTAGCTGGGGAGAGGCCTGTTTAGACAGTTCCGGAACCATATCCCATCTAGATTTCTGGTACCTGGCTGTGTAGGCCATATAAGTAGCCCGCCTGAGTCCCAAAGAGGATGCCAAATACTGTTTTTTGGCCAATGGCATCCACTTTCCTGGAGTCCTTATCCTGGAGGTGTGAAGCCAAAGGAATGTTAGCCCTGTCACAGGCTGCAACCTGCACTACCCCAATATGGCTGCAATGACTATAAAGGAACTCCGCAGCTGAGCCTGATAACAAATACCTCCAGTCCATTCTCTTATCCACAGGAGGTACTGAATTAGGGGATTGTAAAATTTTGTGTGTCTGTTTCCCCAAGGATTTATGAAGAGGGATAGACAGTCTTTTGGACTCTGGGATGTCCATCATTTCCACAAAATCAGGCTCTTCATCCTCCTCCTCTGCAGCTTCAACCAAGGGAAGCTGCAGGGTTTCAGCCACCTTTTTGTAGAACAAAAAATGTGAAGGGGACTCGGAGAGCCTGGGAGGAGAGACACCTGAGGGCCTGTCTGGGGAGATGTCCGGTTCAATGGGCACATCCAGACCCCCCTGGTCATCATCATCATCATCCTTGGGATAGTCTTCGTCTCCCTCCCACTCCTCATAAAAAGCATCTGGATCATAATCCGGAGGAGACGGATCCGATCGAACCGACTGCCTAACCGGCGGTACTGGTTCAGACGGAACTGGTCTAAGCGACTGAGCAACGCTAATTGCTTTGGCTATTTCGTCTGCGGTTGGAGTGCGCGATACCAGATCCGAACCGGCAGACTTGCGCTTCTTTTTTGATGGAATGACCCGGATCGGCTTTCCTTTACCCGAGGCGTATCGCGAGTCAGTAGGCACTCTCAGGTTCGCCACAACCGAACAGGGCTGGCCATCTGGATCTACGGACTTCTCGGCCTCCCTTTCCTTCAGCCTACTCAGTCTTTTATCTAGAGTGGATTTAGGAAAGTTTTTACAGATTTGGCAGTCTGACTTGAGGTGGTCAAACCCCAAACAATAAACACAGATGAGGTGGGGGGTCAGCCTTAGCAAAGGCCTCCCCACACTCAGTACAGTGTTGAAACCCAGTGGGACCAGTTTTCTTCATGGGTTTCTCAGACATGGCCAACCTAACAAATTACCCTATTGCAGCTTTCAAGCCAGGTAATACAATAACCGATCGGTTACAAACTGTGTTACGGGTTTTTTAAAAGAACCTGCAAAAAACCTCAGTTCTTTTGAAATCTATCGGTACCGGAACACCACTCTAATCCCAGAAATAAATTTAAACAGAATGGGTCGGTTCCAAACCGGACTGACCGGAAAGAAACCGAGGAAAAGAACAATTTCCAACTTTTTCACAGAATAAAACACAGTCACTACCTATCTACACACTACCTGCACCATTGACAGATGCTGGAAATCCGAAAATAACAAAAAGTTATACAGATTAAACCGAACGCTTTACTTTTACCGAACCGAGCAAAGGAGACCTCCGGAGCAACTTCACTGTTCGGCGGAGTAAAGAATCTGACAGTTACACTGAGAAGTACCACAGACAGAGGTTTGAAAACTGAGCTCAAGCTCAACGTTCTATGCTTTGGCATAGAGTTAACTCTTTCCTCTCCGGGGCAGTTCAAGTGCTGGGGCTAACTGCATTATGTCTGAATACAGCAAGACTTCATGTTGTTTGAACTAGACGGCCACAAAAAAGGGGGAGATCGCAGAATGGTGTCCTGTTTATGTTTTGAGCTGCCTTTTCCTAGAAATTTTTTTGTCATATAATGGGATAACATCTAAAGATTAATGGGCAGGCCATGAGCCCATGAGAAACCTGAGAGCTATGGTGGCCATTTTAAGCAGGGCCACCATTTCAGAATTCAAGCAGCTGCTTCAAGCTGGCTACTACAGTGGCGGCCATTTTGAGTGAAGCCACCATTTTATAAATGCCAGCCCTCAATATTTGGCCTGTTTTCTGATCACCTCACACAGTGGGTTGGAAGAAGACATAGCGTGGCCATTCACATAGCCATCACCAGAATACAATTAATTTGGGATTATTTGGTGATGTTTCAAAATCCTTAGGTCCGCTTCGATCACCTACCACAGCGGATCAAAGCACACTAGGATGGATACAGGGGAGACAAGATAACAAAATTCCATGTCCAAACCACCTACCAAGCGGGTCGAGACAGAGTTGGCAAGGTTCCCCCTAGCATCTTCTGATTTCTATATAGCAAAAAAAAAAAAACAACAACAACTCAGGGTGGGACAGCTCACCCTAAAGGGCACCATTTTTCATTGTTACGTTTATTATTTACAAGGTCATAGAGGTGCGACCACTGGTTCATCCATCTCATCCCACTTCTGTTTCTTTCTTTTAATCGCCATATTTTGTTGTCCAATTATATCTTCCAGATGGCAAAGACAAAAAAGTGTACCTCATGCAGTGCCATGCTCCTCCCTCACAACCCAGGCCTGCACTGTCCGGCCTGCCTGCATGAGGACGATGACTTGTCCCCTTCGCTGGACCCAAGCATGCCGGGAACCAGCGGAAGCATGTGGGCTAATCCAGGGGCTCTCATCATCCAGAACCAACAGGCCACAGCGGCCATGATGGAACGTCAGCAGAACTTTATGCTGCGAGTCATGGAGAAACTGGAGGCGCTCCCCCAGAATTTGTCCCTAACTCCAAACCCCAGACCAGAACCCGCCCTGGCTCCTGCTGACCATGACAATATGAACTTAGCCACAGAACCCAAGCCCGCCCCTCCACTACCAGACAATAGACAAGGAGACTAAGATTCACAAGATGAGGAAGGCGAAGAATCGGACGAGGAAGGGATGGACATCTCCCAGTCTACTCCATCCCTCACTTCTAAGTTATGTCCCTTCGATTTCATCCTAGGGATCATGAAAGCTATTAAGCTCACACTGGGGTTTGAGGAGAGCACTGCTAAACCACAATCTAAGCTCGACCCAATGATCCAACAAAGACCAAAGTGTAAAGACTCCTTCCCAGTATGCCCTGTGATTGACAACATATTCACAAAGGAATGGGAGTCGAATGAACCAGGGCGCATGTCAGAGAAGAGAAACCTGGATAGGATGTATCCTATCCAGGAGGACAGGGCACAACTCTGGTGTGTGGCCCCTACTATAGACCCACAGATTGCCATCCTCAGCAAGAAAACAGTCTTGCCATGTGGAACCATATCCCTAAAGGACCCAACAGATAAGAGGGTAGAGGACATGTTAAAAAAGATATTTGAGATCACTGGCATGGCAGCACGGGCCACCACCACAGCAGTCTATGCGGCCCGGGCACAGATCAGATGGCTGGAGGAACTATTAGAAAGGGCTGATCCCAAGTAAAGAGATGCAGAACTGCTAGAATGTTCCTTAGACACTGCAAAATATTTGGGAGATATGGCAGCTGATACACTCAAACTAGAGGCCAGAACGTCAGCCTTAACGAACAGAGCTAGGAGGGCCCTATGGTTAAAACTGTGGGAGGCAGATACTGAATCCAAGAATCTTTTACAAAACATTCCCCTTAAAGGAAAGCATATCTTTGGAGAGGGCCTTCAGGAGTATCTAAAGCAAAAAGAGGAAGACAAGGAGTTAGGGAGGAATAGCAACAAGTCCATGTACCTCCAGTCAGGAAGACGCAGGTTTTGGGCAAATTTCAGGTCTCACCAAGGGAGAAGGCAGAACCAATTTGGTCAAGCCAGTTCCTTTCGAAGCAGGGGGTTCCACAACAGCAATGCCAACCGTGGCACCCCCCTGCACCAGCTATGCCTCCTCCTCTTTCTCCTCATACAGAGGGAGAAGCAAGTTCAGGGGAAGACGAGGCAGAGGAAAGGCACAATGACTACTATCGTGGGGAATGATCAGCACTCAACTGGAAAAAAGGGGAAACAACCTGCTCTCCCCTGGTAGGAATGAGACTCTCACTGTTTCTACAACAGTAGGTGGACACTACCTCAGACAGATGGGTACTACAGGTAGTATCCAGAGGATATACAATAGAATTCACCCAGCGTCCACACCAAAACAAGTTTGTACAATCCCCTATCTCCCAAAGAAGAGCATCTGCTCACCAAGTACAACAGATCCTCCTGGAGCTAGTTCAGAACAAGGCCATTCAGCCCGTTCCCATCAGAGAACAGGAAGAAGGGGTTTATTCCATCTTCTTCCTGGTCCCCAAAAAGATGAGGGAGCTCCGTCCAATCCTGGATCTGAAGTACCTAAACAACTTCATCCAGACTCAGAAGTTCAAAATGGAAACACTCCACTCAACCCCGAGGAGCGTCAGGGTCAGAGACTTCCTAACCTCAACTGACTTAAAGGACGCCTACCTTCATATACCCCAATAACGACCCGAGACACCCGGCCGGCACGTGACGCTTCCATGTATTGGGACATTTCAGTACCATGTGCTACCCTTTGGCCTAGTGTCCGCCCCATGAACCTTCACAAAGGTGTCAATCGTTCTGGCAGCACGTCTAAGGGAAAAGGGGGTGAACATCATTCCTTACCTGGACGACTGGCTGATCTGGGCCAGGTCCGAGACTTGAGCTCGGAGGAACACCCATCTAGTAGTGCGAACCTTGGAAGAGCATGGTTGGGTAATCAACTTCGACAAGAGCTCCTTGTTACCAACTCAACAACTGGAACATCTAGGGGCAGAAACAGAAACAGCTGTAGGTATAGCCAGAACGTCACAGAAGCGTATAGACAGCATAATGGGTCTGATAAGAGCCTTAAGAGCATGCCATTGACTCACCATCTGGCAAATAACACAAGTTCTGGGATGTATGGCCTCCTGCATAGATCTGGTCCCATGGGCCAGGTGGCACGAGACCTCTGCAGACATATCTGCTGACTCAGGGCTCTCCATCTGGGAACAACCTAGGAGTCAAGATCGCTCTACCTCAGGAAACAAGACACTCCCTCGCCTGGTGGTTAAACCGGCGCAACCTCCGGAAGGGAGCTCCTCTCAACCTGACCTACGAGATCACCATAGAGACAGACGCCAGCCTCATGGGTTGGGTTGCATGTCCAGACCACCAATCAGCACAGGGCCGATGGACACCGGTAGAAGCCAGGCGCTCCATCAATGTCCTGGAAATGAGAGCCGTATTTCTCGCTCTAAAAGCATTCCAAGGATACCGTGCAGGGGCGCAACATCCTCATACGCTCCATCAGATCACAGTGGCCTATCTCTTCAAAACAAGGAGTCACAAGAAGTCAGGCCATGCTGTCCGAAGCTTCGAAGGTGTTGACCTGGGCACAAACCCACCTCAGACACATTGGGGACATCCATCTAGTGGGCAAACTGAATGTCAGGGTGGACTAGCTAAGTCGACAACGGGTACACCCCGGGGAGTGGCAACTCCACCCAGAGGTGTTCCAGTTAATCCAGAACAGGTGGGGACCCATCACTATGGACCTCATGGCCACGGAGGCAAATCGCCACATGGAAACATTTTTCTCGAGATACAGGGAAAGGAAGGTCAAGGGAGTCGATGCACTGTCACAAAACTGGACACAGGACAAGGCCTATGTCTTCCCACCTATCCCCTTGATTTCCCAGGTCCTGGCCAAGATCAGGGAATCTCGGAGGCTCATCATTCTAGTTGCACCATACTGGCCACGGAGGGCATGGTTCACCACGGCCATGGCCATGACAGTAGACAGATGGCATCTCCCATGCAGACCTGACCTACTGACTCAGGGCCCAATGAATTACCCAGCACCAGACTCCTTCCAGTTGTCGGCCTGGCTCCTGAGAGGCAGAGACTGCTGAAAGCAGGTTATCACAGTGCAGTCATCTCTACCATGCTTCAATCCAGAAGATCATCCACCACATCCACATATGGATGTCAGTGGAACATTTTTTCTACTTGGTGCCACAGTAGGAATGCAGACCCCACTTCAGTAGACATGTCCACAATCTTACTGTTCCTTCAACAGGGTATGGAGAAAGGACTATCCCATTCCTCCCTCACAGTACAACTTGCGGCTATAGGGGCAGTCATAGGACCAGTGGGCCTACATAGTCCAGGGTCACATCCGGATGCCGTCAAGTTTATGAGAGTGGTAGAAGTGTTGAGACTCTGAGCCAGACCATCCGTGTCACCTTGGGATCTCACACTGGTGCTCAGTGCCCTGGCATTGCTACCGTTCGAACCCATTCAAGACAATCAGCTATACTGGATGGGGCTAAAGACCTGCTTCCTTATAACCATGTGTTCGGCCCACAGGGTAGGGGAGATCAGAGCATTAGCATGCAAAGAACCCTATACCGTTTTTACCCCCGAAGGTGTATCTTTAAAAACAGTACTCTCCTTCATTCCGAAGGTGGCATCCCAGTTCCGTAGGGAACAGGCTCCAGAGTTCCCAACTTTATACACTCAAGGGGAGTTGGGGGTGAACTCAATCCCTCATCACCTCAACGTCAGAACCACATTAGCAACGTATATCGACAGGACTCATAGTATTAGGAAGACTGAAAGGCTTTTCATCATAGCAAAAGGGCACAGACAGGGCATGGCAGCCTCAAGGGCAACAATTGCCAGTTGGCTAAAGAGGATAATTCAAGAGGCATATAGACTTAAGGATGTCACTCCACCAGAGGGCTTCAAGGCTCATTCAACCAGGGCAGTTGCCACATCTTGGGCCGAAAGAGCCAACGCATCTTCTGAGGACATATGTCGAGCAGCACCCTGGATGTCCATTCACACATTTGCAAGACATTACAGACTAGAGACACTGTACAAACAGAGAGCTTCCTTTGCCACCAAGGTCCTCTTGGCAGACTCCTCATATACACACTCTTAGCCGCTCTGCCCCGCCCTGATGGGAAATTTACTGCTGCTTAAGTACCCCATGATGTAATGTCTGGAATGCCATGGATACACGACCAACACAATGGGTGTTTACTCACCTGGTAAAGGTGATTGTGTTGGTCGGTATCCATGGCACTCCAGGGCCCTCCCTTCAGAGCACGCGGACAGACTCGAGTGGATATAGATTCGGAGTGAGAATATGTCAGAGATTACGCTATGGAGAGACATTCACAACCTTGTCAGGTGTACTAGACACCTGTGCATCAGCACTGTAACAACAGGAAATAAACCCTTGCGGTTATGATACATGAAGTGGTCTCCCAATCCTTTCTTCTGAGTATGGTAAATAGGGGATACTGTATGTTGTTGTTTATTAACTAACCTTGTTTCAGCTTGGAAAGACATTCGAACTGGAGAAGCAGGGACTCCTGCGACCATGGTATACTGCAAAATTTGATACTAGGTCACATGTGCATCTACAGCCTATCAGGTGGGCCAAGACCCATGATGTAATGTCTGGAGTGCCATGGATACCGACCAACACAATCACCTTTACCAGGTGAGTAAACACCCATTGCTTAGCCATAAGTTTCATTATTCTATTCCAGTTTATATTTTTCATTTACTCTATTCATTGAAACTTATTAAAAGTTGTTTCCAGTACAATTTCTTAAACATTAGGGTTTTAACAGAATGGTTTACTCAATAATGAAAGAAAGAAGAAGAACAACAGACTTGTAGATTCGTGGATACAAGTTGATCCAGTAAACTCATGGTCCTCCAACCAGAAAACTTAAAGATAGAAGTTTCAGGTATTGTATACTCACATATCTGGAAAGAAAGCATATACATAAAAGAAAATCACAAGTTTTGTGGGCTCACTTGCTTTTTCCTTTAATCCAATATTTTACTTTAAGCATACAGAGCAGGCTATTTGGTGCTCCTTCCCAGGTATAAAATCAACTTGTGTACTGACATGCAAAGCCACAGCCCTTACATCTCTTTTTGAAGTGCACTCAAAAAAACACAGCGAATATAGCTCTTTTTGTGAACACATAATCAGTTTACTTGGTGTCGACAAACACACTGTGAATAACAAGAACAGACTGCAGAAATACTAATTGAATGTTCTTAATTCAATTCGCACACTGTCCGGTAACTGCACCACGTATAAACTTTACTTTTGGCTATTTACTTAGCTTTACTTTGCTGGTGCTTCATTACTTCTTCAGCCACAGCTAAAGAAGTAATGAAGCTGTATTCGCTGTGTTTTTTGAGTGGACTTCAAAAAGAGATGCAAGAGCTGTGGCTTTGCATGTCAGTACAAAAGCTGAAAGCATATACATAATTATGTTAGTAATAACACATTGTTTGGAATATTATCTAGGACCTATATACTAATGAACATCCAGACCCAAGTAGGGCAGTTAAAGAATGGACGTTACTTTTAATTTTTTGTAGTTAGAATTATAAAGAAATAGATATCCTTTTTAATGTTTCAACTGCTGCCTGCCCTTGAACAGGGCTGCTTCAGCTCCCCCCAGTCGGCCGGCACCCAGCCAGCCACCGACCAAGACCAGGACGCCCACCTGCAGCTCCTTGGAAGCTGCCTGCCCTTGAACACGGCTGCTTCAGCTCCCCCACGGTCGGCCGGCACCCAGCCAGCCACTGACCAAAACCAGGACACCCGCCTGCAGCTCCTTGGAAGCTGCCTGCCCTTGAACAGGGCTGCTTCAGCTCCCCCACGGTCAGCCGGCACCCAGCCAGCCACCGACCAAGACCAGGACACCTGCCTGCAGCTCCTTGGAAGCTGCCTGCCCTTGAACAGGGCTGCTTCAGCTCCCCCACGGTCGGCCGGCACCCAGCCAGCCACCGACTGAGACCAGGACGCCTGTCTGCAGCTCCTTGGAAGGTACGGGACAGCGCAGCCAATTGGAACACGGGTGCTTCCAGCAAACCCGCTCTGATTGGCCAGGAATTTTCCCCTGCTTCAGCCATCTGGCACTTTTTACAAACAGATTTTCGATAGAACTAAGCACATTTCAACGGTGTAACAGAAGTTTTTCAACTGTATTAGCTGGATTGTAATTTCTACTAGTGTTTTAAAGTGCTTACACCTCTTCTGTCTCAGTGCTCTTCCTGCAGCCCCCCCCCCATCCAAGCACTCTGCCTTGGCGCCGAAAAGTCTAACTACCTTCTGTCTTACTAAACTGCTCAGATCTAACCCATCCTAACCTCTATGCTATTTAAGACCTGCTCTTTTTTCTTCTCTCCAGTTTCCTGCCCTTTAACAGGGCTGCTTCAGCTCCCCCACGGTCAGCCGGCACCCAGCCAGCCACCGACCGAGACCAGGACGCCCGCCTGCAGCTCCTTGGAAGGTACGGGACAGCGCAGCCAATTGGAACACGGGTGTGCTTCCAGCAAACCCGCTCTGATTGGCCAGGACTTTTCCCCTGCTTCAGCCATTTGGCACATTTTACAAACAGATTTTCGATAGAACGAAGCACATTTCAACTGTGTAATAGAATTTTTTTTTTTTATATATTTTATACAGACCTGCCACTAGAGGGATTGTTCGTCTTTCCACACAAATCACTGTACTCAATCGTGGGCAATATGGCCTGCATCATCATTCTACTTCTTTCCCGGTGCTGCTACAAAGGGAGGTTGTAGTTTGAGGTTCCCCTAAGCTTCACTGAACAGGCTGACAACTTCCTTAAAACTACCTGTGCGACAGCTCTGCAGCTGAAAACAGGAAGGCCTCAGTGTCTGCCATCCACCCTTCAGACTCAAGTCAGATAGACTCTGAGCACCCTAGTCTTACCTACGCTACGTTGACATCATCCAATAATAATGCCTTACTTAGTATATGCTTCTTTCCGCCCTCCTTGGTGTGCTAGGAACCCAAGTGTCCCTCCCCCTAATAGGGGTGTACTACTTGCCATAATCTACTCACTGACCCTTCTCTGGGTGGATAGGCTCATAGACCCATTCCCCCCAGAACCAGTGAGCAATCTACATAATATCCCCCCACACGACTTCCTTAGCAGCTATCCTATCTCAAGCACATCTAGTCTCTTAACAGAGCATGAGATCATAAAAAGGATGTATGCTATGACCTGCTTTACTATATGAGCAGGACGCGTCGAAGACACCTCATCTCAATATCTAGCACTAAACTGCTCAGGTTACTAGTCTTGCTGCTTCTCTTATCAGGTGATATCCAACCAACCCTGGCCCATACGTACCCAATACCTTGGTAGCATCCCCCCAGGACCATCAATGGGCAGCCACCAAAGGTCTGAAGATAGCACATATGAACATATGTAGTCTTAGACCAAAAATACACGAAGTCCAGGCCTGGTTGGACCTCTACAAACCGGACTTACTAGCCATCTCTGAAACCTGGTTAAAAGCCCACATCCATGACCACGAGATTCAGGTCGTGGGCTATAATAGCTACCACAATGACAGAGAAACCAAAAAAGGGGGTGGGGTCCTAATCTATGCTAAGGATGACCTCTCCATGTCACCTCTACCCCAGCAGACTAATCCTACTGCTGAGGGAGGGAGAGAGCATATACATCCGGATAACCCTAGGGCACGCCAAACAACTAACAATTGGCCGAGTCAACCACCCACCAAAATCAGCCCTCAAATCCCTTGAAGCCATCACAAACGACACGGCTACCAAGGTAACAACGGAGTAACTAATCCTGGGCGACTTCAACATTAACTGGGCCCAGGACCCTGGTCATGGCTCGAAGTCACTTACCCATGAAGCAGGTCTGACGCAGGTCATCTCTGAACTGACCAGACAATTACAAAACTGGGAACCACACCACCTTTGACTGGGCTCTGGTGTCTAACCCCACTAATATACAGAGTGCGGTCACAATGGCAGACTCCCTGAGTGACCATTCCCCAATCTTCTGTACATGGAAAAACAAACCACCCAAGGTCCAACCTAGAATTCTCTCCGCCCGTGACTTCTCCAAGTTCTCTGAACTACAATACAATCACTACCTAGGTAGTCTGGACTGGAACCTCATAAATCTTCTCCCTACTTTTACTGGGGCTGTGCAATACTTCCAGGACGAATTAACCACAGCGGCCAACCTCTCTGCTCCAATGAAGAGAATGAGGGCTAAAGGCAGCTACTACAAGTGGATCTCTTCCTCCCTCAAAGCCCTAATGGCTACTCGGGAAAAAGCCTGGAAAAAGTGTAGGCTCTCCCCCCTCCCGGCAGATCTCGCTGAATACAAAGCCCTGAGGAACAAAGCCAAGAGAGCCATAAAACTCGCTAAGATAGATTACTTAACATACCTCCAGAAAACCAGCCTGGGTAACCCCAAGCAATTCTGGAATCATATCAATGACCTGATCAAGGGCAGCAAAAAGCCCGAGTCCTGTCCCATGGAGATTAACGGTCAGCTCACAACTGACCCTTCTCAAATTTCGGCTGCCCTTAACAGGCACTTCTCAGACCTCGAGGCCTACAAGACCTGCCCGTCTCCCCACACTCTCCCCTCACCTCAGATGAACCACCTCACATGGAAAGACCCCATTTCACCTGAGACTGGCTAAACGCACTGAAGTACTAAACCTCCTAAGGAACCTGAAACGGAAGGTCAGGGGACCGACGGTATCAACCCTCGGCTACTCAAGGCAGGAGCTACCTCCTTAGCCTGGCCTATAACCATGTTCCTCAATCGATCACTGAGGGAAGGAGCAGTCCCTGACCCGTGGAAACATGCCAATGTTGTCCCTATTCACAAAGCGGGGCTCAGGGAAAAACTCAACAACTACAGGCCCATCTCCCTCCTCTGCTCATTTGCTAAGGTGCAAGAAAGAGTCATCTACAATCAACTCAGGGACTACCTGGAAGCTCATCGGCTCCTTGCCCCCTCCTAACATGGATTTAGAACAAACCATGGTACTGACACTGCCCTCATTAACTTCTCGGATGAAGTTCTCAGGGCAATGGACAAAGGGATACCCACTGGTGCAGTCTTTATAGACTTATCCAAGGTGTTCAACCTCGTCGACCACAACTTGCTGCAACAGAAGCTGCAAAATACAGGCCTAGACAATCATGCCCTGAAGTGGTTTGGGAGCTACTTATCAGGCAGGGCACAAGGGGTCTCATGGAAAGGGACCATGTCTGACCCACTACCCCTAAACCAGGGTGTACCTCACGGCTCAATTCTAGGCCCCCTCCTGTTTTCCTTGTTTACCAATGACCTGCGTACCCACTGCTGGGAGAGCTCGGTTGTGCAGTACACTAATGATACTGTCATCTTCTGACCCCTGCGTGATGTGGTTGCCCTAGGCCCTCTACTCCAAAAGGATCTCACTTCACTAGAGACTTGGCTATGTAAGAACAGAATGGTACTAAATGCCGACAAGACCAAGGCAATATTATTCGGGCCAAGATCCCTGGGATTTGACAGGTCCTCACCCTCTCCTTAACCTCACTCTCTGGTAAAGCCATTAACGTAGTTCCCTCCCTTAAATACTTAGGCCTCATGTTGGATCAGAATATCACATACAAGGAACACGTGGACCAGGTCACCAGGACCCTACTTCGGAAACTTGGCACCCTGTACCGACTCAGGGACCAACTCATCCCTGAAGCCAGGCTCTCCACAGCTACCAGCGTCCTTCTACCCAACCTTACCTTTGCAGCCCCTATTATACAGGGCATGGCTAAACAAGAGATTAATAGGATGCAAACCCTATATAATAAAATAGCTCGTTTCGCAACCTTAGACCACCCGAGACATCACCACTGTGACACTTTGACCAATCTTCGTTGGCCCACATTGGTCGCCCGCCTCCAACACCCCTTGCTTGTCCAGGCCTACAAGCTTCTCAAACCCCACGCTCCGCCAAGCATTGCCGGGACCATAACCCTCAAACATAACCCAAGGAACCTAAGGACCTCAGATAAAATGCTATTAGAAGTCCCTAGGGTAAGGACAAATGCTGGTGGAAGATCCTTTTCCTCCCAAGCAGCCTGCCAATGGAACAAGCTCCCTCCCCAGGTCCAGGCCTCCTCCTCACTCATGAACTTCTGCACCAGGCTTAAGTCCCATCTGCTGACCTCAAGCGCATGCTACTGTCATGGCACTTAAAGCTCTTAAGGTACTCCTCTCCTCTCCAACTCCTGTCTCCTAGCTTAACCTTCCTACTACCTGCCTTATACAGACTGCTTGCCAGAGGCCATGTGTAACCCCTGAATAAACTATATGCAAAGTACTACCAATTGCTTACATGTCATGACGATAACCATGCCTGTACCCATGCCTGCATCCACTGCTTTTCTTTTACCATGCCTGTAAGCCATGCCTGTATCCACTATTTTTCTTTACTGTAACCACCTCATGATGTAACTCACAATGCCTCAAATGTTGCTTATGTCCTTGTTCATTCTTATAACTTGTATTGTTATCCCGGGTTGCCCCTGAAAAAGGGACCTTCAGGGCTCAGTGGGCCTACCCGGTCACCAAAATGTAATAAATAAATAACTATGAGAGGACTGCACTCTGCACCACTATACTTAAACCTCAGGGAGACCAGTCTTTGTTGTTGGCCCTTATATATGTGGTATTTAAGAAATCATAGATTCAAGTATAATTAAAGAGCAGACATTAAGTAAATTACAAATGCTAAAAGTATTATAATGACTGCAGCTTTTTACTTGAATGCAATTGGCCTTGGTGCAATAGCTTTACCCATAGAAGAAACATTAACATGTGTACTATTACTTTAAGAGAGATGGTTCCAAGTGTTATTTTCCTCTTTTTTTCAAATGAAGGATGTGTTTGTTTAGCCAATAAATGCTTAGCACCGAGTACTCTGAATTGCACACCCTAAGGAAGGCTAGGAGCCAAAGCAGAAGGGTTAGCGTATCTCTGCTGTTATCCATGGTAATTCTTTGCATGTTACTGCACTACTGACATCTGTGAACTGCTGTCTGAAGCAATAAATTAGCAGTTTATACAGAAATTTGTCGTGCCGGATGTTTTTTGTGGAGAAGGAGTAGTGCTTGTACCTGTTAGAAAAGAGTTCATTGTGGCAGGGTTGGCAGCCCTGATTCCAGGCGCACCCTGTCCGTTTCCAAAGCACAGTACAGTTTCAAACCCACTCGAATTGTTGGTTTATTTGTCCACACATGGCTGTCCGGTACCTTTCCAGAGTCTGTTAGCGGAGCGAGAGGAGGCCAGAAGTGGATCGGCCGAGCGGACTCTCCAGAGTGTGTGAGGTGCAAAGAACGGGTTGGGAGAACTTGCGGTTTGGCCACCGGCTGAAAGTTGAGTGTTAAGTAAGGAGAAACATAGTAAGTGGGAAGGTTTTACTAGGAACTGAAATGGCGTTGAGGTGAAAATTATTTAAAATGTGTGCTTTGTAGCAAGGTAGCTACTCCTACTTCTGTAACCCAAAAGTGGAACTGATGGAAGTAGTGCCAGTCAAATGGTCGGCACAGGGGTGGAAGGGAAGTGATGACATATCTACTATATGCATAAATGCCTGATGATGTGTCTACTACGCGAATAAATGTGAGATTCCACATTTTTACATATAGTAGCCACGTCATCAGTCATTTATCACATGGATAACAGCATTTATCAGTGGACATTTATTTTCACACCTATTGCATAAATAATCGTATCACAGCTGCAGTCAAATGACACATTTATCTTCACCAGAATAATCAGATCCATACCTCATGAGTGGCAAAGCCACAAGTTCGTTATGAAGGCCTTGCCACTTATTTGTGGTGACAAATGATTATTCCGCCACAATCTAGTATGTTTTTTTATATGCCATATATGCTTGCATATAAGTCAAGTGTTTAGTGCCAGAACTAGGCACTAAAGAATGGGGACTCGAGTTATACATGAGGTCGACATATATATATATATATGTATGGTTACCCACCTTAGCCAAATTAGGCTTCAGTTGACTTATCTGCAGGTATCTGACAAAACAAAAAAGCTGTTCCATTTCCCACAAAGAAACAGAAAACTAACAAAACCAACCCCCATCCAGTTGCAGTACACCATACTGTATATACTGGTATTACCACCTCTTCCTACACCACCAATGAAATTACCACACGTTACCCCCACCACCACACTTGTAGCACCAAGCTCCATCCACCTCCCCCAGGTGTCCAACAATGTTGTTTACTGTAAATTCAATGTAATTCTGAAGAAGAAAGAAAAAAGGTACCACAACCCCCCTGTGGGCCGCAGAACGCCTAGATAAGGTGTCAGATATTTGTTAACTGTACAACCCCTACTCTGTCTCATACATATTGCATCCCCAACCCACACACACTCTGGTACCCAGCCACACATCTCCCTCCCCCTCAGCACCAAAAGGTACATATTTCTGTCCATATCTGTAATAACGAAAACTGTCCCTTGCAGTGGCGATCTGCTTTTCTTTACATGGATTCTCATTCAGAATGAATGAATGGATGGATGATGTGCTGTTATGACAGTAACAGCTGACTAACCTGACTGGCCACTGCTGGCCAGTCAGCATTTACTAACAGATTACTGATTGGGAACAAGTGCCAGTGTTTAAGAGAGACTGATCACTGCTGCGGGGGATGTTCGTATCTTTTGGGTGATAAGGGGGAGAAAGGAGGGTGACTGAGTGCCAGTGAGTATAATCTGTATGAGATAGGGGTGGGGTTGTACAGTTAAAAGAAATGTATGGCACCTTATCGGAGCATCTTGCTTACTGCTAGGGGGACCATTACGGTATTATTTTTCATAATTACAGTAAATTTACATTGAAAAACATTGCTGGGACACCTTTGGGGAGCTGGATGGTACAAGGGTTGGGGTGGAGTCTACCTATATGTGAGGTAGCTCCCAGGTCACCTCTGAAAACAGGCACTTGTGCCTAGTGGGCCTTACCCGAGTAACAAAAGACTTAAAAAAAAAAATTGTGGAAAAATCTGCTAAAATGACATGGAGATGGGGGTCAACTTACATGTGAGGTCGACGTATACACAAGTATATACAGTACCACACAATTTGTAATATTTGTATTCGTGTTTTATCTTGTTTTAACTTAGAGAGAGAGCTATACTCCTCAGTATGCACTTTACATAAACATCTTGGCTTAGCTATTTAAGTTTACCTGATATGAAAAAATGACTCACCTTAGTAATCTTGTTTCTTCCCAGTGATACTCAGGTATTCATAACTTTCTGCAGTAAGTCTGGAGGGTTGGACTGCCCAGAGAGAATGGAACATATGCAAATGATGGAATCATCTGCATGTGACAACTTTTCAAATGCTGCCCTATACTAACTGCCAATGTTCTAAACCTCCTCAGATTTCCTAGGAGCCTGAATAGACAAAGCCATGCTGTAAAATACTGCAAGTATTTATGATTAGAGGGAGAATTCAAAATAACCCCAATTTTTATTAGAAGAAAACTCCAACTGGAGAAAACACTTAAATTTCAAAAAATCAGCATGTCAGAAAACACCTAAAGAGAAGTAAAGACCATAAGCCTTGTTTGCCAACTTGTACCACTATGTGGCAACATATATACAGTCATAGTGATGTGTCCTTTTGTGTCAGTGCAGTATGAGGGACTGCAGAGGCTTCAGTCCTGGAAAGGGAAGTAGGGTGGGAAGTTATAAATACCTGAGTATCACTGGGAAGAAACAAGATTACTAAGGTGAATAATTTTTTCTTCTAACCCCAGTAATATTCAGGTATTCATAACTTTCTGCAGACTACAAAGCAGTACCACTGGAGGTGGGCACAGAACATTTACTTAGGAAACAGACTTTGCAGGACTGCTGTGCCAAACCTAGCATCACTTCTAGACTGGATATCCAGATTGTAAAGGTGTGTACGGTCTTCCAGGTAGCTTCTTTACATATATCAATTAGTGGAACATATCTCGCAGCTGCCAGAGTTTGTTTGTAAAAATGTATTCCTTACAAGTCTAGGAAAAGGATAACCCATTAAGTGGTTAGACTCGTTTTCAACGGGGTCCAAATTCAAACCATAAAAAAGAAAATTTCAGTTACATAAAATAAACAGTAGTACATAGTGCATGAGAAATACATATTACAGACAAATACTCTATTACTCCCATACCTGTTTTAACCTTAAATATCAACATCCATTACAATTATAAAAGTACAAAGTCTAGACCCATACATCCTGCTGTTAGTAAAGTGGAATCCGCTTAAATGCACACCCGTTTTGCACGGAGAAAATGTGCATTTAAGCGAAACGTGCATTTATCCGAAATTGACCTGAAACTGGCATTTTGTGGCTTGATTAAAGAGCCGTGATAAGCATAACAATTTTAGTTGCCCACCCAAAATGTCAAAATGAAACATTAAAAGCCAAGATCCTGCTGCTACTCAATTATATACATTGCATTAAGTTTGAACAGTTAATAGTATTGTACATTTAAAACATTTTAAAAATGTTAATGATCCATGTTCCCTGAGTTTACACCTGCATTTACAGCTCCAGATTAGATTCTGGAACATGCTTGTTTATCTTAGTACATGTTGGCATTTGTGGCTCCGATTATCGGAACACTCCCAGCCTTTCTTTGCTTTGCAACACTCTGCTGCCACATCTGTTCATTTAACATTAGGTTGCTCAAAGTGTTAGAGCACTGATATTTTCTGCCAAAAGGTCAGCATTACTTTCTTTGTTTCTATGCTGCTTTCTGCTTGCTGAATGGAGAGAAGTGTGAATAGAGGTGTTAAATGCAGCCGCAACACCTAATTAAGCCCCATCAAACATCTGTGCACTAAACCGGAATTAATTCTACTTGAAAAGGTATAACAATGAACTGGAAGTAAGTGTATTTAGCCGAAAAGTGCACTTATCCAGTATGCACTCAAGCGGAATTTTTAACATTGTAAAATATACGGAAAAAAAAAAAGGGGGGGAAATAAAAAAGATGTGCACTAAAATGGAATGTGCATTAATCCGAAGTGCACTTAAGTGGAATCCACTGTAATAACATAGTAGTAGCCATGTGGTCAAAAATGATGATTCATTAACATTCAGTAATCGTTATGAATAATAATTAATGAGGAGTGTGAACAAAAAGTGCATTACCTTTTTACTGGGAACACTATCAGTTAATTTAATATACTTCTGATTTGAACCATTTCTTGATCTTATACCAAGGGACAATTGTCTTTTTTTTTTATTTATATAAATAGTCTGGTAATCTGTTCCAGAGTTTAGGCCCACTCACTGTTAATGCAGTCTTTGCCCTTGCCATTCTAGTTTTCGGAATTACTAGTTCCAAATATTGTGCTTATCTCAAATCTGCTCTAGGTATGTATATCTGGAACAAATTATCTAGATAAGGAGTCTTTCAGTTCAGTTGTTGGTGAACTAAATGCAATATAGGCAAGTTTCTACGCCCAGTAAGACTAGTCCAGTTTAAGGCACTGTACATAGTGTGCTGATGAGCCAAACGAGGTGCATCTAGAGCAAACCTTGCAAATCTATTCAAGGCTGTGTCTAACCTCTCCAATACGGTTTATGATGCACCGGCATACATCACATCCCCGTAATCAAATAACGGGATTATTGTGGAATTGATTAGATGAGCCCTGACTTTATTAGGTATACAACTTTTTAATCTATATAAAGCTCCTAATCTAACATGTAATCTTTTAGTCAGATTTTCCATAAGTATATCCCATTTTAATTTTGTATCTAACCATATTCCCAAATATATATATGAATTCACCTATGTTAATGTGTGATTGGTCAATGTTTTAATTTTTTAGTCACCTGCTTATTTTCAATGAAAACATAACTTGAGATTTTTTTACTATTTAATATCAAATTTCATGATTTATAGTATTTTTGTAAAATGTCAATCACATTGAAGCACTTCCTGAATTTCATGAGAAGAAGCACCTTTCAGTGTAAAAAATGACAGCATCTGCATAGAAGTGGTGTTGCACTCTTTTTATTAGAGTACCTACACCATTCGTATACAGATTAAACTAAAGTGGGCCCAACAACGATCCCTGAAGGATTCCAGAATTAACAAATGCAGGCTGAGATGTAAACTTTCCCAAAGTAACCTGCTGAGTCCTATCAGTTCGATAGTCCTTGAACCAATTCAGGGCCACCTGGTTGAGGCCTGTATCCTTTAATGTGTCTAACAAAACGGTGTGACTAAGCATGCCAAATGCTTTGGACAAATCTATAAACACGGCCCCGACCAGGAGGCCCCAATCCAATGAGGACTGAATGTCAGATATCACCTTTATTAAAGCTGACATTGTACTGTGACTAGAACAAAAACCTGACTGGTACTGATTATATATTTTATTATCCTCCAAGTAAGTCTTTAGCTGCTTCCCTACAAGTTTTTCAAAAAGCTTAGATATTATTGGGAGTAAGGATATTGGTCTATAATTTTGAATTTCATTTATTTTAGAGTAGCAGCTGTTACCCTGATGGAATGCGCCCCTCAACCCTGTTGAGGGATCCCAACCAGCTTTTGTACAGCAGAACTGAATACACTGGACTATCCAGCGAGAAACAGATTTCTTAGAAGCTGGATTACCTTTTCCCACATCCCCATAGGTCAGAAAGAACTGTTTCCTGTCATGCCTATGGTCCTTAGCGGCTGTAATATAATAACTGAGAGCTCTCTTTACATCAAGACTGTGAAGACTTCTTTCACCACAAGTGGAATGCTCAATGAAGAAGGCATGTACGGTAATGGATTGGTTAAGGTGAAAGGCAGAGACTACCTTTGGTAGGAATTTTCTGTGTGTTCTCAAAACTACCTTATCTCTGTGAAGAGAGAGAAAATCCTGCTCCACAGAGAGCCTGGAGCTCACTGATTCTTCTTGCAGACGTCACTGACACTAGAAAAACTGTTTTCCAAGTGACATATTTAAGTTGAGCTGTAGCCATAGGCTCAAAGGGGTGCCCCATGAGCTTGGCTATACAAACATTAAGGTCCCATGTTGGCACAGGTGCCCTGTGAGGAGGGTGCAAATGGGCCAAACCCTTGAAGAACTTTCTAAAAATCAAGGTTGAAGCTAGGGTTACCCTGGCACCAGCAGAAATGTAAGCAGACAATGCTGCAAAGTGTACTTTGAGTGAAGTGGGTTGTAGACCCAGAGAATGTAAATGAGAGCGGTAATCCAAAACAGCTGGGACCCCAGCCTGTAATGGAATCAAATCCTTAGTCGAACACCAGATTGAAAACCTTTTCCATTTTGAAGAATAGGTTTTCTTAGTAGAGGGTTTCCTATAGCCTCTCAGAATGTGAAGCACTGATTCAGAGAGTTACAAGTCAGCATATTCTAGTTCCTCAAGAACCAAGCTTTGAGGTTGAGGGACTCAAGGTTCGGGTACAGCAGGGTTCCCTGGTTGGAGGTCAACAGATTGTGCCTCAGAGTGAGTCGTATCTGGTTTGGCCACAGACATGCAGAGCATTAGAGTACCATGGCTGCCTGGGTCAATCCGGGGCTATTAGGATTAGAGATGCTGAGTGGGACCTGAGCTTGAGTAGCACTCTGAAAACCAGGGGAAAGGGATGGAAAGCGTACAGGAACCTCCCTGACCAATCTAGAGTCAGAGCATCCAGGGGCAAAGTACCCTAATCTGGTGGCCTGCAGCAGTACTGAGGCAAATGGTGGCTCTGGTGGGATGCGAACAAGTCCACCTCTGGAGTGCCCCACCTTTGGAAAATTATTTCTACCACCCGTTTGTTCAGAGTCCATTCGTGATGGGCCTGGTTGATTTGACTTAAGGTGTCTGCCAAGGTACTGTCCTTTCCTGGTAGATGGATTGCCTGCAGGGAGACTCCCAAAGATTTTTTTTTTTCTCCAATTGTTTAACCAGGAGAGACACACTAAGCTGAAAGTTTGCTTACATGTGTGACCTGGGAGCACAGGGAAGTTAAGTGACTTGCTCAGGGTCACACAGTATGCAAGTGGGGGCTGTGGGATTCAAACCCAGGTCTTCAGATTTGCACAGCTCAGAGCCTTAAACCACTGCACTATACTGCCTCCCTAATACGCCAAGGTCCAGATTTTCATGGCCTCTGTGCAAAGGGGCCCTGAACTGGTGCCTCCCTGTTTGTTGATGTAGTACATTGTGGTGGTATTGTCTGTTCTGACCTGTACCACCTTTGACTGTACCAGTCGTGAAAAGGTTTTTTAGAGTCAGAAAAACAGACCCGAGTTCCAGCAAGTTTATGTGCTGGAGGGACTCTGTGGTTGACCAAGTACCCTGGGTTGTATGGTCTCCCATGTGGGTGCCCCAGCCTAGTAGGGATGCATCTCTTGTGAGAACAACTGAGGGGTATTCTTTCTGAAAGGGAACACCTTCCCTTAAATTGGGTACTTCCTTCCACCACTGCAAAGCTTGCAGCAAAGTTCTTGTGACCGGAATGGGTTTTGAAAGAGAATATTTTCTTTGACTCCAGTGAGACCTGAGGTGGAACTGGATGTCTCATTTGAAACCTTGAACCCAGCACTGTGGCTGTTGATGCAGCCATATGACCCAGCAGTTGCAAGAACTGTCTTGCAGGCTTGCTCCTGTTCAAGGTGAGGGAATCTGCCACTAGCTGAAGATTTCTGATCCTGTCCAGAGAGAGGTAGGCCCTGCCCCGCAGGGTGTCTATCTCTGCCCCTATGAATTGCAACTTTTGTGCAGGAATGAAGACTGACTTTTTGAGACTGATAATGAACCCCAAGGATTCCAGCAGGCATTGGGTAAGGTTTAGATACTGAGTGACCTGTTGTGGTGACTTGCCCACCAACAGCCAATCATCCAGATACGGAAAAACTGTCACACCCTGTCTTCGAAGGTGTGCTACCACTGGTGCTAGGCAATTTGTAAACACCCTTGGGGCTGAAGAAAGGCCAAAAGGCAGGGCTGAAAATTGGTAGTGACCTGAAGGGAGTTTGAATCCGAGATATTTTCTGTGAGACTCCCTTATGGGAATGTGGAAATAGGCGTCTTAAGCCCAGTGATGCCAACCAATCCCCTTTCTGGACTGTTGGCAAAATCAATGCCAAAGTTACCATTTTTAACTTTGGCTTTTTCAGATGCCTGTTTAGGGCTCTGAGATCCAATATAGGCCGCCAATCCCCATTTTTCTTTGTGGTGAGGAAGTATCTAGAGTAAAAGCCCCTTCCTCTCAGTGGGCTTGGGTCAGGTTCCACTGCTTTTAAAAGTAACAGTTTCTGGACCTCTGCCGTCAACAGATTATTTTCTGCCAGGGAAGGCGCTCTGAAACCCCTGGCTGCTAGAGTAGGAAAGGATTTGAAAAAGCCAGAGACAGACCCTGACCCACTACCTCCAGGACCCACTTGTCTGTGGTGATGTTCAGCCAAGCTTGGAGGAAGTGGGAAAGTCTGCCCCCAACAGGGAGTGAAGAGGCGGCCTGTACTTCAGAGGGTCTGCTTGGCTTGGGGTTGAGGCGGTGCTTGAGCTCCACGCCTAGAAGCCCTTCGACCCCTGTTGTGGGTACTGTTGGTACTGGGGTGTGACCACTGGCTGGAAAAAGGGCCTGGTGTGGAAGGACCTGCCCCAGCCTCCCCTTCCATAAGGCCTGGTGGATGGAGAAGCTCTCTCTCTACTAGAGTTGCTTCTGTAAGTGGCCTTATACTCATCCACCCTCTTCATGTATGCCACAGTAGATTCTCTGAAAAGAGCATTTCCCTCTAAACGAAAATCCAGGGCCTTAGATTGTGTATCAGCAGTGAAATCTGTGTCCCTCAGCCAAGCAAATCTCCTCTGGGATACCGTATTTGCCATCCATCTGGCTGCAGTGTTGTGTGTATCAGCAGGCATCTGGAGTTGGTACTTCACTGCCTAGAGCCCAAACCTAGCTGTTTCCGCTAGGTCATCAGATGGGGTGAGGAAGCTTTCTGAGAAATGGCCAAAACTGAGTGCCACAGGGACTTTTGGTACTGAGCAGCACAGGCCTGAAAGTTAGTCTGTCGTATGGCTAGGGAGGCTGACAGGTACCCTCTCCTAGCCATACTATCTATTTTCCTAGAGTCCTTATCTGGTGGATGGGATGCCAGAGGGAATCTAGCCTTATCACAGGCTGCTTGCTGAATGACCCGTTGGTGATCTGGATGGGGAAAAAAGGAACTCTGCCCTTCCCTCTCCAACTGATATTTCTTGCCCATCCTCTTACCCAGGGGCGGAAGGGGGACGACAGAATTTGGGGTTTGCAACAATTTTAGAGCATCTTTTTTAAAGAATGTGTTCACTGGGAGGGGGAGGGCTTTGGTGGGAGTCAAACCCATCATCTCCAGATACTCTATTTCCTCCTCATCCTCCACTTCTTTTCTTGTGGAGATGTCAAGGGCATCTGCCATTTTTCTCATGAAAGTGAAGTGAGAAGAAAAATCTTCATATGTTCTAGAGGGTGAACCAAATTCTTGTTCCGGGGATACCTCGGGTAATATGGGTTCCCCCTCCTCCTCCTCATACTCGCTGTATTCCTCCTCTTCAATAAGGGGAATTCTGCCAGGCTGTCCTGCTGGAACAGGTGGTTGCTGACAGGGGCCACTAAACCCTGCAAAGCCTGAATGACTTTAAAAGCCTGTGCGATTTTCTGGGGAGTAGGCATGACAGTAGCAGGTACAGAAGTCCCCTGATCAGTATTTGGTGGTTCTGTATGCTTTAGCTTGCATGCTTTTTTAGAGGGAACCGGGGAGCATGCCCGTTCAGAAATCCTCTTGGTAGCTTTATTACCCGTCTCAGGGGTGGAAGTAGCAACAGATGTGGGTTCAGCCACAATAACAGAGGGTATCGGCTGGTCAGAGCCAGATGAACCCTTGGGGAGCTTCTTTTTCAGCCGTTCCAGGTATTTTTCAATATTTTTTTCAGGGAAAGTCAGGCAGATTTGACAATCCTCTTTAAAGATGCTCATATCCCAGACAAGCCACACATAGTGTGCTTATCTGCCTTTGCAAAAACGTCCCCACATTGTGTACAATTTTTAAAACCAGGCTCACTGGTCTTTTTCTTCGGTTTTTCTGCCATTGAACCAATAAAAAACGAGAACCGCTAAGTAAGAAAGATTTAAATAATATCACTTGCGGTTGCGGTCGGTTCCGAACCGAAGAGGAACCAGAGGAACCGAACCGATAGAAAAATTGGAACCGGTACTAGCGGTTCAGTAACCGAGAACTATAGTTACAAAAAAACACTTTTAAACTAAATTTAACCCAAAATAAAACGGGTTTTGTGTAAAAAAAAAAAAAAACTCAAATATGAAAAACTAACCCGGTTCCCTCCCGGTTATTCCAAACCGAGAGGAACCAGCAAAAACAGCTAAATAACTACAAAACTAAGTTTAGCTAAAGTAAAACAATTAATATTAAGGCAGCAAATGAAACAGAAATGATACTTATATATTTTTATAAGTTTCTTCATGTCAAACAGTTGATTGAACAGCGACACTCCGAGTGACCAGACTGTTCAGGTGGAGAGTAAAATCTGAGGAAGTTTAGAACATTGGCAGTTAGTATAGAGCAGCATTTGAAAAGTTGTCACGTGCAGATGATTCCATCATTTGCATATGTTCCATTCTCTCCGGGCAGTCCAACCTTCCAGTTATGAATACCTGAGTATTACTGGGGTAACAATATATATATATATATATATATATATATATATATATATATATATATATTTTTGGTTTTCCTTAGCAAGGTTTAATGACAAATTTTGGCAGCCTATCTATGAAGTCAATGCAAAAAGCATTTGACTGTCACTCCAATTTTATTTTCAACTTTATAATGCCACTGATTACTACATCATGGTGCACCCCATGACAACAGACTGTGATGTCACAGACACCGTAACTGTGAGGTCTGCCGGACAACAGTCGGATGCCTTCTGAATGACTGTGAAATAAGTACTATTTTATCTGACATACTTAGTAGCTCAGCAAAGGAGACAGTGAAAAAAACAACAAAAAAACATTAAAGTTAAACCAGCAGTACTAGTTATCCAGCAAAAAATGTCATCCTACCCTTTTTCTTTTTAGCAGTAATGTATTCCTGATAATCTTAGATTCTTCACTGGGGTATTTTAAATTCACTCACTTTCTTGTAAGACCTGTGTTTATTTGTAACCTTTGTAATTTGCGTGTCTCTACAATAAAGATGGCAACCCCCAGCAACTTTCAAAAATCTTCTCCCCAGGGAGCATACACTAAGTGCACCCACTGTATTTATAATGCAGACATGTCAGGGTGTTGCCAGCACATGTTCCTGATGGCCAGCAGCACAGCCTCTTGCTGATCTGCTTACATCCATGATTGTTAACATGGCAAAAGACCAGTAACTTTTAAGAACTTCAAAACCCTTTACCTTGCCTCAGGAATGAAATAAAGCAAAAAGAAAATGAGATATCTTGACGTTTTGGTTTTTCCTAACTGCCTACCAAGTTACTTAAATTATTGTTAACTAGTACTGCTGCTTTAAACAGAACTGTAAATATTATAGTTTTAAAGAACACCTGATATCTTGACATGAATGTGGAAATATTTAGATACAATTCAGTTCATATTTCATATGTTTCCTATTTTTATTTTCCTCCTTTTCCTTTCCAACTATGCAAATTTACATGCAAACAGGATCACAGTCTGTTAGACTTCATCTGCTCTGCTGCTTCTCTATACCTAATGCCATCATCCTTTGTTGATGGCATCATAATAATTTAAATAGCAAAATATTATGATGTCACAAACAGAGGACTGTGATGTCAGTCAGGAACTACATAAAAATACATGAAGTATATGAAATAGCAATGCAACCGTGTTGAAACCATACGATTTATATATTTCCCAACAAACCACAAACACACATGCAGAAGCCTCAAACCTAGCACAAAGCATCATGAGTGTAAAAATCCATGTGTAAGGGGTAAACCGACATGGACATTCAGCCAGAAAATGCAAATTAGTCCATTGGGCATACAAGGCGCTAAGGGGCCATATGCATGCCCAATATGGGCTCACTTGCATGAGAAGCAGCAGCAGGTTTGCGTCCCTCCCATGTCTGCCCGCCACATCAGGCATGCTGGCAAGCAACCCCCCGCATCCCGAATGCCCATCCTCTCAAAATACATGTACTCCCTGCTGTCTAGTGGTACCCCTCACCTTCAACTGGAATTACTGGTACAGAAATAGAATTAATTTTGTGTGTCAGCTACTACAGGCAGCCAGATAATACTGGACTTAATAAGCAGTCCTTAACTGGGACAGTCAATGCTGTACAACCAAGATCAGCATTCACCAATCGAACACAGCATCAGGCCCATGTAGCAGCCTTGCACACATCCTTCAGGGATGTAGAGGCATGCTCAGCCTAGTAAACTGCCATAGCCCTTGTGGAATAAGCTCTGATCCCAGAAGGAGCAGAGACACACCAGAAAGCATATGCTAGTCTGACAGTGGCACATGACCACTTGACCAGAGTAGGATTAGCTGGGTTGGTCCCTTTCTTTCCTGCACAGAGGAGAACAAAGAGCCTGTCAGTACTGCGGAATGGAGTACAAGCCCATATAACCCCCAACAGCCAACTGGGTCACCACCTGCACTCTGAAGACATCAACTGACTATCTCTTGCCCAAATGCAGCTGCTGAAATTCCAAGACACTGGACACAGAGGCAGCTGAGGGACTGGTCTGGAGAGGCGCTCCAGAAGCAAACACACATCCCAGACATTCCTATAGGATTTATTAATGGAGAGTTTTCTGGATTTCATGAAGGCGTGGATAATCCCAGCTGAGTATCCTGCTTATATGAGGCATCTGAGCGCAGGTGCCAGGCAGAGACTTGAAATTCTACAGCTCTGCAGAACTGGAACTGGTTCATACAATGCCAAGTGCATCAGCTCTGAGTAATGTGCTCTTTGAGGCCCTCAGGGCATAGTGAGGATCAGTGTGCTAGTTCTCTTTGCAGTTTTGTAAGAACCTTTGGTATTATCGGTTATGGAAGGAATATGTACAGGAGGATGTCCGGCCATAAGGGAGTAGCAGTCAATTCCCAGCACCTACTTAAGTACCTGGTGGTCTTCATACTAGACCCGGTGGCAATGAAGTCCAGAACTGGCATTCCACATGCCTACAAATCCAGAGGAAAACATCCTGTTTGACTTCTTTCTCCCCCAGGTGAAGCTTCTGTCAACTTAGGCAGTCGGCTTGATAGTTGAGGGTGCCCACCAGGTGAATTACCGACAGTGAGAGCAGTTTCCTCTCTACCCAGTGAAGTAACTTGTAGGCCTCTGTCATCATTGCTCTGATTTTTGTGCCTCCCTGGTGTCTGATGTGCGCTACAGTCACTCCACTGTTCAAATGTTCTAGGATGTGTGGATTTCGCAAAATGCATCTGAACATGAAAAGCACCCTGAATACATTGATAAGGAGCTTCTTTTCTACAATGCCCAATGTCCCTTGAGCCGATGCTACACCTAGCATTGCTCCCCATTATAACAAGCAGGTGTAAGTTGTGTGGGTGAGCTACTGCATATCCCTGACAGACACTCCCTTAGTCAGGTTCAACTGCAGTGTCCACCATTTGAGTGATAATCTCACTATGGATGTCAGAGGGACACCGGTCGATGAGAATTTGTCTATGGATCCCACAACTGCAGTAGGAGCTGAAGAAGGCAAAAGTGAAGCCAGGCCCACTGCACCAGGTCAGTGCTTGCCTCCATTAGACCCAGCACATGCAGCACTATCCCTGCATTTGGTGTGGGTATGTATTAGCCTTGCACAAGCCTGTGAGAGTGTCTGCACTTTGTCCACTGTAAATGACACTGTGGCTCTTGCTGTATTGAGCATTCACCAGATGCTGAATGTGCTGTGAAGTTTCAGTATGCATTTCTTTTAGTTTATTATCCAGCTGTGTCACTGCAATGTCCCAGTGACTTTGTAGACTGCCTGTTGTGCCTTGGTCAGCATATGTTCCCTGATGATTCAGTCATCTAGGTATGGATAAACATGTATGCCTTTCTTCTTGAGGTGTGCTGCAAACACCATCATAACCTTCATGAATACACTCATTGTAATGGATAATACAAACAGTAGAACTGTGTACTGAGTGTGCTGGCATGAAACACAGAAGTGCAGCAACTGTCAAAGTGAATGATAAATGGGGATACACAGAACTGCGTCATGAAGCTCCAAAGATGCTAAGAAGTCCCTTGAGTGAATTGCCACTACAGTGGATAGTAGCATTTCCATTTTTAAGTGCGAGGTTTGTATCCTTCTGTGGAGGCGTTTAAGGTCCACGACAGCTCTGAAGCCCCCTGTCCTTTTGGTAACAATGACGGAGATGGAATAAAGGCTCGAGTCCGCTGCTGAGGCGGGACCTCTGGGATAGCTTTTATGCTTCTGAAATAATTGATGGTGGCATGAATCATCCAGATCTTGTCTGGGAAGTGGGATACTGGGGGACTGTAGGAAGACGTCTCTAACTGGCAGGTTCTGAAACTCTATGGAATAACCATTGTAGACATCTAAAATCCATTGATCTGATGTTATTTCTCTCTACCGGTCTGCAAAGATCAACAGTCTGGGATCTAAGGATTTCTAGGGAGCTGGGATGGGCCTGATCTTAGTAAGACTGGTTGTCTTTGCGATCGCTGTTGTTCTGGAGCATTCTTCTGCCCCTGCCAACCCTGTTGTAGTGCAAGGAGCCTTGAATGGGGGAATTCTGTGCCTTGCTTTGTGAGATGTTGAATAGATGTCCCAGGTAGTACTGACATGCCTCATGAAAGGGATGTCGTCCCATAGGTATCCTATCCTGGGATAATGCCAGCTTAGAATCAGATACCTGCATGATAATGACCTCAAACTCTGGGCCAAACAGCAGGACCTCTTGAAATGGCATATTCAAAAGAGACTGCTTCGATGACTTAATCGGCAGACCAGTGGCACAGCCAGTGAGCAATGTGTGCCATAACTGAATATAGGGCAGATTCTGAATTTAGTTGCACAACATCATAGGCCTCATCAACAAGGAATGCCATACCCATGAAAAGGAGTGACATGGGAACAGCCACTTCGGAGTCATTGGGAAGGTCAAGGAGACATCCACGAGCCAAAAGATCCATGGCTCTGGAGATCTATGCCAAAGCAAGCGCAGCAAGCAAGAAGGCTCCTACCACCTCATATACCTTTTCTTCACTGCTGCCTCCAACTTCTTACTGAGGAGGGGCTCCTTACTGCATGCCACTCGCTGTATCAGAATGTTAGTCTCTTTTTTTTATTTATGGAATTTCAGTATAAAACAGATTTACATGACATTACATGGATCAAAGTATTACAACAATGTCAGCAATATCACAATTAGGAAGAGTCACTTATCATTCAGTGTTACTCATATGGGGGTAATAGCAAGTAAATACAGAAAATTAATCAGCAGGTCTAATGAATATCATCTGTAAGTTTGTGTACCAAGACCATGCAGCAACACAAGAAAACTACAAGAGTCAGTGATCCTGAGTGATAAACACTGAAAAGGGTCACAATCCGTGACCAAAATGTTCATGAATTCAAATAAGTAGACATCTGTTAACCTGGACCTTGCTGCGGCAGCATTCACTCCAACCCGCCAAAGTACGGAAACGTCCTGGAGGAAAGAAGCTCTCTGTTTTCAAAGTGTAGATTAATGCATTAAATAAACACTCAGAACAAAGCATAAATGGGCCTCTAATTTCTCAGCATAAATGACTCAGGTATGGTTAAACAATAATCAATAAGGCAAATATTCAGACGTAATTTGAACAGGTTTTACTTCAATGCAAAGACTTAACACTGCTCCCTGCCATCCTCTGTTGCCACAGATAACAAGAGGTCAGCCTCCTTTACCCACTGAATGGGCCTGCATACTGAAGGCTGGTGTCACCATGTGCACATAATAATACTACATTTGGAGTGTTCTACCATCAGGTGGCAGCCATTTTATGGAAGACTACTACAATCTCCCTAAACTGAATGCAAGCATATCCAGGTCAAAATTTTAATATTCTTTAATGTTTGTGGTGCTCACCCCCACCAGTGTCCTATATACAGACATGAGGTACACCAATTGATTTATATTCTAAAAGATTAGGCAACTATATTAGGAAACAACAAACACAAAAACCGTGCACACAAACTCAAATTGTGAAGGTACTGGCTAACTGGTATAATTGCCACTCGATACAAAAAAAAAAAAAAAATTCCACAAAAGAAGCCGCACTCCAGGGAAGAAAAGAACTCAAACTCAGGCTGAGATTTCAAAGTGCAAAAGAAAAAATTACTCACCTTAGTAATGTTGTTTCTTCTAATGGAGTCTTGTTATAGTATGACAATTGCAGTTTGTCCTACCATTAGAACTGTTCCGGAGGTGAAAGAGTTAACTCCCATTCTAAGAATGGAACTTGGAGCGCGAGCTCGGTTAGAGAAGCTCTGTCTGGGTTATTTCAAACCTAAACTGTCAGATCTTTACGAGCAAAACTCACTAAGGTCTGTGTGGAAGCTGTAACCTACACTAGCCAACTGGCTACCTGACTATTAAGACATACCCTGGTCCCAACACAAAGACTCAAGTCAGGGACCAGAAGTAATAATATAATATAAGTAATAATATGACATAAAATAAAAACATCACACCCCAAAACCCAAGAAGGGTAGAAAACATATAATGGGCATAACTAGCGCCCACACTAGGCTGCCCACCCCATACCCAAGTAGAAGTTCTGAGAGGGGCAGGCTGGGGGGGAGATCTTAATATAGCAAGACTCCATTAGAAGAAACAACATTACTAAGGTGAGTAATTTTTTCTTCAAACAACATGAAGTCTTGCTATATTATGACAATTGCAGAATACACAGCAGAACCTACTTAGGGAATAGGCTCTGAAGCACGGCTGTGCCAAACCGAACATCCCTCCTGGCCTGGACATCCAGGGAGTAATGCTTGGTGAAAGTAAGTACCGTTTTCCAAGTAGCTGCTTGACATATCTCTAAGATACGGATGTTTCTGGCAGCAGCTAGAGACGCAGCTGTACCTCTGGTAGAATGAGCCCTTAGGCCTGAAGGGGAACTTTCCCAGTTTTGATAACAAAACTGGATACAAGAGACAATCCACCTGGCAATGGATCTCTTTAGTGGCAGGTTTCCTTTTCCCACCTCATCATAAGTGAGAAAAGTTGGAGGGATTCAACCTGTGACCCTTGGTACGCCTATATAGTAACTTAGGCCCTCTTAACATCTAAACTGTGCAATCTCCTCTCACCAGAGGAAGAATGGTCAGTGAAAACACTGGAAGGGAGACAGATTGATTAAGATGGAAATCTGAAACCACCTTAGGCAAAACTTCCTGTTAGTCCTGAGGACTACCTTGTCCCTGTGGAAAGAAATAAAGTAAGTTTCTACTGACAGGGCTTGCAACTCACTTATGCGCCTGGCAGAAGTGATAGCCACTAGGAAAACAGTTTTCCAAGTTAAGCACTTAAGCTCTGCAGAAGACAGAGGTTCAAAAGGAGGTTGCATTAACTGGGCAAGGCAAACATTAAGGTCCCAGGCAGGGGCCGGATCCCTAAAAGGTGGATTAGAATGAAGTAATCCTTTAAAAAACTTGGAAAATACAGGGTGAGAGGAAAGAGAGGAGGGCTTTCCTGCTGAAACAAAAGCAGAGACAGCTGCCAAATGTACTTTCAGGGTAGCTGGTCTCAGTCCCAAGGAATTAAGGTGGACCATATAGTCCAAGACAATGGGCAAATCAGCAGATTCCGGGGAAATATGCTTCCCAGAACACCAAATGGAAAACCTTTTCCACTTAGAATTGTAAGTAGCCCTAGTGGAAGGCTTCCTAGAAGCCTTTAGGATTTCAAGAACACCCTGAGAAAGGTGCAGGTCAGCAAATTCTAACTCCTCAAGAGCCAGGCCTTGAGATTGAGGGATTTGAGGTTCGGATACCAAACTCTCCCCTGTGCACAGGTTAACAGGTTGTGATTCCTGGGGAGACACAGGGGAAGATGGACTGCTAGTGACAGAAGTAGTGGGTACCAGGGCTGCCTGGCTCAATCTGGGGCAATCAGAATCATCCTGCAAGGCTGGGATCTGATTTTGACTAGCACCTTGAATAGGAGAGGGAAGGGGGGAAAGGCATAAAGAAACTTCCCTTCCCAATCTAGGAGAAAGACATCCAGGGGGATTGAGCCCAACACTGGGGGCCTGCAACAGAACAGTGGAAGTTGGTGATTGTCTGGGGCTGAAAAAAGATCTATCTGAGGGGTGCCCCATCTGGCAAAAACTATCCCCAGTACTTGAGGATCCAGAGACCATTTGTGATAGCCATGGGAAATCCTGTTGAGAGCATCTGCTAGGACATTGTCCTTTCCTGGAAGGTGAACTGCTATGAGGGAAGTGTTCAGGGAATAGGCCAGAGACCACAACTTCATTGCCTCGGTGCACAAGGCCGAAGACAGAGTGCCCCCCCTGCTTGTTGATGTACCACATTGTTGTGGTGTTGTCTGTTCTGACTTGCACCACTTTGTTCTGAACAGACACAGAAAGCACTTGAAGTGCTAAAAAGACAGCTCTGAGTTCCAGCAAATTGATGTGGAGCAGAGATTCCTGAGGGGACCACACTCCCTGAGTGGAGAGGTCGCCCATGTGGGCTCCCCACCCCAGAAGGGAAGCATCTGTAGTGAGGGTCAAGGAGTGAGACAGAGGAATGAAGGGGACCCCCAGTCTTAAATTGCTCTGCTCCTGCCACCACTGGAGGGCCTGGATCAGGGTTCGGGTCACTGGGACCAACTTGGAAAGGGGGTCTCTTCTCTGAGACCAAAAGGCTCTCAAGTGAAACTGAATGTCCCTCATCTGAAATCTTGCTCCTTGCACTACGGCTGTGGACACAGCCATGTGCCCCAGGAGCTGCAAAAAGTGTCTTGCTGGTCGAGAGACCTGCAGAGTGAAGGAGGAGGCCAGAGCCACCAAGTTCCTTACCCTCTCTAAGGGTAGGAAGGCTCTGGCCTGTTTTGTGTCCAATTCTGCACCTATGAAGGTAAGCACCTGAACTGGTTCCAGAACTGATTTTGGAAGATTGAGCAAGAAGCCCAGGGAGGAGAGCAGCTGCTGGGTAACTTGCAGGTGAGATCTTACCTGTTCTGGGGACTGGCCTACAATGAGCCAGTCGTCCAGATAGGGAAAGACAGCAATCCTTTGCCTTCTTAAATGAGCCACTGCTACTGCCAGACATTTTGTGAATACCCTTGGGGCAGAGGTGAGGCCGAGGGCATTGCTCTGAACTGGTAGTGACCTGAGGGCAATTCCAATCTGAGGTACTTTCGTGGGAGCTTCTGATTAGGACGTGAAAATAGGCATCCTTGAGGTCCAGGGAGGCTAGCCAGTCCCCTGGCCTTAGAGAGGGTAAAAAATCATTGCCAGAGTTACCATTTTGAACTTTGGTTTCAAAAGGTGTTTGTTCAGATATCTCAGGTCTAAAATGGGCCGCCATTCTCCTGTCTTTTGGGGTAAGGAAATATCTGGAGTACAGACCCTTGCCCTGGTGTAGGGGAGGAACCCCTTCTACAGCTCTGAGAGCCAGGAGGGTTGAGACCTCTGTTTCTAAAGTAAAGGTCTCTAAAGAGTTTGCAGGTGGGAAAGACCTGATTCTCATCTTTGGGAACTTTTTGAAGCTGAGAACCAGACCCTGGCTTACTACTTCCAGGACCCACTTGTCTGAAGTTCTGAACGAAGTAAGCCAACCTGCCCCCTACCGGTAAAGGAGAATCGGCCCTGGGCACCCCATCAGGGTGTCTGTTTGGCAGGTGCTTTAGGCTGAGGGGTGGAGCAGGCCTGCCCACGTCCCGCCTGCCTCTCCTCTGAAGAACCCCCTCTGAGCATAAGCAGAGGAGGCCTGGGTTTGCAAAAAGGCCTGTGAAAAGGCCTACTCTCACCCCTGGGGCCTGCCTCTGAGGAGTGGCTTGCCGCCTCCTTAGCCTGGAGCACTCTTATAGGTAGTCCTATATTCATCCATTTTTCATATAATTCTCTGTCTGCTCCCCAAACAGAGAATTTCCAACCACAGGAAAATCCATAGCCTTAGTCTGGGTATCCTGTGACAAGCTAGTACACCTGAGCCAGGCCAATCCCATGCAAAAGCTACAGACGTAGCCATGACTCTAGAGGATACATCATTAAAATCCACAGCAGCATGAAACTGCACCTTAGATGCCTCAATGCCATCAGCAGCCACCTGTTCCAGCTCACTAGCAAGCTGGCCAGAGGTCTGTTTGGCCAAGGCCATGACAGTGTCCCATCTAGATTTCTGATACCTTGCTACATAAGCCATGTAATTTGCTTGCCTGAGTCCCAAGGACGCTGCCATGTATTGTTTTTAGCCATGGCATCAATCTTTCCTGGAATCCTTGTCAGGAGGATGTGAGCCAAAGGAATATTAGCTTTATCACAGGCTGCAGCCTGAACCACACCAACGGGCTGCATTGCTGTGGAAAGGAATTCTGTATCAGTACCTGATAGAGTGTACCTCCTGTCCATCTTTTTGTCCACAGGAGGCACAGAATTAGGAGTTTTAAAATCTTTTATTGTCTGTTTCCTAAATGATTTATGCAAGGGAATAGACAATCTCCTAGACTCTGGAATATCCATCATTTCTACAAAATCAGGTTCCTCTTGTTCATCCACAGCTTCCTCCAATGGAAGCTGGAGGGTTTCAGCAACTTTTTTGTAAAACATAAAGTGAGAGGGGGACTCAGAAAGCAAAGGGGGAGATTCTAAAGGTCTGTCTGGGGAGATGTCCGGTTCAATGGGCACACCCAGACCCTCAAAGTCACATTCATACTGTTCATAATCATCCTCCCCCTCCTCTGGTTCATAAAATTCTTCAACAACATATTCCTGAACCGGTGGAACCGACTGAACCGACCTTTTACCAGACAGTGGTGGTTCGGACGGAACCGGAGAAAGTGACTGGACAATCTGAATAGCTCTTGCTATCTCTGCAGCAGTTGGAGAAGGAATTTTGGGCTCCACACCTGCTGATTTTCGTGTTTTCTTTACTGGGACTGGCTCCTCCGAGCCAGCTTTACGTTTGCCCGAGGAAGTCTCGCCCTGGTCAGAGGGCACTCCCTCAACCGAACCGGGCTGGCCATCCGGGTCAGCGGACTTTTTGGCCTCTCGTTCCCTGAGCCTGCCAACTCTCTTATCCAGGGTGGCTGCAGGAAATTTTACAAATCTGGCAGTCTGAATTGAGGTGGTCAAACCCCAGACAATATACACATGTGGTGTGTGGGTCAGCCTTGGTAAAGAACTTCCACAGGCATCAGATGTTGAAACCCAGTGGGCCGGTTTTCTTTTGGTTTTTCAGACATAATGCCAGCCTAACCAAAAACTTGCCCTTTAAAGCGGCAGTGTCAGGCAAGACACTTTATCGGTTCCTAACCGTGTCATAGGTCTTGGAAAACGAATGAAATCTGCTTTTTTGGAACCGATAAGAACCGGGAACCGCACTCTAAAACCCTTCAATTCAAGTTTTAAAACAAGCTGATCGGTTCAAAACCGAACCGATAACATTTACAAGTTCCACACAGAAAATAAACAAATTACTTACGATACCACAGACAGAGCTTGAACCGAACGGTTTTGCGGTTAAAATAATAATATTCTCGGTTGATTTGAACCGAGAAAACACTGTTTAAACCGAGAAATGAACCGAGCAGTAGGAGAAATCTCCGGAGCGACTGTTCAGTGAGGCGGAGTAAAGAATCTGACAGTTTAGGTTTGAAATAACCCAGACAGAGCTTCTCTAACCGAGCTCGCGCTCCAAGTTCCATTCTTAGAATGGGAGTTAACTCTTTCACCTCCGGAGCAGTTCTAATGGTGGGACAAACTGCAATTGTCATAATATAGCAAGACTTCATGTTGTTTGAATTGCTTTTTATTCTGGCAGAGCTCCACACATAAGTGGCACTATGCCTGGTACTTAGAGTCTCCACGTGACCCTTCATCATTCACAACACAGTAGATAATACAAACTCTGTCCAAACCTCAAAAATATCACTTACTTTAACATAAGCAGGTTATCATGCTCATCAGTCCACTACTTGTGTGCCTCTGCCTGATCCATAAACAAAAAGTTTTTTTCCAGAATGTGAAACTTCAGCCTTGCTGGCAATTGTAAGGCATGCAAGACTCCAGACTCCCTGAAGTTCAAGCCGCACCGAGATTAATCTGTTTCTCTTCTGTCTAGAAGCAAAGTTAATACCAGAAAACAGCAAAAAGTCCCAGGGCTCACTCCTCTATAGAAGCAGCAGGTATGTTGCCACTGGTAAGCTGCAAGGTCAGTCACAGAAAAAGGTAACCCGCATGGAGATGGGAAACGAAAGCCAGAGAATTATCGCAAAATGACAAAAATACAATTCAGTCCTACCGTTTCTCAGTAGTAATTTTTTATTTATTTATCATGACTTTAATTCTGGCTGATAGCAGTAAATCCACACTCACAAACATCCCACAGGTATCATAAATAAAAACAGGTGTACGTAGATTTGTTCATCGGAGTCTCTGCCGTGCATGTAATGATGTAATATGCAGGTAAGCAGCTGACGTTTTGGCCACATCTTCATCGGAGCTACTCTGCTGAGTACAGTCACAATGCAAAAACTGAAAACCACACCACCCTTGACTGGGTCCTGGTATCCAACCCACTCAATATCCAGGCAGCTGGGTTGTTTGCAGATGCCCTGAGTGACCAATCCCCGATTTTCTGCGTATGGAAAAATCATCCGCCTGAAGTCCCACCAAGACTACTTGCAGGCAGGGACTACTTCAAGTTCTCTGCTGCCGCCTTCCAAAGGCACCTATATGACCAAGACTGGACACCTCTAAAGCTCCTCCCTTCTACTGATGAGGCCCTGAACTTCTTCCAGTGTGCCTTCACCGCCACGACCAACTTGTTTGTCCCTATCAGGAAGCTTAGAGTAAAGGGGAGCTGTTACAAGTGGATCACCCCGAGTTAAAACGACTGATGATCCAGCATAATAAAGCCTGGCACAAGCACAATTCCTCTGGCCTCAACTCAGATTGGTCGATCTACAGAGCGCTACGAAACCAACGTAAAAAAAATTATCAAGGAGGCAAAAAGGGTATATGTTTAATCCCTAAAACAGGCAAACCTAACTGACCCAAAAACCCTTTTGGACTCAAATCAACTGCTTACTGAAAGGCAACAGCAAACCCTCACAGAGCCCCAATACTCATGAGGGTCAAACCCTCAGTAAAGCCCAGGAAGTGGCTAACATTTTTAACAGATTCTTTACAGACCTGGAAAAATACAAAGCCAGCCTCCACCCCCCATCCTCTGGGCAGTGGAGACCTGACAAACAGACACATCAGCACCCCGAATTTCACCTAAAGTTAATACACCCCTGGGATGTGCTACCCTTACTGAAGTCTGTTAAGGCAAAAGGCTCCGTGGGCCCAGATGGCATTGACCCCTGCCTTGTGAGAGCTGCGGCCTCAGTGAAGGAGTACTCCCCACTAAGTAGGAGGAAGCTTATGTTGTACCTATCCACAAGGGAAGCCCCAAGGAGCCGGTCGAAAATCATAGGCCAATTTCCCTCCTGTGCCCGCTGGCAAAAATCCAGGAGAGACTAATCTATGTTCAGCTCCATGACTATACCAACTGCTTGCCAGTACTCAACATGGGTTCAGGCAAAAGCATGGTAAGAACACTACCCTCATCAAATTCTCTACAGATGTCCTCGAGGCCCTTGACAACAGTACACCTACTGGGGCAGTATTTATAGATCTAACCAAGGCATTCGACCTGGTGGACCACACAAGAAAAAATTACTCACCTTAGTAATGTTGTTTCTTCTAATGGAGTCTTGCTATATTATGACAATTGCAGTATGACCGCAGGTTAGAACTGCTGCGGAGGTGAAATAGTTAACTTTCCATGCAGGCATGGAACTTAGAGCGCGAGCTCGTTTGAAAACTCTGTCTGTTGTTCTTCAAACGCAAACTGTCAGATCTTTACAAGCTAAAACTCACTAAGGCTCTTTGTGGAAGCTGTAAACCTACACTAGCCACTGGCTACTAACATAAACACTCATTTTTTGGCCTAAAACAAAGACTCAAGTCAGGAGACCCAAAAATGCAAAAACACAACACCAATTCACCCAAAAAGGAAGGTGAAAAACAACAAGGTGGGCATCAACAAAGTGCCAACCCTGTACTGCCCACCCACATCCCAAAACAGAGGTTCTGAGAGGGGCAGGCAGGAGGAGGTCATAATATAGCAAGACTCCATTAGAAGAAACAACATTACTAAGGTGAGTAATTTTTCTCTCAAACAACATGAAGTCTTGCAATATTATGACAATTGCAGACTACACAGCAGTACCCCCATGGAGGAGGGACAGAACCTACTTAGGAATAGGCCTCTAAAGCACTACAGTTAAACCGAGCATCACTCCAGCCTGGATGTCCAGGGAGTAGTGCTTGGTAAAAGTGTGAACTGTTTTCCAGGTAGCTGCTTGACATATTTCTAGAATAGGAATGTCTCTGGCAGCAGCCAGAGAAGCAGCTGTACCTCTGGTAGAGTGAGCCCTCAGGCCTGAGGGGGGAACTTACCCAACTTCTCGTAGCAGAATTGGATACAAGAGACAATCCACCTGGCAATGGATCTTTCAGTGGCTGGCTTCCCTTTACCAACTTCGCCATAAGTGAGGAACAGTTGAAGGGGGTCAAACCTATGACCCTTGGTACGCTCTATGTAGTAACTAAGGGCTCTCTTCACATCTAGGCTGTGCAGCCTCCTATCCCCAGAGGAGGAGTGGTCAGTGAAGTACACTGGGAGAGAAACAGATTGATTAAGGTGGAAATCTGAAACCACCTTAGGCAGGAACTTTCTGTTAGTCCGGAGGACCACCTTATCTCTGTGAAAAGAGATAAACCCTGCTCCACTGACAACGCTTGTAATTCACTTATATGCGCCTGGCAGAGGTGATGGCTACCAGAAACAGTTTTCCAAGTCAAGTACTTTAGCTCAGCTGAAGACAAGGGCTCAAGGGGGTTGTATAAGCTGAGCAATGCAAACATTAAGATCCCAGGCAGGGCAGGATCCCGAATGGAGGGTTGGTGAAGCAACCCCCAAAACTTGGAAAATACAGGATGAGCTAAAAGAGAAGAGGATTTACCTGCTGAAATAAAAGCAGACACAGCTGCCAAATGCACCTTCAGGGTAGCTGTCTCAGCCCCAAAGAATTCAGGTGGACCATATAATCCAGGACTGTGGGTATATCAGCAGAGACTGGGGAAATATGCTTTTCCGAGCACCATATGGAAAATCTTTTCCATTTGGAATTGTAAGTAGCCCTGGTGGAAGGCTTCCTTGAGGCCTTCAATATATCCATTACACCTTGGGAAAGGTGTAAATCAGCAAACTCTAACTCTTCAAGAACCAAGCCTTGAGATTGAGAGATTTGAGATTCAGATATCAAACCCTTCCCTGGGCACAGGTTAACAGATTGTGATTCCTGGCAAGGCACAGGGGAGGATGGACTGCTAAGGACAGCAGGAGTGGATACCAGGGTTATCTGGCCCAATCTGGAGCTATCAGAATGACTTTGCAGGATTGGGATCTGATTTTGACTAGCACTTTGAACAGGACAGGAAAGGGAGGGAAGGCATAGAGGAACGTCCCTTCCCAACCGAGGGCAAAGGCATCCAGGGGGAGTGAGCCCAACACTGGGGGCCTGCAGCAAAAAAGAGGAAGTTGGTGATTGTCTGGGGCTGCAAAAAGATCTATCTGCGGGGTGCCCCACCTGGCAAATACTGCTCCTAAGACCAGGGGATCCAGTGACCATTCGTGGTGGCCCTGGGAAATCCTGCTGAGAGCATCTGCCAGGGCATTGTCCTTGCCTGGGAGGTGGACTGCCGTAAGGGAGGTGTTCAGGGAGTAAGCCAGAGACCACAACTTCATCGCTTCGGTGCACAAGGCCGTAGACCGAGTGCCCCCTTGCTTGTTGATGTACCACATTGTAGTGGCGTTGTCTGTTCTGACCTGAATACTCTTGTTCTGAACAGATTTGGAAAAAGCTTGACATGCTAGAAAAACTGCTCTGAGCTCCAACAGGTTGATGTGGAGCAGAGATTCCTGGGAGACCACAGACCCTGGGTGGTGAGGTCGCCCATGTGAGCCCCCCAGCCCAAGAGGGATGCATCTGTAGTAAGGATTAGAGAATGAGACTGAGTGACAAAAGGAACCCCTTGTCTCAGGTTGCTCTGATCCTGCCACCACTGTAGGGCTTGGATCAGGGTTCGAGTTACTGGGATCAACTTGGTAAGAGGATCCTTTCTTTGAGACCAAAAAGCTCTCAAATGGAACTGGATGTCCCTCATCTGAAATCTTGCTCCCTGCACAACTACTGTGGAAGCAGCCATGTGTCCTAGGAGCTGCAGAAAATGCCTTGCTGGCCGGGAGACCTGCTGGGTAAATGAGGAGGCCAGGGAGACTAGGGTCTTTGCCCTGTCCAGGGGAAGGAAGGAAGGCCCTGGCTTCCTGTGTGTTCAGTTCTGCGCCTATGAAGGTAAGAAGCTGGACAGGCTCTAGAACTGACTTTGAGAGATTCAGAAGGAAACCTAGAGAGGTAAGCAGTTGCTGCGTTATCTGAAGATGTAAATTGACCTGGTCTGGGGACTGGCCTACTATGAGCCAATCGTCCAGGTAAGGAAAGATGGCACTCTTTTGCCTTCTTAGGTAGGCAACTGCTACTGCCAGGCATTTGGTGAATACCCTTGGGGCAGAAGTGAGGCCAAGGGCATTGCTCTGAACTGGTAGTGGCCTGAGGGCAGCTCGAACCTGAGGTACATTCGATGGGAGCTTCTGATGGGAATATGGAAGTAGGCATCCTTGAGGTCCAGGGAAGCTAGCCAGTCCCCTGGCCTTAGAGAGGGTAGGATAACTCCCAGAGTCACCATTTTGAACTTTGGCTTTAAAAGGTGCTTGTTTAAATATCTGAGATCCAGGATGGGCCATGCATTCCTGTCTTTTTGGGTAAGGAAGTACCTGAGTACAAACCTTTGCCCTGGTGTAGGGGAAGAACCCTTTCCACAGCTCTGAGAGCCAGGAGGGTGGAGACCTCTGCTTCTAAGGCGACTGCCTCTGATGGGGTTGCAGGTGGAAAAGATCTGGTTCTCAGCTTTGGAAATTTTTTGAAGCTGAGAACCAGTCCCTGGCTTACTACTTCCAGGACCCACTTGTCTGATGATAAAGACTTCCAGTCCCGGATAAAGTAAGCCAGCCTGCCTCCTACAGGTAGAGAAGAGTCGGCCCTGGCAATCCCATCAGGGTGCCTGCTTGGCAGGGGCTTTGGGCTGAGGGGTGGAAGAAGACCTGCTTGTACCCCGTCTGCCTCTCCCTCTAAAGAACCCCCTCTGAGCATAGGCGGAGGAGGAAGCTTGCTTGGTAAAAGGCCTATGAAAAGGCCTGCCCCTGCCTCTAGGAAGCTGCTTTTGAGGAGTGGCCTGCCTTCCTTGGCCTGTGCACTCCTATAGGTGGTCCTATATTCATCCATTTTTTCATGTAATTCTCTGTTTGCTCCCCAAACAGAGAATTTCCCACAACAGGAAAATCCATGGCCTTAGACTGGGTATCCTGAGACAGGGTAGTACATCTGAGTCAAGCCATCCTGTGAAGTGCCACAGATGTAGCCATGACTCTTGATGAAACATCATTAGAGTCCACTGCAGCATGAAATTGCACCTTGGATGCCTCAATACCATCCATAGCCACCTGTTCCAGCTCCCTGGCAAGCTGGTCAGGGACTTGTTTTGCCAGGGCCAGTACAGTATCCCATCTGGATTTCTGGTACCTAGCAGCACAAGCCACATAATTTACTTGTCTGAGTCCCAAAGATGCTGCCATGTACTGATTCTTTGCCATAGCATCAATCTTCCTGGAGTCCTTCTCAGGGGGGTGTGAAGCTAGGGGAATATTAGCCTTGTCATAGGCTGCAGCCTGCACTACCCCCAGATGGCTGCATTGTTGAGTGAGGAAATCAGTGTCGGAGCCTGATAAAGTATATCTCTTGTCCATCCTTTTATCCACAGGAGGTATAGTGTGAGGAGTTTTTAAACCTTTTACTGTCTGTTTCCGAAAAGATTTATGCAAAGGAATAGACAGTCTCCTAGACTCTGGAATATCCATCATTTCTACATAGTCCGGCTCCTCTTGGTCATCAACAGCTTCCTCAACAGGGAGCTGGAGAGTTTCAGCAACTTTTTTATAAAACATGAAATGAGAAGGGGACTCAGAAAGCCTTGGAGGAGAAACCCCTAAGGGTCTATCTGGAGAGATGTCCGGTTCAATGGGCACATCCAGATCTTCAAAACCATAATCACTCTCCTCATATTCCTCTTCCCCCTCCTCCGGTTCATAAAAATCCTCACAATCATAATCCTGAACTGGTGGAACCGGCCGAACCGAACGCCTCCCTGAAGGTGTCGGTTCGGTCGGAACCGGGGAGAGAGACTGGACAATTTGAATTGCTTTAGCGATTTCTTCAGCAGTTGGGGAGAGAACTTTTGACTCTACGCTAGCTGACTTTCTAGTCCTTTTGTTGGAACCGCCTCAGAACCGCTCTTCTTGCCTCGAGGAAGCACGCCTGGTCAGAGTGGCACTCTCTCCGGGTTCGCTGGCACCAACCGGCTGGCCATCCGGTCAGCGGACTTTTGGCCTCCTTTCCCTGAGCCTACCAACTCTCTATCTATGGTGGCAGCAGGAAATTGTGACAAATCTGGCAGTCTGAATTGAGGTGGTCAAACCCCAGACAATAGACATGTGGTGTGTGGGTCAGCCTTAGCAAAAGCTTCCCCACAAACACTACAGCGTTGAAACCCAGTGGGTCCGGTTTTTCTTTTGGGGTTTCTCAGACATAATGCCAGCCTAACCAACTTGCCCGTTTATGGCAATCCGCCAAGCAAGACACCCTTATCGGTTCCCAACCGTGTCATGGGTCATGGAAAAAAATGTAATAAAATCAGTTTTTTTTTTTTAGAACCGATAAGAACCGGGAACCGCACTCTAAAAAAGGACTAGTAGATCTAAATACAATCTGATCAGTTCAAACCAAACCGATAATGAATTACAAGTTCCACACAGAAAAACTAAATGTAAAACCTATCTATTACTTACATTACCACAGACAGAGCTTGAACCGACCGGTTGAGGTTTAATTTCAGCTGAAAACCAAGAAAATAATACTTTTAAACCGATAAAATGAACCGAGCAGAAGGAGAAATCTCCGGAGCGACTGTTCAGTGAGGCGGAGTAAAGAATCTGACAGTTTGCGTTTGAAGAACAACAGACAGAGTTTTCAACCGAGTTCGCGCTCTAAGTTCCATGCCTGCATGGAAAGTTAACTATTTCACCTCCGGGGCAGTTCTAACCTGCGGTCATACTGCAATTGTCATAATATAGCAAGACTTCATGTTGTTTGAATGCTTCTTGCCAGACTGAAGTGCCTTGGTCTGGATCAGCACTCCCTTGTCTGGTTCACCAATTACCTTATTGACCACACCCAACAGGTGAGGTGGAGGGGGTCCTTGTTGGAGAAGCGATCCATCAAGCAGCGGGTGCCCCAAGGTTCAATCTTGGGCCCCCTACTATTGTCACTATTTGTGAATGACCTCAGTAGTAACTGTGGTGACAGTTCAATTGTTCAATATAAGATGATGCGGAGATCTATAGAATGGCAACTAGCATACCTGACCTGGCTAGTCATCTTCAAGAAGACTTACGAACTCTTGAAAGGTGGCTCCAAGCAAATCTGCTGCTCCTTAACACCTCTAAAACTAAATCCATGTTGTTCGGCTCCAAGTCACTCAGTACAGACAGAAACTCTTTCCTGGCCCTCACCTACTGTTCTGGCTCTAGTACTGAGGTGGTAAGCCAATTTAAAAACCTTGGCCTGGTATTGAACCAGAGCTTTTCCATGAAGCCCCATGTAGATATGCTCACCAAGTCAACCCATCAGAAACTAGGGCTTCTATATAGGTTGTGTGTGCACATGATACCAGAAACTAGGATAACTATAGCCAACAGTATTCTACTCCCCAACCTAACTTACGTCACTCCTATCCTACATTCGCCGCCAAAACAGGAATTCAACAGGATGTAGGCACTCTATAATAAGATCTCCCGATTCGCAGCCAAGTCCCACCCCAGAAGGCATCACTGCGATGTGCAAGGCTCTCTAAAATGGCCTTCATTCGACAACTGGCTCCAATACCAACTCTTGTGCCATGCTTTCAAACTACTGCATGACCCCCCCCATCCAGTAGTCTTGCCTCCTTAAACCCAAGGGGACTGGCAGGGTGCTCTGGACCTCCAGCAGATATCTACTGGCGGTACCCAGGTCAAGGACAACTGCCAGTAGTAGATCCTTTGCCCATTCTGGGCCCCTACTCTGGCATAAGCTCCCTGCTGTCCTGCAATCAGCGAACACACTGGGTTCTTTCTGTACTGGGCTCCAAGGTCACCTATTAAATAGTAGCAAGTGCACCTGCAACTGAGATTGGGGCTGAGTGGAACAAGAATGAAGTAGTGACAATAGTTACCTCTAAATGCTCCGAATACTTATGCGGGGTTCAAACCCACTCAAGTGCTTCAAAAAATGTGTATCCTACAAAGCTTGTTATAAGCGCCCTGTGCTAATTTACCCCCTTATAGTGTCTAGTCCTTCTGCACCATGCCCTGTTTGACCTAAGCTGTCTACCTATGAATGTATTCTTTGCATGATCTCTACTTCTTGTATGCACTGTTTTATGATTATATGTAACTAACCCCGGGTCACCCCCGAAAAAGGGATCCTCGGGTCCCAGTGGACTTACCCGGTCAACAAAACTGAATAAATAACCTTAATTTATAGTAACTCATTGTATGACTTGTAACCTAGGCAGCCATGGCAATTAAAAACACACAATAAATATTCCATAAATATCCAATATTCAATTTCATATACACAGACTTGGCAAGTAAAATCACACACACACACACACACCATATGCACAACAGTTATTCCTGCGATACAGTATGCAATCTCACATACTCAGTATGCAGTTTTGTTTCCAACATCAATGCCAGTCTAATCAAACATAGCTAACAGGCTTGCAAGGAAACAGACCAGGAGGGGAGCAGCACACAAGGTACCTAAAGGGAAATGAGGCGGGGTGGGGGAAGGAAAGGGACGAACCCCGGGGAGGGGGAGTAAGAGGGAATGGGGGAAGGGTTATAAGAAAAGAGGAACCAAGAAGCAAGCCTACAATGAACAACCAGTATTCAATGGTCTAGCCAAAATAACACAACATTTTCCCCCAAAAAATGTATAAAGCAGCAGACGGAACCATAATTCCTACGAAGAAACATGCATGAGCAGCAGAATCCCAGATGGGCGCCTGAAAAAAAGGAGAAAAACATTTATTCATTAAAACCAGGCTGTCATTCTGGCAGTCTGCTACTGGTACCTGTCAAAAAAGGAAAAATGTTAGTACAACAGATTTTATGAAGTCACAAAAAACAATTCAGTAAAGTTTGTACAGAAAGTTATAATTTGCCATCATAACCTGTGGGTTATGACGACGAACATGCACCAGGTTTCTCTCGTTCCATGCATGTGCACACTACTTCCCGCCCGGTAACACTACATCACATCAGCATTCCCACCACACTAACTTCAACATTTTAATGCCAGATTCCTAACACAGATTACTATTTTATCTCCCAGACCTACAAGCTCCACTTCCTTCACTCACAACAAGATCAGGATTGCGGTCTCACATAGAAAAAAAAAACTGAAGTAAAACGGCACAAAAGCCGACCACAACTGACCTAGCACTACCACTTTGTCTGCCAGTCAGTCTATGATGGGGCAGGAGGAAGAGAGGCTACAGGAAAAGACAGACAAAGACTCAGTGAGACATATAACACAAATAACATCTCAAATGTGTGTGTTGGGGATTAAAAACTAATGCAGCTGCTGCTTTAATGATAAGCTCCAAGCCAAACTGATACATATATACTGTATATTAATTTTTTTGTTACTAGAACAAAGCAGGCGAGAAAACACTCCCCAGCAATTATATAAAACAACACATGGTAGGTATGGAAAAAACTCGAATTTTATACACTCTCAGTGTGGGATGCTATTATAAACTCCTTGAGCATCGCTCACTGGGTGTATGAAGCATCACACACCTTGAGGGTGTATAAAATTCTCATTAAGCACACCTACCCATGTATTATGTATGTTATTGATGATGATAAAACACTACTTGTGAATTTTATAACTGCTCCTGGTTTTCCTATGCTTCCTGACCTGCGCCTCAATGAAACATACCAAGAAGTGCAAGGAGATGCATTTGGGGAACAAAAACTCCACAACAGAGTACTAGATGGGAGGGGTTCAGCTGGACACATCCGTTGAAAGAGACCTAGGTGTTAACATCGTGACTCTCTTAAACAAACCAGCCAAGTGTAACATGACCTGCAGCAAGAGTAACAGGATGCCAGTGTGCACTGTGAGAAGGTTCGACCATAGGAAGCAGAAAGTACTGTTACCTCTGTGTAGGTTACTGGCAAGACCACAGCTAGAGTACTGTGCCCACTTCTGCAGTCCTCACCTAAAAAAAAACAACAAAAAACAACAGGGGCAGGCTAGAGATGGTACAATGCAGGCTACTATGACGATTCATAGCCAGGAAGGTAGCTCCTATCAGAGTCAGTTAAAGGCACAAAACATGTACCCATTTGAAGCCAGAAGTGTGTCTGTGCGTGTGTGTGGGGTTGGGGGTTATGACTGAGATCTTCAAGTTCCAGGAATAAACAAGGTGAATGGTGAAGAGCTACTTACCAGGAACACAGAAGCTGGGACACAGGTCAAGAGCGGAGGTTAATGGGGGGTAAGGTTTAAAAAAAGAATGTGAGGAAGTATAAAAGAGTGTATGAACCAATGAGCAAGGGAATGGTGTGCCGGCAGAGGTGGTGGGTGCCCAAAACTGCAAACAACTTCAAACAAGGCTAGATTAGAGCTAAGGGTATAGCAGTTAATAAGCAGGACTAGGGAAGCAAAAACACGGAGAACAAAAGGAGGAACAGGGTAAGCGTAGACCCCACAGACACATTAGGTCCTGAGGTATGATAGGATAATATGGGCAGACTAGGACCGCCAGTCTTTTTCTGCCATCACTGTCTATGTTTCTATCTTTTTAACAGACTACTGTATTGACCAGAACCCATGGGTCCTGTGGTCTCCCAGGTGAGCTCCCCATCCCACCAGGGACATATCCATCATCAGGGTGATAGATGGCTCTGGGTGGACAAAGGGAATTCCTTCCTTCAGGTTCTGGGGACACGCCGACCATTCAATAGCATCGTTTATCAATTAGGTCACCCAGACCAGCTGGTATACGTAACCACTGCGCTGTTACCACTGCACTGTGACCACTGGCAGCCTGGCTCCCAACGGCGGGGGCACATTTGCCCGTGTGCCTAGCAGATTATGCTAGTCAAAGCTGCCGTGTACCTGAACAGACAAAGGAATTCCAAGGCTGGGTGCAATTGCCCAACTTGAAATGATTGGGCAAAGGAGGTAAAATCTGATGCCCTGTCCACAGGAAGGCAGGCTCTGGCTTGAAGGAATCCAGTTTCTCCCCAATGAACTTCATTACCTGCGTGAGAACCATTTCTGACCAGGCTGTGTTGACCCAAAGGTCCAAGTCTTGAAAGGTCTGGCCAGATCCCTGGACCTCTCCGCTGCTTCCCTGGAGATGCTATGAGCCAGTAATCCAGGTACTGGCAAACCCTGACTCCTGTGCACTGGAGAAAGGCCACCACCACTGCAAGGCACTTGGTAAAGACTCCTGGTGCAGACACCAGGCCGAAAGACACAACCCTGAAGTAGTACAATACTCCATCTGTCCTGAACCAGAGGTAACGGTGGTGGGAATGAAGGATGAAGTGGAATGTGGAAGAACATGTCCTGGAGATCTAGGGAGAAGAACCACTCTCCTTGCTTTAAGGACGTGATCTGTGTCACAGTGATCACATGGAACTTCAGTTTTCACACAAATTTGTTCCAGTTGTGCAAATCCAACATGGGGTACAGCCCCTTCCCCTCATCCACTTCACGACCAGTAAGTACTGGGACACGAATTTATTTATTAGCAGTGTCAGTGGCTCAGTAGGTAGCACACTCGCCTCTGAGGCCGGGAGATCAGAGGGCTGTGGGTTCAGTTCCCACATCTGGCACTTGGGTTAATATCTCAGTACTGACACTGTAGTGCAGCATGAGAGGGGTGCTGCACTTCTGAGGTGCCGTCTCTCAGATGAGACGTTAAACCGAGGTCCCATTTGCCTGGATTGGTGGTAGTTCAGGTGGATGTTAAAGATCCCATGGCACTTATCGAAGAAAGAGTAGGTGAATTTCCCTCCTGACATTTCACTCATTCACTATAAATACCACCAACAGCTTAATCTGGTCAAGAGTCAGTTGGCATTCATTCAGGTCTCCTTCTCAGCTGCGTTGGCAGGATTTAATTAGTGACTTCATTCGGTCAACAAAAGCTAAATAAATAAAATAAAAATAAAAATGTATTATTTATTTATTTAGTTTTTGCTTTCGACCGGTAAGTGCATCTAGACAACCCCGCCTATTTTCAGGGCACGCACCGGGAGGGGATACAGATGAAAGCCAACTGACCTTGAATCACATTAAGCTGTTGGTGGTATTTTTTTTAGTGAATGAGGGAAATTTGGCCAGGACACCGGGGAAATTCCCCTACTCTGTGAGGGGGTGCTATCCTGAACGCTGTCACAATGGAGGAAGACAGTATGCTGTCAGCAGTGGAGGAGGACGGACGTCTGCTGCAAGCTGGTACGGCGGAGGTTGTTACCACACAGAATGTATAGCAGCAGAAATCAGAAATGGAACAAAATCTTTCAGATGTTCTTGAAGATTCGGAAGGAGTGATGGAAGGTATAGAAGATGGTACAGTAAGTGCGATGGCAAAGCAACGAGAATTTTTGAAAGCCCAATTATTACAAACAGAAATAGCTCTTACCTCAACACAGGCTAAATTATTGGAAAAGAAAACGAAAAGGCTACTAGGTGCATCTCCAGAAGCTGTTCACAGAACTTTAAACTGGGCCCTGAACTAGTGATGACTGTTAGACCTCATACTCGAATCCACATCAGATACTATGCCAGCGAGAGAATCCACAGCACAACTACTGAAAGAACCCTGGTCACCGGAAAAAGCGCTTTCCACAGCGGGGTGGAAACAACTAGAGGACGGAACATGGGTAACAGATTCAACTAAACCGAACGATATATTAGCGCATTCAACCCAGCAAACAGAAGAGATGGTGGATTTTTTAGAACTAGCAGCACCGATACCTATTGTTTCTACTGTAACATAAAATATTGAGACAGGTACTGTTTTATCTACAAATTCTGTTACAAATACTACAAATCCAGGTACAGAGGCCCCTGAAGCTTCAACCGGTTTTTCAACTGAATTACCTAAATCAAACTATGCAGAGTTATTCGCAAAACCTTTGCAACAGGCCAAACGTAAAATGCTATACAACTACGATGCCTAGGAGGAATGGAGGAACTTCCAGACAGATTTTATGTGGGCAAAGTATTACTTAAACAATCCCTGGGCTTCATGCCCGCTGATATCTATGCACTTATACATGCCCCTGGAGAGCAGTCCTTTGATATAAGTTTTAGGACTCCAGCTATTTTAGAAACTTTTTGGTTAAAGTATGCCTCTCTTAAAACTAATCCTTTTTTGGTCACATTTTCAGGTAATTTCGTTGACAAAACAACCCTTTAGGGTAGTAACAGTTTTGTTTTGAAATGAAGGGGTAAATCTGGTTGATATTCTTTATTGGCTTGATAAAAGATGTGAGGTCCAGGGTATGCCAGATCTGATTTTGGATGGGGAAGGGTTTTGGAACGGGGGCTGGAGAATTAAAATTAAACTTTGTAGCATTCAGAATGACTATGTTCATCTTCCCAACTGTTTTTCATTGAAGTATAAGGGTTTTCTATTTTATCCTGGTCAGCCACGGAGATGTTTTAAGTGTGGATCTCCAAGACACATTAGCACCTCTTGTGAAAAAATTCAGTGTTTTCAATGTGGGGAAATAGGGCATTCTGGTTATCAGTGTGACAATTCTGTAAAATGTAATTTTTGTGATGAGTTGGGGCATTTATTTTCAGATTGTCCACGGGCAGCTCATAACACAGAGGAATCAGATTATGATATGCAGGATTTGATTATCTTTAAGGCAGCCAGAAATCTTTTAGATGGTATTAGGTCAAGTTCTTCTTCTGGACCAAAATCGTATTCAGCAGCTTTAGCAACAAAACCTCCAGAAGTTCATTCTCATCCTCTTAGACAATCTCCACCTCAAACAAATATTCTGATTGAAAACCAGGACCAAAGTATTTCATCCCATACAACTGATATAAACTCATTAGGTGTTTCAAAATGTTCAAAAAAGTACTACCTTCCAATTCTGTGGAACCAGTTGAAAAGGATGCCTCCTTTCTCCCAGTTAGGAAGGAAGTTATGCAAACCCCAGTAATGGATTGGGCCCAGTCTCCAGAACCTGTGTTGGTGTCAAATAAATATGGGGTCTTGGCTTCTGTAGGCCCAGAGGAACAAGATTCTGATACAGCTTCTCAGAATCCATCTCAAGTGGAGGTTAGTTCAGACCAAGAAATCACTATGGATCCAAGGGTGGGGGCAAAAGGTAAAACAAAAAAAGTGAGTAGGGTAGGTTTACGTAAAAGCAACAGAAAATTACACTCTAACACTTAAATCACTTTTCAAACTATAAACACGGGATATGACATCTCCTTTGCTAGTCTTAATACTAACAGTATTAGATCTCCATATAAAAGAAGGGCTACTTCTGAAATATTTTCAGATTTAAAACATGATGTTATTTTTTTTCAGGATACTAGATTATATACACTTCAGGATTTTGCCACTGCAACTAATTTATGGGGTTGGGGTCCTTGTTATTGGTCAGGGGGGGATGAATTATGTTCAGGAGTTGAATTTGTTTTACTTCACAGAAAGTTAAAATTACGGATGTGATTTGATATTGCCCTCGGTAGGGTTTTATTGTTGGATGTATTTATAGATGCTGTCCCATTCAGATTAATAAATATATATGTTCCCAAAATAAATGGGACCGAATTCAGTTATTACATTTAATACAGCCACATTTATTTACTAGCAGGAATTTTCTATTTGGTGGAGATTTTAATATTTCATGAATTAATAAATCGGTTACTTCTAAAGTTTATTGTGACACATTGTTTAGATGAATTATTAAAAGTATCAGGATTACATGATGTCTTTGAAAACATTCCTTCTTTTACTTATTTACAAGGTAATAGAAAATCTCGAATAGATTATTGGTTCATATCTTCGTCCCTTCAATTTTTTGCTCCACAAGTTAAGTTAGTTGCCACGTCAGATCATGGAATTATAAGTTTCTCACTTTCCAATTATGGACATACTTCTAAAGGGGCGGGGTATTGGAGATTAAATTTATCTATTAGATATTCCAGAAGTCATGGAGGGATTTATGGATATCCCGAAAGCACGTAAATCTGTGTTTTTTTATATGAGAATCATCAGGAATGGAGGGAAGATTCTAAAAATGACTTTAAGGATTATTTTACATACAGGACGATTATTAGGTGCTTACTAAAATTTCATAAACAACATCTTCAGAATAATTTAAATATTTTTATTCCAAATAAATATGGGAATTGCGGTAGATGCTCAAGGTATTAATAGTATTAAGACTCAACTGGTGCAGTTACAAAATCTAAAACGCCAGCAATTAGAAAGAGAACAAAAATATGGTACCCAGGGTTCTTCAGTGTGTACTAACCCTTTTGAAAATAATATGGCACAATGAAAAAAAAAGATATTAGTAGTTTGACAGATTCTGAGGGTAATCGAGCTAATACTCGGCATGCTCTTTTTCAAATATTAGATGCTCATGTTCACTCCTTATTTCAAGAAGATAACACTATTACGCAGGAGAAGGTAAATGAGTGGTTAGCATTTAGTATGTTAACAAAAATATTAGATAAATTTTTAATATCGCTATTAGCCCCTATTTCATTACTTGAATTACATACAGTAATTAGCAGTCTTAGCAAGGGAAAAGCCCCTGGGAAAGACGGCCTTCCAAATAAAATTTATGGTATCATTAGTACGGTTCTGGATCATCAGCTAGTTACTATGTTTAATAGTTGCTTATCACTAGGTGTCTTTCCAGATAGTATGAATGAAGGGCTTCTGATTTTTCTTTATAAGACGGGAGATAGGGAAAATTTACACAACTGGCGCCCAATTACACTTTTAAATTCTGACTGTAAGATAATCAATAAAATTTTAAGTTTGCGAATTTCATGTTTATTAGAAGACATATTCATCCTACACAGTTTTGCTTGGTACCAGGGCGTCACATTACAGATGCTCTACTGCTTATTAGGGAGATCTTGGAAAGGGGTACTCTTGAAGAACTAGCAGGAATTTGTGTTACCGTAGATCAGGCAAAGGCATTCGACAATGCATCTCATCTTTATTTATGGAATTGTATGAAGAAAATGGGTTTTCCCCCTACCTTTGTTGATTGGTTAAAACAATATTATTTACAGGCAACAATAATACCATATGTCAATGGTTGGTTGGATTCTAAACAGAAATGTGCGAAAGGAGTATGACAGGGGTGTCCATTAAGCCCTATTTTGCATATTCTTTCTTTGGAACCTTTAATTTCAGTTATTTATCATACAGATGATATTAGAGGTCTTTCTTTAGGGTCAGAGGATATAGAAATCAAAGTAATAGCTTATGCTGATGATTTATGTTTCTTTTTAGCAGATGTTCCTTCTTGTGCTGCTATAGAAGCTAAGACTGTAGCCTATATGAGGGGAACTGGAGCTACCTTTAATTTGTCCAAAAGTAAGCGTTGTTTCTTTGGTACATATAATTCTGCATATACCACAATCATGGGGATTCCTGTCTCATCTCAGGTTTGTAAAATTTTAGGAATTTATTTTTTTTTGTGGGATGGACACAGCAACATATAATTGGGATAAACTCATTCAAACTGCTAAATGGAAAGTGGCATCCTGGAATAGGTGGAAAATGTCAAAAAAGAAAAGGATTTATATGGTTAGAACATTTCTTATTGGGGTTTTTATACATCTGAGTGCAGTTTATGCATTGCCCATCTGAAGAGAGACAGCACTGTATAGTGTTTTCTTTCAGGCAATATGGGGTAGCTGGCTGAACCCCATAAAAAGGGGTATATTATACCAACTAGTAAAGAAAGGAGGAATTAATATGATTAATCCTATTTATTATTTTTTTGTATTTTTCTGTATAGCAATATCTCTCCGATATTACTGAGAAAATCTAAAATATGGACTTTCTGGATATCAGATCATATTTCACAGTGGTAAGATTATTGGTTTAAAGAGGGGGTTATCCCTGAACAAAAACCTATCAATAACTTACCAGAGTATTTTCATTCTTGTTTTAGTAAAATAAAAGTATGGAAAATATCATATACATCGATTACTCAAAATTCAAGGAAAAACATGTATAATCTTTTATTAGAACATTATTTTTTGGAAAACTCTGTGTTTGGTGATAAATCAGGGAATGATTTGCTTCAAATTTATTCGATGCTCACTTCTTCTAGCATTCCAAATTATATGTGGGATATTACATGGCTTATAGCTCATGGCAGGTTAAATGTTAAGGGTAATTTGAAGCATAAGGGTAAGGAAGAGAGACATTGTCCAAGAAGCACAACATGTATGACTTGTATAGAAACAATGTCTCATTTATATTTTGAATGTCCATATATTTTACAATTCTGGTCAATTCTATATGTCAAATGGACCCAGATTAATTTTCCAATAATAGATGTACAAAGTTTGTTTTTTGGAATTTTGTCTCAGGATTGGGCTTCATTTAATCCAGATACTGTACGATTGGTTTTAGGAGGTATAAAATATCAAATCTGGTAAGTCAGGTGTATCTGGTCCTTAAGATCACCATTTATTTCTCCTGAACAATTGTTCTGGAGAATACATGAATGGTTACTGGAATTATGGAAAAAAGATACTCGTACATTGTCAGCACAAACTTTTGGCAAGAAATGGAAAGCAATGCAGTGGTTGGACACTGAATAGTTATATCCTCTTTATTATACCAATATGCTTGTACATAGGGATATATTATAGTTAATACTTAAGTTTGCTGGGGTTTGGAAAATTTGAATCATTTATTTCTGTTGATTTTACGATTTGTATGAGATAATTATCAATTTTGCAATTATCTCTCCTACTTCTCTAGTGAGGGGAAAGAGTTGTTCCTTACACTATTTTTCTGTTTGGATTTTTGACTATAAATATTTATCTGTTTTTGTTTTATATGATTTATGTATTATTTTGTATGATTTAAACACTGTTTATGTTTCCTTTTGTTTATTAATGTAATTAATAAAAAAAAATCCCCTACTCTGTTGGGGACAGCAGAGGGCGTTTGTCATACTGAGATGATGGCAGACAGTGTTTGGAGTGAGAAGGAGCAGGACGTGCAGACTGAAGCTCTGCAGGATGCTTTGAATGTGTCTGAAAGTCGGGCTTTGCCTGGTACAACTTTGTCAGTACCGGAGACCTCTGGAGATCTGCAGGCGACTGAGCATGCAGTTGGGAGGCATTTTTCGTCTACGTTCCCGTCGGAGCCTATGCATACGGACTTAGAAGTGGAGAAGGCTGGAGTTTTGGAGGATTCAGCACGCATTATGCCTGAGGCTGCAAGCTGCACAGAATCAGAGAGGAGGGTGAATGACGAGGTGGCTGACATACATGCCGTCATCATTACAGCTGACACAGGGAATGCGGAAGTGTCAGTGTTATCGGAGGCAGCGAGGAGCTCTAGTGATGGGCGGTCGGCTGCCGAACCGACCACGGAATGGTCCAAGGAGTCTGCCTTGTCTCAGGCAGGTTGGGTAAGGCAGCCGGATGGTCGGTGGATCCCGGACCTGAATTGGCTTACTTTTTCACTGGATGGACCGGGGGCATCACAGACAGTTTCACAGGATCACAGCAAAACTTCTTCTTCAGGTCAGACTTTGCCTTTTATGGCCAATATTGATATAGTAGGTCCGGAGATTGAAACAGAGACTACCCCCTCGTCTGAAGGTCAGAGACTGCACTCTCCCCTACAGTCACCTAGGGGTCAGAATTCAAGAAGGGGCCCACATTTCTCAGACTTGTTTAAAAATAACAAGTTAGAACAGGCCCCGAGAAGAAATGCGGTTCGGCTCAGGTATAGAGGAGGGTTACCTGAACACCCTGACAGGGTGTACGTTGCAAGAAAATTGTTGATGGACTCAATGCAATTTTTGCCTACTGATATTTATGCCTTGATTAATATTCGGGGGGAAGACACGTTCGATGTCAGTTTTAAACATTTTACAGGATTAGATACATTTTGGCAAAAATATGAGTGTTGTAAATCCTTGCCCTTATGGTTACCTTTCTGGGCAATACCGATTATTAAACCCTTATTCAAAGCTATCAACATCATGTTTAGAAATGAGGGGGTGAATGTGGGGGATATCCAATACTGGTTGGAAAATAAATGTACAGTTTTGGGCCCCCCTGAACCCATACTGGATACAGAAGGGATCTGGACTGGGGCCTGGCGTTTTAAAGTTAAATTACATATTACAAATAATGACGTTATGCATGTCCCAAATAGCTTCTTTTTGGGGAAAGACGGGGGGTTTGTTTCTACCCTGGTCAACCTAAGGCCTGCTATCGTTGTGGTAGTCACCGTCATTTAAGTAGTGCGTGTGATAAAGTTAAATGCGCACTTTGTGGGGAATTAGACCATGATAGTGAAGTTTGTCGGAATGTTTTTAAATGTAATTTATGCGATGAAGCAGGTCATGCATATCACCAATGCCCGTGGGCAGGACAGAATAGGCAGGGAGGCCCAAATAAGGAGAAGTTAATAAACCAGGCCCAGGGCAGATACAGGCCTCGGACAGTTACTCCCTCACACAGGGACACAGACTCTACAAACCAGCCTGGAAGGGAAATGGCTCAGGATCTGTTCCCTGATCAGCAGCAACCTGCAGTTAAAGTAACTGGGCAACCAGAATCCTTTACTCAAAACCAGGCAGTGGTTTCCTCTGAGGATCCTCCTCTTAGTCGGGGATCCATGCCGCCAGTTTCGCAACCCCCCCCCCCCGAGGGCCTATTGGTTGTAGCTTCTCAGGACTCTGATTTTCAAACCCCTAGAAGGGTTACTCGGGCAAGTAGTCGCCATAAAGGGGTGGTGGGGGCATGCCCTACTCAAAATTCCCTTCATATCTTAGCAGAAATGGATGGGGATTCAGGCCCAGATCTAGCAAGACCTGACGGAAGTTCAGAGATGGAGGTGGACGATGAGGGTGGAAAGGACCTTTTAGAAGTAAAAAAAAAAAAAAAAGAAAACAAGATAAACCTTGAAGTTCAGCATTTTAATCTTTATGGCCTGCTTAAAGATGATATCAATTAACTGCTGTAGTATAAAAAACTACAAGAGACGTTTAATTTGTTTTCAGCAGTGCCGAGATTTACAGGCAGATATCATCTTTGTGCAGGACACACACTTATCTTCCTTGGCTGAGGTGGCTCAAGTTAAAAAATCCTGGTTGGGGGGGGCCCTCTTTTTGGTCCTTTGGTTCAGTTGCAGCAGATGGGATAGGAATTCTTTTTTCTCATCCCTCAGTGCAAGTAACGAGGCTGGTGGACATTTTGTCAGGTAGAGCTTTGCTTCTGGACTGTTTTTTTCACGGGTTTTGCCTCAGACTAATTAATACCTATGCACCCCAAGTAAAAACTGTGAGGATTGATTTGTTTCAACAGATCAAACCTTATCTATTCACTTCCAAGCATGTGGTTTGGGGAGGTGATATGAATTGTAGTCTTGATGTCCGTAAAAAGAATAATGTGCAGCAGAAAACTTACTGTGACTCACATACACTCTCTCAAACAGTGGCCATGGCAAATATGAGGGATGCCTATAGGGGGCTTCATGCGTCAGATGGATTTACCTATAGAAGGGCTTCCTTTCAAACTAGGATTGATTACCTTTTTCTTTCTCAGCATTTAATAACCCAAGATTGCTCTGTACAACTTTACGATTTTTCAGACCACAATTTTCTCTATTGTGTTGTAGGACTTCATCAGATTCCCACTATCTTCCCTGCCATCAATAGACGATGGAAGTTAAATTCACGGCTATTGAATGATGTCCTTTTCCTAGCCCAACTTCGTTTTTCTCTAAATCTTAGAAAATCTGTTGCCGATTTTTATGATGATTGGGTGTCCTGGTGGGTGGATACCAAACTAGCTATTAAGGATTTTTTTTATGTCTTATGGTAGAAGAAAAGGTTCATCCGATTATTTACAATATTTAGATTATAGGAATCAATATTATAAATTACTGTCTAATCCTCGGGTGGCGGACTTAGAGGTACAAACGCAATTAGGGGTTTTACAGAAAAAGATGAAACAAAATCAATATGAGAGGGCAGTGTCTATGTATGCAGAATTAAAATCTGGTACTCAGCAACAACCATTTAAAGATCCATATATCGCATGTAAACAAAAACTGGATAAAAAACTTATGACTGGTCTTCTCAATTCTAAAGGCCAGATGAAGACATCAATAGCAGAAATGCTAGATATTGTGGAACAACATGTATCTTCGGTTTTCAGTACTAGGTTTACTCCAATGGCCTTATGGGAAGATGTTCTTCATTTCCCAGTTCCCCAAATCTCCCAGTTGGAAGCAGATATATTGCAAGAACCTATTTCCCCTTCAGAAGTTCTAGCAGTTATTAACACACTTCGAACAGGGGTTTCACCAGGGACAGATGGGCTTGCAAACGAATTTTATAAAACCTTTAAAGATGACATGAGTGTAATTTTAGCTGAAGTTTATAATGATATTTTACAATTTGGCTTCATGAACACAAAATGTAATCTCGCACTTCTAACTTTTATACATAAAAAAGGGGATGTTATGGATTTGGGTAACTGGAGACCGATTAGTCTACTGAACACAGACTACAAGATTCTTTCTACTTTGCTGTGTAAGAGGCTTCAAATCGTTGCACAAGGGGTGCTCCACCCGGCGCAAACTTGCTCTATTCCCCATCATTCTATTCAGCAAAATTTAAAATTTCTTAGAGACGTTTGTGAATTTGGTGCTCAAGATAAATTATCGGGTTTCATTTTAGCTCTCGATCAGTCAAAAGCATTTGATAAAGTTTCTCATTCTTTTCTATTTCAAGTTTTAAAAAAGTATGGGATCCCTCGAGCCTTTCTTAAGTATATCGGCATATTATACTCTCAGGCACATTCTTGCCCTTTAATTAATAATCTTTTAGGAAAAGAGATTGAGTTGACACAGGGTGTTAGACAGGGATGTCCTATTAGCCCACTGTTATACTCCTTTGTGTTAGATCCCCTTTTAAGAGAAATTGAAAATAATAGAACTATTCAGGGTTTGACACCATCTTATACCATACCAGCCCAAAAAATCTCGGCATATGCGTATGATTTATGTTTACTGGTAGCAGATGTACAATCAAGAGTTGAGGCGATAAGGGTAATTGAACATTTCTCAGAAATAAATGGAACTATGTTAAATTATGATAAATGTGGGTGCATGGCTGTAGGCAGGACCCCAACAGTTAGTGATATTGGAGGCATATTAGTTACCGATTCCCTTAAAATTTTAGGACTCCATTTTGAGGGTGGGGATCTGGCTCGTTTGAATTGGGAAAAATACCTAGCTGTTGGAGAAAATAAGGTACAGCAATGGAAAGCCTGGGTTTTAAAAAAAAAAAAAGGGTGTTGGTGATAAAGAAATTTTTATTACCAGTCTTTTTACATGTTTGCTCAGTTTTTCTGGTCCCAATTTCTTTGGAAACCAGACTGTATAGTTATTTTTTTTTTTCCAGATGGTATGAGGCAGCCGGTTAAATCCCATCAAACGGGCTTTCACATATTTAAAAGTCTCTCAAGGGGGTTTGGGGATGATAAATCCTTTAGTGTTTTTTTTTTTTTTTAACTCCTTTATTATAGCCTCATTTCAAGAAAAAATCCTGCCTCTGGTCTGCATGGACCCAGCTTTTATTTTACCCATTTTTGACCCAATGGGAGGGTGGGGGTATACCAAAACAAAATACTAAATGTGCTGCACCTTCGTATGCAGATTCAGCAGTGCGAAAACTCAGGGAATGGAAATTGGGTAAAGCACAATTACATGAGGTTTCCCGGAAAGAATTTTATGCTGAACTTATGGGTAATGTTTTCTATGTTCAAATAGATTTCCCTTTTTGTGTTCCTACTAAGCTTCCTTGGGATCTATGCCTTTTAATGGATCACAGGGTGCCGCCCCAAATGTGGGATATCCAATGGCTCAGCTGCCATGGTAAATTGGGTGTCCAGGGAAACTTGAAGCATAAACCCATTACTGATAGACTATGCATTCCACCTGAATGTACTGATCAAGTAGAAACTCAGGAACATTTTTTTCTGTTATGTCCTCATACTGTCACATTTTGGTCAGATTTGGCCTTGCAGTGGCAATGGGGTATTGTACACCACATTTCATACCAGAGTCTTATTTAAGGGGATTATTCTGTTTTTTTAGGGAGGTACCATTCAAGTACACTTACTTTGATTTTTGCCTGTATTAAATATTATCTATGGCAAGCCAGATGTCAGTTTTCTTTGCAACATACTGTTCTTCCTAATATTGTTATGCTAAAACGTATTGAACAAGCTTTAGTTAAACAAAAGATTTTGGAGCAAAAATCATTGGATAGCCACGTATTTCTAAGCTTTTGGAAACATATTGACTGGCTTACTTGAATTTCTTTGATATTATACTTTTTTTTTTTTTTTTTTTTTTTTATTAACTACACATTATGGTAGAGTTTTGGTTTTGTGTTTTTTTTTTTTTAATTTGAAGATGTTTGTCTACCTGAATTAACTGTGTTTTTCTTATCTTTTTATTTCCGGATGGCTATATGTGATTTTTTTTCTGATGTATGGTCTGTCTTCCAATAAAAAAATTCCCCTACTCTTTTCGATAAGTGCCATGGGATCTTTAACATCCACATGAACTACCACCAATCCAGGCAGATGGGACCTCGGTTTAACGTCTCATCCGAAAGCCGGCACCTCAGAAGTGCAGCACCCCTGTCGTGCTGCACTACAATGTAAGTACTGGGATATTAACCCAAGTGCCAGATGTAGGTTAATATCCCAGTACTCTGCATGTATCACTGTATAGTCCTGCAGGCAAGAGCTGAACAATCTCGTTCCTGAGCATAGACAGCATGCTCTCAGGCACCCTGGACTCCCGAGGAGCCCGGGGTCAGCATAGTGTGAGAGCCTTGAGGTCCAGAGGCAACCCTTTTCCCACCACTCCTAGAATCCATCTGTTCATATTAATGATATACCACTGTGACAAGAAGTAAAGGAGTCGACCAACGACCGGGAGCTGGGACACAGGCTGGATGGAAGGCGGAAGGAATGGCACCCTGGAACCCATCACTTAACACTCTTGGAGGGGGCTAGGGCTTGCTAGACACCATAATCATCATCACCACCACCACACCTTTTTTTCCTTGCCCTGTCTGTTGAACTTCTGTTTTGGATGCAAGTGCTGAAATTGCCCCTGCTGGGACTGCTGCTGAGCCTGCTGCGCAGGAACCCTTGTGGCCAAAAGGACTTCTAGTTAGGACTGCTAGGTATTTTATAATCCTAGATTGAAAAAAATAAAAAATAATTCTTAGATGGCATTGTATCCTTCTGGGATGAAGCCCCAGAGTCAAAAGTGGTGCTGGACTTCTCAATATGGGAGAGATGTCCCTCCACCACCCCAACCCCCCCGGTGAAGAGGTTGGTGCCCAAGAAGGGCATATTGGTTAACTTGTGCTGGGTGCCTGTTGTTAAGATGGACATCCTCAGTCAGAATCTATATACACTGGACACAGCTGCAACCACTGAACTAGCACAGCTGTCCAGGTTCAAGGCCTTCTGGAGCTGGTGTTCAGCCAGCATGCAGCCCTGGTCTCCAAAAGCTTTATCACCAACTTATAGGTCAGCCGGGAGCAAGAAGAGCAGATACCAATGAGGCTGGAAAAGAAATGGCCAAAGCAAGCCATCATCCTTGCATAGCTTGCCTGCCTGAGACCAAAAGAGGAGGCCATGTAGTCCTTCTTGTCCACATAAACCGATCTCTTGGACTCCATGTCAGATGGCCAATCCTCATCCCCTTGGCCATTTAGCTTTTGAACGGTCAAGTAAGACACCAGGCCCTCCCCAGAGAGGTGGTCTGAGAACCCTGAGAGGCTCCCAATGGAGATCACATACTTCTGGACCATACAGGTAAGGGATGCTAAGCAGGATGCAGGGGGCTTCCACAGGTCGAAGGCTGTCCCGTAATGGTCTTAGCCATGGGGAGGGCTACTCCCAGGAAATCACTCATCCAGGATGTTGGTGAATGGGTATTCAGCCTGTTTCTGAACTGGCTTCAAAGGGATGCCCACCGACTCTGACATCGGGTGGAGCAAAGTCTCATAAGATGCCAAGCCCGACTGGGAAGACTGATCACTGGAAGAGTCGCAGTCGAACTGGAGAGTCCGGGTCGAGGACAGGTGAGGACTTACCTTCCAAGTCCAGCTGGTTCTAGGAAAACATCCTTGTTCGTTTCTTGGTGTGCTAACCACCCTAAAGCCCTGGGGAACTTACAAGCATACGAACATACGAAATTTGGTAGCAGATAAAGGCCTAGAGGTCTATCAAGTCTGCTCGAATGTGCAGCTAGCACCCCTTATTCTGCAGCTGCCCCTCCCTTCCACCCTTCCCCTTCATTAACCCTCCCCCTTGTCCTGTCCCATCCTCGTTTGAAGCAGTCCACTGTTCTACTGCATACCACTTCAGGAAGTAACGCATTCCACCCAGCCACCACCCTCTCTGTAAAAAAGTGTCTCCTCATCTCCCTCCTGAACCTTTCTCGCTCCAGTCTCATATCATGGCCCCTGGTGTCCCTCCCCTCTCTTACTTTGAACAGCCCTTCTGTACTTGTCTTGTTTATTCCTTTCATGTATTTAAAGGTTTCAATCATGTCATCCCTGTCTCTCCTCTCCTCCAGTGAGTACATGTTTAACTCCTTCAACCTCCTCTCGTATGATAAGTCCCCCAGCCCCTTGATCATCTTTGTCACTCTGCGCTGCACCCCCTCCAGTAATTTAATGTCCCTCTTCAGATACGGATGCCAGTACTGCATGCAGTACTCCAGGTGTGGTCTAACTAATGACCTATACAGTGGCAGAATCACCTCCTCCCTCCTCGAGGATATACCCCTTGCAATACAACCCAGCATTTTATTGACCTTTGCAGCTGCCTTCCTACATTGTGCCAAGTTGTTCATTGACCCTGTAATGAGCACACCCAGATCCTTCTCCTCCTCTGTCTGGGCTAGCTGCACTCCCCCTAGCTGGTAACTCCTCCTTGGGTTCTTCATCCCAAAATGGAGCACCTTGCACTTTTTGGCATTAAAGCCCAGTTGCCAGGTGTCTGACCAGGTTTCAAGCTTTGCCAGATCATCCTGCAACCCCTGCCATCCCCTAGGTCATCTACCACCGCGCCTACCTTGGTATCATCAGCAAACAGACTGATCTTGCTCTTGATGTCCCATGATATGTCTGCAATGAATATCCCAAACAACACTGGTCCCAACACCGAGCCCTGTGGAACACCACTTGTCACTGCCCTTGGGTGTGAGAGCTCCCCACCCACCACCACCCTCTGTTGCCTTCCCTGCAGCCAGTTTCCTACCCATCTCACCAGCTTTGCACCAGCCCCGGTGCCTACTAACTTCCTTCCCAGCCTTCCATGTGGCACTGAGTCGAATGCCTTACTGAAGTCCAGATACAGGACATCCACTGCATGGCCCCTGTCCAGTTGCCTAGTTACCCAGTCATAGAACTCGACCAGGTTGGTTTGGCAGGATCTGCCACGTGATGAAGCCATGCTGTCTGCTGTCCTGTAGTCCTTTGGCCTCTAGGAGGCCACCAGCCTCTCCTTCAGGATGGTCTCCATTAGCTTACCCATGATGGATGTGAGGCTCACTGGTCTGTAGTTTCGGTTCATCCTTGGGCCACTCTTGTGGAGGGCACAACATGAGCCATCCTCCAGTCCTGAGGTACACACCCTGAATGTAGTGAGGCATTAAATAGGTCTGCCAAAGGCCCTGCAAGGACCTCTGCCAGCTCCTTCAGTACCCTAGGGTGGATGCCATCTAGACCTGGCGCCTTGTCCACCCTCAGTGCCTTCAAACCCTCTCGAACTCTGCTCTCCATGATTTCCCCATCTGTCACCACTTCCCACCCTGCTTCTATTTTCTCACCTGGAATGTCACCCCCCCTTCTCTTTTAGTAAATACTGAGCAGAAGTACTCATTTAGTGCTTCCGCCTTATCGCACCCTGCTTCCACCCAACCCCCCTCTTTCCTAATCCTTACTATGTGGTCCTTACAGCTCCTTTTCTCCCTGATGTACTTAAAGAAGTCCTTCTCCCCCTTCTTAATGCCTTGTGCCAGCCTGAGTTCCGTAGATGCTTTGGCTCCCCTTACTGCCCTTGTCACCTCCTTCAATTCTGTCAAGTACTCCTCCCTGTTTTCTTGTACTTCCTAAAGGCAGCTCTTTTCCTCCTTAACTTTTCCATGACCTCCTTGCTAAACCAGATCGGTTTCTTAGCCCTAGCCTTCTTGCTCTGGGCTTTGCAGCAGGTTTTGGTTGCCTCCAATATCCCCAGCTTTATGAGCTCCCACCTCTGGCTAGTGTCCATACTAGACTGAATTCTGGCCAGGTACCCTTTTACCACTTCCCCCATCCTCTCAAAGTCGGCCTTCCTGAAGTCCAGCACTATTGTGCCAGATTCCCTCCTTCCTTGCCCATATCCAATGTGAGCCATACTGAGTGGTGGTCACTCCCTGACAGCGGTTCCTCCACTATAAGTTCTCTCACAAAGTCCCCATTTGCCAGCACAAGGTCAAGGGTATTCCCTAACCTGGTTGGTTCACTGACCATTTGCAGCAGGAAGCTGTCCTGGAAGGCATCCAGCAGTACCTGCTCCCTTCTGTTCCTGGTTGTTGGGGTGCTCCAGTCCACTCCTGGCATGTTGAAGTCCCCCACAATCACCTCACTACCCTTTTCGCAGGTCCTCCTGATCTGTCCCGCTAGTTCCCTGTCTAACTCCTCTGTCTGAGATGGTGGCCTGTACACCACTCCCATTCTAAGAATCCTATTCTTGGAATCCTGGATTTGCATCCAAAGTGACTCCGTACTACCCTCCTCCCCTTCCTCCCTTACATACTTCAGTCCTTCCTTCACATATAGTGCCACCCCCCTCCTTTCCCAATCACTCTGTCCCTAGGAAATAACCTACACCCTGGTACAGACAGGTCCCAGTCATTTTATTGGGTGGCCCATGTTTCCATAATGGCTGCAATGTCCACCTCTCCCTCTGCCATGAGAACCTGTAACTCTGCAGTTTTCCTCCCAAGGCTCCTAGAATTAAGAGTAACCACCTTCCACCCTTTCCCCCCCTCCCATCCTGCCCTCCTTTCCTAGCATCGCCAACAGTACTTGCCATTTGTCCTTTGTCACTGTTTTGGGGGGTAAGCTCATATGGTTTCCCAACCTGTGGTCTCTGCATATCTCTTCCCCAACTGCCACCCCCCACTCCTAGTTTAAATTCCCAACTTCCTCTTATGTACTCCTCCATCCTCTGTTTCAACACTTTCTTTCCCTCCTCACTCAAGTGTAGTTTGTCCTTGGCATAGAGACTACTGTCCTCCCAGGTCCCTCCCACCCCCCAACAGCCCATACCCTTTAGCACAACACCAGGTTCTTAGCCATCTGTTAAATTCCTCTATTCTCAGCTTCCTTGTTGTGCTTGCCTTTGGCACCGGAAGTATCTCTGAAAAAGTTACTGATCTTCCTGCTCCCTCACATAATTGTGCTAGTTCCTCAAACCTCCTCTGGACTGTATCTACTGTCTTGTCAGCCAGGTCGTTTGTCCCAAGATGTATAATTAAATGAGGCTTGTCCCTACCCCTTTTGGCATATTTCAGAACAGACTGTCCCACCCTTTCCGCTGTCATTCCTGGCATGGCCTCCACCCAAATGCAACTATGCCTCTCCCCCTTGCTACCCCACCTAACTCTGACTGACAACTGATCATGCAGACCAGAGGGTGGACAGGACTCCTTAGTAGGGGGTCCCAAGCTGAAGCTGCAGTAGAGCGGGCTACACCACAAGCACAGGAGAGCCACCATCTGGGGGGCTGCCACCGGGAAGTCCCACAGTGCCAGTAGACCCGGAATTAAAGCTCTGCTATGACCAGCTATGGACCACTGCTGCCAAATAGGGTCCTCGTGGTGTTAAGTCAACGTCAATCCTCAACTGAGGATGATGAGTCTGACTGGTGTCAATATCAACGCCAATCAGTCGAGTGGGACTGGGACAGAGAGTGGTGCCTCGATCATCGAAACTTGGGCTGACAGTGGGTGTCCACTGGCGGGACCAAGTAGACCACCTTCTTTGGCAAGGAGGCCACTGCGGGCCACAGAGTGGGCCCCAAGATGGTAACTGCTGGAGTAAGCACAACCCCAGTCAACTTAGCAGGAGCCATCGACTTAGCCAGCTCCTGCTCAGGACCGGGAGAACCAGCATCTGTGAGAATGACGAAGCTTCACTGATCTCTTCCAACAACTGATTGACCAGCTTGAGAAAGATCTCAACCAGATGCTTCACAACAAATCAAGGCTGCAAGATGCAACAGGGCCACCATGTAAGCCTCAACTGGTGGAAACTTGACCAAGGTCAACTAATCAGGGGAACTGAGGGAGCGAAAAGAATGAGATTATTCCTGGTCCCACAATCAGCCTCAATGGCGCCTGTGCTTGTGCTGCTAGGCGGGCTCTCCCCAAAAGGTCTGGGGGCCCAGACATATTTCAGAAAACTCATCTGTGGAACACCCTCCAGTGGTGGGCCCACCCAGTACCACAGCCGAGAGAGAGAGAATGAGCCAGCCCCAGTTTCCTCTTCTTCCAAGGCAGTAAGTTGGTCCGCCAACCCGGCAGCCGCCTAGGGCAGTTTGCAGTCCTTGGGCCTACTGAAGCAGGAAAAAAAAAGCAGCAAGTGGAAGGTCGCTCTGGGAAGTGTTCACAGCTGCACAAGCATAGCACACTGTACAAACAGCAAAAACGAAGGTTGGCTCTCTTGGAAAAAAAAAAACTGAATGCTCACCTCTTTGGTGGAAGTTAAGGTTCATTTATTCAAACATTGAACTGTGGCAGACTCAACATGCTCCCCACACCGGCCAATGTTTTGCGCATAATACATGCACTTTTTCAAGGCTGTCGTCAACTCCAAGTGACAGGCTTATATTTCCCCTCCTTAAAGTGCACAATAAAATGATATGATAAAAAGCCCAATACCGCATGATAAAATATTCCCAACAACGTATACAAACATACATGAACATAATGCATAGAACATAATAATCAAACCACATACCAACAATACAAAATGTTTTTTGTTTTGTTTACATACAATACCTGTCCATCTGAACTAGGGTTAAAAAGCATAAGCTGTTAAAATAGAATTGTGCTTACTTCATTTCAGTCATATCTGTATGAAGAAAAATTGTTTTAAAGAGGACAGTATGTAATGCAGCAATTATGCAGATAAAGCATGAAAGGTAGTGCAGATGTCCGTATATCCCTCAGCTGTTATAAATAAGTCTGACATCACAATTGTGATTAAAAATGTAAACTTCTACAGAGGATTACCCAACAGATTATAATAATTTATAGATATTATATATTATGAACCACTCACGTTTGCAATCCCCCATAGACTCATTGTGCTTATTTTATTTCAATTGTACTTGTATCAATAAATACTATTTTAAAGACGACAGTACATAATGCAGCAATTGTGTACATAAAGCATATAAGGTAGCACAGATGATCATTACCCTCTCCCCCATGAAAACCAACATAATACATATATAATCTTCAACTGTTATCAACAAGTATGTGATCACAATTATAATTAAAACTGTGAACTACTACAGAGGATAACTCAATGGATTATAAAAACATTTATATATAGTATTATATATTTTAAGCTACTCACGTTTCCCACCACCCCAACCCAACCCCCCACACACACACATATATACCACACACACCATATACTAAGCACAGAAACAACAGACTCCTTAAGGCACCATCTTTCTGGCAGTTTGAGCTGAAGACGTATGAGGGATGGGGCCTTAACGAGTCTCTCTAGATTACAGTGTTTCTGTGATTCAGAATTGTATACTGCAGTTAGTTTACTGTTTAATTCATGATTTTTTTACCTTTCATTTTTAGCTTCTGAAGTAGTTATCTCACTCTGATGAACAAGCAAACACTGAATCCTGGTATACAATATATGTGTGTAATGTACGATGTGGTGTGGGGAGATGTGTTGGGATGGGTTGGAGCCTAGCAAACCTGAGTACTTCATAATATCTATACATTTTTGTGATTATTAGATTACAAAATTGTAGCAGTTGACATATTTAATCGTAACTGTGATGACACTCGAGCTTTGTAAATGTGTGATGTTGGTTCTCATGCGGGGGGAGGTTTAATGGTCATCTGCACCACCTTACGTGCTTTATCTGTGTAACTGCCGCATTTTATGCTGTCATCTATAAAACAGTGTTTACTGATACAGGTATCACTGAGATGGAATAATCACAATTAGTCTACTTCAGCAACTTATGCTTTTTAACCCTAGTTCAGATGGACAGGTATTGCATACAAGAAAAATCTGTATTACATATATGTGATGGTTTGGTTATTATATTGTTCTATGCATCATATGAAGTTATGTTTGTGCACATTGTTGGGAATATTTCATCACTGAGTATTGGGCATTTTATCATATCGGTTTACTGTGCACTACCACTCTAAGGAAGGGAAAAAATAAGCCTGCCACTTGATGACAATGATAGCCTTGAAAAAGTGCAAGTATTATGCACGAAACGTCAGCAGGTGTGGGGAGCATGTTGTGTGTGCTATATTTCAATGTCTGAATAAATTAACCTTTACTTCCATCAAAGAGGTGAGCATTTAGTTTTTTTTACAGACAGACGAGCGTTGTTTTCGCTGAGGTAGAAACTAGCCTTCCTTTCTTCCAACAACCTCAGATGCATGGCCTGGCACGAAGGACACTTCTGCATGTCATGATGCTCTCCAGCAATACAGGCATGTGTTTTATGAATCTGTAACTGCCATCTTCTAACTACAATGCATGCAGCATGTAAAACCACGTTTAATTTTTTCCATCCCACAAGGTGTCGACGTGCCATAAACTGGAAGATGGGATATGCTCAAGGAGCTGAAACAATTTAGAAAAGTCTAAGTTCACCAAAGAATTTAGCACCTGAATGTCCCTTCCAGTGAAAAAGAAGATTTAACGTTGATGGGGCAGAGCTGGAGGATGCACCACAGGTGATGAGAGGAGCTTAGCTTAAAGACATCCATGACTCAGCTGCCTCCAGCTAACTGCCAAAGTGTGGATAATGAACTGCATTTACTTTGTTAGAAGGAATTTTTTTTTTTTTTTTTACACAGTGGGTGGGGTAGGTGTCTGGAATGGTCTTCCAAACATTGTAATAGAAGTAACAAATCTATATTGTGTTAAGGCAAGCTTGCACAAATTATATATGAGGGACACAGATCTGAAAAGCTTTAACTGTGTGACAGGGCTGAATAAGACCCTGTCCCACTGGTTATGAAGAAAAAGTTAAAAGCAATAATCTGTTCTGTCCTTTCCTTTTCTGCCTCGCCTGTCGGACTGCACAATAACATTTTCTTCTGAGACCTAGGAACTGATCACTCAGACAGTCTCATGATCCTCCCCCTCCCACTATCTCCCTGCCTTCACTTGCTGTTTCTTGCCATTTCTACATTTTCTTCCCCTTTGCTTATCCATGGTTATATAAATACATGTAGATCTTTGTGAGAAATTGGGCTCTCTGGTTTGAAAATATATATAGTTTTATTGTTCAAATGATTGCAAAAAGCTATATGGACCTCAGGGGGTTAATCTTGAGATGCAGTTTGAGTTCCTCTGGCTTGTTTCCAAAACTGTCAGCAGGAGGCCAGTGTGGGATACACTGTTCTGTGTGCAAGCCTGCTCAGGAAAGAAACTAACAAGAACTCCAGATACATTTTGTGAGAAACAGGATGCCTCTTAACGAGCTCAGGATGTAGAAGTTAACTGCCAGGAAAATATTTCTTAGAAAAAGAGAGCAACCTTTTGTTGGGGAAGAGACTGGAATTTAGAATTAGAGATACTCTCAGAGGAAGGACTTTGTTTTGTTTCAATTGTCTGTTTAAAAGATATCCTGCACAATTTTTTTTATTTTATTGATACTGAAAATAACAACACACTAGTGAATTTTGTAACTGCTCCTGGTTTTCCTATGCTTCCTGCCCTTTGCCTCAACAACAACATGCCATGAGACAGGGAGTGGTCTCACTGGAATAATGGCCTGCTTAGCAGATTAGCAAGAGGAAAAGGAAGAGGAGGCCATTATGGTTTTCCAAAGAGGTAGAAGAGAAAGTGAAAGCCAAAAAGATTGCATTCAGGCAATACAAAAAGACACAGGCAGAAGGGGATAGGGAGAAGTACCAGGAAAAGCAAAGGGAGGCAGGGAGGTCAGTAAGGGAAGCCAAAGCTCAGACAGAAGAGCACACGGCAAAATCAGTGGGTAGAGGGGACAAAACCTTTTACAGGTACATAAATGAAAAAAGAAAGGCAAAACGAGGGATAGTGAGACTGAAGGGGGAGGATGGGGGCTGCGTGGAGGATGACAACAGTAAAGCTGACATACTGAACAGGTATTTCTGCTCAGTCTTTACTGAGGAAGAGGAGGGTAATGGGTTTGAAGGGAGTACAAAGGGTGGGAATGGTGCAGAAATGGACACGAGTCCCTTTACACGAGAAAGGGTCCTGAAGAACTGGAAGTGTCTGAGTTGATAAACAATGGGGCCAGATGGGATATGCACTAGGTCCTTAAAGAACTAAGAGGTGGTGGCTGAACTCTGGCAATCCTGTTTAGCTGATCACTGGAAACAGGGGAGGTACCCAAAGACTGGAGGACAGCAGATGTAGTCCCCTTATACAAACGTGGGAACAAAGAGGAAGCGGGGAACTACAGACCAGTCAGCCTCATCTTAGTAGTGGGGAAGATCATGGAAGCACTACTGAAGGAAAGATTGGTGGAACATCTGGTTGTCAATGGACTACAGGACCCAAGGCAGCATGGTTTCACCAGGGGGAGGTCATGTCAGACAAACATCACTGAATTTTTCGACTGGATGACTAGGGAGGTGCATCGGGGAGGGCAGTGGACATGGCCTATCTGGACTTCAGCAAGGCCTTTGACACTGTATCACATAGAAGACTATTACACAAACTGGGGAATATGGGTGTAGGCAGGACAGTAGTGTGGTGGGTAGGTAATTGGCTGGGTGGCAGGACACAGAGGGTGGTGGTAAATGGCTGTCACTCTACAGAGGGAAGAGTGAACAGTGGGGTACCACAGAGATCAGTGCTGGGACCAGTCCTATTCAACACCTTCTTCAGTGACATTGCACAGGACCTAGAAGGCAGAATTTCCCTGTTCGCTGATGACACAAAGCTCTGTAACAGAGCAGACACATCAGAGGGTGTAGACAGAATGAGAAGGGACCTGCAGAAACGAAGAATGGTCAGGGGTTGGCAGTTGAAATTCAATGCAAAGAAGTGCAAGATAATGCATATGGGGCACAAAAACCCTGGCACAATATATCAGTTTGGGGGGGGGAGGGTTAGGATATAGCATGCACCAAGCAGGAAAGGGATCTAGGGCTTATCTCTGATGACCTCAAGGTAGGGGAAACAGTGCGACATGGCAGCAGGAAAAGCAAATAGGATGCTGGGATGCATAGGCAGGGGCACCACCAGCAGGAAAAGGGAGGCCATAATTCCACTATACAAGACATTAGTGAGGCCCCACCTGGAGTACAGTGTACAGTTCTGGAGACCTTACCTACGTAAGGACATAGACAGGGTAGAGAAGGTTCAGAGGAGGGCAACAAAGATTGTACATGGATTGCATCACAAGACAGGTTGAAAGAATTGAATATGTACTCCCTGGAGGAGAGGAGGGAGAGAGGGGACAGGAAAGAGACATACAAGTATCTTACAGGGAGAAACAGGGTGCAGGAATACACTATTTTTAAGTGAAAAAGATGTTCCAGGACTAGAGGGCATGGGGTGAAGTTGGAGGGAGGACGATTCAGAGGAAACATGAGGAAGAATTTCTTCACAGAACGGGTGGTGGACAAGTGGAACACCCTGCCAGAGGAAGTGGTGGGTGCTGAAACAATCACAGGATTTAAGAATGCATGGGATAGACATAAAGGAATTCTGGAGGTCAGGGGTAAGGGGCAACAGACTTCTCCTTATCTGCCAACACTGTCTATGTATCTGTGCTTCCATCTCAGGATATTATGCTGTGTGATTGTGATGCATCTAGAGTGAGAATATCAATATTTGCACTGTATCTGTATCATCACCAATAGTCTCACTGTAGATCTGTCACAATGGAATACCTAGCTAATGAGTGAGCAACTTGAACACTGGCTAGTGACATCACAATGCCCCTGCAATGCACTCAAGTCAGCTGTTGAATTCACAAAAAAAAGTTTACCTACATTAAAAGAGATAATTTAAAAGGTTCAACTGAATTTATAAGTGTTTTATAAACTTAAAACACAGATGTGGTTTTGTTGACTGGCAGAATTGGTGCAGGCAACTGATGAAAAAAATTAATAATTTGAAGATCTATATTCCTTACGTGCTCTGTGTGTGCCATTCCAGTACTGGCTTCTACTATTTGTTCTCCTCCTTCAATCTGTTGTACAATGGCAGCTAGTTTTCGGGCGTAGTCAGATATTTCCTCCGTAAAAGTCCTAATGCAGTGTGCCATGTCTAAAATCGATGACCGGATCTGAGCTGCTTCAATTTCCAAGACAGCATGCTAGGGACAAAAATGGCATCACAGAATATTAATAACCACTTTTTAATGCACCTCACATATGTGACAGGTTTTTACTTCAATACTGATGAACCTCAGTTCTGTGAAACATAGTACAATGCAAAACAACTTGCTTTTATGCAACAGATTTTGGGACAGCAACGTGGTCTTGTGGTTATCCCTTAAGATTTAGAATCCCAAAAAATTCAGTAGGTCATATTTCTTTCAAATGCTTTTAAATATTTGGACACTACTAGCTCTAATTATTGTCTGGTTGAGTATCATTATTCCTGTCCAACCAGATGGCATACTGGTTCAACTACGTTTATTTTTATCCTTTCTAGATCATTCCTAAATAATACCTATGGCCAAAACATCTAATGTTATTTTCTACTTTCAGCATCCATTTTTATTTATCTTTTCTGTTTACAGTCCACCTGCTGAAGCAGCACTCAGTTTTTAGTTTTAACCTACTGAATAATGCTCTCCATACCCTACAAGATTTGGGCTTGATATTCAAAAAAAGTACATCCCATACTGTTGGGGGGGACTCCGCAAACATGGTGGACCTTTTCACACATCCTCCTTAACCACAAGTTTATCAATGACAGACAAAAACAAGCAGGAAACAATGGTGTTCTCCCTCTGTTGGAGAGTTGCACTTTCCCAGCCACTCCGATGCCCTTCCTTTGGGCTGTGCCATGCTTCCAACACCAACCATGGACACTGCTGTCAGCCTTCCACCTCTCCAGGTCCCCAAATGGCCCTAAACTTCTATCCACAGGTTACTCCTCTGTCCTTGGCAGGGAGACCAGCCACCCCTTCAAGCTATGGGGAAAGCAAGCCACAGTGAGGACAGCAGAGGAACACTGAGAGGAGGCCGCCCAGTGGTGTGAGAGGAAAAAAGTGTCTGTCGTCTGGCAGGGGAGTGGCAATTTCCTGTATTAAGCTCCTTTAGGCCCAGCCCCTGGGGAAGCTGGAGACAACTTTAGCACACCCCACTGAGCATCAGATGTCCCAGTAGCTGCTTCCTGTTTAGCACCTGGAAGCAGCCAAGCAGTGGTGCACAAGGGGAAAGGCATCCAAGTAGACATTTAATCCTCTGACATCGGCCTCTGTTACTGACATCCTAGGCTTGAGGCATGACCCTTCTCACAGGTGTGTCAGGTGCCTACCACTCAGCACCATGAAGCCAGCATGAGATGTGTGATTTTTTTTTTTTTTTTTTTTAATGGTGGGGCAGTTTCTACTGGAGTCCTGTACAAACTCTTACTAGTCACGTACAGTACATCTTCCTGAACAAGGACGGCCATGTAAGGAAGGGGTGTGCCTAAAAAGAAAGGGACTGGACTGAAAGAAAAGCTATGCAGAACCCTGACAAGCTGTGTACCTGCCACAAAAGAGTGGGAGGAGGGGAGCAAGATAAACACAGGGTATTGCCCCAATCAGCAGGGAGCACCTTTAATTACTGATCTCTCAAAAAAGGTGCCAAAATAAAGAGGTTTAATAAAGCTGCAGAAGTGTGGCCCATGTGCACTGCTTTTTATTTTCTCTATTTTATTGTTCTGTAAAGCATTTTGTTATGCTTTTGGTACAATAGTTGCTACTCAAAATAAAAGTTATTGCATAAACACAACCATTCCTGCTAGCACTCCCTCCACTACCTCCCACCCATGTTTCAAAGTCTCCCTATGGGGCTTCCTAAAATCGTCCTCCACCTGCCTCTGTGCCTGAGCCACTAAACTGGTCCCGACTGCCTGGACGTGGTGACCCCGGCCTCTGCTAACACTTCATCCACCTGGCAAGCTTGTTGCCATCTGTCCCACCATTTTGAATACACTGCGCTTCTCTGCCATACCTGTCGCTGGAAAGAGTGCCTACACCTTGTAGTCCCCCCCAACAATTTCTGCTGCCCGTCCTGTGTAACCTGCCTCTCTATGCCTGTGTACTCCTGTGGGTACTGTCGATTTTACCTGCAGGCATTTGTCTGTCCATACCAGTACCTCGCTGTTATCTACCTCTTGATGAAATCTATGAGCCTGATGCTCTTGCATGTACCTAGCTAGTTTCATGTCTGTTACAATGCACCTTGGTTAAACTCCCTATGCCTGTACGAAGTTGCTTTTCTATCTCTCGTTCTAATCACTGTTTCTGCTGATTTTTTTGTATGAACCCTGTCTGCCTGATGTTCATGATGCAACTCTTGATATAATCTATGTTCTAATGCTCTGTATGCATCCTGTTCTGCCTGATGCTCTTGTATGTACAACTGTAATCCTCCCGGGTTGCACCTGAAAATAGGCACTTGGTTGTCTAGTGCGCTTACCTAGTTAACAAAAGCAAATAAATAAATAATCTCTCCGTACACATGGAATCAATAAACTAACAGTGAAACTGGAGTGGGAGGGGGGGGAGAGTTACAAGAGGGGCAGAAGAGGGAAATACTGTGCAGGAAGAAGAGGAGGAGAAGCCATGAGCAGGAGGAAGGGAAGCAAGCAGTTGGGAAGAGGGGTGGAATGTGAGTACTGGGGGACTCAATACTAAGAGGAGTCAGGTGGGGTAGCAAAGGGGAGAGGCACAGTCACATTTGGGTGGAGGCCATGCAGGGAATGACAGCGGAAAGGGTGTTCTAAAATATGCTAGAAGGGGTAGGGACAAGCCTCATTTAATTATACATTTGAGAACAAATGACCTGGCTGATAAGACGGTAGATACAGTCCAGAGGAGGTCTGAGGAACTAGAACAATTATGTGAGCGGGCAGGAAGATCAGTAACTTTCTCAAAGATACTTCCAGTGCCAGGGCAAGCACAGCAAGAAAGCTGAGAACAGAGGAATTTAACGGATGGCTAAGAGCCTGGCGTCGTGCTAAAGGGTATGGGCTGGTGGGGGGGCCTGGGAGGACAGTAGACTCCATGCCAAGGATAGACTACACTTGAGCAAGGAGGGAAAGAAAGTGTTTAAACAGAAAATGGAGGAGTACATACAGGAAGTTGGGAATTTAAACTAGGAGCAGGGAGTGGCAAGTGGGCAAGGGATATGCAGTGACCACAGGCTGGGAAGCCATATGAGCTTACCCCCCATAACAGTGACAAAGGGCAAGTACCAGTGGCGATGCTAGTAAAGGAGGACAGTATGGGAGGGGGGAGAAGGGGAAGGGGTGGAAGGTGGTCACCCTGAATGCTAGGAGCCTTGGAAAGAAAACTGCAGAGCTAAAGACTCTCATGGCAGAGGGGGAGGTGGACATTGCAGCCATCACCGAAACATGGACCACCCAATACAATGACTGGTACCTGTTGATACCAGGGTACAGGTTATTTAGTAGGGATACAGTGATTGGGAAAAGGGGGGAGGTGGCACTATTTATTTATTTGCTTTTGTTTACTGGGCAGGCACACTAGACAGCCAAGTGTCTATTTTCAGGTGCGACCCGGAAGGATTACAAGGTACATACATACAAGAACATCGGGAAGAGTCAAAGTTAACATACAAGAACATCGGGCCTAACAGAAAATTAATAGGTAGCTAACAGCATAAGAGACTTCAGGCACAACAGATTAATGTATAAATAACAGCATAAGATACATAACAGATTAATTAGGTAGATAACAGCATAATACAGACTAGTACAGACATCGTCAACAAAATAAATAATATGGGGTATGCCATACCATTGGGGGGTTAGGTGGTTATGTGAGGGAAGGACTAAAGTGTGTATGAGAGGAAGGGGAGGAGGGTAGTACGGAGTCACTATGGATGCCAATCCAGGATTCCAAGAATAGGACTCTCAGGATGGGAGTGGTGTACAGGCCGCCCTCTCAGACAGAGGAGTTACACAGGGAACTAGCAGGACAGATCAGGAGGACCTCCGAGAAGGGTAGTGTGGTGATTGTGGGGACTTCAACATGCCAGGAGTGGATTGGAGTACCCCAACAACCAGGAACAGAAGGGAGCAGGTACTGCTGGATGCCTTCCAGGACAGCTTCCTGATGTAAATGGTCAGCGAACCAACCAGGTTAGGGAATACCCTTGACCTCGTGCTGGCAAGTGGGGAGTTTGTGAGGGAATTTAGGGTGGAAAAACCACTGGTGGGGAGTAACCACCACTCAGAATGGTTCACACTGGATATGGGTACGGAAGAAGTGGAAACTGACACAAGGGTGCTGAACTTCAGTAGGGCTGACTTTGGGAGGATGGGGGAAGTGGTCAAACGGTACCTGGCCAGAATTCAGCCTAGTACGAGCACTAACCAGAGGTGGGAGCTCATAAAGCTGGGGATAGTGGAGGCAACCAGAACCTGCAGCAAGGCCCAGCAAGAAGGCTAGGGCAAAGAAACATAGCTGGGAGAGCAAGGAGGTAATGGAAAAGGCAAGGAGGAAAAGAACTGCCTTTAGGAGGTACAAAAAAACAGGGAGGAGTACCTGAAGGAATCTAAGGAGGTGACAAGGGCAGTAAGGGCAGCCAAGGCATCAACGGAGCTCAGGCTGGCGCAGAGGGACTTCTTCAGGTATATCAGGGAGAAAAGGAACTGTAAGGACCATATAGTAAGGATTAGGAAGGAAGGGGGTTGGGTGGAAGCAGGGGGAGATAAGGCAGAAGTGCTAAATGATTACTTCTGCTCGGTATTTACTAGGAGAAGAGGAGGGTGATACCCAAGGTGGGGGAGGGAGGGCAGAAACGGGAGGGGGGTGGCAAGGGGAAATCATGGCAGGCAGGGTTCTGGAGGGTTTGAGGGCATTGAGGGTAGACAAGGCACCAAGCATAGATGGCATCCACCCCAGGATACTGAAGGAGCTGGCAGAGGTCCTGGTAGGACCTTTGACAGACACATTTAAATGCCTCACTATTCAGTGTGTGTACCTCAGGATTGGAGGATGGCTCATGTGGTGCCCCAAGGATGAATCAGGAAACTACAGACTCATCATTGATAAGCTGATGAAGACTATCCTGAAGGAGAGACTGGTAGCCCTCCTGGAGGCCAAAGGCCTGCAGGACATCAGACAGCATGGCTTCACATGTGGCAGATCCTGCCAAACCAACCTGGTGGAGTTCTATCACTGGGTAACTAGACAACTGTATGGGGGCCATGCAGTAGATGTCCTGCACCTGGGACTTCAGTAAGGCATTCGACTTGGTGCCGCATGGGAGACTGGGAAGTAAGTTAGAAGGCACAGAGGCGAGTGCAAAGCTGGTGAGATGGGTAGGGAACTGGTTTCAGGAAAGGCAACAGAGGGAGGTGGTGAGTGGGGAGCTCTCATCCCCAAGAGTAGTGATGAGCAGTGTTTCGCAGGGCTCAGTGTTGTGACCAGTGTTGTTTGGGATATTCATTGCAGACATACTGTATCATTGGGCATCAAGAGCAAGACCAGTCTGTTTGCTGATGACACCAAGATGGGAGCAGTGGTGGACGACCTAGGGGGATGGCAGGGGTTGCAGGATGATCTGGTAAAGCTGGAAACCTGCTCGGACACCTGACAACTGGGGTTCAATGCCAAAAAGTGCAAGGTGCTGCATTTTGGGGTGAAAATCCCAAGGAGAAGTTATCAGCTGGGGGGGACTGCAGCTAGCCGAGACAGCGGAGGAGAAGGATCTGGGGGTGCTCATTACAGGGTCAATGAACAATTCGGCACAATGTTAAAGGCAGCTGCAAAGGCCAACAAAATGTTGGGTTGCACTGCAGAGAGTATATCCTCGGGGAGATTCTGCCACTGTATAGATCTTTAGTTAGGCGCACCTGGAATATTGCGTGCAGTACTGGCACCTGTATCTGGAGAGGGACATTAAGTTACTGGAGGGGGTGCAGCGCAGGGCAACAAAGATAACCAAGGGGCTGGGAGACTTACCATGCGAGAGGAGGCTGAGGGAGTTGAACATGTACTCACTGCAGGAGAGGAGGGACAGGGGGATATGATTTAAACCTTCAAGTACATGAAAGGAATAAACAAGACAGGTACGGAGGGGCTGTTCAAAGTAAGGGAGGGGAGGGACACCCGGGGCCATGCTATGAGACTGGAGTGAGGAAGGTTCAGGAGGGAGATGAGGAGACACTTTTTAAGGGAGAGGGTAGGAATGCGTTACTGGCAGAAGTGGTATCCAGTAGAACAGTGGACTGCTTCAAAAGAAAAATTACTCACCTCAGTAATTATGTTTCTTCTATTGGAGTCTTGCTGTATTCTGACAAGTGCAGTTAGCCCCAGCATTTAAACTGCCCGGAGAACAAAGGGTTAACATTTCTATGCAGAGCATAGAATGCTGAGCTCGAGCTCAGTTGATGTCTGTCTGCTTCACTTTGAAAGCTAACTGTCAGATTCTTACGAGCAACACTCTAATAGTATTCTAAGTGGAAATTGTAAAAAAATTTTAATAGCCAACTGGCAACAAAAAGTTTTGGACTACCAAAAGAAGACAAGTCAGGAAACCCAAAACTCAAAACCCAAACCAAAGAGGAATATAATAAAATAAACACCCACACAAAGAAGAGGGTGTAAAAAGAGCACCCCTGAGGTGCAACACTGCACCTGCCCACCCACTTCCCAAAACCAGGTTCTGAGAGGGGAGGCAGGGAGGGAGGTCAGAATACAGCAAGACTCCAATAGAAGAAACATAATTACTAAGGTGAGTAATTTTTTCTTCAAACAACTTGAAGTCTTGCTGTATTCTGACAAGTGCAGACTACCAAGCAGTACCTCCATGGAGGAGGGACAGAACCTACTTTGGGAATAGGCTCTGAAGTACTGCTGTGCTAAACCGAGCATCACTCCCTAGCCTGGATATCCAGAGAGTAATGCTTGGTAAAGGTATGGACTGTTTCCAGGTGGCTGTGACAAATTTCTAAGAGGGATATCCTGGCAGCAGCTGTACCTCTTGTGGAATGAGCCCTCAGGCCTGAGGGTGAATTTTCCCCGTTTTTCATAGCAGAATTGTATACAAGACACAATCCACCTGGCAATAGATCTCATGGTGGCAGGTTTGCCCTTTCCCACTTCTCCATAAGTGAGGAACAACTGGAGAGAGTCAAACCTGTGACCCTTGGTATGCTCTATGTAGTAACTAAGGGCTCTTTTGACATCTAAACTGTGTAGCCTCCTCTCTCCTAAGAAAGAATGATCAGTGAAGAAAACAGGAAGAGACATAGACTGATTTAAATGGAAGTCTGAAACCACTTTGGGCAAGAACCTTCTATTGGTTCTAAGGACCACTTTATCCCTGTGAAAGGAGATAAAGTCAGGTTCCACTGATAGGGCTTGCAGTTCACTGATACACCTGGCAGAGGTAATGGCTACCAAGAACACAGTTTTACAAGTCAAATACTTAAGCTCTGCTGAGGACAAAGGCTCAAAAGGAGGTTGCATAAGTTGAGCAATGCAAACATTCAAATCCCAGGCAGGGGCAGGGTCTCTAAAAGGAGGATTGGAGTGAAGCAATCCTTTAAAAAATTTACAGAACAGAGGATGAGAAGATAGTGAGGAAGACTTCCCCACAGACAGAAACGCAGAAACAGCTGACAAGTGTACCTTGAAAGCAGCTGGTCTGAGGCCTAGGCCATTAAGATGGACCATATAATCCAGAACCATAAGCAATTCAGCAGTATCTGAAGAAATATGCTTCTTAGAACACCAAATGCTGAATCTCTTCCATTTGGAGTTAAAGTCTTTCTGGTGGAGGGCTTTTGAGAAGCTTTAAGAATATCCAGAACCCCCTGAGACAGATGCAAATCTGCAAACTCTTAACTCTTCAAAAGCCATGCCTTGAGATTGAGAGACTGAAGATTGGGGTACCAAATCCTCTCCTGAGAGGATGTTAACAGGCTGTAATTCCTGGGAAGGGACTGCTAGGGACAACAACAGGGGGTACCAGGGCTGTCTGGCCCAATCTGGAGCAATCAGAATCACTTTTCAAGGTTGAGACCTTATCTTGACTAAAACTTTGAACAGGAGTGGGAAGGGAGGGAAGGCATACAGAAATTTCCCTTCCCAATTTAGAATCAGGGCATCCAAGGGGACTGAGCCCAAGACTCGGGGTCTGCAACAAAAAAGAGGAAGTTGGTGATTGTCTGGGGCTGCAAAGAGATCTATCTCTGGGGTGCCCCATCTTGAAAAAATCCCTTTCAACACCCAAGGGTCCAGGGACCATTCGTGATGGCCCTGAGACATCTTGCTCAGTGCATCTGCTAGCACATTGTCCTTCCCTGGAAGGTGGACTGCTACAAAAGAGGTTTGCAGGGAATAAGCCAGGGACCACAATTTCATGGCTTCCATGCACAAGGCCGTGGACCGAGTGCCTCCCTGCTTGATGTACCACATGGTGGTGGTGTTGTCCGTTCTGACCTGAACCACCTTGTTCTGCACTGACTGAGAGAAAGCTTTCAGGGCCAGAAACACTGCCCTGAGTTCTACGAGGTTGATATGGAGAAGGGATTCTTGGGGGGGACCACAGTCCCTGGGCAGTGAGGGCCCCAGATGGGCTCCCCAGTCCAGAAGAGAAGTGTCCGTGGTAAGGACCACTGAACAAGGCTGAGTGGCAAAAGGAACCCCTTGTCTTAAATTGTCCTGATCCTGCCACCACTGGAGGGCTTGGATCAAGGTCAGAGTCACTGGGATCAGTTTGGTAAGGAAATTCTTCCTCTGAGACCAAAAATCTCTCAGATGGAACTGAATATCCCTCATCTGGAATCTTGCCCCTTGGACCACTGCTGTTGAAGCTGCCATGTGGCCCAGCAGCTGGAGGAAATGTCTTGCTGGTCGAGATACCCGAAGGCTGAAGGAAGAGGCTAGTTCTATAAGAACCCTTGCCCTTTCCAGGGGAAGAAAGGCTCTTGCGCTGACTGTTTATTTTTTTTTTTATTTATTTATTTAGTTTTTGTTGACCGGGTAAGTGCACTAGACAAATCCTGCCTATTTTCAGGCACGTCCCGGGGGAGGGGAATACAGATGTATGCCAACTAACCTTGAACCAGATTAAGCTGTTGGTGGTATTTTTTTTTTAGTAAATGAGGGAAATTTGGCCAGGACACCGGGGAAATTCCCCTACTCTTTATGGTAAGTGCCATGGGATCTTTAACATCCACCTGAACTACCACCAGTCCAGGCAGATGGGACCTCGGTTTAACGTCTCATCTGAAAGACGGCACCTCAGAAGTGCAGCACTCCTCTCATGCTGCACTACAGTGTCAGTACTGAGATATTAACCCAAGTGCCAGATGTGGGAACTGAACCCACAGCCCTCTCATCTCCTGGCTTCAGAGGCGAGTGTGCTACCTACTGAGCCACTGACACTGTTCTGCCCCTATAAAGTCAAGAAGCTGGACTGGTTCGAGAACTGACTTGGGAAGGTTGAGAAGAAATCATAGAGAAGTGAGCACATGCTGGGTCACTTGCAGGTGAGACTTTACTTGGTCTGGAGACTGGCCCACTATTAGCCAATTGTCCAGATATGGAAAATTGGAAATCTTTTGCCTTCTTAGAAAGGCAACTACTACTGCCAGGCACTTTGTGAAAACCCTTGGGGCTGAGGTTAGGCCAAAGGGCATTGCTCTGAAATGACAGTGGCCCGAGGGCAACTCAAACCTGAGCTACTTTCTGTGGGAGCACCTGATGGGGATGGGAATGTGAAAGTAGGCATCTTTGAGGTCCAGGGAGGCTAGCCAGTCCCCTGGCTTTAGAGAGGAAAGGATTATTCCCAGAGTTACCATCTTGAACTTTGGTTTTAAAAGATGTTTGTTTAGATATCTTAGGTCTAGGATGGGTCACCACTCCCGTCTTTTTTGAGGTCAGGAAGTACCTGGAGAACAGCCCATTGCCCCAGTGTAGGGTATGTACTCTCTCTATGGGTCTTAAGACCAGAAGAGATGAAACTTCTGCCTCTAGGGCAAGGGTTTCCGAGAGATTTGCACGTGGAAAAGATCTGGTTCTCATCTTTGAAAATTTTCTGAAGCTGAGAACCAGTCCCTGGCTTACTACTTCCAGGACCCACTTGTCTGATGTAAGAGACATCCAGTCCTGGAAAAAGTAAGCCAGCCTGCCCCCTACTGGAATAAGAGAGTTGACCCGGGTAGGCCCATCAGGGTGTCTGCTTGGCAGGGGCCTTAGGCTGAGGAGTGGATGCAGCCCAAGAACCCCCTCTGTGAAAAGGAAGAAGAGGCTTGTGCTTGGTAAAAGGGCCTTTGAAAAGGCCTACCCCTGCCCCTAGACTGCTGCCTTTGAGGAGTTGCCTGCCTCTCTTTGGCCTGAGCACTCCTGTAGGTGGTCCTGTACTCATCCATTTTCTTCATGTAATTCTCTGTCTGCTCCCCAAACAGAGAATTACCCACTACAGGGAAATCCATGGCCTTAGTCTGGGTATCCTGCGAGAGGCTAGTACATCTGAGCCAAGCCATTCTCTGAAGAGCCACAGATGTAGCCATGACTCTTGATGACACATCATTACAGTCCACAGTGGCATGAAACTCAACTTTAGATGCCTCAACCCCATCTGCAGCCACCCCCTCCAGCTCCTTGGCTAGCTGGGGAAGGCCTGTTTAGCCAGTGCCAGTACAGTGTCCCACCAGGACTTCTGGTGCCTAGCTGTATAGGCCATATAATTCACCTGTCTGAGTCCCAAGGAAGATGCCATGTACAGCTTTTTTGCCATGGCATCAACCTTCCTAGAGTCTTTGTCTGGGGGGTGTGAAGCCAAGGGAATGCTTGCCTTATCACAGGCAGCAGCCTGCACAACCCCAACATGGCTGCATTGGTGATATAAAAACTCAGTTTCTGAGCCTGAGAGTGTATACCTCTTGTCCATTCTTCTGTTCGGAGGAGGTACAGAATTTGGAGACTTCAGAATTTTTTGTGTCCGTTTCCCAAAAGATTTGTGGAGGGGAATAGACAGTCTCCTGGACTCTGGGATGTCCATCATTTCTACAAAATCAGGCTCCTCCTGATCCATTGCCTCTTTCATAGGAATCTGCAGGGTCTCAGCCACCTTTTTGTAGAACATAAAGTGGGAAGGGGACTCAGAAAGCCTAGGAGGGGATACACCTGAAGGTCTGTCTGGGGAGATGTCCGGTTCCACAGGCACATCTACACTTTCACCATCACCATCATCTTCAAACTCCCCTTCCTCCTCAAACTCCGGTTCATAAAATTCTTCCAAAGTATAATCGTGAACCGGGGGAACCGACTGAACTGAGCCCCTGCCAAAAGGCGCCGGATCGGCCGGAACCGGGCAAAGCGATTCCACAATCCAAATCGCTCTGGCTATTTCTTCGGCGGTCGGAACATGGACTTCTGAATCCGAACTGGACGATTTTTCTTTGCGCTTTCTTTTAGTCGGAACCGACCCCTCGGGATCAGCTCTCCTTTTGCCTGAAGAAGTATCGCCCATGTCAGAGGGCACTCCTTCTGGTTCGGTCGGAACCGAACCAGGCTGGCCATCCGGGTCAGCGGACTTCTCGGCCTCCTTTTCCCTCAGTCTACCTAATCTCTTTTCAAGGGTAGATTTCGGAAAAGTTTTGAAAATTTGGCAGTCTGAATAGAGGTGTTCAAACCCAGACAATAAACACAGGTGGTGTGGGGATCGGCCTTAGCAAAGACCCCCCACACTCACTGCAGTGTTGAAACCCAGTGGGCCGGTTTTTCTTTTTTCAGGCTTCTAGCCAACCTAACCAAACGTATCACTCCTTTTATCGGCAAACCACCAGGCAAGACTCCCTTTATCGGTTCCTAACATGTCGGGTCTTGAAAAACATTTAAAACACGTTTTTTTTTTTTTAGAACCAATAAGGACTGGTAATCACACCTAAAGTTACACAAGAATTGTAAATGATCGGTTCAGCCGAACCGATCCACACTTTTTACAAGTTCCACACAGAAAACACAGTACAAAACCTATCTAGTACTCATGGTACCACAGACAGAGACTGAACAGACTATACGGGAAACTTTTTTGGTTAGAAACAGATGAAAAAAACGACACTTCAACCAACTTTCGAACTGAGCTGCAGGAGAAATCTCTGGAGCGACTGTTCAGTGAGGCGGAGTAAAGAATCTGACGGTTAGCTTTCAAAGGGAAACAGACAGAGACATCATCCGAGCTCAAGCTCAGCATTCTATGCTCTGAACAGAAATGTTAACCCTTTGTTCTCCAGGGCAGTTTAAAGGCTGGGGCTAACTGCACTTGTCAAGAATGCAGCAAGACTTCAAATTGTTTGAAGGGGGCTGGGACAGGGCAAGGGGAGAGTCAAGGGAGGGAGGGAGGGGAGAGGGAGGGAGGGAGGGGCAGCTGCAGAATAAGGGTGCTAGCTGCACATTTGAGCTGACTTGAGAGGCCTGTAGGCCTTTATCTGATGGCAAATTTCATATGTTCGTAACAGCAACAGCTATGCTACTGCTACCATGAACTGCTGCTTGACATCCGGCGTACTGCATCTCAGTTTAACATAGGGTGATTAGGTCTGAAAACTGTCAAGACACTTTGCAGCTCATTACCTGTTGAGTTCACGTGCATCAGGGGCCTTAATTAAGTTTTGCAGCTAGTGGCTGGAAATAAACAACAGTCCCACAGACATTCCCCTGACCCATATTATATGCTTAATTCCCTTCCGGGTCACACCTGGGAATGAGCTTTTCTGGCCAAAAATTCTAAACAAAAAAAATAAAAAATAAATAAATGTACTTACTGAAATTATAGCTCTTCCAGCACTAGCCAGCAGGGCTACAGTAGTTAAAACTCATCTGCTCTGAGGCAACCATTTTGTTTTAAGGTTAAGTAAAGGCATCTTCGGACTTACAAGGGCGCTACTTGAGTGGAAGAGTTTTTAAGGAAAAAAAGTTACTGGCCCAATATAAAGCCTACCAGAATTGTGACGGTGCCACTTTCTACCCCGTGCAAGCCAGTGTTTTGCAAACCTTAATTACTGGCAGCTACATGTGACCACCAGCACTTTCTGGCTACATGCTTCTTCTTTCCATCCAAAAGCCCTTGTTGAAAAAAGTGAAAGAAAAGATTTCTACCTTTGCAATCTGGGGACTGTGAAGGAGTTTTTGTTTTGTTTTAAATCAAGCATTTCTCCCCACTGGCAGATGCTGCCCATCACTCTCACTCCCTTGGAAACCTCCCAGCCCTGACACCGGCGACAACTGGAGTGGCAGATACCTAGTGCAAGGCCTGTGAGTACCAGAGGGCTGTTATATTCACAGTCGATGGTAGTCTCCCTCTCCCATATTTTCTCTTTTCTCTCCCTCCTCCCACAAGTGCTGCAGCATGCTAATGTGTCTGCAGCTCACTTATTGAGAAGACATGTAGGCATGTATCCTCACTGCCTATCTGGCCCACTGCAGGGGTCACTGCGGGAGCAGCAATGGTGGCACCTCCCTCCTAGGTCAGGAAGCACACCACTAGCCACGGGCCTTCAGAATGCATGGAGGGCACCCGGGCTTACTCCTGCACCCACGTCTCCGATATGGTGGCAAAATGCCCCACCATTGGGCCACCAGTGCGTTCTTATAACAGTGAGGATTTGGGAAAGATGATTCTTGGGCTGAGCTGGCCATCATAGGGAGCTCCTTAGCTCTCCTCCGTTTTTTTTATATTTTGGCAGTTGTTGTGGTGTCATCTGCAAATCTGTTAATGCTTTTAGCTTAGGCTGTTATATTTCACTAAGGTTAGTCAGGGATTTTAGTAGATTGGGGGGGGGGTGGATTTTTATTATTTTAATGCTTGGCTTTCTAAGACCCTGAATTGGATGCCTTTTTCAGTTGGGACCTTGTTAATCATCCCAGTCTCCTGCTTTTGCTACTCGAAATCCCTGGCAAGCGTGGCATTTCTGCTGTAGTTTAACTACCCATTATTTTATTCCAGAACAGTCTTGGGACTGCTTTGTAAAATGACTGGTGGAAGAACTAATCAAGGCAGCTGGTGCTGTTGGTAATGTGCCAGTACATGGCTGGAGTGGGTGCATGTGAGAGAATGCCGCCCAGGCTAAAACTGCAGCATAAGTCAGCAGGAGAGGTGACAGACTGTGGCATTCGATCTCCCTGTGCTGTCTGACTGGAGGACAGGGCACAGAACTGATCTCCTGACTTTATTTACTTAGTTTTTTATTTATTTATAATAAAGGTAGGAGATCAATTCCACTCCTGGTTCTCCGATTAAACAGCACAAGGAGCCTTGAGAGGTGATACAGTGAGAGAGCAGTGCCTTTAGCTCACTATCTGACTGTTGTGGATGGCTGGACGCTCTGACCCAGTGAGAGAGGGCCGATGTAGAGCATGCTGCAGTATACCTGTTGGTGATAATGGGACATGTATATTCTTTTTCTGTCCACATTCAGAAACTACACTCAGATTCTTTTTATCTTTTTTCTCTACATCAGGTGGCAGCAGATCTGGATTTTAATTTTGTTACATTTGACTGCAAGGGACTACATCTGGACATCAATTTCTATGTATCATCTGATTCAGCTGTACATTGAGGTGGGATAAGCACACTTGAAAGAACTTTGCTGTGTTCACTTAAGAAGATATAAGAAGGACTTTGGCAACCTGCACTGGACTGACAAATATTTTGTATTTTAACTGATAAATGTTCCAATTTAGTCTGCATAAACTGGTCAGTGTGTAGGGTTTATGTTTGGTTAGCTGACTTTTGTTAGTTTGTGTGAGTGGGCTGTAGGAGGGTGGGTAGGGTGTGTATTAGCATTTTTTTTTTAAGTTGGTGGGAGTTGTTTTGAGGAGAGGGGTCCGAGGGGGGGGGGGTTACAGACTACTACTTGCCTGTCTCATTTTGTGTTGTTTAACATGAACCACTATGCACTGCGCAACTGATAACAGTGGAAAATGTTACGTCTAGGATAGGGAAACTAGTTAGAGGGGTCCCCCAAGGATAAGCCTTGGGCCAACTAATGTTTCTAATATACATAAATGATCTGACAAGAGCAATACAAAATTTGGATACAAAATTATATGCAGATGATACAGTTCTAATAAGCTCATCATGTGACAGACAAGATATGGAAGGAAAACTCCCAAGATTTTAACAGGCTACAGGCACGGTTCAAAAATTCTCGGCTAGTACTAAGTCAGAAGAAGACCCAATCCATGTGTTTCATAATAAATATAAAGAAAAAGCAAAATGAAAAACTAAATATTAAATTACTTAATGAAGATTCAACTGACATGGTAAATGAGCACATATTTAAGTATTCAAATTAAAAACACTTTAAAATTTGACAAACACCTGGCAAATACCATTAAAAAAGTTAATGGTAGAACAGGTGCACTGTGTGGAAATTCATCTGCCTTAAATAGGAAAGCCAGAGAAAATACAGCAATACAGTTTTACTACATGTATCAGAATATGGTAGTGTTCTGTATAGCAATGCATCTAAAGAACTTTTAGACTGACTATATAACCTACAATAAATTAGTACAATTTGTTTCAGAAAGCCACTACAAACCCATCACTGTGAGCTTTACAAAGCTTTAAACTGGGACCCACTCTCTGTAAGGAGAGAGAAGAAAAAAAAAAAAAAAAAAAGGCCTATAAAACTGTTAAAGGTACTTTCAGCTTGAGCATTATCCCAGCAATACAGCCCAGATGAAAGTAGCTCCAGGCATGCAGGACTCAGAACTGGATTATAACCTTACCCATATAAATTGCCCCAAACAAACATGGCATCGTTAGACTCAGTTTTGCCAGTCCCACACAGGAACCTACTCAGTCCTGGAATCCACTACTCCTGACTTCATAACTTCTTGTATTCAGTGCTCCAAATTCCAAATGGCTACTGCATTACATTTTTTTTTTTTTTGTAAACTTCGTTTCCCTCCGGTCACCGGCGTCTTGGGCATCTCTCTGGTGGGGACCCACTCGGTGTCTCCTCTACCATTCACCAGTACCCCTCACCTGATCGAGAAATCGGGTGCTGGGTCCCCCCTCTCTCGCAGACCCAAACAGGAGGAGGTGGGGACCTCGGAGAATCAAGTCGGGAATCAGGGTTGGCACTGGGTGTGTGAGTTCAGCAATTCGAGCCCTGCCATCGCCTCCCAGGAAACCAGGGTTTTCTACCTTGGATAATTACTCCCCCTCCGAGGCGCAGATGTGCAATGACCTCTGCGCAGAGGGCAGACCCTCAGCTGACGTCTGCCGTCGCCTTGGGAGCCACTACAGAGCGATACATCCCCACATACCCCCCCCCCCAGGAGAGGAGAGCAGTCTTCCGGATGCAAAAATCCTCTCCTCCCCCTGCTGACCCCCGGCTCCACAGTCCGCTCCCGAAGTCTGGTCGCTGCCGTGACACAAGGTGTGGTGTCCAGCGCCTCAATCCTCAGTGTCACCGGGCTGGCATGCATTACATTTTAAGAAAAAATGAAAATAAAATCTCCCTTAAACCATGATTAAGATCAGCGGCTCCAGGTTTTGTGCACACTGACTGCATCTAAACTGCAATTAAGGAAAAAAAAAAAAAACGGGCTCTAAAACTGATGCTGTTCCCAAGAACATCCTCAGCCAACAAAAGCAAACAAAACTGTGTGTCCCTACTGAAAAAATTGCGGCCTCCCAAAATAACTGCTGGCAGTAGCCCCATCCCCTCTGCCCTGATCCGACGCCATCACACGTTGCCGAGTGAAGCCACCGCCTGTTCTCTTATTGGCCCTTACCACACGCACTGCATGCAGCATTGCTGCCACCTACTGGCAACATAGGCAACAATACTATTTAAAATACAATGTTCAAATGGGACTACTTTTTGACATGTGTTTCCCTTTTTTGTGCTACATTACATTCTCCCATGTGTGTTTGTCCTGCAATTTTGAATAAAGTGTTATTAGGAATGTCATCTGAATGTGTAGTTGTTATTTAAGCAAGCTCCTTTTGTGAGTGCATGGAACCTTTCAGGAATGGGTGTAGTTCACATTTAGAGCTGGCCACTCTGTTTTCCTGTGTACCAACCCTGCACCATGGTTTTCACAGATATAAAATAAATATATATATATCTATATATATATATATAGATAGGATACATGATGGGCAGGAGTGTAATATGGAAAATATTCTCACTCCTGCAGAGTGAGCTGGACATCTCATGAGTGCTGAACTTTCATGTCACACACGCCGCTTCACTCACGGGACAAGACACACAGGCATTACAAAAAAAGTAAAGCAACATGAAGTGACGGGAGTTGGGGACATCACTACCAAGCAACAAGGAACTTTTTTAGCGGACCAAAAAAATTTAAAAAAACAAAAACTACTTCTATTTTTTTTACCAAAAAATAAAAAATAGGGGCCACTGTATAGTAGCAATATACCCCTCCAGGGAGTGGGTATACTGATGGATTACCACTTCTGGTGTGGTTAAGTCACTCGGCTGCGTCTAAGTGACCCGAACCACACCACGCGTGGTAAATCCATCAATCTCTACTCACTGGAATATGTTAAGCAATATACCCTCCAGGGTGTGGGTATACTAGTGGATTACCACAGCTGGTGTGGTTCGGTCACGGCGTAGCCAGCGGCAACCACACCAGAAGTGGTAAATCCACATATCTCTCCCTGGAAAGATATTGCTATTATAGAATAGCCCGTTTTTATTTGGAAAAATCTAGAAATACTTTTTGTTTTCGTTGTTAATTATGTTTTTTGTTCATTTTATTGCTCCATCAAAAAAAATTGTTCTTTGTTGCTAGGTAGAGATACTCCCCACGTCCCTGAGGCTTCTTTTTTTTTTTTTTATTGCGGTGTGTCCTGGCCGAGAACCGAGGTATGCTTGTTTTTCAGAAATGTGATAGGAAGGATTTACAGTTGTTGTGTTTTTATGTTTGTTTGCAAAGTTCACATGCTGTACAGTGTAAAGGGATGCAGTATATGACCTTGTGCTTCCGGTTCACTGTTTGGTCCAGAGAAAATTTCGTGACCGAACCACACCACGCGTGGTAAATCCATCAGTATACCCACTCACTGGAGGAGTATATTTAAGCAATATACCCTCCAGGGTGTGTATACTAGTGATTTACACAGCTGGTGTGGTTCGTCACTATACGAGCCAAGTCGGCTAACCACACCCAGAAGTGGTAATCCACCAGTATACCCACTCCTTGGAAGGGTATATTGCTATTATAGAATGGCCCCGTTTTTTTATTTGGAAAAAAATCTACAAATACTTTTTGTTTTCGTTGTTAATTATGTTTTTTGTTCATTTTATTGCTCCATCAAAAAAAATTGTTCTTTGTTGCTAGGTAGAGATACTCCCCACGTCCCTGAGGCTTCAGTTTTTTTGTTTTTTTTTATTGCAGTGTGTCCTGGCCGAGAACCGAGGTATGCTTGTTTTTTAGAAATGTGATAGGAAGGATTTACAGTTGTTATGTTTTTATGTTTGTTTGCAAAGTTCACATGCTGTACAGTGTAAAGGGATGCAGTGTATGACCTTGTGCTTCCGGTTCACTGTTTGGTCCAGAGAAAATGTATTGAAAATGGCGGGGTGCCGGCATCTGAAAGTTTCGAGGGTTGGCATTTGAGAAGTGCGGAAGGCTGACTGGTGTATTTCTGTGACGGAGAGCAGCCGGTATTCAAATGTGATGGATATCAGGTAAGGCTGTTGCGAACGGCTACTGAGGAGCTGTTTAAAACAAAAAACAGAGTTCCAATTTTTTAAGAGTGTTACGAGCGGCAACCGCTGGTACTGTGACCACTTATGGAAGTAAGTTCAGGATCGTACTGTGTTTGCCAGTGTTTTGGTTTCTGGCAGTCGGAGTGATTTTTGAGAGGGTTCATGCTATGGCTGACTGGCGACTGGCACCTTTTCCAGTGGGTACACTGGAGGATTTACAACGCTGAAAAGGTGCTAGCCAGCCAATCAAAGTGCAGGATTCTGTGTATTTTTTTTTGCCCGATGTATAATGCTTAATTGAGTTAGTTCAGCTTGCAGTGAGAAACAGAAACTGTGTGGTGCAGCACTGTGATTTAGAATGCAGTCTTTCTCAAATTTGAGAGTAGCATAGTAATGGACTGCGAGTTGTTGAAACACTACGGGAAACAGGCGAGTGTCCTTTGCAATGTTAATAGTTACTTGCAAGTAGCAGTGAGAAACAGATTTGTGAAACAGTTCAATTTAGAATGCAGGCTGTGGTTAGTGAATAAGTGGTGACAGCACAGTATGGATCAACGGCATTTATCATCACCCTAGTGATGTCATCAGCATTTACTACACTCCAGTGGAAATAGCTGCATTTATCACACTTTCACCCTAGTGTATAATATACATATTTTATATAAATATATATATATATATATATATATATATATATATATATATATACATACACACATACATACACACACACACACAGTATATTAATAGTGGCACGGTAGTGCCACTATAGTTAGGGTTGAGTACCCCATTTAAGGTTAACTTGTGAAATTTTTCATCTTAATAACTTTGCTACCATACAACGGATTTGCCCGAAATTTGGTAGGCAAGGAGCGGAACCATAGATCTCTGGATCTGCCAAGTTTCGTAATGGTCGGATATACAGTTGTGGAGTTATAGAGTGATATTCCGTAGCTCATTTATGCTTTTGTTACATGCTGCTCGCGCCTATGGGTGCCATACGTTTGCGTGACTGGTCTGAAAACTTCAGGAACATGCGCGGGGTCCCGATGTGCCTTTTCAAGATTTTGTGAAAAATATTAAATGGTTCAAAAGTTATTCAAAACAAAGTTTCCCATTATAGTCGATGGGAAAAGGTTAACAAAAAGGTTGACAGTGTATAGCATGATTTTAAGTTTAGCAAATGACCCCTGTAGTGTAGTGAGTCAGCCATTTCTTTTTTCAGT